>CP136068.1:75139630-76339630 GCA_032622095.1 Siphonodentalium dalli
TGTTTGTTATGCTGCCACGTTAAAAGCATCGTTTTTTTCTGCATCTTCAGGATCTGGTTCCTCTGTTATGAAGTAATTTGCCATTTTGACGGACTGTTTTACTTTTGTTGACTGATATTGGGGTCCTTATCATCAAATCGTTACATGTCACGATTCAAAACTTCAGCCATCATGGCCATTTTGACATTTTTGTGACTGGAAGATTGCCAAATTATCTCCCTTTAGGTGAATGTAATAGCCGGTCTGTCCGGCTAGATTTGCACTTTACTTTTGCGGTAGACTGTTCCATCCAATTAATTTGGGATAGGCGGTATTTATATATTTATTTATTCATGGAAAGGTCATAAATATGTTCAAGGCGCACACTTTTTGGTAATGCGGCAATCCCTGAGAAACCCAATATTGTTTTTATCTGGCCTAATGCATTTCGTGATGCTCCAGTCATGGAAGGGTTTAAAAGTGGCATACACTGTTTTCGATTTACCAAAATTTGACTCGATACTATTTGACAATCTAATAATTTAATATTGGCAGGTGATTGGCTTCATTGGAGCTATAAAGTGGATGAATATGAGTACTCATCAGAGTGCGTGCCTGAATTCTCTTCCATCCTAGTACCAAATGTGGATAATGTGCGCAGCAGTTTCCTGATTGATACAATCGCTAAGCAAGGGAAGGTGAGTTAATATTCCATTTCATGGTTCGTACTTTTGCTAAGCAAGGGAAGGTGAGTTAATATATATATTAATATATATATTCGTGGTTCGTCCGCTTGTCTGGAAAAGTCATGGAATTATGAAATGGAAAATAGCACATGTTTTAGGGTAGTATGGAAAAAGTTATAGAGTTTACCTTCCCTTATCTTCACCACTCCCCTCACTGCCAGCGTCAATGAATTTGATTTATAATAAGGCGTGACCAATTTTATTAGTTGGTTTACGAACCCGCCGACAACTTTTTTCCCGAAATGCGAAAAAAATTAAAAATTATTTTCAATGGAAACACGTTTGTACTTTACCCGTTTTATGTCTAAGTTTCATTCCGGTTCCGATTCCGGACTAATTAATGTTCACACCCTCGGTAGCTGTCGTAAAAGTATAAACAATAGATTTAATAATGCCACTTAAATAACTACTAAGTCACAAACCATGCGAACGGATGTGTCCATTTCGATTGCGGGAAAAACTGTATAAACGAGTCCATTTTATACTTTCGGTTTCGTGCATATCCGGCCGTATCAAGTGGAATTCTACGTATTTTTACGTATTTTAAACGAAGTGTCTTTCTAAATGCTGCTGGTCTGAGAAGTGTGCAGCTGTAGGCCTATTCTTGGCCCTCATTGATGAACAGTAACTGTTCTTAGTAACGGATTAGAGGTACGCATTGTGAACGGAACGTGTACGTTTCGTTTCGGGTAAAATTGCAAGACGGTCATTTTGTACTTTCGTTTTCACCCATTCATGTCCGGTTGTAACCTTTGTAAATTGGGTTCGTTTTTTCACTTATTTTAAACGACGTTTCTGCTTCTATTACAACAACCAACAGGACATTCATTACCATTTTATTTAGGTCTATATATTTATAAAATAAACACAGAAAACTATCTATTGAAAAACAAAGAAAAGAAGTAATTTTACGTGTACAGGTGTCATCTTATTTTTTATTGTTCCTGTTGATTAACAAGCTATAGTGGTTTATTTTATAAATACCCATATTTTCCACTTGCAGATAGACCATCTTTATAAATATTTTTGTTTTAAAACTAATATTTTTATGTTGCTTGACATTGGTCAATAAAGGAAGTCAGTGGCCGAGTGGATAGCGTACTGGTCTCTCGTGCTAAAGGTCCGGCGATCGATTCCCGGTCGGGTATTCTGACAAAAATCCAAACTTGGTCAGATTACCACGTTGTACGACTGAAAAGTCTCATTCGTGATCACATAATATATATCAGAATACAAGACTGACTTCCCTTCACGGTGACATCATGTCCAGGTATGTTGTTGTGAGTGCAGTATGCTGTCGGATCGGGAGCCGACATAAATGGCTGACCCGTGTACATGGGTGACTATGCACGTTAAAGAACCCGGCTGTAGGTTAGAGTAGCCCACCAAAGCACCGACCACAGTCGAGACCTGGACCCTGTCTGTAATACCCGAAAGGGGAGTTGACAGGTAATTCTAGATACATGTAGATAGATTGGAAGGTATCCAGTCAGTTGTTTTATATTATTATTTAATATATTAAATATTAATATATTTGAAAGTTTAAGTTGAATGAAGTGTTCAGGGTAAATAACATGTCCATTTTAAGTTACAAAATTCCAGTGGTGATGTCGTTTGAAAATTCATACCGGATAGAACAAGCCCGAAGGGAGTTTTTTTTTTTTTTTTTTTTCCCTCCTCCATCTACATTTTTTTGGGTCCCATGTTCGTAAACCAACTAATTAAATTGGTAAGGCCTAAGAGGAGAAAATTCCTTCATAAATCTATTTTCAATTTATGGAGGTATGGAGAAGTTTTGTCAGGGGATCCTGTAAAAGTTTTTGGAAAAGTCCTGGAATTGTTTTTCATGGTGAGATTTAGGAACCCTGCTTTTGATAAATGAATACTCATTGGTGGGTAGTTCCTCTTGGGTTCCAAATACAGGGTGGAATTAAAATACAGGGTGGATTTCTCCCCAAATTTTGATAATAGTACTGGGCGGAATAAACATACAGGGCTGTACAGGGCGGAAATTTCCCCAAAACTAGTGAAAAAAGTTCAGCGTGAAAATTTCCCATGTAATAATCATTTAAATCCACCTTATTCTGCCCTATTAATTTATTAGTTTGTGTTTTATTACTACCGGTACATTATAATTGTTATCCCTGTTGAGAAATCAGTTAATTTTTAACAATAGTATCCTACACATTGGGATCCAAAGATGTGCCAATTCTAACTTTTCTTCAACGAATATCTATCATGTTTTTCATTTCGAAATGGGTCAGCCATATTTCCAATTTGTTTTCAAACAAACTTTGATCTTGTATCACGAGAACTTGCATCATGGATCGTACTCTATAGTATAGTATCTATTTATAAAATGTATTGATCATGATGGTGCTCCAAAATGTGACATTTCTTTGAGATAACTGATGTTGCTAAAATATTGGCGTACGTAGACTTATATTCTGAAGATCACCTCGCCAGACATAAACTTATATTCTACTCGATCACTCACCAGTCGCCATAATAAACTGATAAATAACCGTAATACCACAAAATATTTACACTAATTACAGTGCTAATTAAGTGTACCAGCAGTCCAGTTTATTCTAATCCCCATAGTGATCCCCTGCAAATAATGCGGAGTCACTAAACACAGGCTCCCTGAAGCACCCAAACAATAATATTATCTGCATGGATGCATTCATTACTGCTCTAAGGGAGTCAGCCTCAACTGTACACAAGTGGTTGCTATATAGTATTCCGGTGTCACAAAATGACAGCTTAATCTACATGAGCATACATAAATATATTGTACATGTGCATGCATTTCGTTTTACCGATACATTTCTAATTCACACTATAAATTTAAGTGCTAGTTAGTCATTTGCCTCCAATGTGAAGAGACCCGACTGATCGGTGTAACCGCAAAAAAACGATGCCAGATTAATGTGATAAAATGTCCACGTGCCAGCTGTCACTTGTTGATGTAAACATCACAGGCTATTTTTTAAATAACAGCCCGTTTCCGAGATTTGTGTGTATACACGTGTGCTCTTTTTTTGAATTGGGAAAACATCTTTGGAACTATACAATACAAATTAACCATATTATTTTATAATAGACAAACAGATTCAAGTTAATTCAACAGAGTTTTTTAGAAAATTTTAATAAATGTACAGTCCCAAATAAGGACGTACAGGGCAGATTTTTTCTTGAAAATTAATAAGTGTGGGTTAGTCCAAGTTTCCTTCAATGGTCGCTTCACAAGGTCAAATGAGTTTGTATTCTTTTTAAATTATATAAACATTTTGATAAAATATATTTTCACATAAAATTACCGCTTTCAATTGACCACTCATGTGGCGTTCAGAAATAATACCATGTCTTCTATGGAAAAACTGATTTACTCTCACAAATGTGACATTTTATCATTTATTTGTTATTTTAGATGAGCAGGTAATAGAAAGGTATTCGCTTTGACATAAACAGTACCTATCCCTACCTATTTCACTAGCTGCTTTACGTCGAAGCAAACTTGGAAGATCTGTACTAGATATGATCAGCTAATAAATTTAACAATAAAGCCTGCTGTAAGGATTTATGGCCAAGTGACTTATATTAATTGTGAACAAAAACATCCAATGAATAGAACATGCCTTGCAGTTGATTATGCTAGATTGGCATGGTCAATTACAAGTTATGCTCTAAATCATTATTTTTTTTATCAAATCAGCTCATCAAATGATAGATTTTGTCACCAGCACCTAGAACCGTTCATTTCATTAGATTTGTCTCTATAGTGATAAATCTTCCAATGCTGAATGTGGATGGAATAGGGGAGATAATTTTATATGGATGATCCATGTTGTGCCCAGATATAGTGTGGACCATCTCACAGATGAACTCAGCTCAAAATAGGCGTACAGCTCTCAACCAATCAGAAGGCGAGAAAGTAATGTGAGGTACAATATTATTGTCCAATGATCAAGGTTACTTGTATATTTCACGCACTTTATTTATTTTGTTACTTATATTCGCTGCAGGCTGTATTGCTTATTGGTGAACAAGGAACAGCTAAAACAGTCATGATCAAAGGTTACATGGCTAAATATGATCCAGATGCACATCTTGGCAAGAGCTTTAACTTCTCATCAGCCACAACTGCAATGATGTTTCAGGTAACTACCTTATTTGGAAATAAATCAGACCTTAATCTGTTATGTACATTCAGTAGAAAAAGAGGAACTTTAATGTAATGATATCCAATTATTTTTTAATCATGAAAGTTTTATTCAATTTGCTGGCCAACAGCTATGCCAAGTTGAAGGCACAGATGGCCTTTGTAGTAGGTTATAATTTAGAAATAACAGACCAAACTATGAAAATTTCCTCAAGAATAAACTAATAGTTTAGTATAATGATAGTATGAATGCAACAGTATCCACAAAACACACTTTGTATTAGAGAAAATGCAGTTTGATTGTTATGATGTTTTTTGCGAAAAGCATGTTGGTTAATTGTTAAATTATCAGCACAGAGTCACAAAATTATCTGTAGATTTCCGGAAATCGTCAGCTATTGTCGCAAATCTTCCATGTAATCAACAACCACATGTTTGCACAACAGACATAACAAGATTAACTCTTAACACTCAAATAATTTTCTAGTGCAACTCTCAATGACATGATTTTACGTGTTATCTGAAAGCAACAAACTCAAAATGAAGCAACCAACGATCATGTTGTAAAATGTTATGATCTACTCAATATCAAAAGTTAGATTTTTCCAGTTTTCTCCTCAGAAGATTGAATTATATTTGGAGATGGGATGTACATTCCCTGTATCATTAGGATTTCCCGAAAATGAACAGTCTGTTCAACATTTATTGTGACTTTCTCATATATGTGTGATTCTCCCAATCAACAATTTAGCTGGTACTTAGTTGTGGAATAACAGATACAATTTGCCTTGAAATGTTACCTATTTCGGCGGTGTTCTAGAAATTTGAGGTAACAACATTTCTAATGAAATTATCAATAAGCGAACGCAACAAATTCGCTGCTAATTATGCCCTGTTGTCTACCTTGACGTTACCTGTGATGGCTGTCCCGGGTAACATTACAGGTACCCGTTAGACACGTCAAATCACGTCATTGAGGGATAAAGAGTTTACAGAATTTTTCGATGATTGTAAATATTTGGTGTGTGACATAATTTATATGGTATTTAGAACATGCGTGTGCAACCTACAATTTACAACAAAAAAACTTTATAAAAAAACAACTTTGAACACGATGCTCGGGGCCCAAACAAAAACTGTGCCATTAATTTGTATTCATCAGAATTCTGGAATCAGGAACGGAATGTCCAGAAAAGGTATCTTTGCATTATCTTAGCATGAATCTATTTAAAAACTTTACGCACTGCTTTATCATCATTTTAATAAGAATTATGTTTGACCATAAATATTTCAGAGCTACGACAACTTTAGATTTTCTTCCCATGGTCTACAGTTGCAATATTTACGTGACCTTTGACTTCATTTTTTTACATTTTCTTTTATGTTCATATTCGTCTGTTTCCTGTGCTCATATTTGTGTTACAATTGTCCAGAGAACAGTGGAAAGTTACGTAGACAAGCGAATGGGAAGCACTTATGGTCCGCCTGGTGGCAGAAGGATGACAGTGTTTGTGGATGATATTAACATGCCAGTCATTAATGAGTGGGGAGATCAGGTGAGTGACGACAGCTTGCATTTATTTGTTTATGTAATTGTTTGATACTTTAACCCTTTCATGATGGGAGCTGCGCTGGTGCAGCATTAAAGATCCTGGGCCAATGCATTCTCTTATATATATGGAGTCTTACATAGGGAGCCTCGCATATATAAGCAGAGGTCGATTTAATTTTTAACATTTGTATAGCATTTTGCAGCACTGGGTAGATTTTGTATAGCATTCCCTACCAATACATGTTTTTTCGTTGTAATTTACTTAGCAAAAATTGGAAATTGCATCACAAGCGAATCCAGTTTAATTGAGCCTTGTATATAAGAGAATACATTGGCCTAACAATATTTACCTTGACCTTGTAAGCCAGTGCATTCTATTATATATTTTCTTTTATAACTCAATGTTTTTATTTTTTTATTTTATACATGTTTATTTAATTTCAGTAATTTTTTCCGATCCTTGTAGCCATGTTTTCGGCCTCATTCTCCTCCCCAACCGTGACCTCATATTTGACCACAAAACGACCACAGACCAGGTTCAACCCCCTTTTTCCCCAGGAAGGTTGACCACCGACATTGACGATTAACAGATCACAAGGACTCTTACACTTGATACCTGAATAAGATTTTATCAGTTGGCTACACAGTACTGGGTAACGCATTGTCAGTGAAATTCAAACTAACCACATCAAAGAGACCTGTGTCATCAAGTTGCCATCACACTCGGTTCCTGTGATGTCAAGACTCAATAAATGTTTAAGTTGAATACATTTCAGAAAATGTCATGTGAATACATTCAGTTTGGGACTTGTAATAATAGTGTTGAACCATCCGCGGTGGTTTTAGCTTGACCCTCTTTTGGGCCTCAATCCATGTAAAAAATACCACATGCATTATCAGCTAGCTTTACTATCTGCCAAAAAATTTCATGCTATTGTCTGCAAATTCCTAGTATGACAAATTGTTATTTGCTTGACTATTTTGTCACAAGATTTACCATGCATGGGGGTAGAAATTCAAATTATTAGTTCTACTCTGTGATTCTCTGTATTCAATAGTAACCTTGTCAATCAAAAGCTTTATCGCTGTTTTCAACAACTGCCAGTTGAGTAATAATCAGTTGCTCGCACTTTAAATTATGTATTGTGTCGCTTGCATGCATTTAGGTCATTAATTTGAGATCAACGAAACGCGCTGTTTCAATTTTCTTTCTGTATTAACTCTTTAACACTCAAATAGTTTTCTAGCGTAACCCTCAATGACGTGATTTGACGTGGCTACCTATTCCTCAATGACGTGATTTGACGTGTTGGTTTGCATGGCAAGTTTTTCGTTTATATAAACGGTGTATATTCAGTTTTTTCTGCTTTATTGAATATGAATACTGTGACATATTACTGTTCAGATCAACACCTTGTCGATTTATGGTCAAGTAGCGGGAAGTTTATGTCGCTAAGTGCAGTTTAATATGGAATAATCCATTTCAATCCCGGCTGGGGGTGCAAATAATTATTCCATTTTCAATGACATACCGGTACCCAGGTATTACAACATACTGGTATATGTACTGAAATTGTCTTCTAATGTTTCCAAATCCGCCTGAACAAACCAAAGATCTATTTCTTGTTGCCATTTTCTGAATAATTATATCGTTTGAACCAACTTTGCGATTCTTAATTCAACTTCGGTCGAGTGAAAACCACGTGTGTGTGTTGTGTTGCAAACAGGAAGAGTGGATCAATCGGGAGGTTATTGGAAGAGCCTGTATAATTGATGGAAGAGCCGGACCAATCCAGTGATGGCAGAATCAAGCCTCACCCAAATAAGGAAGTTGGATTTATTTTTATTTTTTATTGATATTGGGAATCGTAGGGATTATTCATATTTAAGAGACGAGTAATACCATCGCACCAGATAAATAAACAACGTGTTTTGCGAAAGCCACAAACTGAAAATGACGCAACCAACAATCACGTCATAAAATGTTATGATTTACTCGATATTAAAGCTAGATTTTTCCAGTTTTCTCCGCAAAAGTTTAAATTATAATCGGAGATGGGATGTGTATTCCCTTCATCACAAGGATTTCCCCCTAAACGAACCGTCATTTCAACTTTTTCTGGTGACTTTCTCAACTTTTCCGATGAAGTTTGGCATAAATAAAAATGAAATTTTATCCATTCCTGCATGATTTAGACCGACCAGTTCCGTTGTATAGGCGTGATTCTCACAATGAAAATTTAGCTGGTATACAAGTTATAGAATAACGGATACAATTTGCATTGAAATGTAACTTTCGGTGGTGTTCAAGAAATTCGCGGTAACAACATGTCTAATAAAATTATCAATAAGCGAGCGCAATAAATTCGCTGCTAATTACGCCCTGTTGTCTACCTTGACGTTACATTTGAGGGCTGTCCCGGGCAACGTCACTGGTACCCGTTAGACACGTCAAATCACGTCATTGAGGGTTAAAGAGTTAAGCTTCATTTGTTCCTGCTTCTTGTGATAGGTGCAAGGAAATGGCTACTTTTCAGTGACAAAAATCAAATTATGTGTTTCCTAAAATGGCCTCATTTATTATACCCCCCGCAACAAAGTTGTGGGGGCAGGTGTATACTGGAATCGCCTTGTCCATCTGTGGACACAAATTTGTCCAGAGTTTTTCTCAGTCGTTTTTTAATCATTTTCCGTGAAACTTGGCACATCCATCAACCACCATGGGAACCTGTCATTATGAGGTCTGTCCAACTTTTTTTTGTGGAGTTATCACCCTTTTTCGACTTAGGAAATTTTCATTTAAATTAATGTTTACTGACATGTGAAACTTCTTAGTGTTTTATAAACACAGGCGTATCCTTAGATCCATTGGGACAGTCACACCTCTAGTTTTCCCCTGGCAGAAACCCGGTTGTTGCAAACCAATTTTTATCAGTTTTCCTCTTTTCAACTGTCTCATATGTAACTACTGATATTTTTATTGTAGTATCTGTTCTTTTTATAATATTATTTAACATTCCCTGCATATTGTGTTTGACAAAAATGACATTTAAAAAAAATTATTTTCAGAGTTTATTGTCCATGATAAGGAAGCATCTTCGAAGTGTTATAACCCATTCATAACTGATTATTTGCCAATGAGTAGTCACTTGATTCCCATTGATTCATTTGTAGGTATGTATGTACAGCTAATAAGATAACTGCCTTCAACTTATTAGCTGAATGCCCTACAAAAAAATTCTTAACAGTATCTTCATCAAAGATAT
Source organism: Siphonodentalium dalli (assembly GCA_032622095.1). Classification (NCBI taxonomy): domain Eukaryota; kingdom Metazoa; phylum Mollusca; class Scaphopoda; order Gadilida; family Siphonodentaliidae; genus Siphonodentalium; species Siphonodentalium dalli. The sequence goes on from CP136068.1 coordinate 75,149,339, forward strand.
CTTGGAAACTTCACTATTGGTTATATCCTTCATGCTCCACATGTCATAGAAGAGTTTTGAAAAATCGGTACGAAATACCCATGGTACCTTGCGTTTATTCGCGCACAAGCAATGTCAAACGCTTGAGTTCTTTCCCATTTCCTAATCGGACAAACTGCCACCTGACCAGCCATTTTCTATAAATCACAATTGGCCATCAATGACACTGGTTGTATTTTTGCAGGTAACCAATGAGATAACTAGACAGATGATGGAAATGAATGGGATGTACAGTGTCGACAAACCTGGAGATTTCATCTCTATTGTCGACATGCAATTCATAGCTGCCATGATACAACCAGGTGGTGGACGAAATGATATTCCACAAAGACTTAAACGGCAATTCACGATCTTCAATTGTACTTTGCCATCAAACAACTCAATTGACAAGATCTTTGGTATGTATTACTTGAGTAATTTGAAGCTGGTTCAGTTCACAGGGTTCGTACCCAGTTTTGAATGTCTGGAAAAAAACTGGAAATTGAAAAAAGTGTTTCCAGGTCTGGACTTTTGGTTTGGGCTCCGTATATGGAATATGTTTGGAAATACTTCACACTGGCCCAATTGGATCCTATTTCCTGGACCAAAACATTTTATTATCGACAAAGTGATCCAGTTTTCATGATCGTTACTTTTGCTGTGCATGTCATTATGGTAATATGCTAACTAGGCATATCGAGCGCACCTTCCGGTACTAAAAAAAAACTGGGACCTGAATTGAAAAAAAAAGATATAAATTGTTTTGTTTTTTTTAATTTATTATTTTTTTATTTTTTTTTGGGCACCCAAACTGGTAAATGGTATGAAAACCATTACGTTCGTGAGATATCCGGAAGGAGTTGTTGTCAGTGCTGAATATATTGTTCTTGTGTGATTACTAAAGTTCATTTTCACTGCGCATTAACTTAGGGATATCCACTTGTAAATTCGCCAAATTGTGATGTGAAAAATCACAAAATGACTACATAAAACTTGGTTTATGTTTTTTTTTAAATGATTGTGTCAATGCGTGGAGTGGTGAAAACGCATACAACGTGGCGCGCCATTTTCAAAAATAATGATTGAACGCATTTTGTTATCTTCTATCTTGCCAATTTTATATTGAGTATTATTGATAAAAATGATACTGGGAGAAATTACATTTCATGGCCATAATATATAGATAGATAGATAGATAGATCTTTATTGCGCGACCACAAACAAATACATTTGGGTATGGCAATATACATGTACATGTACACATACAGAAAATAAAGAAAAACAAACATATAACATGGTATGGTAATCAATGGGTAATATACAAGCATAAATTCTGAAATATAAAGTTCTTGTCTAGCATTGGCCCGTTATTGTCACATTATTCGCGTCTTAAATAAGAAGCTGTCTGAATAAAATTACTGAGGGCCCTATTAAATATATACGAAGGATTGTTTTAATTTATTCAAGTGAGGTGCTTATCAGCTAGTTTTCAAGTCGACCATCGACAAATATTATATTAAATATAGATCGATGAGTCGACTAAATCAATGCACTCCACAATTGTGATTTGTGTACAGTCATCTAATACAGTTTTATTTTACAACTAATTATTTACAATCTTTAATTTCATTTCCAATAAAACATCTTAATTGAATTGTTTAATATGTTTTGAGCTGTTAATAATATGCTTTTGAACTACAAAGATCAGTATCATGATTTGACCAGCGAAGCGAAGACAGTTCCAACTTCAAGACACCAGCACTGTTGGTGTTATTAAGGACGGCGTGTTGTTCTAACTCTATATGCCATATATATGTTCTCAAATAAAAACTGTTTGGAAATTTGATTTTGTTTCCCTCATTCATCACAAGACCATATGATAAATATTTTATTTTAATACATGGAGTGAAAAATAAAAGTGCGAGAAGCAATTTAAAATATTAATTAGTGCGCAAGACTGCATTTACCACAAATTACTTATCGGCATTGTTTTGTCATTTTATATTGAATATGATTTCACTAAGAGACTTCACTAAGAGAAAGCACTTTTCTTGATCGTAATATACAATGTAGGCACGAATGTGCGGTGTGAATGTATTGACTGCAATGTCAAGGTTAAAAACCGGTACCAGACAGAAGTAAACAAAAAACACGTGCGATGTAATCAACGGTACAATGTGGACTAGTTTTGACTAATAATACAGACAATTGTAACTGAATTTACACGTAACTATCCAAGAATTGATATGCCACTTGATGATTTATTTTATGTTCATTTCACCACGTAGCCATTGCTTTAACCATTAATAAATCACCCAATTTCGTGATATGGTTTGCCGACTGAGAAATTGAAACTGAAAGTCACATTGAGAAAACAAAACTTACTTTTGTTTGTTTATTACATTTATTGTTATTTTATATAAATATAAAATCTAATAAATATTCACCATACTGTTATGCTAGGGGGAGGGGGATTCACAACTCTGAAAAAAAAATTACTCCCATCCATGCAGATGAACATAATTACATAAAACAAGAGCCACCATAAATTAGTAATAATACATTTTTTTTCCAATAACTTTGACGTCACCAGAAAGTTCTGTTGGCTGGGGTGGCGACGTTCTCGCCTGTCAGTATTGGCTGGAGGTAATGCTGTTAGTCATATTACTGTTGGGTTTTAAAAGGGTTAATATATGAATAATCACCCTAAACATGCATTTCAAATTGAACAGGATTCTCAACATAATTCTTTTTTCAAACCTAGATTGATACAGTTATTTTGTTGTTAACCCTTTGAGTGCCAGTGGCCGATCTCATCGGCCCTAAACATACAAAATAAGTCTGTTAAAGAATATAAGAATAAATTATTAAAATTGTAAAAAAAAAAAAAAAAATTGTTTGGCCAATGCATTCTCTTATATATGCGAGGCGACCTATGGTCGACTCGCATATATAAGAGAATGCATTGGCACAGGGTATATGGGTTGATACAAAAATCGACCTGGCACTCAAAGGGTTAATGGAAATTGTGGGATTCTCAAATTTTATTATTTTTGTTACAGGCATAATTGGATGCGGATATTTTTGCTCAGCAAGATTCAAGCCAGAAATAGTTGAGTTAACAACGAAATTGGTTGCAGCCACAAGAGTTCTCTGGCAGCATACTAAGGTTTGTTACATCAACAATCATTACAGTGATATATATGCCACAGATCTATATTTATATTTGCGAATGTCTGTCTTTTCTATTGAAATTCATGGGGGACCATCTAGATGGCACAAAAGTGGTCTAATAGGGGTAACTTTTTACAAGGAAGATAACGGTGCAGTTTAGAATTTTCTAAAGTGACGCTGTTGTCAGGGGCAGATAAGGGGGACAGGCAGAAAAAAAATTTGTCTCGGATTTCCCCCAAACTTATACATAATCATCTCCATGATATGAGGAATTAATGATGTGGTTTAAAGATATCAATAGTGGTGCCGTTCGAGTCAGGGGTGCACGGAAGGGGAAATTGATAAAATATATTTTATCACCGATTTCCACCAAATTGTTACACATTCTTCCCCACAATACAAGAAATCTAATCGTGTGATTTAAAGATGCTAAATTGGTACCGTTTGGATGAGAGATGGTGGTGGGGGCACTAAATTGGATAAGAATTAGTTTAGTCGCCGATTACCACCAAACTCATAAATAATCATCTTCATGGTATCAGGAGTCTAATGATGTGTCTTAAACCTGTCAATGGTGGTGTTATTCGAGTCAGAGTTGCACCGAAGGGGAGAAGGGTACCAAAATTGATCCAAATATTTTTAGCGCCGATTTCCACCAAATTGATACACATTCTTCCCCACGATACAAGGAATCTAATCGTGTGATTTAAAGATGCCAAATTGGTCCCGTTTGGGTGAGAGCTAGATGGGGTGGGGGCACTAAATTTTATGAGAATTGTTTAGTCGCCGATTACCACCAAATTTATAAATAATAATCTCCATGATATCAGGAGTCTAATTGTGTGGTTTAAAGATGTCAAAAGGGGTGCCTTTGGAGTGGAGGGAGAGAGACTCCAAAATTGATAAACATTATTTTTATGCCGATTTCCACCAAATTGATACACATTCTTCTCCGTGATGCGAGGAATCTAATCATGAATGTGATTTAAAGACGGCAAATTGGTGTTGTTTGGGTAAGAGATGGGGGGGGGGGGGGGGCATAAAATTGATACATATATGTTTATTCGCTGATTTCCACCAATTTTATATATAGTCATCTTCATAATGAGTCTAATATATATTGTGTGGTTTAAAGATGTCAAAAGTGGCGTCGCTTGATTCATGGATAGGGAGCGGAGGGTCACAAAAACTGATAAAAATATGCTTAGCGCCAATTTCCACCAAATTCATACACGCTCTTCCCCAACGATACGAGGAATCAAATTGTGTGGGGTCCAAGACATCTGTCTGTCCGTGTTCTATATAACTTCATGGGGACCATCTAGATGGCACCAAATGGGTCCAACAGGGGTAACTTCTTAGAGGATAATAATAGTGTGGGTTAAAATGTTCTAAAGTGACGCTGTTGGTGTCAGGGGCAGAACAGGGGAAAAGGAAAACATTTTGTCCCAGATTTCCAACAAACTTATACATAGTCATCTCCATAATATAAGGAATCTAATGATGTGGTTTTAAGATGTCAAAAGTGGCACTGTTAGAGTCTAGGGTGCACAGAAGGGGAGAGGGGCACCAGAATTGATACAAATATATTTAGCGCCGATACAAGGAATCTAATCGTGTGATATAAAGACACCAAATTGGTGCGTTTGGGGTGAGAGATGGGGGGTGCACACTAAATGTGATAAGAATTTGTTTAGTCGCCGATATCCACCACAGTTGTATAAAGTCATCTCCATAATTCGTTCTAAGGAGTTTTTGGTGTTCAAATTTCACAACCTCAACGAATGGTGACCGGATTAAGGACACTTGAACATGCAGTTATTTATTCTCAACTGTCATATTTATATGGGGACGGGAAATCAGGGCATTCATATATATTGAGCTAGCAAAACAGATACATAGAAGAAAGCGTTAACAGTATCATTCTATTTAAGAGAGACATATATTCTACAAAATGATGTGATGGACCTTGAACCATAAGAGGATGGTATGTTATAATGGTTCATGTATTATAACAAAATTGAGTCTTTCCCATTCAAGATATTTTCCACAAAAAAGATACAATTTGTCAAGAGAGATGGAAGTGTATCGTGTAAATAGTGGTCACAGTGTGCAGTCAAATATAGTTTCTTCTGAGATAAAACAGTCAGTGGCACATAAGTTTTCAGGAATATCCAATAATGGCATCTGACAATGGTACAGACTCACAGCCAAATGCCCAAACATAACAACTTAAAATCTCACTGTGTCAGACACATGCATCTGATGTATAGAAACATTTCTTTTAAAACTGAAAATAATTAGCCAGTCCCACCATGAACAGAGGAGCACCTGGACATTTCTTTAAAGCATCTGTATATCTTCTTGGAGAGATGATAACCAGGTGTCCTCTTTTAGTCTAACCCACTAGATTGATTTATACATCTCTATGTAAAACCCAATTGTCGTCTTTTTTTAACAAATGTTCATGTTTTTAGCCCAATAAAAAATATTTTTTAAAACAGGAACTAAATCAATGTACTCGCATTGTGATTTGTCTACAGTCATCTATTAAATACAGTTTTATTCTACAGATTTTTATTTACAAACTTTATTTTTATTTCCAATAAAATATTTATTTGACTTGTTTATGTTTTTGAGCTATTAATAATATGCACCTGAATTAAAAAGACCAGTATCATGATTTGACCAGCGAAGCAAATAGAGTTCAACTCCAAGACACTTGCGCTGTTGGTGTTACTAAGGACGCCGTGTTGTTCTAACTCTTTTGGCCCTAGATATGTTCTCAATAAAACTGTTTGGAAATTTGATCGGAAAGTTCGACAAAATTTTAGATTTTCTCTTCACGCATTGTAGAAGAATGAGTTACACATCCCAACGTCACGTCAATTCAGCCCAATATTGTGGGCATGGGGATTGCCTAGATTAATACCCAAATAAATTATTTTGTTACAGCGCATTGGGGCTCTTTCACGTTAAAGGTTGACCACAAGTGGCCAAACAGGGTGAAAAAAAAGTGTTTTTCAAATTACGTTTTCTTCGTTAATTCATGTTAGGAACATCATACTGGATCGTGAACTAAAGTTTCAGAGCAGTAGCAAGTGTATTTTGATTTTTCAGGTTTGGTCTATGCAGGATTCCCTCAAAATTGAAAATAATGAACAACTAATTTCTAATGTCTGAATTTTAATTATTATGCATCTGTTTCCAGAACGATATCACACGACGTTGAGCATTGAACAATTAGAGAACATATATGTCAAAATTACTGAAAAAATCTTAAAATTTCGATATATTTCAAATTTATATGTAAATTATGAACTCTTAATATCCATATTCCCTAATGGTTATTCTCTGATAATAGAAAGATGATTTAGTTGTGTAAAGATATTACATCTAAAGTTGAAGTGCATGCTTTAAGGATTGTAATGTTGAAAACATTATCAAAATCGGACAACAATTGACTCAACAAGAGCATTTTTTTAAATCGCCAATTTCCACTGACTTATTCTCGGAGAGGACACCCTTTTTTAACATTCATTCTCTGTAGACATCAGTCTTGTAACTAGATGATAGAAAGATTACTGATTTCCATTGCCTTGTAATATATTTTATAGAACTTAAATAGACCTGTCAAACTGAGAAAAGTGAAGATAAACATATTGAGACTCTTGGAAACATGGCAAATGATAAGTTGGGGCAAAATCTGTTGTCCCAAAAGGCCATAACCAGTTTTTATGTATGGTACACATAGTTTCGGTCCAGCTTGACTACTCATTGTCCGTCCGTCTGTCTATCCAAACATAGACATTTTACGCATGATGCAATAACTCAAACATTTTCTATGCAATCGGAACTGAATTTTGAATGAGTTTCTCAGCCCAAATTGCAGTACGAGTTTGAAAATGGGTTTGATCTGATTCTTTAATCATATAGGTATAGGTATGGGCCTCTTCGACTTAGATTCATGCATGCTGCAATGACTGAAACATGTTATATCTGATTGGAACCAAATTTGGCAATTGGTTTGTGATTTCTCAGCCCAGAATACAGACCAAGTTCCAATATGGGTTCCAATTTTTTTTTACTGGAGTTATTGGCCTTTTTCGACTTAGAATTATTCAGATGTGAGGTTTCCTGAATTATACAGGCTTCACTATATAAGAGACAAGAGACAAGAGACACCTACAGACAACGTGAATCTTTGAAATAGAGTTATTTTTTAGCTATCATATGTTAGCCCTATTATAATCTGTAATGCATTGGCATTCATAAATGAATGGAGTTTCCAATTCAATTCTAAAAGTATAAATTAGAATAGTCCATTGTCCATTGGTAGGGATTTTTTTCAGAATATGAGCAGACAGCGAACCCACATTTAATGTAGTACCGTAGTGTTTTTAAAATTCAAAATTATTTGCAGTCTCACTGGGTGGATTTCCATAATACATGTACTTCGTATTGAGCATTGCCATAAAGACATAGTTTATGATTTGTTCATTTGGTCATGGTTGAGTGGATTTTAGGGGACACCGATGGGGTGAGAAGATTAACATTGAGGGCTATGGGGTTGTCATGGATTTCATGTCAAGAACAGAAATCAATGCTTTTCTATGAAAGAAACAAATCTAGTGAGTGCTATTAGAGCATTTGGAAAAGGGGCTAGCGGTATATTCAGTTTATCATGTCAGGAGCTTCAGGGGGTTCTAGTCAGGAGGCATTAAAGGGTCAGATAACTCTAAATAAGATAAGTACTTCAAAAATCTATTTCTCCAGTCCAAGAAGGCAGATGAACATTGTTAATACTTGGTATGGATTATTGTGATAAACAATAGTTTCCAAGTTGTTCATCTTGTCATGGTTGATTGAAATTTAGGGGCCACAGAGTGAGAACAGAAGATTAACATTGAATATTATTGATTTTAGCGTTCAAGGTAATTACAAAACATTGTGATGTGTGAAATAATTCTACTGGGGGCTACTTACGGTACTGTCTTTAATATGAACTATGGTAATCTGTACTGAGTGTAATAAGGGTCATAGGGGCAGAATCCTCATCATATTATGGTGTATAAACATTGTATTGATAATACATTTGTTACTTGTATGGTCTCAACTATTTTCTTGAGAGCTATACTGACTACCAGGGTATGAACTTTGTTCATATATCTCAAGTTGAAGGTCCTAGGGTATTCCAATATTATTATATGCCTATCAATGTCAATTTGTCAAAGTGAGACTACTAATGAAAATTGGCACAAGGACCAACAAATTCCAATAATTTGAGAATTTGTGTTATTATGTACATTTGCCTGTACTAATATTAGTACATTACAAAATATATAACTCTCTATAATTCAACATTATAACTGTAGATTATGATTCCAATCATAGCTTTTTACTATCGCCGAGGGATGGGTTAAACATCTGCCGATTATGATCAGCCTCTTATTAATAATCGGATATTTGTGAAAATACGATTATTTTAATATATGTACTTGTGTACTAAATATCACTTCCATATTATAAACAAATATCTTTGTTTACAATGCTAAATTTATCCAGTTAAAAAGTAACAACTTATAGTATACTTAGAGAAGACAACTTTAATTTCAGTTTTGTATGTCTTAGTCTTGTTGTCGTTTTCTCTGAGAAAATTAACATAAATAACACATGGATTATTCCTTTAATATTGCAAGTAAGTACAGATACTCTGTAATCTGTTAAAAAATATGTCCTCTCCGATAATTCAAGACATTTATATTTAACTATTGAGAAACACATGTTTTATGAACAACACTTCCATCAAACCACATGTAATCACTGACATGATTATAAATAATCAAGAAATTCTTCAGAATGACAATTTATTCAGACTATTGCAGTTGAGCAGACATGAATTGCCTCAAAGGAAATGAATGAAATAACACATTATTAGCTCAAATTGGACACAGTATGTTGCATAGACTTTATATTAATATAGTATATTATAAGTAAACCCCATTTTCATGAACAGAATGGTTATAGTTTAATATAAACCAATGTCTTCCAGAAAATATCTGGGTTCTATGCTTGAATTCTCGGAGAGGACATTTTTTTTAACATTTAATGAGCTGCTGTACGAAATCAGGATGGTTCAGCCCACCAATTAAAGTTTACACACCCTCAATACTAGTGACAGTTTACCCACAATACAAAATGATTTTCTCATTTCATTAGTATTAGCAGTTGACAAAGATTCTCGGAGAGGACAGATTTTAACGGAATTTCTGTGCACATATTTTGGAGAATTGAATATAATTTAAATAGGATAATACACAGAAAAAGATTTTTACCATTTATCTTCTATACCATGAAATGTCCAACTGAACTATATTGCTGATCCATGGCTATTGTCAATTGCATTAATGAAATGCTTTATTTTAGATTCACATTCTGTAAATCATTTAACGGAATTTCTCAATAACCTTTAAATTCAAATATCATCAAACTGAATGCACGAAATTACTAAAACTTTTCACCACACGATCAACCAGACATAAGCTAAAGGTTAAATGAGGACATTTTTGGCAAACCCATAACTACAAATAAATATAAGGAAAACAATATCATCACAGCAATGGTTGGCCACTCAAAATATGCCAAAATTGGTACCCATCACCCTATAATTTTGTCAATTTTTCAAATGTAGCAGTGAAATTTTGCCTGCAGGTTGGGCTGGGTGTCAGTACTACAGAAATATTATTATGACACTCCTAACACAATGACAAATGCATCATTTTCCCGCCTATCCGAAAAATTCATTTTGTCAACCTTTAACGTGAAAGAGCCCATTGACAAATACTTAATCTTGAGTATATTCTCCACAATATAATTGAAAAATACAAAGGAATGGACACACGATTCAATCCAAATGGTTTATTTAAAAAACACTCCCGCCAAGAAACGCCCACTGATAACGTGCGGACAAAATATGTACCTGTGAACACGTGTTGTTGGCATGTGGGGCGCACAATGGGGACTGTAATTTATCATGGCTATAACTATTAGCCATTCGGTAATAAATAAGTGACATTCATTGCAAATTCAAACAGAATATATCTTAGATTTAGTGTTAGTATCAATTGACAATTTATCGAGTGTTCAGCCTTCATAATTGGCTACGGCAATCGGCAATGCCGAAGCCATTTGCTGAAGCAAACTGGGCCACGGTAAAGGGTTGCCGTAGCAGATTGCCGAAGCCAAACAATCTGAATTAAAAGGGCTGAGTGTTTCCATTGAACTTATTGATCAGCTGATGACGATGAAAACATCTGGGAACCTTGCCGACGTCAGCGCAGCAATGATAAAATACTGTATAGCACAAATGTCCATCGATTGGCCGTTTTGTTCTCTCGTTTGATTAATAAAATTATTATTCTCAGCACATTAACACTGCGAAATACTCAAGTAAATTGGCCATATCATGATGTGAAAAATCAAAGAAATGACATTGTATTACATTAGTTACTTTTATTTGAACACTGAGCTCACAAGACATACGCGGCTATTTTTAAATTGAAAGTGCGCGATATCAATTCGGAATAGTGCTGCATTTACCGCGAATTACTTATCGGCACTGTCTTGTCATTTTATATTGAATATGATTACTCAAAATTTCACTAAGAGAAAGCACTTTTCTCGATCGTAAGATACAATGTAGGCACGAAAGAATTGTTTAATTTATTAGTTGCACAATATATGTGCGGTGCGAATGTATTGACTGCAATGTCAAGGTAAAAAACCGGTGCGCCAAATTGAAGTAAACAAAAAAACATGTGCGATGTAATCGATGGCACAATGTGGACTAGTTTTGACTAATAATGCAGACAATTGTAACTGAATTTACACGTAACTATCCAAGAATTGATATGCCACTTGATGATATATTTTATGTGTTTCATTTCACCACGTAGCCATTACTTAAAACATTAATAAATCACCCAATTTCGTGATATGGTTTCCCGACAGAGAAATTGAAACTGAAAGTCACATTGATCTGTTGATAAAACAATATTCACCATGCTATCATGCTTGGGGAGGGGGATTCACAACTCTGAAGAAAAAAAATTACTCCCAGTCCCCATCCATGCAGATGAACATAATTTCATAAAACAAGAGCCACATAACATTTAGTGATAATACATGTTTTTCCCCAAAAACTTTGACGTCACCAGAAAGTTCTGTTGGCTGGAGGCAATGATGTTAGTCATATTACTGTTGGGTAAAGGGATAAGATAAAAGATAAAGCTCATCATAATTATTAAAGCAGAAAGACTGAATTCTAAGGTTTCCACAGGGACATAAAAAGCATAGCCTAGCTTTGAATGTTGATATATGACTATTAACCCTATGCTGAATGGAATCTCCTATTCAGTTATAAAACTATACATTAGAACAGTCTATTTATTATTTATTTGGAGAGGTGTTTAGATAATAAAAACAGACGAATGACAAAAGCAGTTAATACAAGAGCATAATGATTCATATTCATTGGTGGGAAATATCAAGATAATAGGTTCAACACACAACCTTATTATCTGAACAAATCGTTAGGGAACTACTCATCAATGAGTATTTAGTATTGAAAGGGCTTAAGTCCTGGAATATGCTTTCTTTTGCTTCCAATTGCCAAATGTAAATTGTTAAATTGTTTACATACCGGTAGTACATAATGGTGAACTTAATTTTTACATATTCTATTTCCTTTGATAGATAAAGATGTTGCCAACACCAGCTAAATTCCACTACATTTTCAATTTGAGAGATTTGTCTCGTATTTGGGAAGGAATGCTGCATGTGCATGGCGACCAGTGTGATGGAGTAGATACTTTGTTGGCTTTATGGAAACATGAGTGTACCAGGGTAATAGCTGACAGGTAATGTTGCCCATCTGTTCATCCAAAATTTTGTTCACTAATTGTCAAAGTTGTGAAAAAATATTTCTCCTCACGGAGATGAAATAAATAAAAATTACTGTTTTTCCTCTAAAGGAAAGCCGTTCACACTGAACTATATGGATATATGTCCTATTTTGTAAGCCACAGTAGGAAAGGGGTTAACTTTTTTTGGTCGCCTCCCGACGTCTATTGACTTGCCAAGATTAGTCACGCATGAATGCTCCCCATATAACCGGCTGTGCTCGATCGAATTGTCTTAGTTTTATTCCTACTGTCGAGCCAACAAGATAAGTTATAAGGGTGTATCTCAATTTGGAGTTTCACTAACAACTCAACAAATTCAATTTATCGATACAATATCTTTCTGGTTGCATCCTCGTTAGTTTTTATCATTATCGGTTTAGAATTCATGGACCGTTTCGCTTCAAACATACAATTGTTCCGTGTTTTCGAAAATGCCGATCACTTATTTGCGTCTGTAAATTCCACTTCGCCATAGAACGACTATCGTTTCAATGACTTACAACGCACATAGATTGTTGTGAGAAATACATCTATGGACTTATTATAGAATCTATAAAGTATGCTAGAATTGGTCAGACCGTTAATGCCACGTGCTTCGCTAACAGCAGTCTTCTAATTTCGTGTTATTATACTCGTGGCTTTTCAACTAGCGGAATTTTCTTTCAATAATTCCCTCGCTACTGAAGATGTTATTTATCATAATGTTACGATTATTGTGAGAAATACATCTATGGACTTATTATAGAGCCTATAAGGTATGTTAGAATTGGTCAGACCGTAAATGCCACGTGGTTCGCTATTCGAAGTCTTCTAATTTCGTGCGAATGTTATTATACTGTGGCGTTTCAACTAGGGGAATTTTCTTTCAATAATTCCCTCGCTACTCATCAGAACAACGTGCTTTCACATATTTCTTTGTGTTTTATGTTTCAATACTGTCACACATGTATCCATGATCCAGCTGTGTTTGTAGACGCTTGAAGTTGACTACAGTTTATCCATATCAGAATGGAACTGTTTCATGTTTAATAATAATTGTTAATTTGTTACTTAATGACAGTAGTAGTACTAAGAATCGGTAGTGTCATTATTAATTTCAGACAGGGATTGATATCCGACAAGTGTCAGAATTCTGTTCATGATTCGATTCTCGTACAGCGCGTCAACTTCACTGTAGAAGTTAGAAATGCTATCATATACTGATTGCAAACATGACATGCCATTGTCCCCCGGACATCATAGCTACTGATCAATCTCAGCCATGTAGGTCGCTTTCATATCTATCTTGTTACGTGCGCTCGCGCAACAGTAAGGCGATCAGACAGATTTGTAGGTTGGTGTCACTCCATGACGTCACCAAAAACGACGTAAAACCTCATGGCGTTCTGACATTTTTACTGTGCCGCGTTTTTGCTATGTTTATTATGCCCCCGATCTCCTATGGAGATTTGGGGGTATATAGTGGAGCCCTCCGTCCATACGAACGTTTCAACTCATAACTTTGGTTTCGCTAACTCAATTCAGTTGATCTTTGGTATGCTAATAGACCAGCCGGGGGGACAAGATTTCCCCATAGCCGTGGTTTCGTCCGCCCATTTTTTCCAGAGTTACGCCCCTTTTTGGACTTAGAAAATTCAGGTTTTCTGCTACTTTTTTTGGTTTCCAGATGATAACTTGATTTTGATTGTTTACTCATGAATAACATAACTTTACAAAGTGCCATTTAATAAGCATTTGCACAAAAATAAGAAAAATCCTCTCTGATTGTACAGTCTGGGGCGTTACCTCTGCCCAGCGGTGCACTTGTTTTATGTGTTGTTTTCGATTATTTGTTTGTCGCCGATATCGCCATTTGTCGGGATTCCCTGTTTCTATATTTAAAACTGGTATGCTCGTAGTGAGCATCGATTTCGATTTTTTCTCCCAGGTCAAAATGCGTCAGAGTTATGACAAAAATAGATCGACCTACATTTTCTCCATCAGAACTCTACATCAAAGAGTCTATAGACTCCTTCGGGACCTACATAGACTCCTTCATCTGGGTATTTTTACTTATAATTGGGAAGTTTTATCATTTTTGGTTCGTGCGAAGACCTCTTTTTATCGTGCGGGGAAAGAGAGACATTCAAAACGCGATTTCGTAATTCGACGCAATAGGCTGAATAGCCTAACCTTCAGCCGAGTTCCGGGTCAAATACGACGAATGATGTAACACAAAACAAAACGCATTTGTTCACACAAACACCGTTTGAAGAGTTTATTATTACATAAAATGATCGTTATTGATTAATTATTGATACCCTGCTTGACAAAACAAGTGTCCACCTAACCGCGGTGCAGTTAGCGTTGCCACCGCGGCTGAAATGCAACTACACCGCAGCTCCACCGGCTACCTACAGTTTGGCCGTGGTGTACTTGCCGTTCGGCCATGGTGTAGTTGCTGCGGTGTACGTTCATTAAACTGAAAAAAGACGATACAAACCAGAAATCTAACCACGGTGTACATGCCGTTCGGCCGCAGTGTAATTGCCTTTCGGCCGCAGTGTAATTGCTGTTGGGCCACGGTGTACTTGCCGTTCGGCCCGCGGTGCTCAACTGCAGTTACAAACTCTGACACCGCGGGCCGAACGGCAAATACACCGCGGTGCCAATGGACACTTGTTTTGTCCAGCGGGGTATTTATTGTTGCATATTGGCTGCTATCAATATTTACACAAATAGTATTAATTATTTCTTATAATTGCTCCTTTGGTCAACTTTGACTATCGGAAAATGAAAATGAAAATATGCCGCTGAAAAAAATGTAATCGATATTAAAGTCTCATCCTTTCGGCAACATGGAATTGGTTTTAATTACTTAAATGATTAATATAGTATTTTGCATTTATCTGTGATGAAATGAGAAATGGTAATTTTTCTAACATTAAATTAAATAAAATAAATTAAGTAAAATACAGTGAAATTATTTTTTAAATTATTGTTTATTACATTTTTGCGCACGTTGGCATCTCTCTGAGTGCATTCTAGTTGTTTCTGCTCTGATGAACAATAGCTGCGATTCTACGCAAGCCGGTCTGAGCCGGTGGGCTTGTCTTGCTCTCGGTGCATGATATTCGTGATGGCCTAATAATAGTGATCTGTGGGGATTCAGTCTAAAATTAATAGTGATGACCATTTCACTCTTGTCTCAATTACAGATTTTAGTTATTATTGTGAATTTTATCCACACTTAACCCATCATTTCAAAATTGCTGGGTTGTTTCTTGACTAAATGGTGTCTCCTTCCGGAATACAAACAATAACTGCTATCCTTCCTGTTCAGGTTTACAGACGGAGAGTGTCGGGTTACTACGATTCTGGATATGGCTCTGATTGGGACCCAAATTACAAATTATGGGCAGTCTTGCCTCTTGTCGACACTCTGAAGGTGTCTAATCGTGGATTCACTATCTACATAAATATTTGAAGGTTCTTTCGATCCTTTCCCCATCTTGATTCAATTATGGGAAGATGAACTTGTTATTTGCAATGGAACTATCTCACAATGAATTGTTGCGAATAACTTTCCTTCTGATTCTATTTCGCTCTCAAGCCGTCCTTGGTTTATTTGCATACCGGTCCACCCATTGTCTTTCATTGACTCGAATTATTCATGATCTCAGACTGACGGAGGAGACATTATTTATGGCAAGTAACCATATCAAATGTGAGCTTGGTACATGAACATGCTGTACACACAATTGTTCATAAAGGGCTTGGTAGGAGTTTTGAACGTATTCATTGACTAGCAGGTGTCTAAATGAATTTCAAATATATACGAGTCTGGACAGACCTTTCGTACCGTTGATATGGCGAGTAGACTTCACACACGAATGAAGCACATTTACATGGAAAGCATTTATATTGTCACATGCCCCACGACCACTGCTTTCCGAAAAAGAGTCCATCACATGGCTCTTCATATTTCTATTGCCCATATCAATTTGATTATCTGGCACATAGAAAATAAAAAAAGGCGGGATGTTTGCGCTGTCCAGCTTAGCTTTCGAGCTCATTGACCAGCATTACAGACATATCCCCGCAGGCAGAGGACCACCCCATATGAGTGGATCCAGACCTCATGGCACCAGCCGCCCGATCACAGGGACCTGTCATGCTGCCAACTCTGCGCGCTTCGGTATATGCTGTATTTGTGCTCTTTTCCTTAAACAGGCCTTAAACAGGACCACTTAGGTAGGGGGAGTTCCTCTCCATCATATGGCTCCTATCTTTTACAACCTGGCTATTAAATTCAATAAGTCGCACCATTTGGGATGTGTGTCCTTGACTGACCTTCGCATGATAATATCATTTGTTTCCTTCCTAGAGGAGCCATCTTCAGAGCGGGTCTTCCCCTAGATTGCTGCATGCTTCATACTAATCTACCTATAACACACCTAGGTCGTTCTGCTGCATGTTTGGAGAGAGGGACATGATGTTCTGTGCCGAGACCTCAGACCTGAGTATTACGTATGGTGACCGTGACAATTTACCCACTGTGTTTATCATCTGACTACATTGTACATCATTTGTACTGATTTCGGTTGTCAACTGTCTGAATATTTCACTACGGTCGTTTAATTACGTACATTCCATAGACATGATCTGTGCGCCTTAATTTTTGAAATCAGATCGCGGTTGGTATTCCACTGGGAATGTGGGCTGCTCTCAGGTGCCTAATGGTCGTGAGGGCCTAATAATAGTGATTTGTGTGGATTTAGGCTGAAAATAATAATAGTGATTGCAATTTTCGCTCTATCTCTCCTTTCCAAATAATATTAGCGATCGTTGGGAACTTTCTACAAAATTAATAATCGTACTGACACTATTCTTTGGCACCTGAGAGTAGTAGTTTACTTTCTCAGTGGCTGATATGGTCACCTACGGTCTTCAATCATGAGCTCCATGGGCTTATGGCTGTTAGTCATGTTCTCTGTGGGGTTATATATCTATATTTAGTTATACATTGGATCATGCCAGGGATCTGTGCTCTAGAGTGGATTCGACCATTGGATTGATGGGCGAGGCTTTGGTAAGGCCTTCTGGCATGATCTCATGATTATATATCACCCTGATATATATGTTATATCATTTTTAGCTCAACTTTACTTTGTAAAGTTTGAGCTATTGCCATGGCTTTGTCGTCCGTGTGTACGTGTGTACGTAAGGCGTCAACAATGCAGTCTACAGGTCGTACCTTTGGACGGATCATTATGAAATTTGTCATTGCTGTTGACATCAACATTTAGACCAGAATGATTAATTTTGGGGTCATTCGGTAAAAAAACATGGCCGCCAGTGGCCATCTTGCAGTTCAAAATTCAATCCATTAGCACGGGCTACAGGGCGTACTGTTTGTCTGATCGTCATGAAATTTGTCATGGATGTTAATATTGACATGTAGATGGGAACGAGTAATTTTTGGGTTATTTGGCCCAAAAACATGGCCGCCAGCAGCCATCTTGGATTTTACTCTTTGTATGACTAAATTCTTTAGCACGGGCTACAGGTCGTACTTTTAGTCTTATCATCATAAAATTTGTCAAGAATGTTAATAATGACATGTAGATGGGAACGAGTCATTTTGGGGTCATTCGGCCAAAAAACATGGCCGCCAGCAGGCATCTTTGATTTCACTCTTTGTATGACTAAATCCTTTAGCACGGGCTACAGGTCGTACCTTTAGTCCGATCATCATAAAATTTGTCATGGCTGTTGAAATTGGAATGTAGATGGGAACGAGTAATTTTGGGGTCATTTGGACAAAAAACATGGCCGCCAGTGGCCATCTTGGATTTCAAAATTCAATCCATTAGCACGGGCCACAGGTCGTACTGTTCGTCTGATCATCATGAAATTTGTCATGGATGTTAATATTGACATGTAGATGGGAACGAGTAATTTTGGGGTCATTCGGCCAAAAAACATGGCGGCCAGCAGCCATCTTGGATTTTACTCTTTGTATGACTAAATTCTTTAGCACGCGCTGCAGGTCGTACCTTTAGTCTGATCATCATAAAATTTGTCATGGATATTAACAATGACATGTAGATGGGAACTAGTAATTTTGGGGTCATTCGGCCAAAAAACATGGTCGCCAGCAGCCATCTTGGATTTTACTCTTTGTATGACTAAATCCTTTAGCACGGGATACAGGTCCTACTTTTAGTCTGATCATCATAAAATTTGTCAAGAATGTTAATAATGACATGTAGATGGGAACGAGTCATTTTGGGGTCATTCGGCCCAAAAACATGGCCACCAGCAACCATCTTGGATTTTACTCTTTGTATGACTAAATCCTTTAGCACGGGCTACAGGTCGTACATTTAGTCTGATCATCATAAAATTTGTCATGGCTGTTGGAATGTAGATGGGAACGATTCATTTTGGGGGTCATTCGGACCAAAAACATGGCCGCCAGCAGCCATCTTACATTTAAAAATTTAATCCATTAGCACGGGCCACAGTTCGTACTGTTCGTCTGATCATCATTAAATTTGTCATGGATGTTAATATTGACATGTTGATGGGAACGAGTAATTTTGGGGTCATTTGGCCAAAAAACATGGCCGCCAGCAGCCATCTTGGATTTTACTCTTTGTATGACTAAATTCTTTAGCACGGGCTACAGGTCGTACCTTTAGTCTGATCATCATAAAATTTGTCATGAATGTTAACAATGACATGTAGATGGGAACGAGTAATTTTGGGGTCAATCGGCCAAAAAACATGGTCGCCAGCAGCCATCTTGGATTTTACTCTTTGTATGACTAAATCCTTTAGCACGGGCTACAGGTTGTACCTTTAGTCTGATCATCATAAAATTTGTCATGAATGTTAATAATGACATGTAGATGGGAACGACTCATTTTTGGGTCATTCGGCCAAAAAACATGGCCGCCAGCAGCCATCTTGGATTTTACTCTTTGTATGACTAAATCCTTTAGCACGGGCTACAGGTCGTACCTTTAGTCTGATCATCATGAAATTTGTCATGGATGTTAATATTGACATGTAGATGGGAACGACTCATTTTGGGGCCATTCTGCCGAAAACATGGCCGCCAGCAGCCATCTTGGATTTTACATTTCTCTTCATGTCTATAAACTAGTATTAGACATTCAACTTTCCACATTCCTAATCGCTCCATTGACTGTAATACATTAAATTATTCCCTTTCCAAGTTGAGCTACAGTGTCATTGACACTTTCATTTATATCTATATACGCAATGTGTATCACAGGTAGAGATGGGCGGTACTCGGTATTTACTGTGCGGTATCGGTATCAGTGTAATACCGATTTACCGTACTGAATCAAAACTAAAAATACCGTATTTTCGGTAATGAAATTATTCATCTGTTGCCAACGTATGTGCGTCACCTTGTCACCGCGGCCGTGACATGCATGAATTGTATGACCGGTCAACCGTAAGCAATGAGAATCGGTTAATTATGATAACTCGGTGTAACAAGTCGGTACTAGATGTATTAGTCTATAATTGCAACGTTGTTACATCAAGGGCACAGCTGCCCGACGGCATCTTTGATCTTTACGACATATTAATGACAATGTAACTAACATCATGACGTATGACTACTCATAGCTGGAGCGTTATGTGTCAATTTCGGTATCCGTCCAAATGGAAAATGCGTGGGCAACTCTGTATCTGTGTCCCAAGTTGGATCGAAGTATGTGGAATCGAAGCACGTCTTATGGGGGGTCCCCGTGCACAACAAATTGAAAACCCCACAGGTTACTTTATAATTAGATGGTGATGCAATAGCGATTGATATACGCATTGCAGATTTTTGATACAAACTGATCTTGTCAATTGCAAATAGCACAAAAAATGTCGGTATAAATATGTTTATATCCTAATATAAATTACTTTATTAAAAATATATATACTTACCGGTTTATTATACTATGTGCCTATATCTGACAAAAAAAGATTGCGTGATAAATTTAAATTAACACTTGGGCACCATGTGCAACCAGTATCTTGCCTGCTACAAATAAGAGGGACTCTTAAATTGTATACATGAATGGTATATCACGCTGCAAGGAGGAGAATATGAACCACCCGCGGGTTTGGGCATCTGCAGTTCGGAAATTGTCATGGCCGGTTTGCCTATTTTCATGACATCGCGCGAACGTTCATAAATTTGTGAATTGTGATCACTGATTACTACACACAATTCTATTCACTCATGGAAATGTTACGAAAATCAAATTGACACGAAAAAATATTGTAATCATGCTCTTATTCTTTTCAAATCAGTGCGACGACATGCGTGTAAATCATCAAAGAGATGTGTGAATATTACTTAATTGCGTAGGTCATTTTGTTGCCTAATTTAGGTATTGTCACGAATGTAGTAAATCCGTGGACCGTGGTCATATATGCATGTATATTGTTCAGCTAAAAACTTGAATTACAATAATTTACCGGGAATATCTGCTTTGGTCTTATAATTTAATAGCAATATACCGATTACCGTACCAATACTGAGGTAAATCGACGAAAATTTACCGATACCGATACCGAGATTGAAATTTCAATACCGCCCATCTCTAATCACAGGGTTTCTACATGCTATCTTGTGGTACATAGGTACCTCAGAGACATGTGGTAACTGTTCTAAGAAGGAAGACAGGACCAGTTCACGTTCCTCCGGTTACACCTCGGTGGTACAACCAGCTAGCTGGGATGCGTCTGGTGGAGTAGACATGTGGGGTACTTGGGACCTCCAGGACATTAGTCCCCCACCAAACGCCTGCGGTTCTGGGCACTAAAGCTGCCAAATCGCGTGCGCACGAATCGACACCGGCCGAAGGCAGCTTAAGCGCAGGGCAGAGGCCGTACCCACAGCAGTACCAAGCCGAGACCCCCTGGCCGCCAAGACGCTGAATACAGCCAAGGCCTTGCCTGCCACTCAACTGTCTCTTGGGGTAGGAGACTTAACCTCTCACCACCCTCCAGCTTTGCTAGGATAGTAGCTTGGTCAGGACCACCTGCCTGCAGCATGCGGGGGGGGGGGGGCTCCCTCTGATCTGATGGCTTGACTCCCTTATAGTTGTCCAACCCCATTCGGGCTATTGGGTTCTCAATTTGATCCCTGTGCCACAAATTGGGCATCGGGTTATATGCCATTTGCTTTGGCAAACAGCAGTTAGTTAACTCTTAATGTTGGTTGACTAGCCATCTTCGGAGTGGGCCTCCTCCAGTGTCGTTCTGTCGCTACGGCGGAGAGTGAATTCGTCTCCTTGCATCCCTTAGAACTGAACGATGAAGAAAAGAAGAGAAGACAGGAGAAAGAAGCGCATCTTCTTCAGTTATACTTGCTCGGTTAGCTCGCAACTATGAATTGGATGGCACCCCATGGGTTGTTTCTTCCAAAACAAGGGGGGGTGGTACACATTTGAGCAATGTAGAACTCTTAATATATGAGTTAATTTCACGTAACAAATCATAACAGATTCATTAAAGAGTTCATATTTATGTGCAATCTGTTTCAGAAGAGTACATTCCCCTCTAACTTTGGATATTAACTTTATTGCTTGTGCCTCCTCCTGTGCTTGCATTCTAATCCATATAGTTCAGTGTGAACGGCTTTCCTTTAGCGGAAAAATATTGTTTTAAAAAGTATAATACATTTTTCCTTAAAGAAAGCCTGAACACTGCTCTATCATAGATCCCTCCCATGGCGGTGCCATTCCCAACCCCGCAACTCGCCAATCTCCTGATTGCGTCGGACATAAAACTGAGACAATTCGATCGAGCACAGCCGGAAGGGGTCCAAAAAAAGTTAACCCCTTCCTACTGTGGCTTACAAAGGAAAAATGTATTATACTTTTAAAAATAATATATTCTTATCACTATTTTCGTCAGTAATTTCATAATATATCGAGAATTATCAGTTGGTTTGAGGACATAATTCACAATGGGGAGTCGGGCCTGGTAAAATGCAAGTGAGCAGAATGAACGAAGGTTTTCTAGTGATGAACCGATATGGGGAAAACACCATCAGCCGATACCCATTTGTTAAATTGTAGTAATCGGCCGATTCCAATGATTCTATATATAGTACAAATAGTCATGCAATATTGATACTGCAAAGTATAGTCACAGTTATTGAATATAAAGCAAAAAATGAATTATTAATGCGTTTAGCTGATAATACATTTATGATCAAGCAATGGAGACATTTATCCACCGGTAGATTTAAGATTGCCTGCGAGGCTGACAGGCTGTGGAAGAGTGCGACATACAAAAAGATATTGAATTACATCATAATTATGTCAAGTGTCCAAGGACAGTTTATTTACGCATGTGCCGCTTTCTACTTTCACTTCCTACAGAGTTATCGCTCACAATGACATGATTTCATTGATTTGAATCAACGCATTCAAAATAGCCTCAATCCTGATTACTCCTCAATATTACTATTAGCCTATTACCTACTGTTAATTATAAACAGATAACCCAATATCATCCGATTCTGATTGACATTCCAGGAATCCAGTTAATCTGTTCATTAGTAGGGTTTTACCTATAGGTCCGACTCCCCAAGTGAATTATGTTACGTAATCATAAAAACCAATTGATTATTCTGTTTCGTACACACTTTGATACCATTAAAATTGTTAAATTTCTAGATATTATGTGACAAAATAGTCCCTGATCAGCTGATAACCGTGCTGAGGCCCAACTTTCAGATATATGGATGGACACGTCATTTGAATATTTTAGAGATGGGCGGTATTGAAATTTCTGTTTTGGTATTTTATGGGCATACCTCAGTATCGATATCGGTATCGATATCCACAGTACAAGTCGGGATTAACACTGGAGTTTACAGGATAAAATGAACGGGTTATTTGACATTTGAACTTGCTAGAATGTGTGTACTATATTCTCATAAAAACTGTTTGTTGTTTAACTCTTTAACCCTCAATGACGTGATTTGACGTGTCTAACGGGTACCTTTGACGTTACCTGGAACAGCTCTCACCGGTAACGTCAAGGTAGACAACAGGGCGTAATTAGCAGCGAATTTGTTGCGCTCGCTTATTGATAATTTTATTAGACATGTTGTTACCGCGAATTTCTTGAACACCGCCGAAATAGGTTACATTTCAATGCAAATTGTATCCGTTATTCCACAACTTATTACCTGCTAAATTTTCATTGCGAGAATCACGCCTATACAACGGAACTGATCGGTCTATATCATACAGGAATGGATAAAATTTCATTTTTATTTATGCCAAACTTCATCGGAAAAGTTGAGAAAGTCACCAGAAAACGTTGAACAGACGATTCGTTTAGGGGGAAATCCTTGTGATGAAGGGAATACACATCCCATCTCCAATTATAATTTAAACTTCTGCGGAGAAAACTGGAAAAATCTAGCTTTAATATCGAGTAAATCATAACATTTTACGACGTGATTATTGGTTGCGTCATTTTCAATTTGTCGCTTTCGCAAAACACGTTGTTTATTTATCTGGCGCGATGGTATTACTCGTCTCTTAAATATAAATAATCCCTACAATTCCCAATATCAATAAAAAAATAAAAATAAATTCAACTTCCTTATTTGGGTGAGGCTCGATTCTGCTATCACTGGATTGGTCCGGCTCTTCCATCAATTATACAGGCTCTTCCAATAACCTGCCAATTGATCCACTCTTCCTGTTTGCAACACAACACACACACACGTGGTTTTAATTTCTCCACTCGATCGAAGTTGAATTAAGAATCGCAAAGTTGGTTCAAACGATATCATTATTCAGAAAGTGGCAACAAGAAATAGATCTTTGGTTTGTTCAGGCGGATTTGGAAACATTAGAAGACAATTTCAGTACCGATACCAGTACGTTGTAATACCCGGGTACCGGTATGTCATTAAAAATGGAATAATTATTTGCACCCCCAGCCGTAATTGAAATGGATTATTCCATATTAAACTGCACTTAGCGATATAAACTTCCCGCTACTTGACCAGAAATCGACAAGGTGTAGATCTGCAACACTTATGTCACAGTATAGTGTGGTCGTGGGAGAGTTGAACCCGGAAGAAATTGGATACAAGCTGATTTTGGTGTCATTCAGGATCCAAGATGGCGTCCAATATGGCCGACACAATAAGTAAATTTCCCATCAGTGCCCAATAACATACGAAACCTCGGTAAATATGGAACATTCGCACCAAGACATCATTCCAAATTGACAGTAACACAAGTTAGAACATACATAGTGATAAACTCGTTGCCTCTGGGGAAGATGGCTATCACTATGGCCGCCGAATTCGAGGAAATTATGATTTTCAAGTGTATATGAAAATTTTTCTAATACAAATGTATATTAATATTGATATCTCTCATTTCAATACATTTATTTTTGATATTATTTGATGCAGGATTACAGCAGGAACCAAGACCAACCTTTTCCAAATTCACAAAAAAAATAGTACAAGCAGTCAGGATACAAGATGGCATCCAAGATGGCAGCCAAAGGGTGATATTTCGAGGCCGTGCCCATTAGCACGCAAACTCCAGTTTATATGGAAACTATCCAGCCAAAACGGAAGCTATAGGCCAAACAAAAAAAGGGTTTTGGTTCTCGGGCAATTTATGTTTCAAATCAATGAGGGAGGGAGGGTTTTATTTTTATTTTTTTCTGCACGTAGTAAGCATGGACAAAGATTCCTTCCTCTGTCTAGTAATAACCAGAAATGTAGAGGGAACTGTTATGCATATAAACTCATTTAATCTTATATAAAAATGACATTGTACTACCAGTGTATGACTGGGATTACCTAACATTATATATTGCCCCTGACATTAACTACTGTTAATTTTGTCTAAAAACTGATACCTCCCCATTCTAATATGTGATCCTGAATTTAATCATATGCCTTTCAATTGTATGGAGTTACAATTAGTGTAAGTTAGTTCACAATGACTAATTGTAAGAAGAGCATGAGGATCAGCTGATCATTTTCTTAATTGTAGTCATCTACTTCATGTTGTAAGCCTGCAAGTCACTTTTTAACACATTACATGTTAGAGCTCAATGCACACTAATATTAAATACATATGTACTATGGACATGTTTATATAATCCACACAAAAAAACAAAACAAACAAAATTTCAAATTTGTTTTTTCGTGAGTTTTTTTGTCATAACATCAGGCATTGCAATAAAAAGGCCTAATGCGGCCCTTTTTATTCAATGCGGCGGGGCCTGAGAACTAAAACCCTTTTTTTTTTTGGCCATATTGACTTAAACATGGGACAGACGATACATAAATATAATTTGGTATTACCAAAAGGTGATGATGGATGCCAATATGGCGGCCGAATTTCGGAAATTTGAAAATTTCAAGCTTATGTCTTTTTTAGACAAGTCTCCCATTAACATGTCCAATAGCTACACTTAGTCTCTTCCAAACTCTTCAATATCTGATGTCCGTTGATACATCAATAGAACCAGTATTTTTTATCTCATCTGCAATCATACTCCCTTATTTTGGAATGTTCAATGACAGAGGCAACTATCAATGTGTCCGCATCTCCTGTACTCTTGCATATTGTTTGTCCATCTGCGTTGAGCAGTTGATGCAGCAAATCAATAAACTGACTCTTATTGTTCTCGTTTGAAGGAAAGATCTCTTGATTCACATGAGCATCCATGTGGTCTTTGAGTTCAACTTGAACATCTGCACATGTTTTCCCACCTCACCTTCGGTATTCGTGGTCTTTGATTGATGGATCATTTCCATAATCATCGAACAAGGTGCACCCAACTCCATATTTCGTTCGCACGTACTTATCATATCGGTTAACTACTTCTCGGTATGTGCATTCTTTTGTCCACATAACTCGTTGGAGAAGAGCCCCACCATCAATAACAGCGATGGCTTGCTCCGGCAGATCACAACTCTGGACAGAATCAGTCAACGCTTTAGCTAGTTGGGCTGTTGCAAGTTTCGTCGTCGCATGAATAGTGATGTTGTCAGTTCTTACAAAAAATATTTATCCATGTCCTCGCATTGTTATCAATAGTGAGAATGGCATAGTTGGATTAAATTGCATTCGATCATTCTCGACTATGATTCTAAGATATAAAGGTCAAGAGATTTTATTCCTCTTGATAGAGGATTGATATGTGATACTTATGCTGTTGAGCTTTTTGTGGATCTCGAAACCGACATGTTCAGAATCAATACAGTTAACACCTTCCCCATCACTAGATCTTAACTCAGACGACAGGGAGCGTAGTTTAAATTACCTAAATCACATTTGCTCCTACTTGCCCAAAACTCAGCGTGCTGTTCACTGGTGGTGTCTCTAAGTTTGGTTAATTCTGTCATAGCATCATGCATCTTGGCACACCTATGCATGCTATATATCCACCGATTTGGTCATTCCTCTACCTCCATTCCTCTGCTCTTTTTAGAACGCATACTGACATGTTCTATTACAAGATCTGTTGACAATCTTACCCATAATCTATTGCTGCTACGTACAGCATGAAACCCATTTTCGAAACACTTGTACAGCCAAATGTGCTATTAGGTAGTTACACCATTTGCTGGAGATACAGTCGACAACTCTTGGCATAGTTGGCATGACAGTTTGCAACAAATAGATTGAGCATTTGCCCCCACAGTAGCGAGATGCAAACTCCAATGTCCTGTCCTCTCTATTCAATGGCATTCTTCAACGTTTGTACATATTCCATATACTGAACCCACAACTTTGCTGTCGGAGATTTCTCAATAAGCAACGATTTATATTTTCTCAAACATTCCTCGAATTTCAACAATGGTTGAGACCCAGACACAGCAGTTGTAGGAATTTCTCTACTTTCATTGGCTTTGCATTTATTGCATTCATCTCAACCATCTCGATTCTAGGGATTGTGTTTTTGTCAGACAGATTTATAGCTCTGTGGCATCTGGCAAAGCATCGAGCGCATTCACATTCTGCACTGTTCGGTCACCCCATGGGCTCGTCGAACATACCTGTTTCTGTAGATGGCACAATGGTATTTGTAAGAGCTGCATCAGTTAATAAATGTCCACACATTGCCCTTGATTGCCTTCCCAGAAATAATATTAGTAACTGCGTTGGGGCCATACACATCCCGCATCGGGAGGGTTGTTACTTGCCTCTATCCTGATTTGTCTGGATGTCGAGGGTCTATATTGGCAGGCGTACCACAGACAATACAGTCTGTCTTGAAAACAAATGGCAACAAACCAGATCTTAGTTGTTTGTTTGGAGTTATTTCGACCGAACGGTTGTCACCTTTTTGGGTCTGTGAAATCTCTACGGCAATCCGAATGGGCAAGAACTGGTGTCATCTGACAGCGCTCATTCAGATAATCTTTCAGGTCGTACCGCCCACGTTTATCACAGAAATTGATCAATGCCACATGCATTTCTTAGACACGACGACGGGAGGTTTGTCATCAAAACAAGATGGGCATAACACACACGTCATCCCGAAATTGCGTAACTCCTTGCGGCTTGTAAAATAGTGCCATGACTCTATATTCAATACAAGACCAATTGATATATGGATTGACAATACATTAAATGACAGAAATATAGAATATGTATAGTAACAGATCTCCTGCGTACGTTGGCACTGTTAGGTTTCAACGGGAGAACAGTTATAAGCCTTCAATCCAGTGTGTTGCAAATCAAAGTATGACTACTTGGACAAACAGAACCCGAAATGAGATAATACAAGCAATGAAGCTACATGTATATGCGAAAAAGCAGCCGATAGACGAGACCTATAATGCGCATATGTGAGAACAAGCATATAGCACGTGTTCTGTAACAAATGCTCTTTATTGTATTACAGAGCGACATTGCCTGGAAGCTTATAGCATATAACTTGTGTTCCGTAGTAAACTCTCTTTTTTGTAGAACCAACCAATATTTCCAGCAAGCTTATATAGATATCAGTGGTACACATAAACATGTTTATCGTATATTTTCACCTTTATGCACTTACAAATCGCAGTTCTAGTAGATTATATGGACAAATCAAGCACATAAATTCGTCCATGTTAATAATCGGTTACATAAATTGATGAAAACGGACTTCGAGAGTCAAACATGGGTTTTCATTGAAAGTGCTCTGAAATGTTTGTCCATTCGCGGATTTCGCTGAATTTTGGATATGTTGTTCCTGGGGCTTTACCGGTTCGAATGATACAAAAATGAGCATGTATACCAGACAGATATGGTATGCCAATATAATTGACTGTTGTTTTAGAAAAATATATGCCTGAAAATTAAAATTTTATCGAATTCGGCGGTTATATGGACAGAAGTCTGTCCCAATTCACAACAAATTATCTCTATAAATGTTGTAACATATGTTACTATCAACGTGGAATCCGTTTTGGTGAGATTTGTTCCATATTCAGTGATGGTTTGCGTGTCAATGGGCGTTGCCTGGAAAATTATTCATTTGGCGGCCATCTTTTACACCATCTTGGATCCTGAATTTTCCCATGAGCGGATTTTTGCGGATTTTGGATATGTTGTTCCTGAAGCTTTTCTGTGTCGAATAACACCAAAATCAGCTTGTATCCAATTTCTTCCGGGTTGGTCCCCAAATTCAGCTTCAACGACCATACTAGTATTCATATTATAAAGCATAAAAAACTGAATATACACCGTTTATATAAACGGTAAACTTGCCATGTAAACAAACACGTAAAATCAAGTAATTGAGGAATAGGTAGCCATGTCAAATCACGTCATTGAGGGTTACGCTAGAAAACTATTTGAGTGTTAAAGAGTTAATGTATAATGTATTGTTTTTACGAAGAAATAAAACTAATAAAAACCTCATTCATCGATGTATCTACTATCTTTGATGTCATTGCCAGTCGTTTCATGCACTGGGATTCAATCGACGATGTATATTGCCAGTGTGTATATATTTGAGCCCATTATAATTTACAAATGATTGCTAGTGTATCTAAATAGTCTCTATATATTTCTAAATTTCTTATTTTCCTGACAAAGGATATTAAATGCAACATGTTCATGTTTCCAGGAATTTGGCGGAAAGTCAAAGTACCCGGATGTCAACAATGAAAACACGTTGATCTAAATATTTCAGTCCCTTCATCAATGTGGCTTGCGACAGTCTGCCCTCTCCATATGGTCATGAATACATCGTTGAACAGTGCATTTATACAAGTGCTTACAGACTGCAAGACAACTGAGACACCATTAGGGAGAGATTAGAGATTAATATAAATGATTAAAATGAACTTATATAGGCCTAATTATTCCAGGAAGCAGCATTTGCACACGTTATTTGTCCCAACTCCGACCAATGCTTTTGAGTTCAGTAGCCCCTTAGGTTGTGGGCTAGTGTGAGTAGTGTTCACATTGATTGTGTGTGTTGTTACATTTATACTAGTAGTTTGCAAAGACTGCAACTTTGAGTTAATTAAAACTTAATTATGGGAGTATACTGGACCATGATAGCGTTGTTTAAATAGCGGACGTCAGGATATTTGAGATACCGAGTACCTCGGTATTGTCATGCTACTTCGGTTCGGTATTTTGGTATTGTGTCGATACCGATACCATTTCGGTATACCGCCCCAGACTTTCATTTTTAGAAAATGTACGTGCGCAGAGTCCCGCTCGCTGGGTTTTGGCCAGGCGCGCGGTTTCTATCAAGATAAAATAAACAGCGGAAATACATTCATAAATGCTGCGTAAATTGAATTAGTTTACTCACGATCGATGTCCAGTGAATCTCTTTGATGGTTTAACACTGCTTAATCCACTATCCATAAGCACAAGTGAATGTTACACACTATGTTTTATATTCTACATGCTCCTATATTAAATGTTATTCATAATTATTAATAAGGAATCAATTTAATACTCAGATTCCATGCTGACAGAATAAATATCAACATCTCCCGGCCACGTGGTCTCGCTTTGATTTTCCAGGAATTTATGTGACGTCATAAGCCATACATAGAAATGTATTTTTATCTTCGAATCATTCAGTCACATCGTGTGAGCTCGTCTGGGTAGACACTGAAAATAGCATTATCAGGTTCGCTCTCTGTATTTGGCCTAGGTGCGCAATCAATCGCTCGCTGGTTTTCAGTTTTAGCCGTGCGATGGTGCGCAAGAGCGATCGCGCGCCTCAAAAATGAAAGTCTGCCGCCCATCTCTAGAATATTTGTGACTTAATGATTCCGCTGTAATTCATTTTTTGGTGTTGGAACTGCAAATTCTAGAACTAAACTAAAGCATGCTTCGAATTTATAGTTGAAATCGGCCTGTTTGGATACGGGAGATACTTTATAATAAATGACAAGCTAACATAATTTGTAGCTCCGGAATATATGTGATGTCAGTCATTTTAACATTTGCAGGTATATGACAGTTCAAACCATGTACGTGTTCGAGATGTGAAAAAAAATAGTTCTGTCATGGGGGAATTAAAACGGTGTCAAAATTTGCGTGCTGTCATCGGGGATGTAATTCGCAGGTGTGACATTACCCCTTTTAATATATCAAGAAATCCTTATAAACCTCCTATGGGTGTATAAATCTCCGATAGGTGTATAATAAATATTTTGAACAATGTCTAACAACATTTTCCATTCTTACACTTATAACATATCAAAAACTATTTAATTCAGTTGCCTGTTTGGTGCTGACAAACTACTTGGTTTTCTGCTAGTTAAATTTTGGAGACTGAATGGGCATTTGAGCGAAAAGTTAAAAAAAATTAATTCCATTTGAGAAAAAATTAGGCATTCTGAATCGGAATACAAAGGAGACCTGTTTATAAACACCGACAATCAAGGTAAAATGAAATACTGTCTGTTTTTATTTGGCTGAGGTACTTTCAGAAACTGCCATTGTTTTGTGCAAAATTGAACTAAATATCTGAGGGCAGTATATATTAGTGTCACAATGTGGAATCATATATGGGTTATTGAATGTCTAGTAATACAACAAAAGCTAGATAACACGGACTGTCAAAACAGCAAAATTACACTGGACCCAAACAAAGTCATGATAATGGCATTAAACATTTGTGGATCATGCCACTAGCTGATGGAAAAATTATATTTCAACCATTGCTTAGCCTAAGTAAGTTCCATTTAATTAACCCTTTCATGATTGGAGCTTCCTGAAATTTTGCGAATACCCTTTGCAAATGCATTCTCTTATATATGCGAGTCGCCAATAGGGCGCCCCTTATGTATAAGAGAATGTATTGGCCTAATATATTTTATATTTTTATTTTTTATAATTGTTAACCTCTTCGCTGCTATGACCTCCGTAACTATTATTAATATAAAGTGCATGTTGTGTGCTATATGGTCCGTAGTACCAGTGCTGCAATTCTTTCTTTGAAAGAAAATTTTAAAAGCCATTATTATTCTAACTTGCAGATTTACAAATGACCTTGATAAGAAATGGTTTGAGGATTGTCTTACTCAAGTTGGTAAAGCTCAACTTACCCCAGAGGTGATGGAGAAAATGCATCCAGAGCCATATTTTGTGGATTTCTTACGAGACGCCCCGGAACCAACTGGTGAGGAAGCTGAAGATGCTGTACTGGAGGCTCCAAAAATTTATGAAATGGTGATTATCATAACATACCAAAGGATTGGAATTATGTCTATCATGAATAGAGCCCGCATATCGCGTGAAATAGAATGGATATCCAATCTACTCACACTTAGGGCTGCAATGATATGCCCACCTCACAATTTGATACGAATCACAATTTTTTGCAATGATACGATACATATCGCAATACATTCCAGACTGAAAATTGGACCAGTTTACAACATTGCATACTTTGTAAATTTTGCATATTGTTTTGGTGTTGTAGATTTTCCAACCACCGTCTTTCTCAAAGGCACGAAAACAGAAGTGTTTCCATATAGGTGATTTAAATTTCGCTGGTGACACAACAATTTTTGGAGTTACCTCACCTATGACCAGTTGAGAACTTGTAATTTTATCATGGTCTTAATTTCCGACATGTTATTGATTTTAAATTTCAAAGGTCATCGAGACATCGATATAACGGAAGAATAATTATTTTGATTGGTTAACAGAACAGGAAACTACGGAATTATGGCAGTTACAGCCTGGAATGAAAAGAGTTCTCTCAGAATGCTTGGGCATATATTTATAACATAAAAATATGTTTCACTTATTCCACTCGGCCTGAAAAAGAAGCACTTTTAATTCACCCTCTTTAATTATGTGTCAATCAGAATATTGGTAATTGGATATTTGTTGTACCAAACAAATAGATTGTCTCATCTCTAAGTTTGTCTATGTTAACCCTTTCTATAGGCTGTTTGTTGAACTTAACATCTGAACATTTCCCACCATTGAATAGGAATCCTGCATTTGTATTATCCTTTCGTCTATTTGTGTATACTTATACTTCCTGAAAATCCCTCCAAATGAATAATAAACCATCCCAAGTTAGACATTTATAACTGAATGGGAGAATCCATTTAGTAAAGAAAGGGTTAAGTGAAAGAAATCTTAGTATTTGCATATATATATTATTTGAATATCCCTACAATTTGGCTACAAATGATGAATGGATCAATGTATACTTTGAGAACTAAATCTGTGAAACTATTCAGTAATCAAAGACTTAACTCTTTCTATACTAAATACTCATTGATGAGTACTTTGCTTGGAAATGTTCAGATAATAAGTACAACAAACGTTTGTTGAACTTATTATCTGAACATTTCCCACCAATGAATATGAATCATTCTGGTCTTGTATTATCTTTTTTTCATTCTGCCGTTTGCTTTTATTACCCCTCCAAATGAATAATTGACCACCCCAATGTATACTTTTTTAACTCGGTGGAAGAATCCATTTAGTATAGAAAGGATTTAAAAATTGGTCTTATTATAGCTTATCAATGATTTTATTGGCAGATTCCAAGTCATGATTACCTGAATAAGAAGTTGTTGGTGAACATGCAGCAGTACAATGAGATGGTACGAGGCGGTATCATGGACTTAGTGTTCTTCAAGGATGCTATGGTTCATCTTGTAAAGGTAAGATGTTGGGCAGGTTTATATCAGGGGTTCAAATGCTAGTCCGGAATCATTACAAATTCTGGAATTTTAAAATAGCATCTCGAGTCCTGGAACAATTACGGAAAAGGTCAAATTTTTAACCTCACTATGGAAACGTTCTGGAAAAATCCACCCATCTCAGCTGCTGGTCTGGAAATGTCATAATATATTTAAATTAGGCCCAAAAAAAAGGGTTTTGATTCTCAGGCAATTTGTTTTGAGAATAGATGAGGGAGCGAGGGTTTTATTTTTATACCCCCACTTTCGAAGAAAATGGGGGGTTATACTGGATTGACTGCGTCTGTCCATCACACTTGACTGCGTCTGTCCGTCACACTTTCTCCCTCCTTGTGTCCGTCCGTCCGACCTCATAACTAGAACAACTATGAACCGATTTC
Source organism: Siphonodentalium dalli (assembly GCA_032622095.1). NCBI lineage: Eukaryota > Metazoa > Mollusca > Scaphopoda > Gadilida > Siphonodentaliidae > Siphonodentalium > Siphonodentalium dalli. The sequence continues at coordinate 75,183,085 of CP136068.1, forward strand.
AATATATTTTTGTATGCAATCTCCTTAGGACCGCCTCTCCGCATGATGCTAATTGCGGTGCAGTCCGACTTTCTTTTTTTAAGTTACGCCTTACTTTTCGACTTATTTTGACTTAGACAATTCTGTCCGACTTAATAACTTTAACAAATATGAACCGATTTCAATAATTTTTGGTATACATGCTTCTCACAACACCCTCTCTACATGATGCGGCTCAGGGTTGGCTCGGACTGTTTTTCCTAACATTACACTTCATTTTTGACTTAGAAAATTTTGGGATTTTTTTTGTGTGGATGCTATCAAGTTAGGATATTTTCCGGAAGTTTCTTCGAATATGGGTTCGGAACAATGAATTTTACCACAGTTAAGTTGCGTTTCATTTTCTACCCTTTTTTAGGTTTCTGCAATCATTCGAACAAATATGAACCAATTTGAATATTTTTTTCTGTACAAGCTTCTTGCGACACCATATCGATATTATTAATCCAAATTTTTCTTTAAAGTTAAAAGTCTTTTTTGTTGGGTTTACGGATAATGCGGGTTGAATTTGCCACGGTGGGGGTATGCTAGCATGCGAGTGCACACCTCTTGTTATTTTTTATTTTTGTTATGGGGATAATGCCCATAGTTAGCATGGGTTATTATACCTTCCCAGGTTAAGAAAATGTAAGGAGAACATTGTTTTGATATAAACTAATGTATTCCACTATAAAGAATGACCATTTATCACATTTTCTCAGTGGGTTCCTCATTCCCCAGTTTGCCGATAAACAGCTTTTTCCTGAGCTGGCCTAGGGTAAGATCGTTCTCAATGTTTTAAATGGACCAGTCTACTAACGTTTTATCACCTGTTGTCACATTTAATTGGATGAGCATATTTGCGTTTCTAATATTGTTTCGTAACAAGCATGTTTAATAACAACAAACAGAACTAAATATCCGGTTCAATTACTCAAATAAAAATACGGGACGTGAATACAATCGAAACGAAAAGATATAGTGATCTTTATAGAAAGTCTAGAATGACTTATTCTGCCGTATCTGAATAAGTATTATGTACCTCAATACATGCTAGCCATAAAAACTTCAAATACTATTATATTAAACCAGCATACACATCGCCAATACGCACCATATTTCTTTCCGGTTTGCGTTCCCGAAATTGGAAATCTCAGAATTGTTTACCGCACGAAAAGTGGGTTATCTACCTTTTCGAATTGATAAAATGCCGAAATATTTGAACACATTTGACTTAATAAACTTGGGGTTTGGGCAGCTTGTGGTGACAATATACCTGGTAGTTATCGTTGCCTAGTGTCTGTTTTTGAATACCAACACATACACCATTGTATGTCTATCATATTCGATGTTTGAAACATAACTAATTTCTCTTTTCTAGTTTCCTATTTTCGTGTTATCATTTAACAGCTTCGGTCAAATTGAAAATCGTAATAAAATGGTTTAACGCGGGCCTTTTTTCCAGACGCGGCTATGCCCGAGAATCAAAACCATTTTTGTTTTGGCCTTATCCTTGTTGAGTATTTAAATTATCCATGAAGTTGATAGTCCAGGAGATATTGGTAGACCTCTGCACCCCCCGGCGAATACACGGGGACCATAATATTCATGGCATACGTGAACAACTTCGACAGTGTTTCCAAGGTAGCTAGCTGTCTCATTCCCTTCAAATGACAGATGCCTATCTGCTAAGGAGAAGACCATAATGTACTGACTACCCACACTTCTTGACCATGATCCTAAGCAAACTGTGTACGTGACGTCCCGCAGTCGTCTCGTCGAATAGCTCCCATCAGAGAAGAACAATACTCACGGTGCTAGTTTGTGGACATGCGCCATGACAGTGGGAATGAAATGGGCAACGGTATACACCCCTACACCAGGTACATGTTTCAGATAGGATAATTTTATTTACAATACAGATATAGAATGTCATGCGTGTTGGTGATTTTTGTGTGGTAAGATTGTATTTCCACATCCGTTTCAAGCCGTTCTGAATCAACTTGACCAGACGTATGATTTTGTCTGGATAATAATATCCTAGCCTCCCCAGAACAGTCGGATGGGCTAAAGGATAATGTCTTTGTGGAATGAAGGTATGCATTGTTGTTATCCTCTCTCAGGGTTAGTGTCAGTATGTGGGCGGTTTTATTCAAGAAAATGTCAGGAACTGTGGTGCATTTATTTCACTGTGTGTTTAAAGAACAATTTATAGTCTCGATGGCATTGCATGGCAATGGATGTGGACGTTGGTGAACGTGACCTTTAGGATCATATAGCTTTATATTATATAACTTTAAAATATAGTAGTTAATATGTCTCATGCAGGACAATGGTTTTGAATGGTGATGTTACCAAGAAATCACTTGGTGTACCCAACGTAGGTTAAACTGAATGCAAGATCTCATCAAAGTAACATTTCTCTAGATGTTCTTCGCGTTGAACATTTCACCCTTGTGTTGATGGCATTGTACTTTCTTGAACCATACCGTCCACCACCCAGCGTGAGTATGACATATCAACTATCAAATGCATCGTCCTTAAGACTACATCCCAGTCTGGGTGGGGCTTATATAGTAGTAGCCAATGGTACACGCCTGGTCCATTTGATTAAGAACGGCTTCCAAATGGATTGGAAGATACAATCTTAGCATACAAGGAAAGCAAAGCCACATGAGATCATGTTCAAAGTTCATACCTGTTTTTCAGGACAAATTTGACATAGAAATACAGTAATGCCCTAAGTAAACGACTCCATAACCACAGCAGAATTATGGGTAACTTTTCAGGATTTAGTTGGAAATATGGCTTGTTGCCATTCATTGGAAAGCTCTCGGTGAGAGCTTTCCGATGAATGGCAACAAGCCATATTTCCAACTAAATCCTGAAAAGTTACCCATAATTCTGCTGTGGTTAAGGAGTCGATTATTTAGAGCATTACTGTAGAGCTTATTGTACCACTGATATGAATAAATCAACTTTCGGTGATTATGTTTTGGGTTTTTTCGAGAAAATTACATAATTCTATACCGTACTCAATGTTTCTTATTTGTTTTCTCTTTCTCCATCTCAATTTACAGTAAGTACGATAATGCGTACAAATAATTACTAAGTTTATATCATGTTATATTCGACCAATACTAATGTGAAATAACTTTTACTTGAATGTTATGTTGCTGATCAATGAAATCGTAAACACTCTCAAGTTGATATTGAAGGTGTTGATTACTTTTCATTGTAGCTTGTATATCATTAATTTCATTGCTAAAATAAAACCAGTCAATATGCATGTTATTGTAAGACAAACAGACAATATCCTTATTCACTAAATATTGTGAATTTCTTATTTAAAATTAAAGCTTCAGGATTTCAACAGTTCTCAGCTTTAAATATCACTCAAATGTAAACAGGGTTTGCATTCAATATATATATACCAATTATCCAGAGAATTGTTGTATAGGTCTCATTTCTTAAATTCATTATAGATTTCACGTATTATCAGAACGGATCGAGGCAATGCGTTACTGGTTGGTGTGGGTGGCTCTGGTAAGCAGTCACTGACAAGGCTTGCTTCATACATAGCTGGATACAAGATTTTTCAGATAACATTAACAAGGTTAGTGACAGCTCTCTTACACATATATCTGTGAGACAATACTGTGATACATTTTCCCTGATTTACCATCGCTCGGAAAACTATAAAATTTAGCCCAATTATCTGAGCAAGGGCATCGATGTCGGCACAGATAGATTGGCGAAAGAAAGATTCCTTTTTTAAATTATACCACTAAATGCTATTGAATAGAAATGGAATTGAGGGGCATTTTGTATTATTATTTAAAAGAGGAATCCTTCGTCGATCCACCTGTGCGACATAGATGCAATTGATTAGATATATGGGTTAAATTTGTTAGTTTTCCGAGCGATGGTATATCGTGGGGGGGGGGGGGGGGGGGGGGGAGGAATCTATTTATACTAGCATATGTAAAGCATGCACGTATATAGGGACAGTGGCAGTATGGGTGAGGGGCAGCAGAGTTTGTTACAAGCCCTTGTGATTTAGCACCAGAATTGGCTTAATTATATTGAAAGAAATATTATGTAGGCCACATGTTGTCTATATATATATATATATAAACATTCACACCACTTTCAAGAAGGAGATGTTTTTGGCAATTCGGAGGTGATAGTTTGAACAGCCAAACTTGTATTTAACCCTTCCATGACTGGAGCTTCCTGAAATTTTGCGAAAACCCTGTGCCAATGAATTCTCTTATATATTTGAGTCTCCAATAGGGAGTAATTCCTATTTCTTTATCCTGCACATACGACAGTCTGGATTTGTAGGTGGGTATCACAAGTACCTAGCTGTTTGCTGGCGTTCCATTTTCAGCAGGGGGTGTTAACTTCTGAGATAAAATACTGAACCACCATCTGTTCAATAAATTGATCTCTAAATATAATAAATATTTCAGTTAAACTATTCCACTTACTAATAAGTTTGTATTTTAAATCAATTAAATAGTTAATTTATGTTTAAATGAAAAGAACCCATAATCATGTTTATCAAAAAGTCCCCGACTTTATAATTCCAATGGAATATTCCAGTACTGTGCATAAATGGTACTTTCACTTTATCATGTTTCAAGTCATTAAATTTGGTGCAAATTATTTAAAGACGGGTGGAAAGCCCCATGCATGTGCAAGAGGGGAGAGAATACAGACTTGCTTGACATGGCTTTTATAACGAAAGGACTGTCACATGGTCTGGCGGAAGTTGAACCTAATCGGGTTTGACCATGCGCATACTTTAGGTACTTCGTACCGATCTTCTAGGATCTTGCAAACAAGAAATGTATAACCATTAGTTCATTCAGTGTCCATGATACTTATTAGGAGATACATATTTTGGGTAAAAAAATATTATTGTCATACCGCGGTGTTAATGATTAATCAAAATACCACACAGCACTAATGTTCATAACTCTTCATTATCATGTTCATTTAAAAAAATATGCACACAATTTAAGCTCTGAACAGTGCTTATACATAATATTGTAAGGGGCTTGTTACATGAGCTGGGACAATTCTAACCGGGACAATCCAGTCTGCCAGGACAACTCGGTCGCACTGTTACATGAGTCGAGACAACTCGGTCACCTGAGAATACTCTGTTTGACATTGTGGGTGGTCATTATATGTCACTCACATGACACAAACATTCTATTGGCTGATGTCATGAAAGTCACAACGAATCATGTAATGTTTTAGGTCTAGTCAGGATGACTCGCTGTTACATTGAACCGAGTTGTCCTGGCTAAGCGGAACGGGTTATCCCGAGTTGCCGAGTTGGCTCAGTCAATGTAACAGCACACCATTATTTTAATGAGAAAGCACCGAGGACCGAGGAACCTGGCAAACCGAGTTATTCCGGCGAGCTAAGTTGTTCCGGCTCATTAACAAGCCCCAAAGTGACTTCAAGATCTGTGATGATTTTCTTAATATTTGCTGTCATGTTATCTCACTGTTTGTAATTTAACAATATAAGTTCATTATTTTTATTTAGAAACATACAGGGTAAGTTTGTTTCTCTTCACTTGAATTTTTATATTGTAACCCTGTCTGATCTATAAAATTTATTTACCATTGTAGTGGCTTTTAGCTATCCCATTCTCTCATTTTCCTTTTTTTGAAAAACTCTTACTAACTATACTCAAATTGCTTCAAACTGTGTGTTTAAATATGCATGTTAGTAGGTCATAAGGTGTGTGTATTGATCGTGAATTTTTATACCCCCGCAACGAGTTGTGGGGGGGGGGGTATACTGGTATCAGCTTGTCCGTCTGTCGGATTATGTCAGTCCCTCACAATAAACAATAGCTGTGTAACTAAGGATATTTGTTGACATAGTTTTTCCATAATATGCGTTTCTTGGAAAAATAAATGATCCTATCCATCATCACAAGGTCAAATTCCACATACTACCATTCCTCTCTGATTTAATATCTGGAAATGTTGAATACCGTCTGCTTGAATATCTGAACCATGGGTCATTAATCACTGACCATTTTACTCTAAATGTTACCTTCACTATTATATACTCTGGTCATCTTAGTTTATATAATAGTACTAACTACACATACTTATGTGCTTATTTTCCATGTAGTAATACTAAATTTTTATTTCACCTAAAGATCACACACTAAGAAATTTGCACAGAATTAATTGTTTTTTATCAAGTGATTTTTGCTTTGGTGGGGGAATTAATGCTTTCTCAACATAGTTGACATTGATAAATACCGGTAATATCTGATATTTACATTAAAGATTAGCATGATAAATCACTAGATTCATAAAAGATATAACCATAAATTATATACAAGCAAGCCAGCTAGATTTATCACTTTGTTTTTATATCACTGGGTATTAATGGGCTCTTTGCTAAAAGTCCCTCAATTTAAACCCAAATACTATTTCAATAGACCCTATTATATAGTTAATAAGGAAACTGCTCTATTTTCATGCTTTTCATTAAATTCATAATTAAATTGTAATACCTTGGCTGGTTTTGGCTACTAAAATCTGTAGACTTAAATAATTGCCATAAATAGTGGAAAATCTGGATATTTGTTAGACATATCTTATTATATGAGCTTCTTCAAGGCACAATAGTACCGTAATTATTAATGTAACATGTATGAAAATTAATATAACTATTGAAAGAAATGTACAACTCTGAGTAATAATTTGTTTTCTGTTTTTTTTTTATAGATCATACAATGCCAGCAATCTCTCTGATGATCTGAAGTACTTATATAGAGTTGCTGGAGGAGAAGGCAAAGGAATAACATTCATCTTTACTGATAACGAAATCAAAGACGAATCCTTCCTTGAATATCTCAATAACCTTCTCAGCTCTGGAGAGGTGTGATATCAATAGAAAACTAGTTTGTTTTCATCACCTGATAATAAAAAGGAGGACTATATATACACAAGTCTGAGTTTAGTGTGTCTGTCATTTGCAGAATGAGGTCCCCAGAGGATGAATTTAGTGATGCTAGGCTGCTATCTTCTCCGGAAAGTTTCTTTATTATAAAATTTCTTCGCATATAAATCCATTTGTTTTTTTAGTTTAGTTTCTCTATATCCCCAAATTGGCAGACAACACATTGCATAATCGAGGTTCCCAATGGGTGTACATCAATATTCATCATTTGGGAACTCCAATCTGATCCTAGATCTCCCATAGCAGGCTTAAGCAGAATGAGGTCCCCAGAGGGTGAATTTGGTGGGCTATCATCACTAAAAAGGTCCCCTCTGGGGATCTTATTCTGCAAATGACTGACACTCTAAACTCAGGCTTGTATATACAAGTGGTGTGGGTTTGTCCGGATATGTTTTCCAGATAATAACTATTGTTTCAATTCTTTGATTGCCTTTTAAATTTGGTTTATGTGATTTATGAATATACAAGTCTATTTCAATTATGGAATGGTTCAATGAATTCTACAAGTATTATAGTCTTTTTCAGCAAATTTCCGATTAGAAAATCTAGGCTGTTTCGCTTCTCAGATAACATCTGAATTTTCCTTGATCATCTCCAAATTTGGTATCTGAATCCATCAGAAACATACGGATGAACCTAGACTGGATGCCAGCTCTGTTGCTCTACTCCGTACATTGGCAGCATGAGAGACTGATGTGGACCACCATCTTTTTTCATTTGAATGACGTCATTTTTAGCTCAACTTTACTTTGTAAAGATCTATTGCCATGGGTTGGCGTTCATCTGTGTGTCCATGCTTCCATGTGGCCGTCCATCAACAATTTTCTTTTGGCTCACCATACAGGCCGCATCCCTCATCCGATCATCACCAAACTTCATTTTGGGTCTTTGGGGTGACCTCTAGAAGGAAGCTATATATTTATTCTGAAATTTAAAAAAAAACATGGCCACCAGCAGCCATTTTGGATTTCAAATTTGCATCCATCGGCACACCCTGTAGCCCACATTTATTGGAGAAATTTTTTGAAAATTTACAGGCATGTTTAGGATCACCTCCAGATGGGAGCCATCAAATTTGAACTAGTTTCGATGAAAAACATGGCTGTCGGCGACTAAATACTTCCACATAGCCTACAGGCCACATCCATCATCCAATCATCAGCAAACTTCATATGGATCTTTGGGGTTACCTCTAGATGGGAGCCATCGATTATTTCCAAAATTCGTTATAAATTATGGCTGCCAGCAGCAATCTTGGATTTAAAATTTGAATCCATTGGCACTCCCTGCAGCCAACATTTATTGGTGAAATGTTTGAAATGAAAATAATTTAATCTATGCAATACTTTACAATTACTTTACTGTAACTTTTGACTTTCTTTTATTCTTCATCATTCTATTCATTGCTCGGCAAAAAATTTACTCCTTCCCAAGTTGAGCTACAGTGTCATTGACACTTTTATTATATATAGTACATAGAATCGATCCCCACAGGCTATCTGTGCTCCCCTATGCTGCTAAACCCTAACTCAAAGTCGGTTATTACATCAGAAAGTCTTTAATTAAAGTTGTATCCCATTTTAGTAATGGATAGAATTTTGCCTGGTCTGCACTGGACACTGCCTACGTAAGGGTAACGTCTCAGAGAGTAACAGCAGTTAGCAGAGCTGGCTGGGTTCGGAACGAGACTAATTTGAATCTGGAATTGGCCTGAAAAATTTTGGTAGAGTTCTGATATACATTCTGGACTTGCAATATTCTAAATAAATTGGTTTCTTGATAATAAATAAAGTTTTGGTTCTTTTAGCTCTAATTTGTATGTTGGGAGATAGAAAGCGATATATTTATAATGTTATATCAATAGCTATGCTTGGAACACTTTAGATAATGTGCCATCACTTTACTTTTCCAGATTTCCAACTTGTTTGCAAAAGACGAACTGGATGAAATAACACAGGAACTTGTAGCTGCGATGAAGAAAGAGTTCCCAAGGAGGGCTCCAACACAGGAGAATTTGTATGACTATTTCATCTCACGAGCCAGAAATAATCTACATACTGTGCTTTGCTTTTCACCAGTAAGTTATACTGATCACATTAAAGTCATGTGAAACACACCATTATGGTCAAGTATCAACTACAATGGAACAGTTTTAATTTAAAGCACATGGCGGTTTGTGCTTCAAAAATACACCTAATAATATTCGCTTTTGAATTTTTCCTCAGTATCGAAATAAGTTGATAAATACCTGAACTAACTTTATACAAGCATTATATGTCACAGAACGATGCATTGAATTAATAAAGTATACAATTTTGAACACAATGTATGGCCCCCGTATAAAAACAGGGCCATAAATTTGCATTCATCAGAATTCTGTAATCTGAAACGCATTGAATGTCCAGAAAAGGTAAATTGCATTATCTTATCATGAAACTATTAAAAAACTTCTTGCACTTCGTTATAATCATCTATATTAATTAGTACCATAAAGCTGAGTGTATTCTTATTTATATTCACAAAATCTATAGAGAATTTGAAACTAGCCCACGATGCACATTAAGTCAGCCCAATATAAGATTTCATGATAACCTGATCTATAAATAACTGGCTTCAGATGAAATTCGGTATAAACTTTTAAAATCACGTCCAATTATTCTTCTGACCGCTTTTAGTGATTTGGTCATCAATTTGTGACATTGTGTCATGTTACGGTCTGTGTGTTATTGGTGTATGAAACAGGTGACCCAATTGACAATTGACCAATCACCGAAAAGAATTTTGTGTAACACAGACAGGTTATGTCAATATTATAAAATTAATGCCCAAACTGATAACATAATGAAAAGATGCCTCCTAAAAGTTTGATAAAAATTGATATTTTATAACCGATCTGCATTTCTAATTGATAGAAAATCCCCTGAAAATCTCGAATTTATTTTGCTGTTCAAAGCTAGATTAATTTATTGTCGACAGTGGCTACACTAATAGAGTTATCTCCTGCATAGTATTTTCCAAAATGGCGATAGTAAGCCAGTATAACTTTTGTTGAATAACATTTCTCTTGGGTTATTAATTTCGTGGTTTTCAGGAAGCACAAAAACCATGAAATTTAGCCACCACAAATAACTACTTTTGCAGTATTCTGATTCCATCTCTTTGTTAGATTGAGATTCAATCGCAAATGCATGCCCCTGTTATTATATTATAATAATGCAATGTGTGAAATATATAATAAAAGACATGATTTGCATCTTTGAAAACTTTTATCAAAATTACTTAGGATGGGATATTGCATTGCTAGTTTTTACTTGAACTTTCAACTCTTGTGAAAGATGACCATAATCAACTTGTTCAATGAAAACATCTTGTTGAGTTTTGTCTATTTCTGTAACTATATGCAATCAATCAATGTATTTTTTGTTGGATTATTGGGCATATAAAATTATAAGTGAACCAACAATATACTGTATAATTTCCAAATATATTATTCGGTCAATTACAATTTTATATGCCCATAAATGCAACAAAAATGACGTTGATTGCTTATAAATACACCCCGGAACATTAATTTCAACATATTAGAAAGAATTACTGTGAATGGCTTACAATTCATTGGTATAAATTTTCGTGGTTCAGCCATTTATGACATTTTCGTGGTTTTGTAACTTTGTGAGTCCGCCATTACTAACTGTCGCCTTGGCTTCAAACTCCCAATAACAACAATCAATTCCAACTTATAGAAATGCAGCCACCTCAGCGAGCCGTTGAGAAGTGCGCATCGGCATTGTAGGCATAATTAGCATGCCACATGTCCAAGTTTTTGTTGCTGACTATCAAGAATGTTAACAACTTGATTTTATTACATACAGTACCTAAGCTAGGTGAAAGTCGCTTGCTTCTCAAAACAATCAATGCGAGAACGGGGATTATTAACTGAAGCCAACATCTAAATAAATTTACACCATATTGCATACAATACAAAGAAAACCCAAGGGATGGCCTTTATCCCAAAATCTCTACCCATTATGACATTTCCTAAACTCTTTCTCTTAGGAAGTGAAATGAAATTTGTTTCCTCTTTCAAGTATCTTGGACATATTCTTAACGACGACCATTCTTTTTAAAAATGTATTTAAGTGTATTTAAGATACTGTATGAATTTGACGTCAATCCCCCCAATACACTGACAATCGGTAATTATGTCGAAATTTTAAATTACGCCTTTGAAAATTGAATTTGATTATTCATCCTACCACGAATCGATTATTACAGGTAAAGCCAGTTATCACCACAGGCATGTTATTTTGGCGATAAATTATTGTTTGGTATCTTTTATTGTAAAAAAAATGCAACAAAGCGACCAGCTTTTACATTGAAATGAACACTTTCAATTCACTGAGAAAGGATCGGTAAGACGGTAACCAAGGACACATAGTAAACACTCTAGATAAATTTGGCTCGGGGACAATCAACTTGTGCAAATGTTATACTTTCCCGAATTGCAAGGTGGTGACTCGGCCACTTACATCTTTATGGAGAAATATAATCAACAATTAACTGAGGCCTTGTCTGGACTTCTTCAATCAGAATTGAGTAAAACGAAAGAGAAAAATAGAGTTGTCATTATATATTAGTATCATTAAAGTTGTTATCATGGTTCCAGGCTAATTTTGTGAAACCTATTTTACATTTTATTTATATTCTAATGTATAAATAACATGTTTTAGTACTATAAGTGCTACATAAAGGATGCTATTTTGTTTTATATTGAATTTTCTGTGCGTTTATTTCATATCGTTTTGTCATTTAGAGGGACACCAAAAATTCTTTTGTAAATATTTCTATAACAAATTGATAATCTTCAGTATTTATTTTTATCATATTTGGTTTTTAACATGTATTCAACCGAACAAAGCAGAAAACATGTTCAATCAGATTTTTATGTTGTAACCGGAGGTCTGGAACCCTGACTACATTGTTAAGATTTCTTTTTACATGTATGTGTATGTTTTATGGAACATTGAAATTATAGTGATTACAACTACCTCTTTACAGGTTGGTGAGAAATTTAGAAATCGATCATTGAAATTTCCTGGGCTGATATCTGGATGTACAATGGATTGGTTCAGTAGATGGCCCAGGGATGCTCTTATCGCTGTATCTGGGCATTTCCTAAATTTCTTCGACATTGTGTGTACGAGTGATACCAAGAAGCAGCTGGTGAACACTATGGGAACAGTTCATGACATAGTCGCTCTCAAATGTATTGAGTATTTCCAAAGGTACGTTCCAGTCAGGTCTATGTCAGGGACTGTTCTAGGGTTTGAGTTTGCATGGACATGGGTGTTGGAAGGAGCTTACCTTGTCTTGCTGGTGAAACATCCCACCCTGAGATATCTTTTCATAATTAAGCCTAAAATGGGGGTTTTGGCTGGTTCTGGTGTTAATTCTGTTTGTATAGATCTGAACAACTGGTAAATCTTACAAAGGTAAGAAATAATTCAAGAAAATATGAATTTCAGTGAGTTCTTTTGGCACAAATAATCACACACATACATTGTGTTCAAGGTAAGAAATAGTTTAAGAAAATGTGAATTTCAATGATTACTTTTTGCACCAGTAGTCACACACATGCATTCACCGAGCTTTCAAAGAAATGTTGGTGATGTTCACTTTATTCATTTTATGAATTTTTCCCATTGTTAATTTTAAATTTGGGTTCCATCCTGCCCATGTTTCAATTTGCCAACGTGGGGGTATGCCAGCACTCTTGAGCATCCTCTTCTTTTCATTTATTTAACTACAAAGCCAAAGGTTGTCCATTTGGCATATAGTTATACTTGTTGGAATTGGATGCCAGACAATCTATTTAAATTTGGGGCAATACTTTGACAGTTGAATTGTTCGTTATTTGTTCAACAGATTCAGAAGGCAGACTCATGTTACACCAAAATCCTACCTGTCCTTTTTGGAAGGGTACAAGAAGGTATATTCAGAGAAGCACAACGAGATCGGAGAATTAGCAAGAAGGATGAACACTGGTTTGGAGAAACTTATAGAGGCCACTGAATCTGTTGATCTACTCTCAAAGGAGCTGGCTGTGAAAGAGAAAGAATTGGCAGTTGCTAACGTCAAGGCTGACAAAGTCAGTAATTGTCTAGCTGGATGTATTTTTCTGAATTTAAAAATGTGAAGAAAGTTCAGGATGTTTAGTAAAAAAAAAATTGGACTGTATGAGAATTAAGACTGCAAATTTAATTAATATTTTGAATGATTGATTTTTCGATTATATCAGATCTGTGTATAAAAGTTTATTTATTATAATTTTAAGTTGAAGCAGGTATTTGTTGAGCATACTATAATATCATGACTGCATGCTTTCAATTCAGAATGATCAGTTGTCCTGCCTATTATTTTATTTTTGGTGGATGATTCAAGTTCCTAACAATTTCAGTTACTTTAGTGTCGCCTTTGTGTTAACTTTTTCTCTATTCGTTATGGATAAATTTTTAATATCATAGATATATATTGCTTATGGTTTATTTGCAACTAAGTTGTGTGTGTGCAGGGGGAGTGTATACTGGAATCAGCTGGTCCGTCCATTACAGATATTTGCTACCATGGGAATCTGTACACTTACATTTTCGACTTAGAAAATTTCAACATTTTTTATAATTTTCTGTATGAGGGTACCTTCATGGTGTAATCAACTCCTCCTACAGTTTTGATCGTAGATATTTGAAACTTCAGAGTATTGTTACCCACATATTGGAGATGTGCAACATGTATAGATGACAGAAAAATACCTTTTTTTACTGAATTATTAACCCTTAACAGGTGTTGATTGAGGTGACAGTCAGTGCTAAAGCAGCTACGGAAGTGAAAACAAGTGTGCAGAAAGTCAAAGATAAGGCGCAGAAAATTGTGGACGAGATCGAGTCAGAAAAAGCTTATGCCTCTGGAAAACTGGAAGCTGCAAAGCCAGCATTGAGAGATGCTGAGAATTCTTTGAAGGTTGTTTATTGTTCTGCTTTATATATTAGGCTGTGCCAATATATACATGGAATGACACGAGTGTGTTAATGGGTTTGTTGATACGCATGCCAGCACAGAACGATAGACTGAGAGGCATATAGCCTCGAGTTCTATCCTTCAGCGATCGCACTTAGTAAGAACTCAAGGCTGTGACTCTCATTCTCAGTTTACAAACCCATTAAGACATGTGCATCATTCTGTGTTTATTACACGCCACCCGTCCTAGAATCTGTGAATTAAAAAACACAGACTTACCAGGTTTATTCAGGCACATACATCATGGGTGATGATGCTTTTATTTAATTGTTCCGGTTTCATGGTTGAGGCTAACATTGTTTACATTATGTGACGTCAACAGAATACATATGGAACACATACAACTATGTCATACGAATTTGTAAATATGACACAGTATGAAACTTAAATTGTAATTTGTGAATCCATCGGCACACCCTGCAGGCAGCCATCTTGGATTATACTCTTTGCATGACTGAATCCTTTGGCACACCCTACAGATCACATCCCTCATCCAATCATCATCAAACTTCATATGGTTCTTCAGGGTGATCTCTAAATGGGAGCCATGTAATTTTACTGAATTTTGTTGCAGCCATCTTGGATTTTCCTCTTTGTATGACTAATCCTTCAGCACACCCTACAGGCCACCTCCCTCACCCGATCATCACCGAACTTCATATGGATCTTCTAGGTGACCACTAAATGGGAGCCATCAAACATTTCTGAATTTCGTTGAAAAAACATGGCTACCTGGAGCCATCTTGGAATTCAAATTTGAATCCCCCGGCACACCCTGCAGCCTGCATTTATTGGATAATTGTTTTGAAAATTTACAGGCATGTTTAGGATCACCTAGATGGGAGCTATAAAATTTCAACAATTTTCGACGAAAAACATGGCTACCGGCAGCCACCTTGGATTTTACTCTTTGCGTGACTGAATACATGGCACACCCTACAGACCACATCCCTCATCCAAACATTATCAAACTTCATATGAATATTCGGGGTTAATTCGCAGAAAGTTGCAAAGGACAGCAATATCCTCCTTTGTAATAATTTGCATGAATAAATACGAAAGATAGTCCTTGTTATCAGATGACAATTCTCATTTCTTTCGACTGAGCGATCTGTAACATTGTTTTAACGATCAATACCTGCGAATCTACGCCCGCCAGTATGTATAAACGTGTGGTCTTGTATTAGACACATGGAAAATGTAATAAAACATTACAGCGACTTCAAGGTATTTAGAAAATTCTGCCTTGTCTATTGCGATTAAATATCCTACAACTCATTGTATCATCAGTACAATAGTTACTAACACTCCGTAACAGGGAGATTGTATTCGTTATCACGTTATTCAAATTGATGTGTTGTCTGACGATCTAAATATCGTGTTGCATTCTTTACATCCATGTATGTACAGTTTGGGTTACTACGAAATATCGATCACCGACTGCAATGAAGTGAAAACGTTGTAACCTGACAATCCAGCTACACTTAGCTCACTTTACTTTTAAACAATGGTGATTCTACCCATGGTAAGAAAATCTTGGAGCCATCTTGGATGTTCGCCTTGAAGCGAGACCACTGGCCTACTTGTGGAGAGTAACCATCTCCAATGGGAACTTGGCAAATACGGGAAAGCTTTATCTTCAATATGGAACACCTTGTTCATAAGGGCATGGTCAGGGTGTTGCAACGATTTATTGGCTTGCCTGCATCTCACTGAATTTTAATTAGATCGATGTTTCTCCTTCTTATCATCTGCCAGATGATTTAAGATTTACGCCGCACATGGGTTGGCAATTAGAATTGTCAATCTTTGTGTTATGTAACGACTGTGATCAGAAGATGTCACCAACTTGAAACATCTGACCTCTTATCCTCAGACATTAGTGTTTGTCGATACATTCAATTTTTCGGTCCCATTGACATATTATGGTTTAAGTGCCTCATTGTCATCTTACCGTAGGACCTAATATGCCTTGGCATTGGCGAGCTTGCAATATCTATTGCACGCCGTAATAGTTCCATACATTGTACATGACAATCATATGGTGAACAGTTTTCATCCCAATACTGACATACTTTGCGGTTTCATCAGTGAATAATAACGGCAAACAGCGAAATAGAAAGAATAAATATTGTCACGTGCTCCAGATTCATTGCCAATAGTCTTTCCAATAGAACCCATCACTTGGCTCATTAACTTCTATTTCCACATATATCGAAACGATAATCTGCCAAATAGCTTTCACTCATGTATGACGCGCAGTTACATGCAACACATTTATATTGCGCAGAATATCAGAAAGGACTGCATTTGTATTGTTACATGTCTAAAGCGAGATTACATGCACAGCGTTTATATTGCGCACATCTACTGCCAATATATTTCCAAAGAGGCCAACCCATGGCACTTTGTCTATTGTCACATATCCAATGATTATCTGGCAAAACGATTCGATACAATCATAACGAAAATGAAGGCATTTGTATCGTCATTTCCGCTGTCAGCGCACTTTCCTAACGGAAACCGCCTAGTTCTTGCCCATGTGCATTCGGAACTCATTGTCCTCATATACGCGAAAAGACAGTATCTTACCTGTCATAGCAGGTAAGATCACATGGCCAGGGGTATAACGTGATTTTATATTAACCTTACTTTCTACTCAATAACCTACAGATTGTATTGTATTATGTATATTAACCTTGCTTTGTTATAACTAACAGCATGTCTTGCAGTTGAACATGATTCAAATTTGATGGCCACACACCGTGCGGGTTGCTCATTCACGGGTGTATTACTTGTTATAGTTGGGTGAGGGCATATTAGTCAATGATTACCTACTTTGAGCAACCGTACCAGTCTTTACCTCGGGCAGGACCAGTTCTGGCCCCCCAGTCCTGCTACGGCAGTGTGAACCAATGGTAGGCGGGTGCTGCAAGTGGTTGATTCGGGCGATTGCTCCGGCACCTTTCTCTCAGGTGCCTAATGGTAGTGTCAATACGATTATTAAATTTCGAAAAAATTCACATCGATACACTATTATTCCACATAGAGTGAAATTTCCATCAGTATTTTGATTTCGGCCTGGATTCCTGCCACGAAGATCTGTTTTTAGGCCATCACGATTATTGGGCACCTGGGAGTAGCCTTTGGCGGCTTTTCTGGGTGGGGAAGACTCGTTGTCACTTGACGATCTTGCTCTCATAGACATAGCGCACCAGCCAAATGGCCTTCTGACTCTTCCCCATGGTGCAGTGGCCCACATCATTACAAGATGGGGTCCAGTTGATCCCCTGGATAATACCTTCGGGATACATCCGGGCCTGCTCCTCCGTCGTCATGTGATCATAGTGGTATGTCATCGACATTTATTCCAGTTTGGACAGGACCACCTGCATTTGGGGGATTCCATGGAAGGGGCTTCCTCTGATCAAATGGCTCTTATTCCCTCTGGCCTTGGGGGAGCAGCTTATTCTACATGGGCCATTGCTGATGCCCCAGAATTTGAGGGGGTGACCTTGGACAGGACATAGCTCCTTATCCCAAATGCAGAGCATTTGTCTTGCGTCGAACCATTTCAGAGTAGGCCTCTTCCACAGTCTGGTATCCCAACTTGATGCAGCCAATTCTGTTGGCTGGCGTCGATCCTGACATGCTTTTCTGCATCACGTGGCGTTGGCAGGTTTGACGACGATGAGCAAGAATCGCGGGTCGACAGTGGGTCACCAGGCACACTGTCGGACGAGGATTCTGACGTTCCGCTGGTGAGGGATTTTGTACAGGATGAGGATACAGGTTGATATCTTATATTGCTTCATTTAATTAAACAATTTGCGATAAAGTACCAGTATTTACCTCAGTCAGGAAAGCTCCAGCACTGTAGCCTTTGGAGGATGTTCTGGGTGGGGAAGACTTGTTGTTGCGTGCCTCCAATAGCTGCTCCAGCAAACCAGCCTTCTGCCTCTTCCCCACGGTGCAGTGGCCCACATCTCCACAAGATGGGGTCCAGTCGCTCCCCTAGAATCGTACACCTTCGGGATACCTCTAGGCCACTCCTCCACCGGTTGGAAAGAAAGGCTGAATGTTCTGGGTGGGGAAGACTTGTTGTTGCGTGCCTCCAAGAGCTGCACCAGCCAACCAGCCTTCTGACTCTTCCCCACGGTGCAGTGGCCCACATCTCCACAAGATGGGGTCCAATCAATCCCCTGGAATCGTAGTACCTTCGGGATACCTCCAGGCCACTCCTTCACCGGTCATTTTACAACTTTGATCATTCTGCTAAATTTGATCATTTTGAAATGTACCCGAAACTTGTCATGTGTGCCATCATAGATCACTGATGCTTCTATGCTTGTTATACCCGCCGCAACGAAGTTAGGGGGGGTATACTGGAGTCAGCTCCGGAGTCCGTCCGTGGACACAAATTTGTCCGGAGTTTTTCTCAGTCGTTTTTTGATCAATTTCCGTGAAACTTGGCACAGACATCAACCACCATGGGAACCTGTGCACCTGCGATTATGACGTCTGTTGGACTTTTTTTAGTGGAGTTATCCCCCCTTTTTCGACTTAGAAAATTTTCACAACATGTATACTTTTGTCCGAGCTTTTATTCCTACATTTTTCAGTCAATTTTTTTAAAACGTGGCACAGATATTTAGTACCATGGGAACTTGTGCACTTGCAATTATGACGTCTGTCCGACATTTTTTGGTGGAGTTATCCCCCTTTTTTTATTTAGAAACTTTTTTTGCAACATTCATAATTTTGTCCGAGCTTTTATTCCTACATTTTTCGGTCAATGTTTTTTAATCTTGCCACTGATATTTAGTACCATGGGAACCTGTGCACCTGCGATTATGACGTCTGTCCGACATGTTTTGGTGGAGTTATTCCCCTTTTACAACTTAGAATTTTTTTCGCAACATACATAATTTTGTCCAAGCTTTTATTCCTACATTTTTCGGTCAATAGGTTTAAGATTAGGGTTATGGTTGTACACCTGCAATGGGAACTGTTATTTTATTATTTTAACTAAATGTTTACTGACATGTGAAACATCTTAGTATTTTAAAAACAGGGGGGTATCCGTAGTCCCATTGGGACAGTCACACCTCTAGTTCATCAAGTCCTCAGTGGTGTTCTCTAATCCCATATATACTGGTATGCAATGATACCTTGGATCATGATGGTGTTCCCTGCTCTCTACATTATACGAGGCTGGAGTAAGGATTTGTGGCATGATATAATGAAACATCATACCTCGCTATGGTATCTGCAGCATATAATTTTATATCTGGTTTGTGTATCACAGGGAGCAAATCTCACATTGACATGATTAGATAGCATTTTTATAACATTATATAAAAAATTCCTCGCTATTACCGGTATCCACATTTCAGTAGCAAATCGCGATGTGATTCCAGTTAATTTGCTCCCTGGTGTATCATAAGCATTCTGATATCTTATGGCATACACAATGGCTGCATGTGACATCAGTTCATAATGTGAACTGTCGAGAGAGCGAAGAAGATGACAAAGAGAATAGGATGAAGCGACGGAAGAAGTGAAGGAAATGAAGTCTCTTCAAAAGTTATACTTGCTCGGTTGTCTCGCTAGCATGAATTATATGGCACTACCTGGGATGTTTCTTCCAAAAACAAGGGGGGGGGGGGGACGGTACACATTTGAGCAATGTCGGAACAGAATTGGGAGCTCTTTCACGTAACATAATCATATCTGATTCATGAAAAAAATCACATTTACATGAAACCTGTTTCGGAAGAGTACATTCCCATCAAATTTGGATATTAATTAACTTTATTGCTCGTGCCTCCTCCTGGGCTTGCATTCTTATCCATATAGTTCAGTTGAAGGCTTTCCTTGGCGGAAAAATATAATTTTTAAAATTAAAATTACTTTTTCCTTAAGGGAAGCCCGAAAGTGAACTATAATAGATCCCTCCCATGGTGGTGCCATTCCCAACCCCGCGACTCGCAAATCTCATGATTAAGTCGGAAATAAAAAACTGACTAGAAAATAGATAGAATGCGGGTTTATTGATGCGCGACTAATCTGAACATGGGTGTGAGTGGGGTCGGCACAGCAATAAAATTTTAACCCTCCTGATTGACACAAGGCCGGAGACGTAATCCATATCAGGGCCTGACCCAGCCCGTTTTCGACTCCCATATACCGGGTTTGAGGACATTGAGTTTGGGCGCCCAAACAATTGAAGGCAAAAATTCAGGTCCCAATTCATATTATAACAAGATACACAGCATTTATGTATTTATATATATTGACATAAGACATTTAAGTTTACAAAAAGATTTAAGTTTAACAGTTGGAATCATACTGTAATGTATGTTTGGTTCTATCTAGCTTTCATCTGTGAAAACTTCAAATAGTTCAGGTTTGTTACCATTCAGCCTTCAGACTTTAGTATTTCAATCAAATTAAAGCGAAATTACACAATACAGTATAGGAACAGTGACAATTTGATCAAATCAACCTGGTTATCAGGTGGGATCTCATAATACCAAATGAATAATTAACGTAGAGATTTGTTCTAATTACTAGGGCCCTAACATATACCGGTATATCAATTGGAAACAAATAGAACAACACAACATAATTTTGAGAGTGTTTAACTACAAACCAAGAAATAAGAAATAATGAAAAATGTTGCAGGACTGTTCATTCTATACAGTGGGGCATATTATACATTATTATATTATATTATGCATTATTATGATAATATATTAATCTGTTATCATTATGTGTGTTTGTTTAATTCTGTTAAAAACAATGTTATCTTGTAAGTTGAAATAAATATGTTGGTTCATTGTGTCTTTTCTTTTGTGTATAAATATAAATTGAGTTCATGTATTAAATGAATTTTGTTTTCTAGCTTAAGTGACTCTGGTCATATTAATAGCTACTGAAAGTATAAAATTCTCTTTGGTTAAAAAATGAAAATCATCCTTCAGATATGCCCAAGATCACTCTCAGAGCATTGAAATTTCAAATTTGTTCCCGGGGGATGCCCCCCCCCCCCCCTCTCCGGACCGCCCCAAAGAGAGGGGCCACCCCTCTCATACTCTCCCCGGCTCCTACCTTCGGCAGTCGGCGATGACCGAAATTGGGAGGTGTCCCCTAATAAAACCTGGATCAGGCCCTGCATATAGTTCAGTTTCAGGCTTCCCTTAAGGAAAAAGTTATTTTAATTTTATAAATTATATTTCCAGGAGATTGGTCACGATTTTCCGTGAGATTGTGGTCATCATCCGGGAGATTTAAAAAAAATTATTCCTTCAGATTCCTTTTGCATTTTCCTAATTTTGACAACAAAAATAAAAAAAATATGATCAGCTATCACACATAAACATGTAAGTTTTATGGCAAATTAGCAAGTATTCTTAAGAAAAACATTTACTGTGCAGTTTTTACTTTTATTGTCTCATTTATAGAGAAAATATCGTAAGCTACCGGAGTATGACGTACATCAATATTAAACTGTAAACTACTTTCGATTTCATTTATATCTCGCTAGATTTCTCGCTTGAAAACCCTGGAAAAATCCAATTCTCGCCGATCGCGTAATGAAGTTAAATTAATATCACTCGCGGTGCTCCGTAATACGGAACCAAGAAGAGTAACACTTCGGTAATTTCCGCTGGGTTCCATCTGTTTACATCGGTTCATTTAGACTTGTTCATGCTGATGTAAGTGGCTCTCTGATTGGTTGTCACTACTTCGGTTCTCTATTTTCCACTAATCATGTCGCGCATACCATAGAAGATGTGTTAGTGTAGGAATACGTGATGCGGCCGGGGAAAACCCTGCGCTATTTTTCGCTTTCGTCTGCAGACGATAAAACAAAATAATCATAATGCCCAGCGGAAATTGCAAATATAATCCAAACTGGAAAACAAACACAAATTATAGTAATTGGCTTGAAGCCGTAGAAGGCAATACATTTTTGGCGAGATGTCGTATGTGCAGAAAAGATATCGATGTAAGCAACATGGGCGAGTCTGCGTTAAAATCTCACACAACGTCCGCCAAACATAATAATTTAATAAAGCTTGCCAAGAAAGACAATCGAATACTAATCTGCAGAATCTCTTTCGTTCACAAGAACCAAGTTCTACCAGTAGTACTAGCCCTATAATTTCAACAGCAAGTCCAGCAACATCAGCATTAGCCTGTCTAGGTGTGACTTCAAGTGATGTTTTGAAAGCAGAACTAATGTGGAGTGTTAAAACAGTTACCAGCCACATTGGCCAAACAATATTTAACTTGACCGTGTTAGCCAGTGCATTCTCTTAGATAAGCGAGGCTCCCTATGGGAGACTCACATATATAAGAGAATGCACTAGCTGGCACATGGTCTTTAATGCTGTGCCAAGCGCAACGTCCATCATGAAAGGGTTAATTATGTGGTTTGTTTTATATTTCTTTCCCTAACTTAAATTTTCATTGTATTATATTTTGCAGACAATCAAGGCTTCAGATATTTCAACAGTAAAGAAGTTAGGTAAACCTCCACATTTAATCATGAGGATTATGGATTGTTGTCTTTTGTTGTTCCAAAAGCGCCTTGATACTGTTACAGCAGATCCGGAGAGAATATGCCCAAAGCCTTCATGGGGAGAATCTCTCAAAGTAAGTATTATTTAGGCAATTATTATACCCCCATTTTTCTCAAAGCAAAATGTAGGGTATACGTCTGGGCATGTAATTTTTGGCCAAGGGTTATTGGAGATTTGTCATCGGGTGTCCTTTCAACAGAGGACCCAATTACATTGTTTGCTTTTTCCATTCTAGAGTTAGGGGTGTAACCATACATTGGTTTATCGCGATACACATGTCAGCAATACGATCATCGATACGAAGTCATCGATATGGGCTATTCCCTCCTACAGTGATACTTCACAGCAGGTAATATTAGGTATTTTTCAGAGGTTGTTACAAACATTTCTTTCATGTATATAACCTATCTCCCAATCTAATAAATACAGTGTTCTATACCTTAACTAGTTAGATGTATGTTGCTTCAGTGCTGCAAAAGCAAGTACACAATTGTTAAATCGGTCAGAGTTGGGACAAAAATATGCGCAAAAGCAGCTTTCTTGAATAAAATAAGCCTAAAGCTTGTTTATTTGAAATTATGTTCATCTCTGATCTCTTCCTAATTGTGCCCTGCTCTCAGTTGTCTTGCAGTCTGTATACTCAAAAGTATTGATTAGATCATCCCAACAAGTGTCTTCGTAATTAAGACGGTCAGCGTGCGTCTTGTTTTGGGAGTGATAAACTCTACTCGCGAGTGAGTAGGGTTTATCACTCCCAAACAAGACGCAAGCCGGCCGTCTTAATTATGAAGACACGAGAGAGATGATCTATCCAATTTAGACGATGTATATATAATCCCAGTGATAACGGGACGATTAATTAAATTTGTTGCACGGGATTAATATGAACTCGCCACTGTACAAGTCATTCTGTTGAAAGTAAACTCATGGACGGTCAACAGCAAAACGACAATGCTGCGATAGTGGATGGAACAAATATATTAAGATAAGAGAGCTGACCCATCTATATCAGAATATGTAAAACGTATTTACAGGGACGTGTCTAGAATGTCTCCGTTGAGGTGTAATACTTGGAATTTATAACAGCACCTCCTTTGAATAATTTCCTAAACTTGGGAAATTCTATTTGCACCCTCTATCCACCTGTTGGAAATTTCTAATCGCTAACCGGGCACAACTGTAAGGTTATGAATTTCCAACTGATGCAAATTTAGTCACGACCAATTTCACACCACTGTAAAGAGTGGTTGAAATATTATACTATGAAATCATTTGCAACCTATTTTCGATGCGAAATCTCCATGCAACTGATGCTGTGTTAGGCTTGAAACTTCCAACCAAATGTTGAATATTTTTACCAAAGTTTGGGGGTGGGTGTCACCTCATCCTTGTGTATATATAACTCATTTTGTCAACGTTTTAATGTTTCTCCAGCCATAGCATACATGTAAGTTGCATGCAGGGGCGTGCCCACTTACTATATTGTTCAGCCCAATAGCAGAACATTCTGCAAAAATATGTATTAATTTGTGCGTGAGAAAACGAAGTGACATTGACGAAATTAGTTCAATATACAACATTTTCATCGAATTAGTTTTATTTTGTTCGACCCCCCCCCCCCCCCCCCCCATTTCCCCATACAGAAGAATGTCAATTGCAACAATTTCGTGTCGTGGTTAAGACAGTCGTAATTAAGCAATCAACAGACAACCTGATAATTCGAGCGTCTGTACAACTCGCACCTGCTATATGTAATTGTCTGTTGTTCAATGTTCGAATGCTGGTTCGTAGATTTCTTGGTAAGACAACCCAAGTGCAGTGTCTTAGCCATTGATAGCCATCAAAAGAAAGTAGGGTCTGTATCGTCTAATATTAGGACAAAGTGTTCTGTTCACATTGTTGACATCCAGGTACTTTGACTTCCTGGAACCATAAGCTTTCCAGGAATTCAACAATTTATATAGATTGACCCACTTAGAAAGCTATCAATCCCAAGAAGCAAGTGTTAGTGTGACATGTTTATATTTTATGAAATTGAATGCTGAAGTAATTAATATTTCATTTAATATCCTTTGTTAGGAAAATAAGCATTCGAGAAATATGGACTATATAGAACTCTAGCAATCATTTGTTTTGCAGTTCTAAGGGGCTCAAATATACACACACTGCATGACTGTACATCGTGGATCCCCTTGCCTGAAACTACTCGCAAAGATATCAAAGATAGTATCATACATCAATGAGGTGTTTATTAATTTTATTTCCTCGTCATGTCATGTCACCAGAAATGTACACTGTAATTGGAGTGTTGTTATCATTTCTCTATTATCATTAATAATGATTATTAATTAAACTTTTATCTCCTATATATTTTGAGAACTACGTATATATATAAATATATGTGTCTTTTATAGACTCGAAAACGGCTGGACCGATTGGGCTCAAACTAAAAACACACGGCAATGGTCGTCGCAGCGTTTTGGAGAAGCTCAGAGCACCCATCTCCACTCTCAGTCACAAAAAAACGGCACTGCGGGATTAATCGCATTGATAGTTAAAGAGCGTTCGTATCCGCAGTGTCGTTGATAAAGATCTTCCATATTTGGGTTCGTTAACCGGTTAACGCTCTTAATTCCCTTTGGCTTTCGCATACGGTTTTGTTTACGTTATCTGGAACTCGCTTCTGTGTGATTCTTACGTACTTAGGGTTTCCTAGGAACGGGGACATTTTCATCGGGTCAGTTATTTCCGCCCGAGTTGATCTTCACCTTGAAACGGGTACCCACAATATATGTGTGTGTCCTTTATAGACTCGAACCGATTGAGCTCAAACTTGCTACCTACGGGAAGTGTCATGGACGGGTTAAATTGTGACCCGACCATACCTTGACCTTGAAAATGATCAATTCAATGTCAAATCGGGTCAATTAACTCATTGAAAAACAAAAAAATTAATTAAAAAATTCATTTAAATAATTAATTAAAAAAGCCAGTAAATTAAAAAGGCACAATTAACTCATTGAAAAACAAAAAAAATAATTAAAAAATTTATTAAAAATAATTAAAAAATTGTCATGTTTCTGACGATTGCCGCCAGTGGCGGGCTAACCTGCTAGTCTACTATATATATTTGTCCTTTATAGACTCGAAAACGGCTGCACCAATTGAGCTCAAACTTCCTATATAAGGGTAAAAAGTCACGGGAAATGTCATCGGATCATTCGCGAGCCCGTGCGACGACTCCTTCACCCCTTATCCACTCCCTTGTCATCAGAGACCAGCCGAGGGGGGCGACGTGGGTGAAGAAGTCTCCCTATTCTTGCTCACTTCGCCCTAATTTTGCAGCCAGGTGAAGTTTAAGTCGCCCTGAAATTTCCGAAGTTGACCAACGAAAATCGGCAAAATATTCACCCTAATTTACTGCCAACATTGATTAAACCAGTTATCCATTGACACTACAGGTCGTAGATAACACCATAGTTACTATTAACATCTGTATTAATCCGATTTGGGAGCATATTCACACCTGAGTGTTGATTGCAGACAACTGTGAATACATCGTCAGGTGTCCAGTGACTTGTGATTTTGAGATTATCACACCTGAAGATTACAACTCTACACCTTACATCAGATCATCACCCCTTTGTTAAATTATGTAACGGCCAGAATAGCTTTGAAAACAAATTCATTTTTGCAACATAGTAATATCTGTACCCATGTTAGGGACCTTTAATGAGTGAGAATGTTCAAGATTTTGTCTCGGTTTTTTTTTTTAGCATATATTTCGTATTCATAAGCATTTTGTAATTTTTATTTCTTTTTGTATTCATAAGCGGTTGTAAAAATGCTTTTCTTCCAAAATATATTCTTATAAAATGCTACCATTCTCTCACAATTATGTTTGGACATTATTCATAGTTATTAGTGTGATGATTGGAACATAAAGTTTTCACATTTGAACCATTGTTTCATCATTTTAATTTAAATATTACATACTCCTATTTTCTTTATATAGGCGACTACAGTGCGGGCCGATTTCAATTTTGCCAATGCATTTCGCCCTGGAAAACGCTGACTTCGCCCTATTTTTGTGACAGGGAGAAGTCACTTCGCCGTGAAAATCAGGCCTAGGCTGGTCATCGTCATTGGCCGGGAGTGCTTAACGCCATAACGCTAAATGCCCCTTACATCTTCCATATTTGGGTTCGTTAATTGGTTAACGCTCTTCGGCTTTCACATGCGTCTTTTGTTTACGTTATCGCTCAAAATGGAACTCGCTTCTGTGTGATTCTTACATACTTAGGGCTTCCTAGGAACGGGGGACATTTTCATCGGGTCAGTTTTTCCTCCCGAGGTGATCTTCACCTTGAAACGGGTACCCACAAATGATATATATGTGTGTGTCCTTTATAGACTCGAACCGATTGAGCTCAAACTTGCTACCAACGGGAAGTGTCATGGACGGGTTAAATTGTGACCCCGACCTTGACCTTGAAAATGATTAATTCAAGGTCAAATCGGGTCAAATTGAAAAACAAAAAATTAAATTAAAAAATTAAAAAGGCACAATTAACTCATTGAAAACAAAAAATTAAATTAAAAAATTAATTAAAAAAATTTATTAAAAAAGCCAGTAAATTAAAAAGGCCCAATTAGGCAAAAAAAAGGGTTTTGATTCTCGGGCATAGACACGTCTGGAAAAAAGGCCCGCGTTGAAGCATTTTATTACGATTTTCAAATTGACCGATGCTGTCAAATGATAACACGAAAATGGGAAACTAGAAAAGAGAAATTAGTTATGTTTCAAACATCGAATATGATAGACATACAATGGTGTATGTTTTGGTATTAAACAACAGACACTAGGCAACGATAACTACCAGGTATATTGTCACCACAAGCTGCCCAAACCCCAAGTTTATTAAGTCAAATGTGTTTCCGTGCTGTAAACAATAATGATTTCCAATTTCGGGAACGCAAACCGGAAAGAAATATGGTGCGTATTGGCGATGTGTATGCTGGTTTAATTTAATAGTATTTGAAGTTTTTATGGCTAGGATGTATAGTTACTATAGTATAGATGGATAAATATTAAAGTATATAGATAGATATAAAATGTATAATCCCGATTTAAACTTTGATTGTTTTAGTTCCGTTTCCGTCTTTGTTGTATTCTGTGTTTTATATATGCAGTAACAGAGAACGAGAATCGAACGGACCTCAAACAAATCTGTCCATGCGTATTCTCTTTAATTAAGTTTAAATTCACCGATGTTACTGAATATATTTGGCGACAAAATTATCTGAGAGCACCATTTTATAGTGTGCAAATATATTTGTAATCATTGTATTTTGGCTTGTTGGAAATAAAGCGTGATCCATAACCGAAAAATCGTAATTTTATTCCCAATGATTCAGTGATTTTTAGAAATTAGAGACACTCGGTAGTCCGTGTCAATGTCGTTAATTGTGCATAGCTCATAGATGTACTAAACTGTGAATACTACCGAAAGGGCGTGCCTTTGAATTCAGAAAATCAAGAAACAGGTAACTGAGGTGTGGCAGATGCAAACTAAAATTAAATGCAACAAACAGTAGCAACAAACACTCTATGACATTTAAATAAAAAATATGAAGTGTTTTCCATGTTACTGACATGGAAAAAAATCTCCCTATTTCTGAGGACAAATCTCCCTATTTCCAATTATGAAAGTAAACAGGTCTGATATAAATAGATATATACTATAAGAAGGTACATACATATATCAAATATACCAACAATATATATATGATGTACGGGTAGTATAATGTGATAATTGGTCATTCTTTATAGTGGAATACATTTAGTTTATATCAAAACAATGTTCTCCTTAGATTTTCTTAACCTGGGAAGGTATAATAACCCATGCTAACTATGGGCATTATCCCCATAACAAAAATAGAGGATCTACAACGAGTCCCCAGTTTATAGCGGAATTTACAAAACGAGTCCAGTAAATTAGGTCTGGACCGAGCCTTTGGCGAGGTACAGACCTAATTTACTGGACGAGTTTTGTAAATTCCGCTATAAACTTGGGACGAGTTGTAGATTCTATTTATTACATGATCCAAAACCTCGACAAAACATACTTAAATCAACAAATGGGACGCGAAACTAACATCAACTTCTATAAGGCATGCGATGACGTTTCTCACAACTCTACGTTGTTTGCCCGCGCAAAGAAATAGTCCCAGATAAATAAAGACTGTTTGGTGTATTTAATGGCGTATATTTAATGACATAACTTCTCAAAATCTTCATTCATTATAGTTTGTTGAAATTATATTGGAAGCCATAGTATTTTGAGACGTAGCGTACGGAATGTAAAGAAACCACAAACCGGAAGTCAAAGGTCACCTGGCACTATTTCCTGTTAAACGAACGTTTAATATCACAATTTATAGAATGGGTTTATTGAATGGAATAAAGGTAGGATCATGTAATAAATAAAAATTAAACCCTCGCTCCCTCATCGATTCTCAAAATTGTCATGTTTCTGACGATTGCCGCCAGTTGCGGGCTAACCTGCTAGTCTAATATATATTTTGGGACTTCTGTCTGTCTGTTTGTTTGTCTGTGTGTTAGCTATGGCTGGGAAAACTACCAAACGGATTTTGACGAAATTTGATACCTAATCGTGACCCTGGCCTGACCTTGACCTTCAAAAAGGTCAAATCGGGTAAAACAGGACAGATTTCGATGAAATTTGATACCTAGAGGTACTTTTGGGCGGGTCAAATCGTTACCCCGACCTGACCTTGACCTTCAAAAAGGTCAAATCTAGTAAAACAGACTGATTTCAACAAAATTTGGTACCTAGGGGTACTTTTGTCCTAGGAGTGTTTTGGACGGGTCAAATCGTGACCCCGACCTGACCTTGACCTTCAAAATTGTCAATTCAAGGTCAAATCGCGAATTTTGACGGGATCTCAACGAAATTTTATACCTAGGGTTACTTTTGTCCGAGGAGTGTTTTCGACGGGTCAAATCGTGACCCCAACCTTACCTTGACCTTCAAAATGGTCAAATCGGGTAAAACCGGACGGATTTCGACGGGTATTTTTTTCGGGTACTTTTGTCCGGGGAGTGTTTTGGACGGGTCAAATCTAGAAACCCGACCTGACATTGACTTTCAAAATGGTCAATTCAAGGTCAAATCGCGCAATTTGCCAAAAAGCAGGGGGAAACAGCCCGGACGAAGTCGGGTCCACCAGCTAGTCTAATATATATATTGGGACTTCTGTCTGTTTGTGTGTTAGCTATGGCCGGGAAAACTGCCCGACGGATTTTGACGAAATTTGATACCTAGGGGTAATTTTTTGCAGGGAGTCTTTTGGACGGGTCAAATCGTTACCCCGACCTGACCTTGACCTTCAAAAAGGTCAATTCAAGGTCAAATCGGGTAAAACGGACTGATTTGAACGAAATTTGATACCTAGAGATACTTTTGTCCGGGGAGTGTTTTGGATGGGTCAAATCATTACACCGACTTGACCTTCAAAATTGTCAATTCAAGGTCAAATCGCGAATTTTGACAGGATTTCGACAACATTTGAAACCTAAGGTTACTTTTGTCCCAGCAGTGTTTTGGACGGGTCAAGTCGTGACCCCGACCTGACCTTGACCTTCAAAATGGTCAAATCGGGTAAAACCTGATTTTGACGGGTACTTTTGTCCTGTACTTTTGTCCAGGGAGTGTTTTGGATGGGTCAAATCGTGACCCCGACCTGACATTGACCTTCAAAATGGTCAATTCAAGGTCAATTCGCCGAAAAGCAGAGGGGAAACAGCCCGGACAAAGTCGGGTCCACCAGCTAGTCTATTATATATTTTGGAAATTCCGTCTGTGTGTATGTATGTATGTAGTCAGTTTATAAGAGGGTCCGGTTCAGGAGACGTTTTACTGTACATACAAAGCTTCAAACAAGCCATGTCCATATAAAATTAACCTAATATTGCGATTTATCTTATCTTTTTCTCCTAGCTTATGAGCAGTTCATCATTCCTGCAATCACTACAGCTTTTCCCCAAAGATTCAATTAATGAAGAAACCGTTGAACTTCTCCAAGTATATCAAGGAATGGAGGACTTTACATTTGAAAGTGCAAAGAAAGTTTGTGGAAATGTAGCTGGTTTATTGTCTTGGACAATGGCTATGGCTACGTTTTATGGAATAAACAAAGAAGTCCTGCCTCTGAAGGTATATTTATTAATTTACATAAATATGACATGCTTGCCACATACAATCAGAAATTTGTCTGTTTCAATTGTTTTTGGTCAAGTAACAAACTTGACCTTGGTTTCTTGACTGATGGTTGATGTAGGTCTATCTGTCTCTCCATGTCACAACATAAGTGCGCAGCCCTCGAAATTAGGAAAAATTTCCTTGGGCAAATTTAATACTGTGCCACGGCATTTCCCACGGTATTGCCATTTCCATGGTCATTTGCGAGGACTGAGTGCGATAACTAATAAACGTAATCCGATTTTGATTTTGACTAAACTTGGATCATGGTTTATACTCATGAATCTCTTTGATAAGTTTGAAAACCAGTCCTGCCCAAATTTTTATTTAGGATTTATGCTTCTTGGATTGTTTACCGGGTGTCTATTTTGCGACGTAAGCACATTAACTTGAACAAACGCAATCAAATTTTTACCAAATTTGGATCATGGCTTCTACTCAATAATTGCTTGGATCAGATGGAAAACCAGTCCTGCCACAATTTTCTGGAGTTACGCCTCCTGGATTGTTTACTGGATTTCTATATCATGATTTATGCGCGATAACTCTTAACAAGCTTAATCAAAATTTAACCAAATTTGTTGGATTAACTCATGAATATCTTAGATATGTTCAAAAACTAGTTCTGCACAAAACTTATTTCAAAATTTAACCTTCTAGATTATTTTTATGTTTTCATTTTGTGACGAAAGCTTGATAAACATCTGATTTTAACAAAATTTTATTCGTTCTCAAACACACATTATCTTGTGCCACAACTCGACCACAGCATCTCCGATGTGCAAGCCTTGAAATAGTGTGTCTTGTCATTTACAGAATGAGGTCCACAGAGGGTGAATTTAGTGAGGCTACCTTGCAAAGTGGGCTAGCATCACCAAATTCACCCTTGGGGAACCTCATTCTGCTTAGGCCTCAACTGCTATATGCTCAGATTGAAGTTCCCGAGATGAAGTTGGTGATTTCACCCATTAGTCACCTCAATTATGCATTTAATCATCTGCAGATTAGAGGATATAGAAACTGAACAGAAGGGAAAAAGTAACTAAAAACAATACTAATTTGAGACTATAGATACTTCCCAGAAGACGAGGCCTAAGCAGAATGAGGTCCCCTGGAAGGTGAATTTAGTGATACTAGCCCGCTGTGTGTGTTAGCATAATTAAATTCACCCTCTGGGGACCTCACTGAAATGACAGACAAACTATTTCAAGGCTTGCTGATGTGAATCTCTTGTCATGTTATTCAATGAAAGTGGCAAACCGTCTGAGATTCGTCAAAATTAGTATCACCTGGAACAGGATACTCAGAAAAGATGCAAAAGTGTGAAGTCCAACAGAATGTGTATTATTATAATTAATGGTTACTAGTTAGTGAAATGCAATTCGCTTTATTTGATACAGATTAAAGGAAATTGACAGAATATGTCTATTGAGCACTGTTTTGCAATTGGTCAAAGATTATTCATTAACTCTATTTATTTCATCTGTAGGCAAATTTGATTGTGCAAGAGAATCGACTGACAGTAGCATCCACTGAATTGAAAGGTGCACAGGCTCAGCTCGATGATAAACAAAGCGAACTGGATGCTGTCCAGGCCATGTATGATGCGGCAATGAAAGAAAAACAGGTTGAGTTTTTTGTTGTAGAAAAGACTTTGTTGTGTCGATGAATACGACTGGTTTTCCTCTTAATCTTTTATTCGTGAATAATACCATCTCATATGTTTGATCATTTGACAAGGCTCACAGGCTTTAAGATTATGGCATCTGTTTCAGATCTTCGGATTGTTTCTCTAGAGATTCTACAGAGGGTCTTTGATGTAGAAAGGGATTCGATTTTGATGTAGAAAGGGATTCGATGTTGGTTGAAATTGGCCAGGCTTATAAGCAAAAGTGCTGGCCTAATTTTTATTACCAGTGACGTTTGTTTTAATGGCAGGTTGTCAGAACTTTGTCATTTGTTGTAAATTTTTATTGTCATGTATATGCAGTGCAGTCCTAAAGCGACAGCCAAAAGATTTTATAACGGCTCTGGCGAAACACTCCCAAGAGTTAAATTTCTAGCCTGGGAAATTATCACACCACCGTGTTAATAATAATAATAATAATAATATTTATAAAGCGCCAGTCCCCAATAAGGGGCCCAAAAGCACTTTACACATTATATAAATACACAACAAATGCACATGCAAAATAATCAATAGATATGTAGAATTATAATCAGTTTTTGTTGTTAGTTTTCTTTGAGTCGGGGTAGCGTCACCAGAATATATGAGTTTTCAATGAAGATCTAAAGTCTTTACAAACAGGATGTTAGGTACAACTGTCCTAGCTAACTCTAGTTTACCTCCATGCATTTTAGTGCTTCATTGGTTCTAATCTGATGCAATTACTAGTGTGCCTAGTGATGATGAATAGAATTCTGTCACATTTCCTCTTCCATCAAAGCTCCTTATCTGAACGAGCCTGTACCATAGTTAATCACAGAACATAAAATTTTATAACATGTACGGTTACATTAATTGAGCTTTGGGCAGACTATTTTAGAAATGTATGGAATGAACTATAAAATTACTTACTAGTAGACTCACTACTTATAATTAATTGTCAATAAATCATTAAAATTTCTTACCATAACATATTCTAGTTTATCTGATAAACAACAATGGGTTCTAATGCCCATTTGCATCTTTCTGTTTGAAAATAAATATGACGATTTCATCCATTGGTGTCTTTGTCTCAATTTATAGTTTACTGCTGCTCATGGCTGTCAGTAAAATTCCCCATTATTACACAGATAATAATGTGTTGTAGACTTTGCTGGATGATGCTGAATCTTGTCGGCGAAGAATGAAGGCTGCATCAGCCCTTATAGGTGGTCTTGCGGGAGAGAAAACTAGATGGACGGCTCAAAGCAAGTTGTTCAAAACACAAATTGAAAGGTATTTTTCTGTTTTTAATAAAGAATTAAGGCTTAACTTAACACCTCAGATCCTTAGTCATCATACAGATTATTATGAGGCAAATGACTGACAACAATCATATAAATTTTTATGAAGAAATTATAAAGCAATCTAATGCAGAAACAGGCTTTTGGTTATAAAATTTACAATTTTTTTAGTCATTTAGTCTGTACTAAATGGATTCCCCTATTCAGTCATAAAAGTATACATTGGAAAGGTCTATTATTCATTTGAGGGGTGTTCAGGAAAAATGAGCAGACGACAGACAATATATAGTTGCGAAATGTTCAGATAATAAGATCAACAAACATTTGTTGAACTTATTATCTGAACATTTTCTAAGAGATATATACTTGTCAATGAGTATTTAGTATTGAAAAGATTAACATTGTCCTGTCCTGTCCCCAATTTAAAAAACCAAAACTGCTTTAGAGAACATCACGTGGCACAGAAGCAATATATATATATTTCCTACAGAGATACGTTACACACTAAACAATGTGGTATTCGCTTGCTTGTATGTCTCAGATCTATGTACAGTAATGCTCTAAGTAATCAACTTCTTAACCACAGCAGAATTATGGGTAACTTTTCAGAATTTATGTAGTTGGAAATATGGCTTGTTGCCATTCATCGGAAAGCTATCCCCGAGAGCTTTCCGATGAATGGCAACAAGCCATATTTCCAACTAAATCCTGAAAAGTTACCCATAATTCTGCTGTGGTTAAGAAATCGATTACTTAGAGCATTACTGTATGTAGGGCAACCTAGCCTTAGTGGTTACCAATTGGTACAAAATTACTCAAGTACGAAATTGTAACTGGAAGTATACTAGAGGTCTCTTGGCGGCATGATCTCACCTGCTATAAATTGGATTCACAGGTGAGATACTGTCTTTTTTTTTTACTGGGCCGGGCCAATTCAACTGTGGTCAGTTAACTCAAGTGACAGGGTGCATGGGGTAGGAACTGCTCCGCGAAGCCGACACCGCTTCCGATCTTTGGTCCAGTTCACTATCAATCCGTGTCCAGTTCACTCATGATTTTTATACAGAAAATGGCGGCTAATATGACCATGCCGGTGAATATTTCCCTAAATCTACATATATAGACGTAGTTTACAAACTATTCGCATGAAGAAACAGACAATAAACACTACAAGTTCAAAACACTAATAATTCAGGCAACATGAACACTAATTCCTTCTAGAAATAACCACTGATCAGTCGGATTTCTGTGAAAAAAAATCACATAACGACAGATAACATCTTTCTTTTTTTTAAATTCTCATGTATATGTATGGTTTTATATAAAACATTACTCACAGTTGATCGATCGATTGATCAAGACATGGTATACGTTCCAGTTCACTAAAACAGAAGCTGCAGTTCACTAGTTACAACCTAAACATGATGCGCTCCAGTTCACTACATCGAACATCGCCTTCTCAAAAGGCAGTCTTTATGTCTGAAAATGGCTATCAATTTGGGCAATGGTAATGCAATCCAAACTGGTTTGCTATTCAACAAAGCTCTAAACAATTTTACTCGACAAACGCGCTGGTTTCGTGAGGCATGCAATTCTATATAAATTTTTTGGCATAATTTGTAAAACAATGAAGTATTAATGACAAACTTAAATCAAATAATGCTTTTCTATTATGTGTGGAACAAACGTTTAAAGAAACGGGCGGCCTTCCTGTGGGTATAAGTGTTAAAATAGTCACATCCACTAAAACCGCCATAAACAGAAAGAATCTAATATATATTTTGGGACTTCTGTTTGTTTGTCTGTTAGCTATGGCCGGGAAAACTGCCGGACGGATTGAGCCCAAACTTCCTATCTAAGGGTAAAATCCCAGATGGAGTGTCATCGCACCGCTTCTGAGAATGTCAGAGCACTCATTCTCCAATCCCCCGCCACCGCAATGGAAATTCATGGGTTAATCGCGTGATAGTTAAAGAGCATTCGTATCCGCAGTGTCGTTGATAAAGAGCGTGTATGTGTCCAGACATGAGCGTGTTGTGTCTGTATACAGACATGAGCGTGTTGTCTGTGTTCGTACTTACGGGTTCCTGGGAATGGGGGAGATTTTCATCGGGTCAGTTTTTCTGCCCGAGGTGACCTTCACCTTGAAACGGGTACCCACAAATGATCTAGTATATATTTTGGGACTTCTGTCTGTTTGTCTGAAATTTGATACCTACGGGTCATTTTCTCCGGGGAGTGTTTTGGACGGGTCAAATAGTGAC
Source organism: Siphonodentalium dalli (assembly GCA_032622095.1). Classification (NCBI taxonomy): domain Eukaryota; kingdom Metazoa; phylum Mollusca; class Scaphopoda; order Gadilida; family Siphonodentaliidae; genus Siphonodentalium; species Siphonodentalium dalli. Next base: position 75,219,272 of record CP136068.1, read on the forward strand.
TCCGACCTGACCTTGACCTTCAAAATGGTCAATTCAAGGTCAAAGCCCGGACGAAGTCGGGTCACCTGCTAGTATTATATAATAGACAGATGTTGTTCTTATATATCAATCATAAATATTGCATAGATTGCATGTTATTGTCACGTTTGTACCTTGGTTATGTAAATAAACATAAAAAAAAGTTACGTTACGATTGTTTATAGACAAACACTGGGAACTACTCTATCGTCCAATGAAAATGGTCCGTTGCTCTGTGGAATGCGTAGATAAAATTATTGGCGCAATCAACAATTGCATTCAAATCACACCAAATTTTATTTTATTTTATTTTATATGGTCATATTTACCAAATAAGGATTATTACGATGAATCGTATTGTAAGTTGCAAGTGCACCAAATTAGTGGTTTTACAACCGACGTAATGCGTGCGAATCTAAATAAGGAAATGGCACAATATCGTGACTCATCTTATAAACAATCCACTGCGCTTTTTGCGAGAAACTAAACAACAGTCGACCTGTATTTTCTCGGACACAAACGTTTTTTTCTGAATAATATCGCATTAATATTATCATTATGCTATATACTATTAGTATATTCTTGAGAAAATTATCATAATTTGATCATGTTATTTCTAAATTATAACCTACAATGAAGGCCGCCCATCCCTTTAATGTATAGAAGTAACTTCCCAATATATGTGTGCCTTGTGGTCCGATTTTGTCTCTGACTATATATATACTTATACAGATTTGTGTACACATGAATCAGTATACATTATAAGTGTACCATCATAGGCAAAATCGGACGAGTCATAAATATGCTGATATCACGTAAAGATACCAGAACCTGCATTTATGCGCCATTATACACTTGTTCCTCCAGGTTAATAGAAGTTACTTTTGCTAGGAGAAACAGGAGACCGCCAAAGATGTCATCGACCATTGACATGCGGCATTGGTTTCAGCAGTGTGCTTCTGAGTTGTGGTTAGCAGTCGGATATTTTCCACACGAAATGTCCATCATATGCATTGAATCTTCGAGCGAAAAAACATGGAGCCTTATATTAGTGCTGTTCATATATATATAAACTGAAAACAAGCATAAGTTGCAACTTATAGGAAAGGATAAATAGATAATCTTAGCTCCAAGAACATCGCCGCCATACAAAGATAATACATTTTGAGTGGATTTGAGTAAACGACATCACCGAAGGCGTGTGAGTGGCGTTTGGACCAAAGTTCAATCCACAATCCCTCATATTTTTTTTTTTCGAAATTCCGAACATGATTTAATCATTTTGAAGCCTACTCAATACATTTGTGAATGGTTGCAAGGACCTCCAAAATCAATCTTACAAAACCATCACGCAGAAAATTTGCCGAATTTTTTTTCCTCAACCTTGATTAGCCCTTTCTTTACTAAATGGATTCTCCCACACATTTATAAAGGTATACATTCTATTCATTTGGAGGGTTGTTAAGGAAATATATGAAGACGACAGACAGACAAAAAGATATAAATACAAATGCAGAAGGATACTTTTTAATTTTTTGGAAATGTTCAAGTTGAACTTATTATCTGAACATTTCTAAAGGAACTACTAGTCAATGAGTATTTAGTAAAGAAAGTGTTAATTTTTATTTCATCCAGGTTGGTTGGTGATGTGCTGTTAGGTACTGGTTTCCTGTCATATGCTGGACCGTTCAATCAGGAATTCAGGACCAATCTCTTGACAACATGGTCAAAGGAGATGCACAAATACCAGATACCATATACTCAAGATCTTAATCTAATCAGTATGCTTGTCACTAACACTACGGTAAGAGCTAGGGCTGCCACGATTCATCTTGACTCCAATGCATCGCATTTTAAAGTTCATGATGCATCGTATTGGGAGGGTGCGATGCAATGCAAAAACAATACATGTATGCAGAGTTATCAATAGTCAGATATCCAAACTTTTCCACTCAAAACCTCCAATCTTGGCAGATCTTGATTATACTTCAATGAACATGGTGACGTGCACTGATCAATGAGAATATAGATATATACTAAAAAAATGTGGTTCATCTAGTTTTCACAGCCATCAGTTGCCAAAAATTTGCATCGCATTGTGATAGTAAATCGAGATTCGCATCGCATCATGAATGTCTGAATTGTTGCAGCCCTAATAAGAGCTAAATCACATTCAACAACCCAGTTGTAAGTTTGATGAAAAAATTTCAGGAGTAGATCTCCTGCAACATGTATCTGGCCAGTCTGTGTAAACATACACTCACCCTAGATTACTCCATATTAGCATATTCAGATTGTTTGGCTTTGGCAATCGCTACGGCAACCCTTTGCTTCAGTAAATTGCTTCAGCATTGCTGATTGCTGTAGCCAAATACATTTACCCACCTTATCCTTTGTCTGTCTCAGGTATTCCTATCTATGAATTACTTGGCTTGGGACTCATCAAGCTGTCATTGTTTCATGATTGCTCCTGTGTGTTCCACAGGTCTGAACCTGTAGAAAAACCTCTGACAGTGGACAATCAAATTTAATAACTAAACGAGTTCATGCCAGCAATTAACTTTGCAAACAAAATGCGAGTTATAAAAATGACAGGGGTGCGACCAGAGTCAGAGACTGGGTGATTAGGATGGGGGCATTTCACACCCAATTTTAGGCATTTTATTTTGTATTACTTAATTTACAGATTTTTTATATTTGTAGAGAAGTTTGGTAAAAGAGTGCTATGGACTTGCTGTTGTCACCCCTAGACCTCCCCTCACTTTTTAGTCAAGTTTGATTAAACTGATGATTAAAAGCTTGTTATCTTTTTTCATCTGAAAAATTGTAATTTCGGGGAGTTGATAATCATCTCCCTTTTACATAGCACAGCTAGATATCCCTGATCAAAATGTTCTAGGTTAACCAGTCTTCTGCTACATATAATATTGTATCTCACTTCTAACCAACCTGTCTTATAGATTGGTGAGTGGAATATCCAGGGATTACCAAATGATGAGTTGTCTGTCCAAAATGGAATAATAACAACCAAAGCCTCTCGTTACCCACTGCTAATAGATCCACAAGGCCAAGGAAAAAATTGGATCAAGCGTAGAGAGAAAGATGAATTACAAGTAAGATCTAGCTTCACTGTATGTTTTACAGGTCGTTTATCTAAGTTGGCTGATTATTCATCAACTATTCTTTTCTGAATACCCACATTAGTGAGGAAATTGCTCTTGTATGTTCTCTTAGCAGTCTGAACAATATTTATCAGCTTACCATAGTCGCCATGCTTTTCCCTTACACAGAATCTCAAGGCCTATTACCAGTTATATAGTTATATAACAATACGGAATTTGACATTAAGAATTTCAGACTGTTTTATTGGCATTTAGAAAAAAGAGTGTAGGGATTGTGAGTGTGTATCTACATAAATATTCATGTGGGTGAGGCTAGATGTGGATAATTTTACTTGTAAATGTGTAATACATGTAGACGTTGAAACATATATAATTGTTAGAATATTGACATAAAACCGCTCTGTATGTCTCGATCCAATGTTCATTGTAGTTACATGCAACTTTTAATCTAGCACGTGATTTTCCACACTATATATGAGTCGATATGAGTATTATCTTAGTTTAGTGGTGTTACCTAGAAATTAACCTACAAGCTTTTTGTCAATAAAACCAACAGACTCCCCAATTCTAAGAAAATTGTCATGTCTCAAAACAACAACTCCATTGAAAATTTCAGGTTATAAAATATAAGTTATGTTTTTTACAATAATTTGTTATAATTAATGTAACATAAATTCCACCGAATAATTAGGCGTTATGTGGTTATCATTAGGCGGGCGGTGCTTTGGTGTCTATCACCTCACACAACTCCATGTCCTTGTCACATTATCACATTATTTGTCAATGTCATGCCTGAAACAAGATTATTTCAAAATTTTCAGACGGTAACAGCTCTAGACTGACAGTTCCGATAGTTCAATTTTATAGTAAAAATTTGGCGTAAACTATGTGGATTCCAGAAGTTAAATATTTACTTATACATATTCAACCCATTTTCAGATGCAATGGTCATGTCGAACTATTAAATGAGGTTTTTATCAATAATCCATCTATGCAGAATCATAATAGTTAGAACAAAATGTTTCAAAAATAGAATTATCATACCCATGTTTACAAGTAGAGAAAGTCTTTGTCGTGCAAGTCAGTCACTTATAGACAACAAGCGTATAGAATCACATGACCTGTGACGTTAGAGTTACAATCACAATCGCTAGAAGTGGAATCTCTCTAGTATCATAGCTACTAACTTCTAACATTTTAATTTTTTATTAGCCCAAAATGACATATTTAATTATGTTCAAGGAAAATATTGCACTTAACAAAAAGACAAATTCAAAACATAAATGAAATTGATCATGTGAAAAGCATGGCATTTTTTGTTATATTAAGAGAAAATAAATAAAGAAGAATAAAGAAAACTGGAAGGGACTGCATTGTAGGAGAAAAAGTAAGGCAGAGTGGGGTGATTTCACGGGAAGTGTAGCATGAAGGAATTGGACACATATCTCCCTTAAATTCATGTTCAGTGTATGACCAACCTACCATTCATTTTTTATCATATAAAGGTACATTTATGTGACCGGCGCAGCAAATTTCAGCTGAATATGACTATTTTTTGCAATTTTATGACCAGAAATGTGCATTTTTTTTTGCCATTTTCTCTGTGCCAAACAGGAAATGGTCTCAATAATAAGGTGATTATAAGAAAATATATAGTACAAAGGAAACAAGTTTCATACAGTAATTATAATCTAAGACATTCTGTTCTTATTAGTGAAAATTTCATGTAAAAATGTCAAAAATATGTAATTTTATGTCAATTTTTGTTATTTTGGAGACATTCCGTTAAAAAAATAAAAAAACACCAAAATCAAATCAACTACAGCCAGTATTGAAGAAAACACCATTAAATATGTCACATATGGTGTATTTTCAACAATAAGGATATGATATCTAATATAGATGTGCTATTATTTCTGTGATTAAAAATTAGTGATTTTTTTAGTTCTTTGATTAGTGATGACGAAAATTCCGTTAAAAAATGTCCTTTCCTGAACATGGCTTTTTCTGAAATTTTCTCATTACCAGCCACCTTAACAAGGAAAGTAAATTTTAATAATGGCATTAGATGGCATGACAGACATAACTGTCAGAAAGTTTAGTATGTAACACACTAGTAATGTAAAAAAGTTGATTTATCATTGTTTTAAAAAATGTCCTTTCCTGAATGATTTTTGACAATATGCATTGAGGTCATATATCGGAGGAAAAACACCTGTAATCACCAGTGCAATATATATCACTTGGGAACACATATCAAATTTCTCAAAAACCTTTCAAGTATTTTTTATAATTCTATGGATTTTTAATTTGTAGAAGGCACACAAAAGTAGTGTTTTTGGGTCGTTTTTAACACTTTATTCAAATTTGTCATAAGTAACAGCAAGGCTTTTGACAAAATATGATCACTTCCAAACACTGAAATTGGAATAACTTTGGAACCGAATAAAAAATTTCAATTCTGTAAAAACTGTTATATTTTAGAAGCTCTCCTCTGCAGCTTGAGACATATTGTGGTAAATGAGATCTCATCTGAAATTTCAGTTGAATTCCATGTTTACTGCTGCTGTTTTTTCATCTTTAATTTAAAGATATTATAGTGATGCCATATCTATGGTATGATGTAACTATTTAAACAATGGTTCCCATGCTATAAATTTTGTGGAGATGTGTTCCCTGTATTCCAGCTACAAAATAAAAACAAAACGAAAGTGATTGAAGAAACTTCATTTTTGAGTGCATTTGGCACTTTTAGTGCTACACTTCCCGTGAAGTCACCCAGTGTGCTTTTCTAAACATCCACAATCATCAAGAGTGTTCGCAATTATTTTAACTTTTTTAACTCTTTAACACTCAAATAGTTTTCTAGCGTAACCCTCAATGACGTGATTTGACGTGGCTACCTATTCCTCAATGACGTGATTTGACGTGTTGGTTTGCATGGCAAGTTTTTCGTTTATATAAACGGTGTATATTCAGTTTTTTATGCTTTATTGAATATGAATACTGTGACATAACTCTTCAGATCAACACCTTGTCGATTTCTGGTCAAGTAGCGGGAAGTTTATATCGCTGAGTGCAGTTTAATATGGAATAATCCATTTCAATCCCGGCTGGGGTGCAAATAATTATTCCATTTTCAATGACATACCGGTACCCAGGTATTACAACGTACTGGTATCAGTACTGAAATTGTCTTCTAATGTTTCCAAATCCGCCTGAACAAACCAAAGATCTATTTCTTGTTGCCATTTTCTGAATAATTGTATCGTTTGAACCAACTTTGCGATTCTTAATTCAACTTCGGTCGAGTGAAAACCACGTGTGTGTGTTGTGTTGCAAACCGGAAGAGTGGATCAATCGGGAGGTTATTGGAAGAGCCTGTATAATTGATGGAAGAGCCGGACCAATCCAGTGATGGCAGAATCAAGCCTCACCCAAATAAGGAAGTTGGATTTATTTTTATTTTTTATTGATATTGGGAATCGTAGGGATTATTCATATTTAAGAGACGAGTAATACCATCGCACCAGATAAATAAACAACGTGTTTTGCGAAAGCGACAAACTGAAAATGACGCAACCAACAATCACATCATAAAATGTTATGATTTACTCGATATTAAAGCTAGATTTTTCCAGTTTTCTCTGCAAAAGTTTAAATTATAATCGGAGATGGGATGTGTATTCCCTTCATCACAAGGATTTCCCCCTAAACGTCTGTTCAACTTTTTCTGGTAACTTTCTCAACTTTTCCGAGGAAGTCAACAACAACGAGGAAGTTTGGCATAAATAAAAATGAAATTTTATCCATTCCTGCATGATTTAGACCGACCAGTTCCGTTGTATAGGCGTGATTCTCACAATGAAAATTTAGCTGGTAATAAGTTTTAGAATAACGGATACAATTTGCATTGAATTGTAACTTTCGGTGGTGTTCAAGAAATTCGCGGTAACAACATGTCTAATAAAATTATCAATAAGCGAGCGCAATAAATTCGCTGCTAATTACGCCCTGTTGTCTACCTTGACGTTACATTTGAGGGCTGTCCCGGGTAACGTCACAGGTACCCGTTAGACACGTCATTGAGGGTTAAAGAGTTAATAGTCTGTATTCTAAGATATTTAGAAACCCACTGGTTCACTAACTATTCAGTTAAATTTGTTCAATTTGCTTTTCACAGATTACATCTCTCAATCACAAGTATTTCCGAACACACATGGAAGATGCTCTGTCTCTTGGACGACCTCTGATGATAGAAGATGTTGGAGAAGAATTGGACCCAGCATTGGACAATGTGTTAGAAAAGAACTTCATCAAATCTGGATCTACATTCAAGGTACATGCTTACTTAGCAAGTTCTAAACCTGTGAAGCCTTCAATCAAGTCAATCTGATTAAGAATCTCTTATAATTCAGCTCATCTCAAAGTATTTTTGTGCATATTGAACAAATAATTGATATTTTTTGAAGGGGGGGGGGGGGGGGGGAATTTTGTACGAAATAATTGCGGTACGTTTTTATATACACATGTGCGGAAGTGAAATCGGACAGATTCATTACTGTAATTGGTAACTGTGTTCAAACATGTGTTAAACACGCAATGACTGCAATCTCAGTCAAGATGTGTCTGATATTTGATTGAGCAATTTTTGACGAAATAAATCACACAGAATCTTATGAACCAACTTTTTATGGACATCTGTTTGGTAAATAATGACCACGGCTGACTGGTAACTGAAATTAGACTCCGATCTAATCGTTACAGAGGCAAAATGCTTCATTGGTGCATGGCCCAGAAATAAAAAATAAAATATATAAGGCCAAAAAAAAAAAGTTTTGGTTCTCAGGCCTCGCCGCATTGAATAAAAAGGGCCGCATTAGGCCTTTTTATTGCAATGCCTGATGTTATGACAAAAAAAATTACGAAAAAATTAATTTTTAAATTTTATAACCATGTCCATAGCAGATATGTTGAATATTAGTGTGCATTGAGCTCTAACATGTAATGTGTTAAAAGTGGCTTGCGGCTTACAACATGAAGTAGATGACTACAATTAAGAAAATGATTAGCTGATCCTCATGCTCTTCTTACAATTAGTCATTGTGAACTAACTTACACTAATTGTAACTTTATACAATTGAAAGGCACAGTACTAAATTCAGGATCACATATTGGAATGGAGAGGTATCAGTTTTTAGACAACAATAACAGTAGTTAATGTCAGGGGGATTATATGTTACGTAATCCCAGTCATACACTGGTAGTACAATGTCATTTTTATGTAAGACTAAATGAGTTTATATGCATAACAGTTCCCTCTAAATTTCTGGTTATTACTAGACAGAGGAAGGTATCTTTGTCCATGCTTACTATGCGCAGAAAAAAATACAAAATAAAAATAAAACCTCCCTCCCTCATTGATTTGGAAAAAAAATTGCCCGAGAACCAAAACACATTTTTTTTTGGCCTAACGTGTGCGTGTATGTTTTTCCAAATGTTTTGGCCTGAACAGAAAGTTTCCTCATGATAACTTTAGTAAGTCTGAACTGAATGGAATTATATCTGGTATGTGGGTTTACTAGCACAAAATACAGGTCAAGTTCAAATTCAGGTTCCGCATGCCAATTTTCACCAGAGTTACGGCCCTTTTTGTCAGAATTTGCACTCAATTTTCTTTTCCGGATTATAGCTTTAGTAAGTCTGAACTGAATGAATGAAATTTGGTATGTGAGTTTACTAGCACAAAATACAGGTCAAGTTCGAATTTGGGTTCCTCCAGCCAATTTTCACAAGAGTTATGGCCATTAGTTGAAATTACCACATGCATATTTTGCCACGCCCTGCTCTTGTTTTATCCGATTCTGGAAGGATTCAATAGCTATTTGAGGTTGCATGTCAATAAATAGATCAGGTCAACAACTAAATATTTTTTGGTGGCTTTTATGTGTTGACAAGAGTTTGTTTAGCCAAATTACATTCATATTACACCATATGCTAGCTATCACGAAAGTTGATCAATTGGCATTCACTCACACAATTTATTCAACTATATAACATTCCGTTGACCACCTTATTTTTTACTCTAATCATTTTTCACTTTGTTCTTGTCAGGTCAAAGTTGGAGATAAAGAATGTGATGTAATGTCTGACTTCTATCTATATATTACCACTAAGCTACCAAATCCTGCTTACTCGCCTGAGGTTTGTATCTACTCTTACCTTATTCTACCCATCAGAGAAAAATCTATTTATGAATGGGATACATGTACTTCATATCTCAAATTTATCAGGAGTGACATGGTGGTCCACTGGTTAACATACTCGACTTGAATATTAACGTCATGGTGTGATGACAAAATGCGTTTGAATCCTGCTAGCTCCGATTTGGACGTCACAGTGTGTTAGTCTCCTTCGACAAGCGACTATGTACTTTGATTGTCACGGAGGACTTGCCAAGTTGTAAACAGACTTACCTGGCTTGGAGCAGAAATGCTTGATCGGAAGTTGCATCAATGATGATAACATATTGGTTCCAGGGTAGAAATTGATCCACACATTGAAACTAATTACTGTGGAATGATAATAAATGAATCAATTATTATTTTTTATTATTACAATTACAAGTCTTGGGGAATCAAGTCAATGAAGATTATCTCTTCCTTGGAATGAAAATATTTAGATCTACAGAGAGAGATAATATTACATTTTGTTATATGGCTGACTATTGTTTCTCTTCTCCAGATACCACTATACTAGAGCGATTTCCCGACAATCTGATCAGCTACAAATTGACCCAATGTCATACCACCATCATCTATCTTAATTTGTGCAAAGCACTTAAATCAGTTGTTTCTGGTTATCGTTATCTTCTAATCTAACCCATTTTACATGGGTTTTTATGTCTTTCAAATGTTATTTTGGTTTAATATGTGTCGTGTAAGTTATATAAAAAATCTATTTATCACCACAGTGAATTTATCTGGTCATCTCCATCACTTCTCGTTGAAGAGGTCAGACTGCTGGATAAAACTCTCCATTTGCGTCGGCTCTTTAATCCAACAATCTCTTCAACTTCAACTTAACGCCAGATCAATTCACTGTAGTGGTTATATGTATATATTTTTCTCCTGTAGGTCAGTGCAAGAACAGCAATTATTGACTTCACAGTGACTATGAAAGGATTGGAAGACCAGCTTCTAGGGAGAGTAATCCTGACTGAAAAACAGGTAAACTTACAAAATTACTGTGTTGAGATTATAGTTTTCATAGCTCTTATATCGAAATTATCACAGTGCAGGGGCCACAGCCCCCTCCGACATTGAATAAAGGCTCCTTAGCTGTTTCAGCTAATTGAACACAATAATTGTAACATACTTTTAGAAAATGTTATTTTTAATCTGTAAGGCCCTAGCTAGGACTTGTGATATCAACAATTATAAAATGTTATCTTCTCAACAAAAATATTATCTTTGAATATATATTAATTATAATTTAATTTTATTGTTTTGTTTGTTTGTTTGTTTGTTTTGTATAGATCTGGAGGGGCCAAGTGCAGCCGCTGTGACATTGACTTACAAGTTGTATAAGGTTTTTCATGCTGAGCTGCCTCTGAAGATAATTATAATACCAGTAATAATCCAATTTAATCCCTTATAACAGGAACTGGAAGCTGACCGGGCCAAACTCATGCTTGATGTCAACCAAAACAAGAGAAAGATGCAGGAATTGGAAGACAATCTGCTGTACAAACTAACCAGCACTAAAGTAAGTCTATTAAAAAAAAAACATTTTTCCAGAATCTTTTGAAAACATTGGATATGTGTCAAATGGGCAATTCCATACAAGTGAAAAAGAGGATAAAATAATATATATACAAATGTATAACCATCTAGTCTATTTTCATTAAACTATATTTTAATATTGTCATGATACGAACATGGTTACATCCTATTATATGCATTCTATCATATCATGATCATGAGTTGCCAAATTATGTTTATCACCAAATTTCCTTGATTGTTGTGAGCATTTTTGCCGATTTTTGTCTATCACCTATGGAATTTTCAGGGGCGACTTGCACTTTGCCCGACTCCAAAATTACGGCTAAATGAGCCACAATGGGGTGAAGAACTCACCCTCTAGGCTGGTCCCTGAGCTTGGTTGAAAAGTCATATATTGGGGGGATACCATTACTAGGAACTATCATGTACACTGCAGATGATATGTTGTCTTCCTGAAGGTTAAACCTGATTCAAGTTTTGTGGCAGGTTTATTTTATAAACCGGGTAGTCTATTTGGCAGCGGCTGAACGCACAAGGTACCTTCGCTATAATTTACGACACACACACAATCGGGAATATGATTGATCCTTTCTGTCAGAGTTGCCATTTATCGATAGACACTAACAACTAAATCACAAACAGTCACCGAATAAATTGCGCACATATAGAGGTAGAGACTCTGACTGAATCTTTCTGTCAAATGAGTGTTGAAGATATAATTGGGCTGGAGGATACTTTCCGTCTCTTTATTTTCAAGAATGTGGACAGTAGTACCTGAGTTTCCGTAAGGTCTTGTGGGGGGGGGGGGGGGGGGATTGTACCCTATAGCCGCAGGGAGAATTCTCAGTTCATTAACAAACTGCGTATGATCTAATAGTATTTACCGATAGTAACTCAGTCAAAAATTGAAATCTAAGTTCTGAACATGTATGGTAATATAAGTAGATTCAGTTTTAGTTATTAACAATTTGAAGGGTTACGAAATATAAGGGTGTTGTAATATAGCACTGAAGAAAAAAAAACAGATAACCATTGATGCCATAAATTTTACGACAGGACATCAAGTTAAAACGGCAGGTAAAATACAATTTGTAATTTATTTCTATGTTTGACTTTGATGATATTACATTCATGAAAAAACATGTTTTACCATGAAATATTCCCGATCCCCCTTCAGTGGGTAACATTCATTTGAACCTTGTCTACTTAATCATGAATAAGAACCAGACTGAACAGTGTGTTCTTTGACAATGTACAGTGATGGAACCTGGCAGAATCAACCACATGGCTTTTAGCGATGTCTGGTTCAATATCTTTTAGAATATGGCAATAGTTGCTGATGTGTGTTACTAAGCCCTGAAAAGCATTCTTTTCATGCAAATTTTTTTCAAATTTTATTCTTCATTGCCTGTATGACCCATGGGGAGGAAAATTTTTATTCTCAAATGAATTGTCCTCATTGTAGGGTTCCTTGGTTGATGACGAATCTCTCATTCAAGTGTTACAAACCACTAAAACAACGGCAGCAGAGGTCAGTGAGAAACTAACAGTTGCTGCAGAAACAGAGATTAAAATCAATGAAGCTCGTGAAGAATTCAGACCAGGTATAGTGTGTAGAATGTTTTGATAAAGAATTGAAACTATTTTTTAAACAGCTCTTTCTTTTTTCATTTTTTTTTCTTCCTCGAGGAAAAGTCAAATATTATTCTGTTGGGAGTATGACAAGACCATTTATTATATGATAATTAATTTTCTCCCTCAAACCCAATAGTAATTGATTGGCGTGCCCGGGTTGATAAATCACGATATTTACCCGGCGCGCGGAGTTAATTAAAAAAATATTTGTTACGTCATGCATGGGAGGTCACTGTCCAGTCACATTACGTGTAGCGTTTGCAACCAGCCAATCAAAATTGCTTTAACATAACTCATTTGTCGTTGTTTGTGGAAGCGGGTTTCATTAAATGTGTTGTTTGTTGAAGATATATTGTCCTTTTCAGCTCATATAGTAGTACTCTGATGGGCTACAATTTAAAAGAATACCGCTAGATCATATAATAAAACACTTGTTGCCTGGTTTTGAGGTTGACATGAGGATTTATCAACCCTTGGAAATTAATATTCACCTCGGCCTGCGGCCTCGGTGAATATTAGCTTCCTCTGGTCGATAAATCCTCATGTCAACCTCAAAACCATACTACAAATTTATGTATAATATCTCACAGTGACCAGGGTTCACGCTGGCCCAGCTGGCCGGAAAATTCTTTTAGCCATTCTGAATATTGTTTGGCCATTTTTCAGAAACTTTGGTTAAATTGAAAAATCAAAATATGGGATCATCGAGAAAACAATCTGAAACAGAAATATTAAGAAAAACGCAGTAATATAATGAAAAACTGCGAGTTCGACAATAGAAATGCGTACGGATGGGAACTGCCCAAACAGAAATAGGTCTTGTTGGCAACGTATATCAAAGCAGTAAAGTGTTGTCACTTGATTAAGAAAGTACACGGTTCTAACATTTAATCATCATTGTTTTGATAAGAAAGCATGCATGATTTAGATAAATTGTTATTCATACACAGACAAGCAACTACTGATAACAGATTAAGGGTTTCATGGAGACCTGATGATCATTTTAGAGGCGATTGTTGAATATATATTAGCCTTGAAACTTTTTGGTGAAGTGAAATTTTCTTTGGCCATTGTCCCAAAAAATTGCCATTGACCAATTTGGCCACCGACATCATGAACCCTGCCAGTGGCAATGTATAATACATGCATGATTGCTGTTCGGATATAATAACATGCAGCAGATACTGTTGACTCATTACAGACATCGGGGGTGGTGGGTCAGGGGTACATGCAGAGGCTCCAGTCGCCCTTGCCCTTGTCTTTAGCTTACAGGTACAAATATATTGGTAGAAGTACCCTTCTAAAGCTTGGGCCTCCCTATCCCTCCCCATTCCTTCAGTTCTGTCACCACCCTTGGGCCAGAAGTCTAGCAAAGGGTTGTGAAAACTCACTGACATCCTGTTCGAAATCCACATTTTATCTTCTTTCTATATGAGCACGTAATATGCTCAGGGTAATATGTAAAATGAAAAGTGCTTAAATTTTGACCGTCTCCTTTAAAAGTGCTTAAATAGGTTTCTTACGGAAGCCTATTAGGGCCATTTAATTTTTTATATATATTCATTAAAATATTTAATTTTTTATTTAATTTTTTATATATATTCATTAAAATATTTCCTTTTTACTTTCTTTTTTTACTTTCCACCTGGGAGATAACTTTTCTCCCGGGAATTAACTTATCTCCCAGGGAGAAAACTTTTCTCCCGGGAATTAACTTATATCACTGGGAGATAACTTTTCTCCCGGGAATTAACTTTTCTCCCAGGGAGATAACTTATCTCCCAGGGAGAAAACTTTTATCCCGGGAATTAACTTTTCTCCCAGGGAGATAACTTATCTCCCAGGGAGAAAACTTTTCTCCCGGGAATTAACTTATCTCCCTGGGAGAAAACTTTTCTCCCGGGGATTAACTTTTCTCCCAGGGAGATAACTTTTCTCCCGGGAATTAACTTATCTCCCAGGGAGAAAACTTTTCTCCACCGGTGGAAAATCACGTTATTTTACATGCAGCACGTGACAGGTGTAGTGTGGATTACACTCGACATTCCAGCTGTTTTCATTGTTATTATCATCGCAAGTCTTTTGTATCATGGATATATGTGTCGGTACTCTAAAAATATGATCAGTGTTAAAGGCACGAGAGGTCTTAATTGTCGAAAATAGTTTCGTTCATATATACCATGACCATCGCGTAAACAGCATGTTATCATAAAGACATACTATAGTTTACCTAAGCTAGAGCCTGATTGTGTTACAGAAGACAGCACAATGCTACTGGCTAATCACACACAAATGACATAAACGCTCTTTATTAGTTCCATATCAGGAATTCACCAACAAATAACGCTCTTTATGTTTACCATAATAATATAAACAAACACCAGAAAAGTAACTTTTTATGCTTTTGTTTACATAACAATGGTCAAATATATGACAATAACATACTGTTTATGCGATATTTCTTATTTGTATACGGACAAAGTCTGTCTACATTTTGATGTTCTTTCTGTTTGTGGCGGTTTTTGACGGGTGGAAATATTTTCACAGGATACCCACCACCAAGGCCAACCGTACCTTTAAAGTTCTCCTGATGTTATTTATAGTGATATGTGAAGCACACCCACCACAATACATACCTTTGGACACAGTGAACCATAGTAGAGAATGGATAATAGAAAGATATTTTAGCCTTGGATTTGAATACATCGAAATATTATGTTTTCTTCATTTGTACCATGGCATAACAATGAGTTTGCGACATTTGAAGAGAATTCTGAAATCGATGGGCCTGACACGGAGAAAATTCAAGGATGACATTATGGATGTGCTATCGGCTATAGAATCCGAGTTAAATAACACAGGCAGTGATCTCGGGTATAGGGCAATGCACGCTAGATTATTATTTTACCACCTCGATGTTATCTGGAGGTCCGCCTATTTATTTCAATTTAATGTTGCGTCACATCATGCCGTGGATACTTTATACATTCAATAGAATCGTTTCGCCATGTCATTATAAAGAGCGTTTAATGTTATATACCCATTGTTTCGCCACAAACACGTGCTATAGGTTCAATTTAGAGCGATTTGGTGCATTTCACGACCACCGGTAGTCCAAAATGGACCCACCACTATACTAGCGATGGTCAGTATATTTTAGACTAGAGTCCAGGGTCCGCGACAGCCATGGCACATATTCACCAAAAATATAAAATAATCAATCGGAATAGGCAGCATTTGATACGAAGGTAACTTTATTGTTAATGGCGAAATATCATGATTTCATAACAACATAACATGGTCCAATACTATAAACAGTCAAACACTCCGACTCTTCCCAATTCCAGCCATATATCCTCAGTTCCTGAATGTCTTCTACGACCAGGCACAGGTCTGGTGTCTGCGTCGACTACAGAATGCTACACCAGGCACAGGTCCCCTGGTGTGACAACACTACCATGAGTATATACCTTAATACAAGGTTTATATCTATCCGACCTATATTGAGCATAGATTCGCTTGCGATAAAAATTCATCAATATCCCCTGTGAAAATATAATGCCGCATACCAAGTTCTTTAGACCATATTCGCACCTTTAATTTGGTGTATCTCCCACATCGATACGTGCAAGATCGCCAAAGATATATATGCATATGTGCACACTTTCAAAATCAGACAAACCCCTGAACAGATTCCCATCAAATATAGCACAGTAGCACTGCAGAATTTACTCTGCTGAGGTCACACAGCCAGGACCATCAGTGGTGAATCATTGTGACAAGTGGAATTCTGCAGTAGTACTATGCTATATTTGATGGGAATCTTTTCAAGGGTTTATCTGGATTTGAAAGTGTGCACACATTCAGATATATCTTTGGTGATCGTACACGTATCGATGCAAGAGATACACCAAATTAAAGGTGTGAATATGGTCTAAAGTACTGGGGGTGTGACATTATCTTATGTACAGAGGATATTGATGAATTTAGATGCAAGTGAGTCTATGCTCAATATAGGTCTGATAGATATAAACCTTGTATTAAGGTATATACTTATGGTAGTGTTGTCGCACCAGGGGACCTGTGACACCAGGCGCTAAACATTGGCGCGTTATATATTGACTGTCAAAATGTTTTTTCGCGCCAGGACATCAGAAAATGACACGTGACAGGTGTATTTTAACAGTAGGAGGATATGTTTGAATGTTATCGGTTACGTGAAACCTATCACATCACGTGATTTTCCACCACGGGAGAAAAGTTAATTCCCGGGAGATAAGTTATCTCCCTGGGAGAAAAGTTTTCTCCCTGGGAGATAAGTTTTCTCCCTGGGAGATAAGTTAATTCCCGGGAGAAAAGTTTTCTCCCTGGGAGATAAGTTATCTCCCTGGGAGAAAAGTTAATTCCCGGGAGAAAAGTTTTCTCCCAGGGAGATAAGTTAATTCCCGGGAGAAAAGTTATCTCCCTGGGAGATAAGTTATCTCCCTGGGAGAAAAGTTAATTCCCGGGAGAAAAGTTTTTTCCCTGGGAGATGTTTTCTCCCTGGGAGATAAGTTAATTCCCGGGAGAAAAGTTTTCTCCCTGGGAGAAAAGTTTTCTCCCTGGGAGAAAAGTTAATTCCCGGGAGAAAAGTTTTCTCCCAGGGAGATAAGTTATTTCCAGGGAGATAAGTTATCTCCCAGGTGGAAAGTAAAAAAAGAAAGTAAAAAGGAAATATTTTAATGAATATATATAAAAAATTAAATAAAAAAGGAAATATTTTAATGAATATATAACAAAAATTAAATGGCCCTAATAGGCTTCCGTAGTTTCTTCCTTTAAAAGTACTTAAAAATCAACTATTATCCTTGAAGAGTCCTTAACCCTTTCAGTGCCAAGTCCGATTTTTGTATCAACCCATATTTCCTTGATCATTTTTCAAATTTATTGATTATAATAATGTGATACATTGTATCACATTATTATAATCAATAAATTTGAAAAATGATCAAGGAAATATGGGTTGATACAAATATCGGACTTGGCACTGAAAGGGTTAAATTCCACATAAAGTGGTTCACATGGGTCAATTTAATGGTAATCTCGAGCAAAAACTCGAAGCTGCAATGTCGTTCAGCCCAATATTGATCAGTATCATCGGATTAATATTGTTGATATCGGTTACTATGAATAACAAACCGGATTTTCCACCTCCGCAAAACATCATCAGTGTTTGTTGTCACATTCTGACATTTACAGTCTCCCAATAGTGCAGTTTAACACGTTTCCTTCATGAAAATGCCTGCTGGAAAATGTACGTTTAATCACATTTGGGGGGGGGAATATGAATCGATAAGAGCTGTGAAAGGAAATTTAGTATATAAGTGTGTTCACTATGCAAGAAGGAGATAGACGTGCATTCTGGAGTTCATTTCACCATTTTGAACACTGTAAACTGACGTAGAGTGATGTGTTTATTGTAGGTTACGATACTAACATAATCCTTAAAAACTCTTTACCCAGTTTTCAAAAAGTGCTTACAAAGTGCTTAAATTTGATTCCCAGGTAAGAAACCATGTTGCTACTTTAGATCTCCATATAGTCCATGCAACTTCATTTAGATACACAATGATTTTATTCTCACAAGATTTATTATTTTAAAAGCTAATTTCATAGCTATTTTCATATTTATTTTGTTAGCTTTGGTTTTATTGAATGTGTTCTCACTGTAAAATAATAATAATTTATTTTTCAGTTGCCACAAGAGGGAGTATTTTGTATTTCTTGATTTGTGATTTGAGCGTAGTAAACAGAATGTACCAGACTGCACTCAAGCAGTTCCTAGGAATTTTTGACATCTCTATGTTAAAGTGAGTTAAATTTGTTATCTCCATTTCCTATGTCTATTTGCCATTACAGTTTAGATACACTTTATTGAGATCATATAATATGTAATATCAACAATGTGTGTTGTTAGTTTTTGAAGATTATTCAGAGAGGAGCAATATGTAAGTTTGAAAGGTTTCAAAACATTCTATAAAAATATGTCCTCTTCTTGGACAATGATTACGTTGGCAATGATTTTGACAACAATTGCTCGACATAAATTGTAACAGAAAAGTTCTTGACTATTATGTGATATACTCTTCCAAACTCACTAGTTTGTTCAGTTAATCCTTTATTTACTAAATACTCATTGATGAGTAGTTCCTTTTGGAAACAGTCATATAATAAGTTCAACAAACGACCATAGGTTTGTTTGTTGAACTTATTATCTGAAGATTTCTCACCGATACAAAGAATATAAATCCTTCTGCACAAGTTTATGATAGCTTTTCGTCTGTTTGTCATCGGCTTTTGTTACCTGAACATACCACCAAGTGCACAGTAGACCATTCCAATTATACTTTTATAACTGAGTGGGAGAATCCATTTAGTAAAGAAACGGTTATATGAAGTAATATCAACCTGAATTCTGTTATGAAGACATTTAATGTATTCTCATTCAGGTCTGATAAGAGCCCTGTTCCCGCAAAAAGAATTGCTAACATCATAGATTTCCTAACCTTCGAGGCATTCAGATACACATGCAGAGGGTTATATGAACAACACAAGTTTCTATTCACTCTCTTGTTGGCACTAAAAGTTGACATCCAGTCATGTAGAGTGAAGGTAGAGGAGTTCCAGTCATTCATCAAAGGTAAGTTTAACTCTTTAATCCCTAAATATACAGATATAGATATCCCTGGATTTGCAGCTGACCTAAGTAAAATTATGTCTCTCAGATGTACTGCTTCAATAATACCTTCAAAGTGATGTCGGATATGGCAAACTGAATGTTTTATGATCGTTAGTAAGTGTCCTTCAATTTGTGTTATATATCAGATGGTGATGTCACCTCAATATGATATCTCGGGTGTGTATAGTTGAGAACCGAAAAGAGACATTTGACCTCGATATACTAGTTATAGTTGCATAAAATTTGGTATGTGAGTTTACTAGCCCAAAATACAGGTCATGTTAAAATTTTTGGTTTCGTCTGCCAATCTTCACCAGAGTTATGGCCCTTTGTTGGAATTACCACGGGCAAATTTGCCATGTCCTAGTGGTGCTCTTGTTCTGTGCATGCAAACGATTTTCAGGACTGTTGTACACATACTTACCAATGAAAATGAGATGCATGACATGACAAATCTACTTAGATTTATATAAAGTGCACATATATCTCTGAGGTTTCAAGGCACCAATATGCTAAACTATTAGTGCTGATATCAATGCCATATTCAATGATCTATAAGTCAGTTTGTCTGATTACTGTCCTCATTTGTCATGCTACAAGATACAACTCTTGAAAACCTTTTGTTTCTTGTTTCTTTATTCAAAGTTGAAAAATTCCACAAATTTGCATCATTTTATATGTAATCTTAATCCTTATAGGTGGAGCTGCTCTGGATATGACCGGCGTTGCACCTAAACCAGCAAAATGGATCACAGATATGACATGGCTTAATCTCGTCGCACTCAGTTCTCTACCGCAGTTCTCAGAAATTCTCAATCAGGTATGATTGCCTACTGACATGTCAATTGCCTGTTATAACAATAGTTACCAAACATGCACTTAACCATTTGATAACTGAATATCTGTTGTTGAGTAGTTATTTGATTAATTTCTAGGATTGTTCAGCTAATTAATAAGTGTGGACTGCTTGTTGAACTTCTATAACATGGATTCTCCCATCAATTATAAAAGTATATCGTGGATTGGTCTATTATTCATTTGCAGGGATGTTCAGGTTATAAAACCAGTTGACTGACAGACAAAAAGCTAACATAAGAGCAGAAGGATTTATAATTCTTTGGTGGGAAATGTTCAGATAATAAATTCAACAAAATGTCCTGTTTGTTGAACTTATCATCTGAACATTTCCTAAGGGAACTACTAGTGTTCTCTGCCATTCATTAATTAAAGGTTAATGAAAACTCTTTAACACTTAATACCTACAGTGGGCTAGCATCACCAAATTACCTGCATAATCGAGATGACTAAATGGGTGAACATGACCAACATCAACTGGGTCACGAAAATTGCATGAGTCAGTACTACATGTATTAGTCTATTGCAACGTTGTTACATCAAATGCACAGCTGGCCTGCGGCATCTTTGATCTTTGAGACATATTATTAATGACAGTGCAACTAACATCATGACGTTTGCATTACTATAACACGAGTGTTATGTGTCAATTTTGGAATCCGTGCAAACTGGAAAATGCATGGGCAACTCGTTACAGGCTGCAAGTCTATAATCTGTGTCCAAGTTGGACTCGAAACATGTGGAATTGAAGCACGTGTTAAGGAGGGTCCCCGTGCACACAAAATTGAAACCCCCACAGGTTACTTAATTAGAAGGTGATGCAATAGCGACTTGATATTATATGCACTGCAGATTATTTGAGACAACCCGATCTTGTCAATTGCAAATAGCATATCTTCTTGGCAAGTTGTGCACACATATGTTGGTACATATACATGTATATCCTACTATAAATTACTTTACTAAACATATATACTACTGGTATCTATTATATATTTTGAGACTTCCGTATATATGTGTGTGTGTCCTTTATAGACTTGAAAACGGCTCCACCGATTGAGCCCAAACTTCCTATCTAAGCGTAAAAAGCCACGGGAATGGTCATCGGACCATTCGCGAGCCCGTGCGACCACTCATTCACCCTTCAACTGCCACCGCAATGGGGATTGATGGGTTAATGAGTTAATGATTAAAGAGCGTTCGTATCTGCGGTGTCGTTGTTAAAGAGCGTTAAATCGGAAATATGCATACATTTCCATTGCATAGAACTCGCTTCGACGAATCTTCCCAAGGCTGGCGAAATTGTTAATAATCTCTTCGATAATTGCCTAATACAATTAAAGCGTGGAGTCTGTCCATTTTCCCATGAAAAATTGTATTCTAGGACCACCGGGTTTGAAATATTTTATTCTTTCCGACATCGTCATTTTTGTCACTCGAAATCACTCGATTCGGCGTCAATTCATCCCTTGTGAGGCCTTCTAAAATTATGTCTTCACTTCCCAGTTATGCCCCAGGGTGTGGACTATGAGGAGAGATTTATTGGAAGTCATAAGATATTTTGTATTGCCCGGGAACAATACTTTTGAGTTGATTCCATCGATTGCACTAAATCGTACCTCTTCTATTTTCAGTAAATACTTGCCGAGTAGTATAAATACGGCTATAGTATAAATACGGCTCAATCGATCGAGACAAAATTTCATACTTAGGGCTTGGGCGATATCTCGGTTGTCAGCGGTGACCGAGACGTGAAATTTGTTATGTATGGTCAACTCGGAAAGGGGAATATTTTTGTCGGGTTATTTTGTCCACCCAACATGCCTTGACCTTGAAACGGGTACCCGCAAATGATAGCATGCTGTCGGCGTGCCTGTACAGGGTTACCTTGAAAAACAAAAATTAATGGACGACCAAAGCCATGGGACCACTGCCGCCAGTGGCGGGCTAATCTGCTAGTATTATATATATGGGCCTTTATAGTGACCAGAACAAGATGTGTGATAACTTTAAAGTAACTTTTGAACACCATATGCTAGCTATCCTGCTATAAATAAGAGGGACATTTATCGATGTCCCCTTATATGCATGGATGGTATATTATGGTGCAAGGAACAGAATAGGATCCGCCCATGGGTTTGGGCATCTGCAGTATGGAAATTGCCAAGGTTTGCCGATTTCCTTGACATCGCGCGAAAGTTCATAAATTATAATAGGGACAATTTTAGCGTTTGCTTTCCATTTATAACTGAGCATGCCGGCCTTTATTTGACTGAAGTTGAATTATTTGTTGTGAATAATAGACAACATGTTATGACATAGACATTCATATGTCAATGTAGCCCTGCATAACCGTGGTTAACCGGTTAACCTCGGTAATTCAAATGGTTAACCGGTCATGAAAATCCTGTAGGATTTTCAGCCCTACCTAGGTCTCCCATTACAGTTGAGGCAGAATGAGGTTCCCAGAGTGTGAATTTGGTGATGCTAGCCTACTGTGTGGGATAGCGTCACTAAATTCACCCTCTGGGGACTTCTTTCTGAAATTTTCTGACACATTATTGCCAGGCTTGTTAGGATGGTGCATGGTATAGTCTCATTGTTGACACCGGATGTGGTATTATGACTCTCCACATGTGATGTGGTATTTTGACTATCCCTACAAGAAGCAATATAGTCACCATAATTTTCTGTGACTAGTCTGAATGGAACAATATTCTCTTGTATACACAAAGCAATGTTATCTATATTTCCAAATACAGGTACCTCGTAATGAAAAGGGCTGGAGACAATGGTTTGATACAGACGCACCCGAAGAAGAACAAATACCAGATGGATATAGCACTTCTTTGGATGCATTCCGCAAACTTCTGCTAATTCGGTGAATAGATAATTTATATTGTGTATCTTAGACTAAAATCAATTCCTTACATGAGGGATTATTTCTATTGGTAATAAGTTAATGTTGATAGAGAATAATTTGACATTTCATTCTATTATTATACACCCTTGCATTTGATTTGACCTTGTACATGAGTTTCATTGATGCACAGCTAGTAATTGGCAGTTTGATTGGATTTTGAATGAAAAATATTAAAATATTTAGTCATGATTGCAAATGGTACAGAAGCTGATGTACTATACGTCCACAAACTCGGCAACAATGCCAACAATTATTCCATCTTCTATTAGATGGAGACGGGGAATCTTTATACAATAATGGTGAGGATTATGTTGAATTTAGGTGTATTAAAATTGCATTGTTCATTGGGTATGGAATAATTGTCAAATACAATATCAAGTGATGTAATCATAACCACTCCACATGATCATTGCATAGCATTATATGGCTGACATATTGTATGGCATTTCCATCCAATCCTTGAAATTGTGTGTCTGACATTTGCAGAATGAGGTCCCCAGAAGGTGAAATTAGTGATGCTACCCCACACAGTGGGCTAGCATCAACAAATTCACTCTCTGGGGACCTTATTCTGCTTATGGGAAACCTAGGATCAGATTGAAGTTCCCCAGTAGAATTTGGTGATGTTCACCCATTAGTCACCTCGATTATGCATTTTATCTTCTGCAAATTAGGGGATATAGAAACTGAACAGGAGGGGAAAAGTAACTATTTACAATGTTAATTTGAGACTATAGATACTTCCCATAAAATGGGAACTAATCAGATTGAGGTCCCCAGAGGGTGAATTTGGTGATGCTTGTCTGCTGTGTGGATAGCATCACTAAATTCACCCTCTGGGGACCTCATTCTGCAAATTTCAGATACCATATCTCAAGGCTTGTTTCCATCCCTGATAGACAATGTTATGTTATCTCTGTTTGACGATTAAGATGTTATTTTATTTTGTGAAACACAAACCATTGTAAAACCAATTCTTATTTATACCCCCATCCCAAAAGATGGGGGAGGGGGGTATACTGGATTACATGTGTTCATCTGTGCATCCGTCTATCTGTCTGTCCACTCATATATCTTAACCATGGGTGATTGGATCTCAATGAAATTTGGTATACAGGTTTGTCATCAGGACGGCTTACAAAAGAGGGTCTACTGACGTTCAAATTTTCCGTTCAAGATTTATCCCTCTTTGTGTATCTGAAATTGTTGGATCTCTGTCCCTCCGCTCAGATATCTCAACCATGGGTTATCGGATCTCGATGAAATTTGGTATGCAGGTTTGGCATCATGAGGGCTTTTGTTCACATTTTCTGTTCAATAGTTATCTCTCTTTCTTTAACTGAAAATGTTGGATTTCAATCCATCGTTTGTTAGAATTGTCAAGTAATTTGTTTGTTCATCACATTTTTTTTCACAATATGGTTTCTGACATTCCCATATTTCAATTTTCACCATGGGGGTATCGCAGCACCCATGGTGCAACCTTGTATTTTCATTACCTTTCTCCCATCAAAATATAAATTGTATCTCCACTGGTCAATTCCATTTAAAAGTTCCATTTTGGTCAATTTTACAAAATTCAAAACTCATGCAGTGATATTGTTTATTTTGAAAAATGAATCCCAAATTTCCCGAAATATTTTATATTCTGTGGATTGCTCACTCCAATATGGAGTTATGACAATTCCAATTGTTACATTAAAGTTTTCATTGTTTTTCTGTGCAATTTTTACATATGACACAATGTTATCAAATTGTTGGAATGATATAAAATAATATGCCGATTTTAAAAAGAGAGGCGAATTCTGCAGATGCGTTATTAGTTGGAGGTTCACCGCTAAAGTTCATGATCAGAAGATTAAGATTTTGTTTTTGGCCAAAATTATGTCCCATCAGTCACAAATTATGTTATGAAAGTATTGTACATAAAAAATATTTCATCTTCCTCAAACAAATCATATATTCATATCCCTACCAACTTGCCTTAACATGTTTGCACCAACAACAGTTGCTTTAATATCTGAGGTTTTCATGTATGGGCTCATGCAAAAATGTCCCATCAGTCACAAAATACAGGGATTTCCATGATTACAGTGAAAATTAAATGACCCTGAATTTATTTTTCATAATATTGACTGCCTGTATCATATTGAGTACCGGTAGTCTATATTGCCTGTCTTAATTTGTCACTATTAAATAATCCTTGTATAATTCTAGTGAACAATGACAAAATCAATACTCTGATAGAGATTAATCAGATTGAATCCAGTTTAACATTTAATTATTGCATATCATAAATCAAGTGTTAATTAGTGACTGTCCTGGAACTAGAATCGTTTGCTACATGTGAAGCTGTCTAACACTGATGTTACTGTTAAACGTGGACATTTCTGTTTAACAAGAGCATTACTAGGATGTGGTAATACACCGTTTAGCCATTTCAAATTGTACTGCCGCAAAATAAAATAATAATTTGAGCTTACAAAGAATAGTTGATATACCCCAAATTTCAATGCCGAAAAATGGCCCTAAATCATGTAGAAATAATTGGACGGAACCCATATTCGAACTTGGCTTGTATCTTTAACTGGGAAATACACATACCAACTCCTTGTTCAGATCAAATAATCCAAACTGGAGTTATCAGTAGGAAACCAAAAATGTTAACAGACATTCAAATTCTATGTCGAAAAAGGGCCGTAACTCATGTAAAAATAATTGGATGAAACCCATATTCGACCTTGGTCTGTATTTTTAGCTGGGAAATACACATACCAACTTTGGTTCAGATAAAATGATCCAAACTAGAGTTATCAATTGGAAACAAAAAATGTCAACGGACAGATGGGCAGACATACTGATTACATAATACGACCCATTTTTTCAAAAGGGAATATAAAAACAACATAAACACTAACAAACAGCGAAGTTGCAAAGATTATGAGAATTTCTTCAAATATTTATATTACTGAGACTCTTGACTATCTATGAGTGGGTACCAAATTTTTGCCAATATTCATCTGTATCAACCGATGCCATCATTGTGTACAGATGCTTTTTCTTCTAAACTATAAACCCACCATGTACATACTAATCAACATGATCGCCTTTAATCGTGTTCTTAGCTCCAGCCAAACACAAACTGAAAATCCTGGCATATTAGTTCCAAATAAATTATTTTATTATTAGGACTGTTTCAATTAAATTTTCATTGTGAATGTTGCCAAGATTCAAAACTATGGTGTTTAAAAGTCAGCAATGACTACCTGCTCAAAATACTGCAACAAAACATGCAGAAGTTGATATGCGTCCCATCAGTCACGAAAATAATGTCCCATCAGTCACGCCAATTATCACTCCATGGTTTTGAATGGGCCTTGGTCAAGGAAATATAAACCATATGAGGGGAAAGAAAAATGCAATAGTTACATATTGAGACAATTAGAGGTGAGTGTAACATTATTTGTCATATGCAGTGCTCCTTTGTCTGAGGGTACTCAAAAGTCTTGCCTGAACAGTGTCCCATCAGTCACACGACGAACATTCAAACGAGTTATCCATGTTATACTTCCTCGTTGAGGCAGTACTTAATAGTGTTAGAGAGTGGTTCACACTCTTCATGAAACCTTTATATAATTATATCAAGCATCACTCAAATTTAAATAACAAGGGGTCCATAAATCAGATTTTCTAGATTGTCCCATCAGTCACAAGTGGAAATGACCCACTCCCAGTAGCCCAAATGTGCTATTACACTGTCAGGATGCCATTACACTCCCAGCATTGCATCATGAGGTCATTTCATTTCCTTGTTCTGTCTCCATGCACGTTATTTTAACAGAAAAGGTTGATAAAGTTGTGGCTTTGGGAAAGTAGTCGGCCTAACAATGTGTTTCATTGTGGTTAAGTTCACAACAAATTGACATAGAAAACATAACAATCAATATGATAGTTAACCCTTTACCCAACAGAAGGGCCCTGTGCCAATGCATTCTCTTATATATGCGAGTCGACCATAGGTCGCCTCGCATATATAAGAGAATGCATTGGCTTAACACATTAAAAATTATAAAATTGTTAAAGAATGTAAGAAAAAATGGTAAAAAGTGTTAAAAAAAGATTTTTTTTAGGCCAATGCATTCTCTTATATATGCGAGGGGACCTATGGTAACCATCACAATGTGGTCAATGAGCCGGTTCCAATGATATCCATATTTGTATGGTTTTATTGAGACAGACCCAAGATAATTTAGGCTGTTGCAGCTTTATTTGGCCGGTTTTGGCCGGTTTGTTGGGTAAAGGGTTAAATGTTTCTCGCGTCATGGAAATAATTCTCTGTACCTCAGCTCAAAGAGAAAAAATGGTACACTACTCAGAACAGTTAAAGATGCATGGTGTATCTCTTCTGGTCCACAAATACAAAACATAGTTTTTATTAAACCAATTTTCAAGACAACAAATATCTTTATTCACAGAGGGATCTATGAGACCCGTTTAAAATTTATTATTTTGGTACAAAATAGCTTAAGTACCTTTTTGAATCGTTATTATTGACCATTCAGGTAACAATAGATTCCTTCCTCTGGTGTCGAAACGTTGGGATATCTTGGTTCGTACAGTCACATACCATGGATCAGGGTGGTCTATGCTTTCTACATATGACCTGCTTGCTCCTTGGAGGAGGTGGCACATGCATGTACCTGCATGGACCTTGGGGCGATTTCTACTTAATGGGTTTTCTCAATTACTGGTTTGCCTGGACAAAAAAGGGGGGGGGGGGGCAAAGAATCGGCCATTGGGCTCATTCTTCCACTTTCTCCACTTTACCTTGTATCAATCAAATCTGCGAATCGGTACCTTTTGGATCCATTTGTTGCTACTCAGCAGGTTCAAAAGAATTGCTCTTAACCAACATACATGAGTATCTCATTCCTCGCTGCCTTCTATGAGTTGATTCTACAATGTAGTTCAGTGTGTAACGTATCTTTGATGGGAATATAACATTTTCAAATAGAAAATACATATTCCCTAATAAGATACTTACACACTGAACTCACATGTCCCTCCCAAATTGGGCCGTAATACAGTGCCAGCTTGCAAATATACAGCTAGAAGGCACGTGACCTGTTACGTCATAATAACGATTCAAAAAGGTACTTAAGCTATTTTGTACCAAAATAATAAATTTTAAACGGGTCTCATAGATCCCTCCTTTGTGAATAAAAATGAATATACCATGTAGTTCAGTGTGTAAGTATCTTATTAGGGAATATGTATTTTCTATTTGAAAATGTTATTTCTGTGAATAAAACACTGACTGAAAATTTGGTTATAATATTTGTCTATAAATTAAGTCATAATAAAGTGATGAAATACCTGAATAAAAATTCCATTTTGCCTTGATGGAGAGTGCTAACAAGTTCTCGTGCTTGCTATGCTCCTAATGCGAGATCGTCTGAAGTAGCCCGTAAAACTGTCCTGAAAGGCTGTATGTATTATTCCAGAAGAAAAAAGAAAAAAATTAAATGAACATTAATTTATAGAAGCGTTTCCGGACAGAGGTCTTTGATTCATGTTTATTATTAGCTCAACTTACTTTGTAAGTTTGAGCTATTGCCATGGTTTGGCGTCTGTGTGTCCGTCAACAATTTCCTTTGGCGCGGGCTACAGGTCGTACCTTTGCTCTGATCTTTATGAGATTTGTCATGAATGTTGACATTGACATGTAGATGGGAACGAGTCATTCGGCAAAAAAACATGGCTGCTGGCAGCCATCTTGGATTTCAAAATTCAATCCATTGGCGCAGGCTACAGGTCGTACTGTTGATCTGATCATCATAAAATTTGTCATGGATGTTAATATTGACATGTAGATGGGAACGAGTCATTTTGGGGTTGTACGGCTGAAAAACATGGCCGCCAGCAGCCATCTTGGATTTTACTCTTTGCATGACTAAATCCTTTGGCGCGGGCTACAGTTCGTAGCTTTGGTCAGATCTTCATGGATGTTAACAATGACACGTATATGGGGACAAGTCCTTTTGGGGTCAATTGGCCAAAAAACATGGCCACCAGCAGCCATCTTGGATTTTACTCTTTGCATGACTAAATCGTTTGGCACAGGTTAGACATTTCAATTAGCACCTTTCCTATTCCTCCATTTACTGTCAACCATTAAATTATTCCCCTACCTAAATTGAGCTACAGTGTCATTGACACTTTCATTTTATACCCCCTGGGCGGAAACTAAATAAAACTTATTAGGAAGAGATACACTATCTTTAACCCTTTCATGACGGGAGCTGTGCTGGTGCAGCATTACAGACCCTGTGCATTGCATTCTCTTATGTATGCGAGTCTCCCAGAGGGAGCCTCAAATTTATAAGAGAATACATTGGCTTACAAGGTCAAGGTAAATATTGTTAGGCCAATGTATTCTCTTATATATTTGAGGCTCCCTGTGGGAGACTCACATATATAAGAGAATGCATTGGCACAGGGTTTTCTTAAAATTTCAGGAAGCCCCAGTCTTGGAAGTGTTAACAACTGCCTATATATTTCAGATCATGGTGTCCAGACAGAACTATAGCACAAGCAAGAAAGTATATCAGTGATTCGATGGGATTGAGATACGCAGATGCTGTCATTCTCAACTTGGAGGCAACATGGGGCGAGAGTGAAGTTAGAGTACCACTAATATGTCTCCTATCAATGGGATCTGATCCCAGCAATCAAATTGAATCTCTATCAAAGAAACTACATTTAGGTAATTATATTTTAATGAATGGTAAGTATTATGTTTTTGGTCTGTCTATCTGTTCATATTTTGTTTCTGGATGATATTTGTTATTTATGTTATTACCACAAAATAAAGGTCAATTTTGTTTTTGGAATCTGGCCGCCCACCCATATCTCAGGCAAAGATATCTTGGACACTGAATGAACTAATGGTTATATATATTTCCGCCAAAGGAAGCCCTCACACTGAACTATATGGATAGATGTCCTGCGTTTGTAAACCATAGCAGAAAAGGGTTAACTTTTTGGTCGGTCGCCTACGGTAACTAATGGTCAGTGGCTTGCCTCGGTATCAGTCACGCATGCGCAGTCCCAATATAATTCACTGAATTAGCCAGTTTATTTTTCTGCTACAACCGAACGGATCATAAGGGAGTATTTTTCCGAATTTGTCGTTTAACAATAGCGACAAATTCAATTTATCGATACAATAATTACTGGTCGCCTACGCGTTCGTTTTTATAATTATCGTTTCGAATTCACGGACCGTTTCGTTTCAAACATATAATTGTTCGTGTTTTTCGAATAGGCGGCTGACTTCAAAATTTTCGAATATGAAAATCGATACGAGGCGCACATTTCGCCATAATCAGCCGCCATTTCAAGGCCTTACGAGGCGCATAGACTACTGTGAACAATTCATCTATGTAATTATTATAGAACCTATAAGGTATGATATAATTTGTCAGATATAAAAAATGCCACGTGATTCTCTAACGGAAGTCTCCTAATTTCGTGGGAATTTATTTACGCGTGGACATTTATTTAGCAATAATTACCATCGCTACTGACGCTATCTATCATAATGTTATGAACAACATTCTTTCTCATAATACTTTGTTGTTTTATGGTTCTATACCACTGATCCAGATGTGTTGGTCACATTCGAACTTAAAGTTGATAACATTAACATCTTGGTTTATCAATGTCAAAACCAGATACCATTTCAAGGCCTTACGAGGCGCACAGATTATTGTGAGAAATACATCTATGGAATTATTATAGCACCTATAAGGTATGATTGAATTTGTCAGATATCAAAAATGCCACGTGATTCTCCGCCGGAAATATCATAATTTCGTGGGAATTATTTTGACGTTTTAATGCGTGGAAATTTATTTAACAATAATTCCATCGCTACTGACGCTATCTCTCGTCATGTTATGAACAACGTGCTTTCACATAATACTATGTTTCAATACAAATGATCCAGATGTGTTAATCACGTTTGACCTTGAAGTTGATTACAATCTACCCAAGAATACTGACAGTTGATTAGATCTTGGTTTATCAATGTCACATGCATAACAATAACTTCATATGACAGTAGTACCGTAGTGCTACGAATAAATCTCAGCCATGTCATAGAGGTATGTCGATTAATAGCTACCTTGTATATACCGCTATTCTCAAAGTGATTGACCAGAGAAACGGGGTGATACCCCGGTCATGACCGCGGTGATACCGGTAATAAACGGTAGCGGTATCGAGACGGTCATGGCGTGAAGTTACGGTATTGGGTGATGATACAGTGGTCTTTTAGCGGGCACCGCATTGGTTTTGTGGAATACCGCGGTGATTTTCATGGAACTCTTTTAGGGGAGGTATTTACTCGCGCATGCTTGTTCGCGTTAACAAGCGGTATCGGTGCCGCGGTGTTGGAGGATACCGCGGTATAGTACCGCCATATTAACTGGGTGACACCACGTTATTGGTGGTTAATTACTTTAAGTATGGCGGTAGGTCTAATGAACAATAGCTGCGATTATACACCAGCCGGTTCAGCAAGCCGGTCTGAACCGGTGGGCTTGTAAATTTCTGAGAAGGATCCAGGGATGTTTTTCTACCTGCTACAGGTTTGGGCGCTCAAACTCTGGAGACCCTGGGGATAGTAATTATTAAAGTGGTTCTCCATTATTTCAACAAATTTTTCTAAGAGAAGAATAATTCAACAACTAAACATGAAAATCGGATGAGATAGTCTACTAGTATGATATAGAGCCTTTATTTGCACCATCTCTGGATCCTTCCCAGGTAGTATTTCTCGGTCGGATCTCTTCTCGGGCAGGAACAGTTCACGCTCCCCCGATTATGCCGCGGCATTAAATCAATTAGTGGGGAAGCGACCGGTGGCGATGCAGGGGTACTTGGGACCCCCAGGACATTTGGTCCCACACCGGCGCAAGCGGTTCTGTGTGCTGAAGTTGCCAAAATCGCGTGCGAACGTAACGACACCGGCTGGGCGGCCTACGGCGACTTCGGCATAGGGCAGTGGCCCTATCCATGAGGTAGCAAGCCCGGTCCCCTTGGTCACGATCTATATAAAGACACGGCCTTGCCTGCCTCTCAGCCGTCTTGGGGTTTCTGCTGCAATGGCCTCTACCCATCGTTCTGCTTGGACAGGACATTCAGCTTGGTCGGGACCACCTGCATTTGGGGGGGGGGGGGGGGGGGCTCACCCCGGTCCGATGGCTCCACCTCCTTCCGGTTATCAGAAGAAACCAGTTTTGGCTAATGGCTATGGGATTCTTCATTTCGACACTGGACTCCAAAATTGGAACTCAGTTTATCAGCCTTAAAATTCCATGGGAGGTATTTACTCCTCGATTGAGCCATCGCCGGAATGGGCCTCCCTCTAGTGTTTTGTCGTCCATTATTGCAGGTCGTTCCGACGCTAGGGCAGAGAGCGACATGCTATCCTTACACCCCAAGGCGTCTGAGGCTTTCGATGACGACCCGTCTGCGCACAATACGTCAGACTGTGGGTCTTTTCGGTCGTCACAGTCTGGCATCGGTAAGGCAGAAGCTGCGGATCGTGATTTCCTATCCACGGATTATCTCATCTATATGCTTCTTCCTACTGAACTATGTACTCTCAAGCTCGCCTGGCTCGCCCTGCGCACTCGTACCACCGTCTTCAAAATGCATCGAGAACACGATCTATCTTACCTGTGATATACATTTCATAGGTAAGTGACACGACCCGCGACTGACACACTGGTCAATAGACTTCACACATGAATGAAGCACATTTACATGGAAAGCATTTCTCTTGTCACGTGCCACAACGACCCTGCCAATGGCCTGGCCGACAGAGTACATCTCATGGCTCTTCATACTACTATTACCAATATCAATTTGATTATCTGGCACATGGTAATAAAATTAACAGGGCACTGCACGCCTATAGACAATAACGCGGGCAAAGACGTTTGCACTGTCCATCTCAGCTTTCTAGGAAGCTCATTGACTAGCGTTATAGACCTTTCTTTGCAGGCAGGGGACCACCCAGTCCGAGTGGATCCCAACCCCATGGCACCCGATCATACGGGCCTGAAACCATGCTGCCAACTCTGCGCGCTTCGGTATATGCCGGAATTGTCCTATCAACATTCGACAATAAAAACAGGCAAAGACGTTTGCGCTGTCCAGCTCAGCTTTCGAGGAAGCTCTTTGACTAGCCATCAAACCTTTCCTTGCAGGCAGGGACCAACCCATATGAGGGGATCCCAACCACATGGCACCAGCCGCCCAATCATAAGGGCCTGAGATCATGCTGACAACTCTGCTCGCTTCGGTCTATGCTGGATTTGTCCTATTTTCCTTAAACATGCCTTCAACAGGACCACTTAGGTCGGGGGAGCTCCTCTCCATCATGGCTCTTAAAATTAAATAAGTAACAACATTATAAAGGGATGTGTGTCCTTTACTAGGAGGATAAAAATTTTCATTTGTTTCCTTAATCAGCGAGCCTTTTTGGAGGGGGTCTTCCCCTAGTTTGCTGCATGCCTCACACTAACATATCACACACCTAGGTCGTTCTGCTGCATGTTTGGGGGGGAAAGTGACATGATGTTCTGGGCAGAGGCTCCGAACTGAATATTCCGCATGGTGACAATTTACCCGTGGTTATCATCTGATTACATTGTACATCATTTGAACTGATTTCAGTTGTCAAAGAGCCAAAAGGGCCTTCTGCAATGATCTCATTGTGACTTATAGATCACCTTGATATATAATTTTTATATCATTTTTATATATTTATATCAGTCCTTCCCAGGAGACGGGAGTGATTGCTCTCGAACCCGTATGCACTCGTAATTTTCAATTCACGTGTGCTAAAATTCGCACCCGTCCTTCTTCACAAAATACTAATGGAGACTGTAATTGTTGGTTCAATATTGAACTATTTTAAGGTTTATTTAGATGCTTTACCATCTCAGTGCAACTATGGCATATTAAAGTGTAACTAGACATAGTTCTATTCCACAATGACTTTTGGTTTGAGCAAAAACCAAACTTACATGTACAATTATGGTATCGTATGGGTGCCATATTACACCCGTCTTCTGCATTACGGGAGCAAATAAATGCTCTCGGTGTGTTTTCCTCATGGGAAGGACTGTTTATATACTCGTAAGATTTGTATCACAGGATTTCTGTCGGATATCCTGTGATGCATAGGTACCTCTGTTCAGATGGCTTGACTCCATTATCGTTGTACAACCTGTTTGGCCTAATGGGTTCTCAACTCAATCCCTGTGCCACAAATTTGGCATCAGGTTCTCTGGCTTTTTCTTTGGCGAATAGCAGTTAGTTACCTTAGGTTGTCTCGCCATCGATGGAGTGGGCCTCCGTCTGCAGGTCGTTCTGTCGCTAAGGCGGAGAGTGAGTTAGTCTCCTTCCTTCATGATCCTGCATCATGGGACCTTGACGGGTGGGACCTTAGAACAGACAGCTGAAGAAGACGACACAGAGAGGAACGAAGAGTTTCTTCTAACGTTATACTTGCTCGGTTCGCTCGCAACTATGCATTGGATGGCACCTCATGGGATGTTTGTTTCAAAACAAGGGGGGCGGTACACATTTGAGCAATATAGCACTCTAACTATATGAGTTATTTCACGTAAATAATCCTAACAGATTCATTAAAGTGTTCATATATGGTACAATCTGTTTTAGAAGAGTACCTTTACTCAAAATTTGGCTATTAACTTTATTGCTCGTGCCTCCTCCTGGGCTTGCATTCTAATCCATATAGTTCAGTGTGAGGGCTTCCTTTGGCGGAAATATGATATTTTTAAAAATATAATATATATTTCCTTAAAGAAAGCCTGAACACTGAACTATCATAGGGCCCTCCCATGGCGGTGCCATTCCCAACCCCGCGACTCGCCAATCTTCTGATTGAGTTGAAAATAAACTGGCTAATTCAGTGAATTATATTGGGACTGCGCATGCGTGACTGATACCGAGGCAAGCCACTGACCATTAGTTACCGTAGGCGACCGACCAAAAAGTTAACCCTTTTCTGCTATGGTTTACAAACGCAGGACATCTATCCATATAGTTCAGACTGTTCAGGCTTTCTTTAAGGAAATATATATTATATTTTTAAAAATATCATTTCTTGCTTGCAAGATTCTAGAAGAAAAATCGAAAATCGGTACAAAGTACCTAAAGTACGCGCACGGTCAAACCCAATCAGATTCGACTTCCGCTAAACCATGTGACAGTCCTTTCGTTATAAAAAGCCCAGTCAGGTAGGTCTGCGGTCTTTTAATTTCTTCTAGACGCAAGATAATTCGCTTTGTTCATCTGTTCAAACTTTAATGAACGTTATCTTGACTATATTGTTAATGACAATGCGACGTTTCCTAATTTTGTGAAATAACACGTGTTTACGTTTTCGGAATTCCGTTTTCACAATTGATCAACAAAACTTTCTTCTACAATACTGTCTCGTCATTGTTTGCTTGGGGTTTGGGAAAATTTCCTCTCTTCAATGACCGTGCTCCGTGGCTATCTAATTGCAATAACCACTAAAACAATTTTGTTTTGTTTACGAGAATCACTCAGAATAAATGTCGTTTTTTGCTTCGCACACGATGCCGTTTCCAGTTTGGGCTTCCTGCTCTTAGAATAATTCGGGTTCTCGTCGGGATTTTCAAACATGTACCGGTTGCCATACGGTGTTGACTTATAAACTGCCCCAGTTTGGAGTTGTCACTTTGACTGAAAATTCCTATCAAAACAATTTGGAAAGAATATTGTACAATATTTCTACTCACGGATGCCAGATAAACTAGCCAATGTGAGGCTTGTCTCTACATTGAATAAATTATTAAATTCTTTTACGATGACCACTTTGTAAATATTATTTTCCCTGTGACGTGGCGCCTTCTTCTGCTTCCTCCATACAGCCTGAGGGCTTGGAGTTGGTTGGTGGTCATGCCTCCTCTACTTTAGTCGTGGCCTCCAAGCCTCAGCTGAGAAGGGCAGTGTTGGAAGTCAGTGGCAGCTTCCGCTGGTCCTGCCTCTGGCGTGTCCGGGTTCTTTCCTTTGCTGCACTTGCCGGCTACTTGCCATAGCTACCACAATGCTGGTGGTCCATAAAAGCTTGCAAGCTCCGGTGCTATCGACCCATTGCCTGCCTCGCAGTTCAATGTGTCACCTGCCACCGCCTCCATTCCAGGGGATTTCACCACACGGTCGAGTCTTTTACGGCTTCCGTCCCTCCTGGGGCAGGCCAGTATCCCGGCTATTCTCCTGCGTTTGTGCCACCTCCCCCAGTGTGGCCTTGGCCTTATGGTTCCTGGCCTTCTTCGGCTACCCAGGCCAGAACCTTTCCCGGCTTCTATCTTAAATCCCGAGGCACCAGAATTTGTTCCTCAATACACCAGGCAACCTAGTCGGGATGGTGCCACCTGGAGACGAGGACGTGCTGTCATTACATCCCCTGGATTCAGAAGCGTTTGACGTGTGTCCGAGTTCGCCGTCTCCATCCGAAAGAGGGTAATAATAATATATAGCATTTATATAGCGCTTCATCCCTGGTGTAGCTCGAAGCGCTTGGGACTCTATATGCAGGTTATATACATGTACAGACATTAGAATATATACAATATATGGATACGGAGAATGATGCAATGTTGCTATCTACGGCTAGTTGTGTGCGGGTAAATCTTGAAGAGATGCGTCTTAAGTCGTTGCTTGAAGATGTCAATAGAATGCGAACGACGAATGTCGAGAGGGATGGAGTTCCAAACACTTGGTGCGGCGTGTGTAAACAGACGACGTTCAATTTTCTTATAATTACCCGCGGGAACAGCCAGAACGGAGGTT
Source organism: Siphonodentalium dalli (assembly GCA_032622095.1). Lineage (NCBI taxonomy): Eukaryota > Metazoa > Mollusca > Scaphopoda > Gadilida > Siphonodentaliidae > Siphonodentalium > Siphonodentalium dalli. The sequence goes on from CP136068.1 coordinate 75,256,250, forward strand.
ATCGCGGCCTGGTACATACAACGTAAGAAGGTCCGAGATGTATGCTGGAGCAGAGGAATTAAAGTAATGATAGCAGAACGTTGCTAACTTGAAATAAATTCGCACGCGCACCGGGAGCCAATGTAGGTTTTTCAAAATTGGAGAAACATGGGTGGATTTCGGAACACGCACTACAATCCTCGCGGCTGAGTTCTGTAGACGTTGCAGACGACTTAATTGTTCCTGTGAACTTCCCACGAAAAGCGCATTGAAATAGTCCAATCTTGACATAATATTACAAGAAGCAACCTTTTTCGCCGCAGGCATTGTTAAGTATGGGCGAAGACGACTAAGGCGCATAAGTTCAATTAATATGGTACGGGAAATGTGTTGTACTTGAGCGTCCATGGATAACGAATTAGAAAAGTTAACACCGAGATTTTTCGCACAAGTTGTAGGCTCAATTTCACATCCACCGATGTTCAAACTTCTAATTGTGAATGGTTCGTGCTTACCGGCTGGGGGACACACAATTACTTGAGTTTTGTCATCATTTAATTTAAGCTTATTAGACAACATCCACCTCTTGACATCAGAGACACAAAATTCCACTTTTCTTATTAAAGACGACAGGCCATATGGAGGGACAGAACCGTAAATTTGCGTGTCATCCGCGTACATATGTACGTTGAGTCCATGTTTCCGAATCAAGTTTCCCAGAGGTAGAGTGTACAATGTGTAGAGAACCGGTCCTAATACTGAGCCTTGAGGAACTCCGAACTTAAGAGACTTTCTGTCAGAAAATAAATCTTTGATTCATACCATCTGAACACGTCCAGTAAGGTAAGACTGGAACCAGGACAGTGTTTTTGCGCTGATTCCGAAGGTCTCTTCCAGGCGCTTAAGCATGACAGAGTGATCTAAAGTATCAAAAGCTGCGGATAGGTCCAACAGCGTGACGACGGAAACTAGGCGGTTCGGGTTGTCTTTAGCATTCAGGAGGTCGGATGATATCCTAACTAATGCTGTTTCTGTGCTGTGGAACTGGCAATATGCTGATTGAAATTTTTCCATGAGGTTGTTTGTCGTCAGATGTTCCTTTAGTTGCTGGAGAACGGGTTTCTCAAGAATCTTAGACAAGAATGGCAGTCCAGACACAGGCCGATAATTTTCAAGGGTAGTTTCGGGTGGGTCAGTCCTACGATTTTCGGCTAACATTTGTGCACCATTCTTTGCATGCATTACCAGCACAGTACTAACAGTGCCCCGGAAAACAGGCACACTACAGCATTGTTGTGGTTCATTTCAAACGGGGTCTGGCCACGGATATATCTCTTTCTCGCTAAAACTGAGCTAAAATATCACCAACATGGACCCTCTTTGATAATTATTATATAATTTCTCAACAACTTCCACAACTTCGCTAGTAAACTTTGATCGTCCAAAATGGATGGGGCCTCCATATCATGACGAAACAATAACGCGTGGCGCCTTTTCCTGCAAACTTGGTACAGCCTGCGCTGCGGGCTCGGAGTAGTTTGGTGGTCATGCCTCCTCTATTCGTAGTCGCGGTCTCCACAGCCTCCGCAATGAAGAGCAGCAGTGGATGTTCTGCGGCAGCTACTGCTGGTCCTGCCTCGATCAATCCGGGTTCATTCTATCGTGGCCCATACAGGTTTTCAGCACCTTTTCTCGCCATGGCTACACCATTGTTACCATTGTCAAAACGCATCGAACACACAACAGGGGGGAATTAAAAGACCGCAGACCTACATGACAGGGCTTTTTATAACGAAAGGACTGTCACATGGTTTAGCGGAAGTCGAATCTGATTGGGTTTGACCGTGCGCGTACTTTAGGTACTTTGTACCGATTTTCAATTTTTCTTCTAGAATCTTGCAAGCAAGAAATATATAACCATTAGTCTCATTCAGTGTCCAAGATACTTATTAGGAGATACATATTTTGGGTTAAAAAATATTATTTTTGCCTGAGGTCCTTTGCTGAAATTTGGGCTAAATTGCTAACTTCCTTTCCGTTGTGCATCGAAGATAAACAAATTAGCTTATCAAATGTTGCCATAATGTCTTGTTAACCATGGATTTAGAGAAATAAATGTATGAATTATGAAGAAATGATGTTAGTTGAAACTAATATCATAATTATTTACTGCCCTTCCATCACCGTTGATTGTAAAATCTGAGAACCATTGTCAAAATTTGCAGCAAATAAAATTTTACAAAACAAGGCACATAAATTTTTTTTAAATTCACAGAAGTGTTCATAATAATATAACAAATAATGCATGTCTAGTTGTTAATATTTGTTCCGAGAAGAGGAATAGTCCACGAGCCGCAGACCACTATTTTGGCATAGTCCAATCCATTATCTATATAATTCATATTCTCATCCTCACATTTATGTGCGGATGAGAGGAATTCTCCGAAATAGAGAGGGAAGAAATCAGAGGGAGTGAGAAAATGTTAACAGAGCATATTACTGGAAATAGGTCGTTGTGTGTTCCCCATACCGAGTGTCAATTGATTGAGGTCAATTGATAATTGAATGAATAATCTGTGGTGCTGGTCCGGGTCAGTACATGCGGTGACCACATGATGTGGGAAGAGAGTCACTTTCCCGAGAAGAGAATATTTTCCAAGTTGCAATGGAATAAGGTAGGGAAATACAGGGAGGGTAGTTACTCCCTCTGATTTCTTCCCTCTCTATTTCGGAGAATTCCTCTCATCCACACATAAATGTGAGGACGAGAATATGAATTCTCCTGCATACGTTCGTACAGAAATCTTCGGGAGTGAAAATGTTAACAGAGCATTGTCCCGAGATAACTTGGGAAATATCAGATGTACGAAGTACCAATAAATAGACAGAACACAACGCGCATCTTAATCGAGAATCTTTTATCGAATGAGTTGCGGATGGCGCAAGGATATATTTCGCGAGAGCGTAGCTCGAGCGAAATATAACTTTGCGCTGTCTGCAACGAGTTCAATAAAAGATTCGATATTATGATGCAAGTTGTGTTCTGTATTTATTCTACACTGTTTAGTCAGATAAGTTCAATTGTTACTATAGCTACCTTTAATGTGATTTAAGTCTGACAAATAACCAGTAATTATGGGGGAATCACCGGAAGCGAATGATCGACGTAATGTACGTCGTCTTTTTTGGCGACAACGTCAACAAGAATAGTTCCGGCTTGTATTCCACTAGAGGTATACACTAATATGTATTCAATGGCTGGGATTCCGTTGGAATACATGTGACTCACGTCAATGGGTGTGGAATAAATTGGGAGTAATAATGGACAGATCTAACCTTTAGATACTTTATTAGATGAATAAAGGAATTTCTCTCATCTGTATACGTGGCTACTCGCGACTGTCTGTGGTAGCAATGGTGAGGAATACGATTTCAGTATAACCTTGATTCAGTCTGGGGCTGACCGCCCCCTCCCTCTGTTCCTCAGAGGAGTAAAACTGGTATGAAAAAGAGTGGTTGGGATGTCTGAAGTAATGTTTATAAAAAAACTCCAGCAGAAGTCCAATTAGCAGTTTTCAAAATAATGTCAAGAGGTACTCCCGCCAAAGCCGCTGTGCTAGTTGTGGATCCTCTGACGGAGTAAGATTTAAATTTGTCCGTATTTATACCAGACGCCCGTAAAATGTCACTGATCCAGCGACTGATGGTCGCAGGCGCGACTGGTTTGAAAGTTTTAAATGAAATAAATAAGTTGTAATCAATACGATGGATCATTGTCCGAGTGATATAATGATTGAGAGTATAAATCACACATAATTCACATTTGATGAAAGGAAACAGTTCAACGGTTACAGGAGCTCGTCCTGGTCGTGAAGTTTTAATAAGGTTTACCACAGTGAAAATAACAACGGAAGGTGTCACTCTAGCATGGCCTAGATTTAAAACAGCCATAGTTTGAGATCTTTGTGCAGTGCTCAGTGACAGTGCAATTAGACATGCTAATTTCTTGGTGAGAATGTCAAGAGACAATGTTTCTAATGGAAACAATGAAGCAAGATAACGAAGAACAGGAGCCACCTTCCAAGTGTGAGTGTATCGAGCTTTAGGTGGTTTGGCGTTATAGATGCCTTTCATGAATCGGCAAATGAGGGCTTCATTGGATAAACTGTAATTCCCCAGTAATTTGAGTGTTTGACTGAGCATTGATCGACATGTATTGATGACACTATATGATTTACCCAGAGAAGCTAGGTGTTGTAAATATTGAAGAATATCTGTCACAGAGGGAGCAATGGAATTAAGGTGTCTTGAAGCACACCAAACTGCCCACTTATTCCAGGCAAAATTATACTGCTTGTTGGTGGCAGGTCGCCAGGATTGGAGTATGATATTGGCAGTGTTTGAAGGAATGCCTGATGCACTGAGGGCAGTCCTGAGACATAGCAAGAGGTCAGTCTGAGGCCTCGCAACCGATGAGGGGGACATTGTTGATGAGACTCCGGTAGACTCAACAAATTCTGCATCAGAGGAAGCTGACGCGGAGGCGCCGCCAGAATCGTCAAAAGAAGAGGGAACCATGGTTGAGTGGTCCAGTGAGGAACAATTAAGATACCTTTGACAACTCTGTCTGTGATGATTTTCCCAATGACCTTGGACAGCAATCTGAAAGGTGCAAATATATATGGTGAATATGATGTCCAAGGGAAGCTCAATGCATCTGTGCGAATAGCGTGGTGGTCAAAACTCCAACTGACAAATTTGGCGAGTTGCATATTCCATCGCGAAGCAAATAAGTCAATATCGGGTACAAAATAAAATACACAAGTAATGTGATGAAAAAGAGTAGGGTCCAACTGCCATTCGAGGTCAAGCTTTAAATTGCGCGATAAATCATCGGCGTCAACCATGTCCAATCCAGCGATGTGGACAGTCGATATGTCGGAGTTCGGTCCATGCAAAAATGGTTGAGATATAGACAAATTTACCTACCTGTTTTAATTTCAGATTGCAGAGCTATTTCTATGGGACAGGGACAGGAAGTCCATGCCAGAAAACTGATTTCACAATTCATGCAAACTGTAAGTTAAATATGCAGGTTCAGATTTCCTCCATTGTAAACTTCTGACATATAGAACTGAAGACTATATTCATTGCTATACTCACTAATTCAGACAGGTTCACTCCTTTATGTCTCAAAATTAGTGAGCCTTTGCAGAATGCCGCTATATGAGATAACTTGTTCCTGATTTCGGGACATGCCCGCTGAATATCTTGCTCTGCTCAAAAGGTCAGGCCTGGTAACTGTTTTGGGTTGAGCTGTTGACAAAACTTGTGAAGTAAGTGCTATAACTCCAACAAACATTCGATTTGACCACATTTGATTATTCACATACACGTAAATATCCTGTTTTATCTTACAATTGGTATGGCAATTTTAAGTGTTTGATTGTTTTATTTTTGGTTTTGTTTGTGTCTGCGTGTGTTTTTTTTTTTTTTTTTTTTTTTTTTTAGTTTCACTAATATAATGTCATCTTTCATTCAGGGTGGATGGGCTTTACTTCAAAACTGTCATTTAGGATTGGACTTCATGGATGAATTGCTTGACACTCTGGTAGAGACCCAGCAAATACATGAACAGTTCCGGGTGTGGATTACCACTGAAGAACACCCTAAGTTCCCTATCAGTCTTCTGCAGGTTGGTGTCCTACCCTCAAGATATCCACCATTTGGTGGTGAGAGCAAATTCATGCAGGCGCTTGAAAGTGCTTGAATTTTATTTTATTGAATCTTTTGTTCATGTACAAAAGTATGTTCCTATTTTTAAAATGTCCATTGTAAACATGGAAAATCAAATTTTTGCATTGAAATATATGTAAGGTTCCTTGCAAGTGTTCTACACATAAAATGTCAGACCAAATTGCATCTATAATCCATGGAATGTAAGCAAATAAATATCCATTTCTTAACCCTTCAATGGCTGGAGCTTCCTGAAATTTTGTGAAAACCCTGTGCCAATGCATTCTCTTAAATAAAATATATAAGAGAATAAATTGGCCAAACAATATTTACCTTGACCAGTGCATTCTCTTATATATAAGGCTCTCGGGCAATATTTTTTTTCAAATCAGTGAGGGAGGCAGGATTTTATTTTTATTTTTTATAATTATTTATGATGTGTTTCTGATGCAAAAGGAGATGATTTATCTTACTTTTACCTTACTATATACCATGTAATATATCCTTTTTGGACTGAAGATTTTTATCAACAACTTTTATCAACAACTTTAATGCAAAAACATGAGGGAATGCTCACAAAATAAAAAGAACAGTGGTTCATTGCATGTGTTGACACTTAAATGTCACTTATATTAGTGTGGACTGTCTTGTAAAAGAATTGAGCTGTCTATCTTGTGAAAAATGAAATATATGCAACATTTGTGCAAGCCATATATATATGAACCTATGGCCCAATATGAAAAGATTGGAATTTCTACAGCTTTAATATTTTTCCTTATTCTTATATAAGACCACCCATGCACTCAAATGAGTTACATCAGTCTGTCAACACATGCATGCAGATAAAATAAATAAGAGTGTCCCACTCATTTAACATGTTGAGGTATTCGGAAATACTCATTCAGTCAACTCAGTGTTCATTTACTGTTTCCTGGCACACTTGCATGCTAATTTTGATTGCTTGGCTGCATTTACATTGTGTTTACGAGAGAAAAAAGATTCAAATTTAGCTCGACAATCATGACACTGTGGATAGCAGCCGTCACTTCCACATCTGATGCAAATATTTGCAAATGTTTTGCTGCTATAATAAGGCAGCTCAATTTGATCACAACACCACAGATTTTGTCTAACAAATATACGATCTAGTACATTGTTTATTGTTGGAGCCTGTGGGTGTTTTAAGTCCTGCAGTACAGATCCGCACGTATAGTCAAACAATTCCGGTTTTGCGGAATATTAATCTCACGGAATTGCAGAGTTCACAATACGGAACAAAATTCTTTTGGATTTGAATTATACCGCGATGAACAGACATCTGATGGTTTAGGATATACTTACGTAAAAATACTTACTTCTCTATTGGTTCACGTCAGACCACCCATGTTTTAATGCTTTTTATTTCCTATGACCCGCGACAATACGGTAATGATGTGAAGTTTCGTTCCGGTTTTAATTCCTAGTTTTGTATTAGTCTAGAAATTTCATCGCACGCAGATTTCGTTTCCAGGTTATTTTTCGGAATAAAAAGCATCTACGCGGGGTCTTTTTGGCAATGCGCCGGGGCCCGAGAGCCGAACTATTAATTTTGTTTGGCCTAAGGCTCCCAATGGGAGACTCAGAGTCACATGTATAAGAATATAAGAGAATGCACTGGCATAAGATCTTTAATGCTGCACCAGCACAGCTCATGTTATGAAAGGGTTAACTAATTGTTTGATTCCCTATGTTCACCATTATATACAGAGCTCTATCAAGTTTACCAATGAACCTCCACAAGGTATAAAAGCTGGTTTGAAGAGAACATACACTGGAATTACACAGGATTTCCTGGATATAACTAACATGGTACAGTGGAAGCCGACTCTATATTCAGTATCCTTCTTGCATACTGTTGTGCAGGTGAGAACTATTTATTATCCAGCAATGGCAGCATAAGCAAGCCTTGAAATAGTGTCTGATATTTGCAGAATGAGGTCCCCAAAGGATGACAGGGTATCCGCGGCTCCTTGAATTCCTTGAAACTCCTTGATTTGGAAAATCAATTTTCCAGGGCCCTTGAAACCCTTGAATTGAATGCCCACTCCTTGAAAACCCTGGAATTCTATGTAGCCCTTAAACCCAGGTATATCGATTCATCGGGAGTCAATAAATATAGATAGTTTAGTTCCGAACGCGTTGTTGGTATATGGGAAGTAACCCCATTTTGAATTTCCGCTGGCGGCAATTATCTCGAGTCAATTGTAATTGTGTGACCCCCCCCAATGAAGCATGGGATGTAACTCCATTTCCCGCAAAACACCAATACTCGCGAGTCTATTTCAATTATGTGACCCCCCTATGAAGTATCATAAAATTGAACACGATAAAAAATAGTTCCGAGCTTTTCAAACCCAGGTAGCGTAATTAGTGTATTTTTATTGTATCGGATTGAGGTAATTTGTATATTATATAGACATTCGACATTAGAAACCCGTGTTTTACATAAAAACGTACATATTAACAAAAACGAAACCGAAACAAAAAAATCACATCCGCTTCCGATGACCTTCATTTCCTGTTTACGAGTATTTTAAATAACATGCCCGGTGGTAAATGCAAATACCAGACGCAATGGGGCGCCAAATTCAAATGGGTGGAGGCGGTTGAGAACAACACATATAACGCTAGATGTCAGTTATGCAAGAAAATATTTGACGTCGCAAACATGGGCGAAAGTGCCCTGGTGTCACGACTCACATGCAAAAAGTTTGAAGCACCAGAAAAATGACATTGAAATCCAGGGGACTGTACCCATTGCCAGTCTTATGCAGCCAGCACCACAAGCAGCCCAAACTGTCAGTGTCACAGCTGTTAGATCACTAGTACAACCGGTACTACCAACCTCAGCCCGCCCGGGAACATCTGCTCGTATCGAAAACACCTCTTCAAGTTCTACTGTCATCACACTACATGTATTACTATTAGTTAAATGTTCCCATTAATTTAAATTATGGTAATGCAATTACCCATAAAGGCCTAAAAAGCTAAAAATGCTAAAATTATGGTGGAAAACGTGGTATCACATGTATTAAATGTTCAACAGTTGGTTCCTGGAAACTCCTTGAAAATTGTCGGGGCAGTCCTTGAAAATCCTTGAATTGACTACTGGAACCTCCTTGAAACTCCTTGAATTCATTCACCAGAAATGGGCAGATACCCTGGATGAATTTAGTGATGCTACCCCGCACAGTGAGCTAGCATCACCGAATTCACCCTCTGGGGGCATAATTCTGCTTATGCCGCATGTTCTCCCAAGTATCTATTGTCTCAAATTAATAGTATTGTTATTTACTTTTTCCCCTCTGTTCAGTTTCTACATCCCCTAATTTGCAGAAGATAAAATGCATGTTTGAGGTGACTAATGGGTGAACATGGCCAACTTGAACTTCAACTGGGGAACTTCATTCTGGGTCTCCCATAGCAGTCGAGGCCTAAGCAAAATTAGGTTCCCAGAGAATGAAATTGGAGATGCTAGCCCGCCGTGCAGGATAGCGTCACTAAATTCTCCATCTGGGTACCGGTACCTCATTTTGCAAATTATGATACTGCACTTGTATTATCTTATCATCATTCTGTTGTCTGCTTATTTTTCCCAAACATCCCTCCAAATGAATAACAGACCATTCCTATATTTACTTTTGTAACTGGGTATCAACCCATATTTCCTTGATCATTTTTCAAATTTATTGATTATAATAATGTGATACATTGATGTATCACATTATTATAATCAATAAATTTGAAAAATGATCAAGGAAATATAATTTTTTAAATTATAATTAATTTTTCCTTAAGGGAAGCCCGAAACTGAACTATTTGGATTATTATCTCCGGCCTTGTGTTATCAGGAGGGTTAAAATTTATTGTCCATTTATTGCCTACTCTGGTCTCCATCTGGGTACTGGTACCTCATTATGCAAATTATGATACTGCACTTGTATTATCTTTTCATCATTCTGTTGTCTGCTTATTTTTCCCAAACACCCCTCCAAATGAATAACAGAGCATTTCTATATTTACTTTTGTAACTGGGTGGGATAGAAAGGGTTAAAGTTGCATCTCATCTCCATAGCTTTCGGAAGCAAAATTATGAAACTATCGGTTTTGTAATTTGAATAGATATTGCCTTAATCCTTTCAGTGCCAAGTCCGATTTTTGTATCAACCCATATTTCCTTGATGAGTTTTCAACTGAATTGATTGATTATAATAATGTGATACATTGATGGAAAGAGCTCTAAGAGCTCTTTCCATCAATGTATCACATTATTATAATCAATAAATTTGAAAAATGATCAAGGAAATATGGGTTGATACAAAAATCGGACTTGGCACTGAAAGGGTTATGAAAACCTGGAATAACCTAGACCAAAAATCTCCTCAGTCTACAACAGCTTGGGATATCGATTGGGATGATGCCGTTGTTGGACCGAATCCCACCCCGTTGCTCTTCTGTAATGGATGTTCATTCAAAATATGTACTACATGTAAACGGGGAGCCCGGGCATTCACGTAAACCCCTGAATGTGATTGATCACATGACATCTCCGCGATTAATCGTTCTTCAAAATTATATATCAGCTACCATCATAGAAAAAGGTATAGTGATGATTCGATCATTTAATGTATTGTTTACATGCATTTTCTGATCGTGCGACAAATCAAAATTCTCTGGAAAACTAGGCTTTGTTACTTAACTGGTTCAGTGCTGAAAGCCCATATTTGGACCCTATGTAAGAGTGCTGGAAGCCCAGATATGGGCTTTGGCAATGACACTGTCTTGTTTAGTCAACACTTGTTTAGTTTAATCATTTAAATAGCGTTTGTCAGGTAATATTTCAGAAATATTGTTACATATATAGTTAAATTGGGACATTGTGAAGTTTGAATGGATGCCGACCAATAAAATTGTCAGAAAAGGTACTTATATCGCGAAAAGTTTGAGAAAAATTACAAATGTTTTGCCCTAAGGGCGGCCGACAACCAGGCTCATAACCATAACCTAATCAGACATCCAGGCTCATATCGATAACCTACTTTGACAAACAGACAACCAGGCTCATCATCATAGCCTAATGAGACATCCAGGCCCATGACCATTGCCTAATGAGACATCCAGACCCATAATCATTGCCTAATGAGACATCCAGACCCATAACCATAGTCTAATGAGACATCAAGGCTCATAACCATAGCCTAATGAGACATCCAGGCCCATAGGCATAGCCATAGCCTAATGAGACAGCCAGACTCATAACTATAGCCTATTGAGACATCCAAGCTCATAACCATAGCCTAGTGAGACATCCAGGCTCACAACATAATCACAAATGTATATATATGAGGGTCAAATTTGAGAAAAGAGTGCAAATTATCAACTCCGAGCATAAAATTCAATAATCTGTTTGTTGAAATATATATACGCATTTTATTACGTGTATGTAGGATATTTAGCAGAGAACCAGTTAAATATCTTGTTGCTTTGATATTTAACGGACCTCTGATATATATGCATGTTTGATATCATCATGTTTGGGCAAGGCTGCCCTCTATGTTCATATATGCAAAGCTTCCATTTGACATAATCTGAAGACATATAAGCAATATAACTCCCGTCCACGATTCTGGGCTATTAGGTTATAGAAGAGCAATGGGGGCCGCGGATTCCTTCCAAAAACAGCATCATCCCAACCAATATCCCAAGCTGTTGTGGACCGAGAAGACTTGGTTTAGGAATAACCTTGAATCTGACAAATGACCATTGAAAGCCAAAAAGGGTTTTTAGAATGAAGACCTCTACTTAATATTCATTCCATTTGTCTTACAGGAAAGAAGAAAGTTTGGACCACTTGGTTGGAATATACCTTATGAATTTAATTCTGCTGACTGGACTGCTAGTGTTCAATTTATACAGAACCATCTGGATGACGTTGACATCAAAAAGGTAAGTTATACATGAGCTGTGATATGGTAACAGTTGATCCCTGGTTTGAATTTTAGCATTCTTAATAAATCTAAATCGATAGTCAAGACGTGATTCTTGAAAAAGAAATAAAATTTCAATCGGGTGGTAGATTTCCAATGAAAATTCGTCGCAGGGCTGTCTGCAATGCTTTGACCAATAGATTGCTTCACTAAATATTTATTTTTTAAATTTTAAAGTGAATACTGAAGCTCAGGCAATAATATTGTTATACTCCCACTTTTCGAAGAAAAATGTGGGTATACTGGATTGACATCTGTCCGTCTGTTTGTCCTTCTGTCCAGGCATATATCTCAGCCATGGGTTATCCGATTTGAATGAAATTTGCTATGGAGATTCGCCATCATGATTACTTTCAAAAGAGTGGCAAATGACATTGTTGGCATGTTCCATTCTAGAGTTACTCATCTTTATTTTTCTGGATTTTTTTTGTCCATCCTCGTGGATATCTCAGCCATGGGTTATCAGATCTGAATGTAATTTGGTATGGAGGTTTGCTACCATGACTATATTGAAAATAGTGCCCATTTGCAAATGTTTTCATTTTCCATTCTACAATTATCCTTCTTTGTTTGGGTTCCGTCCTGCTAACGTTTTAAATTAGCATTGTGGGGGTTAGTCCAAGTTTCTGTTGACATAAACTATGTACAGGGTTCGTATGCTAGTCTAGAATACTGGAAGAGTCATAGAATTAAAAAATTAGGATTCCAGGCCTGGAAAATGGCACTATTTTGGGGGTAGTATGGAAAGTCATGGAGAAATAGCTCACCTCTGGGCAAGGTTTTGGAATAGCCATGGAACTTGGAATTGTGTTCCCTTCCTTGAAAAGTTATTGATTGCTCCCTGTCCCTCGCAAATACTTGTTACAGAAGAAGGCGAAGTCCATGCGCCTTGTTTACATGTCAAGATTTGGAGTATAATTTAATACATTTTTAGCTCAACTTTACTTTGTAAAGTTTGAGCTATTGCCATGGCTTTGTCGTCCGTCGTGCGTGTGTGTGTGCATGATGCGTCAACAATTTCCTTTAGCACGGGCTACAGGTCGTACCTTTGGTCGGATCATAATGAAATTTGTCATAGCTGTTGACATTGACATGTAGATGGGAACGAGTCATTTTGGGTTCATTCGGGAAAAAAACATGGCCGCCAGTGGCCATCTTGGATTTCAACATTCAATCCATTAGCACGAGCTACAGGTCGTACTGTTCGTCTGATCATCATGAAATTTGTCATGGATGTTAATATTGACATGTAGATGGGAACGAGTAATTTTGGGGTTGTTCGGCCAAAAAACATGGCCACCGGCAGCCAGTTTAGATTTTACTCTTTGCATGACTAAATTCTTTGGCACGGCCTACAGGTCGTATCTTTGGTCGGATCATCATAAATTTTTTCATGGATGTTAATAATGACATGTAGATGGGAACGAATCATTTTGGGGTCATTCGGCAAAACAACATGGCCGCCCGCAGCCATTTTGGATTTTACTCTTTGCATGACTAAATCCTTTAGCACGGGCTACAGGTCGTACCTTTAGTCTTATCATCATGAAATTTGTCATGGCTGTTGAAATTTGAATGTAGATGGGAACGAGTCATTTTGGGGTCATTCGGACAAACAACATGGCCACCAGTGGCCATCTTGGATTTCAAAATTCAATCCATTAGCACGGGCTACAGGTCGTACCTTTGGTCTGATCATCATGAAATTTGTCATGAATGTTAACATTGACATGTAGATGGGAACAAGTAATTTTGGGGTCATTCGGCCCAAAAACATGGCCGCCGGCAGCCATCTTAGAATTTACTCTTTGCATGACTGAATTCTTTGGCACGGCCTACAGGTCGTACCTTTGGTCGGATCATCATAAATTTTTAGCTCAACTTACTTTTGTAAGTTTGAGCTATTGCCATGGTTTGTCGTCCGTGTGTCCGTCAACAATTTCCTTTGGCGCGGGCTACAGGTCGTACCTTTGGTCTGATCTTTATGAAATTTGTCATGAATGTTGACATTGACATGTAGATGGGAACGAGTCATTTTGGGGTCATTCGGCCAAAAAACATGGCCGCTGGCAGCCATCTTGGATTTCAAGATTCAATCCATTGGCGCGGGCTACAGGTCGTACTGTTCGTCTGATCATCATGAAATTTGTCATTGATGTTAATAATGACATGTAGATGGGAACGAGTGATTTTGGGATCGTTCGGCCAAAAAACATGGCTGCCAGCAGCCATCTTGGATTTTACTCTTTGCATGACTAAATCCTTTGGCGCGGGCTACAGTTCGTTGCGTTGGTCGGAAGTTTATGAAATTTGTCATGGATGTTAACACTGACATGTAGATGGGAACGAGTGATTTTGGAGTCGTTCGGCCAAAAAACATGGCCGCCAGCAGCCATCTTGGATTTTACTCTTTGCATGACTAAATCCTTTGGCGCGGGCTACAGGTTGTACCTTTGATCTAATCTTTATGAAATTTGTCATGAATATTGACATGTAGATGGGAATGAGTCATTTTGGGGTCATTCGGCCAAAAAACATGGCCGCTGGCATCCATCTTAGATTTCAAGTTTCAATCCATTGGCGCGGGCTACAGGTCGTACTGTTCGTCTGATCATCATGAAATTTGTCATGGATGTTAATATTGACATGTAGATGGGAACGAGTCATTTTGGGGTCGTTCGGCCAAAAAACATGGCCGCCAGCAGCCATCTTCGATTTTACTCTTTGCATGACTAAATCCTTTGGCGCGGGCTACAGGTCGTAGCTTTGTCTAATCTTTATGAAATTTGTCATGAATGTTGATATTGACATGTAGATGGGAATGAGTCATTTTGGGGTCATTCGGCCAAAAAACATGGCCGCTGGCAGCCATCTTAAATTTCAAGTTTCAATCCATTGGCGCGGGCTACAGGTCGTACTGTTCGTCTGATCATCATGAAATTTGTCATGGATGTTAATAATGACATGTAGATGGGAAAGAGTCATTTTGGGGTCGTTCGGCCAAAAAACATGGCCGCCAGCAGCCATCTTCGATTTTACTCTTTGCATGACTAGATCCTTTGGTGCGGGCTACAGGTCGTAGCTTTGATCGGAAGATCATGAAATTTGTCATGGATGTTAACCATGACATGTAGATGGGAACGAGTCATTTTGGGGTTGTTCGGCCGAAAAACATGGCCGCCAGCAGCCATCTTGGATTTTACTCTTTGCATGACTAAATCCTTTTGCGCAGGCTACAGGTTGTACCTTGGTCTCATCTTTATGAAATTTGTCATGAATGTTGACATTGACATGTAGATGGGAATGAGTCATTTTGGGGTCATTCGGCCAAAAAACATGGCCGCTGGCAGCCATCTTAGATTTCAAGTTTCAATCCATTGGCGCGGGCTACAGGTCGTACTGTTCGTCTGATCATCATGAAATTTGTCATGGATGTTAATAATGACATGTAGATGGGAAAAAGTCATTTTGGGGTCGTTCGGCCAAAAAACATGGCCGCCAGCAGCCATCTTCGATTTTACTCTTTGCATGACTAAATCCTTTGGTGCGGGCTACAGGTTGTAGCTTTGATCGGAAGATCATGAAATTTGTCATGGATGTTAACAATGACATGTAGATGGGAACGAGTCATTTTGGGGTCGTTCGGCTGAAAAACATGGCCGCCAGCAGCCATCTTGGATGTTACTCTTTACATGACTAAATCCTTTTGCGCGGGCTACAGGTTGTACCTTGGTCTAATCTTTATGAAATTTGTCATGAATGTTGACATTGACATGTAGATGGGAATGAGCCATTTTGGGGTCATTCGGCCAAAAAACATGGCCGCTGGCAGCCATCTTGGATTTCAAGTTTCAATCCATTGGCGCGGGCTACAGGTCGTACTGTTCGTCTGATCATCATGAAATTTGTCATGGATGTTAATAATGACATGTAGATGGGAACGAGTGATTTTTGAGTCGTTCGGCCAAAAAACATGGCCGCCAGAAGCCATCTTGGAATTTACTCTTTGCATGACTAAATCCTTTTGCGCAGGCTACAGGTTGTACCTTGGTCTAATCTTTATGAAATTTGTCATGAATGTTGACATTGACATGTAGATGGGAATGAGTCATTTTGGGGTCATTCGGCCAAAAAACATGGCCACCAGCAGCTATCTTGGATTTTACTCTTTGCATGACTAAATCCTTTGGTGCGGGCTACAGGTCGTAGCTTTGGTCAGATGGTCATGATATTTGTCATGGATGATAACAATGACATGTAGATGGGAACGAGTCGTTTTGGGGTCATTCTGTCCAAAAACATGGCCGCCAGCAGCCATCTTGGATTTTGCTCTTTGCATGACTAAATCCTTTTGCGCGGGCTACAGGTTGTACCTTGGTCTCATCTTTATGAAATTTGTCATGAATGTTGACATTGACATGTAGATGGGAATGAGTCATTTTGGGGTCATTCGGCCAAAAAACATGGCCGCCAGCAGCTATCTTGGATTTTACTCTTTGCATGACTAAATCCTTTGGTGCGGGCTACAGGTCGTAGCTTTGGTCAGATGGTCATGATATTTGTCATGGATGATAACAATGACATGTAGATGGGAACGAGTCGTTTTGGGGTCATTCTGTCCAAAAACATGGCCGCCAGCAGCCATCTTGGATTTTGCTCTTTGCATGACTAAATCCTTTCGCGCGGGCCATTTTGGATTTCAAAATTCAATCCATTGGCGCGGTCTACAGGTCGTACTGTTCGTCTGATCATCATGAAGTTTGTAGGTCGTAGCTTTGGTCAGATCTTCATAAAATTTGTCATGGATGTTAACAATGACACGTAGATGGGAACGAGTCCTTTTGGGGTCAATTGGCCAAAAAACATGGCCGCCAGCAGCCATCTTGTATTTTAATCTTTGCATCACTAAATCCTTTGGCGCAGGTTAGACATTTCAATTAGCACCATTCCTATTCCTCCATTTACTGTCAACAATTAAATTATTCCCTTACCTAAGTTGAGCTACAGTGTCATTGACACTTTCATTATCATTATTTATTTATTTATATTTTACAGGGTATTTCCTGGGTCACTGTGAGGTACATGATTGGTGAAGTCCAGTATGGAGGTCGAGTTACTGATGATTATGACAAGAGGCTACTGAACACATTTGCAAAGGTATGTCAAGTTATCTACCTAATTATTTATTAATTCTCAAAACCTGAATTGCCATTGTTATAACGATTCAGTGGTGGAATGTGCTAGGACTATCTTTATTTTAACCTTGTCTGAGAGAGCCGTACTTGAAACCAGAAGTAAGTATTGACTATTATCAAGCCATATACATTTACTAATTATAAAAAAAAAATTCACATTTCGAAAAATATATTAGCAAGAAAATATTTAGTCATACTGTATGATACACTAAGTAAAATAAAATTTAAAAATTGCTATGTTCCAGCACATGTCATCACAAATGTAAACAAACAGCTATCACATGTGATCGGCATGGTATTATAACTTGTCTATGTTCATGCATAAAACATGATCACTGAATCGGGAATAAGTGGATCTATGTGTTCGTAAGCTAACTATCACAAGATAAGTACTGTCAGTTTTGTTTCTGGTGATTATTTTCATCCTCTTTTATTCCGAGAATCAATTCCAATCACCAGAGCCACTGATAAATGCAACCTTGCGTGACCTCCCAAAACTCTAGTAACAGCGTCCACGGATGTCCGTATATATTTCCGGTGGAATTTTTACTAGGCTTGACGTGTAAAAATACATTTCCAAAATGGAAATCTAATACTAGCTCTGAGCTTGGAAGGGTGGGTTCATCGATTCAAATAAAATATTGTTCACTCCCCAAGCTGAAGAAATAGTAATTCAGGGGTGTTAAATCGGACAGGGTATCTTTAACCCTTTCAGTGCATGCCAAGTCCGATTTATGTATCAACCCATATTTCCTTGATCATTTTTCAAACTTATTGATTATTTAGGAGATAAACGTACCCTGTTTCGTTGTACATTCTGCGATTCGAGCATGAAAACAGTTTGTGAATGAGCCAGCTAGTTCACAAACTGTTTTCAAGCTCGAATCCCAGAATGTATAACGAAACAGGGTATGTTTATCTCCATTGTAATTCAATCTAGCAATGAATTTGCAAAACAAACTCTATAAAAAGTATCATTTAGTCATTTTCATGACACGAATCGAGACTTTCATTTTTACGCTGTCACCGTGCACAAATCGTTGGGTTTGTTCATTGCATTACTCGGAACACTGCTCTGTAACAATTTCCTGTGAGGCGGGTTGGCCCGTTTCGCTACTCCGTTCTGCTCTGATGAAATTTTACTGTGCTACATTCAGATTTGATGCATGCTGAAGCGGCCAATGTCGGTGAATCAAAAACTAAAGTTAGCCGCTCTCGGCCATTCAGAATGCTTGTTTTTAGTGACATATACTCAATTGAATTACAAAATAATGTGATACATTGATGGAAAGAGCACTTAGAGCTGTTTCCATCAATGTATCACATTATTATAATCAATAAATTTGAAAAATGATCAAGGAAATATGGGTTGATACAAAAATCGGACTTGGCATTGAAAGGGTTGAAACTTGCAAAAGTAAAGAACCAAGAAGTCAAACTCCAGGTGGAGTTTTGAAAAGAGAAGAGTATTCAATCAGTATGCATGGTATTGGTAAATGATACTTTTAACATAAATCAATTTCTTATCAGTACGGTATATAATTGCTCAGAACGACACAATGTGTTCATAGGTTAGTCGCAGCATTGGCCTTGAGTTCTAACTATTTGTGATGGCACAAGTCTGTATCAACACACCCATATTAACACATGTGTCATTTAGTATAGTCTTACATGCCTCTCATCCTAGAATCAATTAATTGAAAAATAAAGACTTACAAGGTTTATTCAGAAACAGAGCTTGTTTTGTCACATGTGATGATGCTTTTAATTTATAGTTCTAGTTTTATGGTTGAGGCGAGCGTCATTTACATCTGGGACACTGCGAAGCTTTGAGATTTGATTTGATTTGGAAATTGGACAGTGATTCGATTTTTAATCATATGATTTGAATATTTTCTAATTGGAATTCTAGTGGGTAAAAATCACCATGAGTTTGAAGATACCTTATCCTAAATGTCAAAATCTATATAGGTCTATTAGAATAGCGCTTAAAATTTAGCCTAGCTCACTGTTTTTTGTACTATACTGCCAAACGACATACAGCTATGCTCTTAAGCGACCTGTTAAACGAGGTTATGGGCCGGTACTTACCACGGTGATACCACCATAATACCGCGTTTATCATTTTGTACCGTAGTGGAGGGCGGAACTGGGTGGTATTCTTACCGCTGGTCACCGCGTTATTGGTGCTCGTTACCGCCGTATACCGCATTATTTTACAATAATGTTCAATTTACAGCGAAGTGAAAACATGCGTGAAACAAACTAGGCGGCCTGCATGAATCCAATTTGTGATCTCGGGAAGTTAAAACTACATTATTGTAAGGACGTTACCGCCTTCATTCTCTCTCGGACTATATCTATGCACAATAGCATCACGCGGTGGGTACATGATGTATAACTTCTGTATCTTATGCCAAAAACAAAAAATAGTGTGTTTCCAGTATATCGGTTTCTGGATCCCGACCCTAAATCTTTTTCCGACTATAACTATTTTCATAAAAGTGAAACACAAATACAGCGACGTTTCGTCCCGTGCGTCTTACAGTGATACCGATATAATGTACAATCAATACTGAATTACTACTTTTGAACAGTTAAAGACAAGGCCGTGGCATCATGGTCCTTTCTTTGATCGAGGATGAAAGGGAATCTCGCAGAGAAAGTGACACTAAGTAATCAAAAATCATGTTCACTCAACCAGTTACGATGCAGCAGGTGCCCAATTTCTGGACAATGCTGACAACATTATTGTTTGATGTTACCGCGAAGTTTGTGGATGGGAGATCCCGATACCGTGATCAGAACGACACAAAAATATGTGCACGTACATGGCGATTGGCTGGCTCAAAATCGTAATATTTCTGAAAGTTATAGATAAAAGTTCATTTTTATTGACAAATTAGTCGGGAGAATGAAGTTACCGTACTGACCCGCATTTAGGCCCAGGGGGCCTTTGTTTTATTTGAGCTAAAAAATCCAAGTGGGCTTAAACTCGGATATGGCCCTTTGCAGACCAAAAATCCTAAGAAATCGGGACATTAAAACTTATGAAAGCCGATCTAACGCCGATTATTTGGGAAATATACCGGCTTCCAGATTAAATAAAGGTAAGCATTTATAAGTTACTTTGAGAAAGTAATTTTTCAATTAAATGTGAATATTAAAATATATGATAACACTTTAAGTTTTGTAGTTTTATTGCCCAAAATTCTCATGTTAAAATGACACTATTATGTAAGCGGCAGTGTGGGTTATGGGTAAATCCCTTATCTTATAGTCTATAAGACATCTATAGTTTATATAAATGTTCAGACTAATCCGATTAGGAAAACAATAAACCCGGTGCTTTATTCGTGATCCATTGTCCACATAGAGGATGTTACAATAGCGACTAATTGCATGTTTAACAAAAGCCAGTGAGTGTAATTATTTAACAGTACTGACAAAAGGCTTGTATTTCTGCTAAAACGTATAAAAAAGCACCATTCTGAACTCCTCGACCTGTGACGTCTGGGTGTGACGGAATCTGACGAGGTTTGCCGAATGAAAAAAGCACGTGTTTGAATATTTAGTGTTATTGTTCCTGAATTGTTTATACTGTAAAACGTGAACAAAATGCAGTTTGATGTCGATAACCTTTATTTTGGTTTCGAGTGAATAACGTTGACGTAGTTTGGAAGACAATGGAATGACAAGTTCCCCCTTCTGTTCCATTATTATACCCGCTGTGTGTTTACATAACCAAGAAGCCAGTTCTTTGTGTTTGGTCACATGCAGGAGCATACATACGGTGCGTTGTCACTGAACACGAAAAATATGTTTTTACAGTACTGTAGTTGAACAGGTGCGCTTTGATTAAAGTATTGAACGCGCATAGCCGCACATGGTTTTTAAAGCTATACGCTGTTAGCGAGTGAGTTCTTTTGTATTTGGTTTCCCCCGGGAAGTATAATTGAATAAACAAATGAGAATTTAAGATTCATTTTATTTTATTTCATTTAATATTATCACTTACCTACGAAGTATAACTTTCCATTTTTCGTGGCATTCTTGCAGTCACCGATCGTTTGCGAATATACTTCCCGTTTATATATTGGAATTATTTATTTGGGGAGTATCATTAGCAAATACTTACTCACCACTGCTGAAATTGACCAAAATTTGGGGTGGGCTTAAACACGAATATACCCCTGTGCATGGAATTTGGCCAAAAGATATGGGTGGGCTTAAACACGGGTATGGGGTACAGTAATTACAGTTCAAAGTACCGACTTTATTTCCGCAAGGAACGAAATGTTTCGTCTTGCACTTTTAACCCACATCAATTCAATTTCAAATAAAATTGTCACTTGATCAAGTTCCTTCTAAAGTAATAAAATGTATTGTAGTAGGATTAAAGTTAGTAATATGGTATAACTACTGATACTGCCATTACTGGAGTGCATCTCTAAATAGAATATGTTTGGGAATGACAGACCTCCCTTACTATTAATTATTCCGACCTCTTCTTTTATTTTGGTCGCAAGAGTATTCAAGATATATAATCACATAGATCATGAATGATATAATTCTTTTATTTTATCATGCCGGTAGTGTTTGACTACTGACGACTGTATGGTCGGCATATTTCACACATGTCATCGTACTATTTACGCACATAATAACAAATAAGTCATCATATGAAAATGGAACTTATAAATCGTATTTCGGTAGAAAGTTTTTTAGTTACCAGTTAGTCTATTAATAAACCTCGATACAAATAACTCGGCAACAGCCAAATGCAATGCAAAGATTCGAAACACAATGTCACGGCATGTGATTGACACACAGTATACATCAAACAATGAAGCACGTGAATGTCTCCAGATACCACGTGGTTTACGATGGGTGAAAAGTCTCCATTTAACTTTCATGTATGAATAAATTGGAGATACATAAAGGGATGATAACTAAAATATGTGTAATTATATGTTCTGCATTGTATGTAGTACCAAACACAGGCCCCTGGGGATAAATACCAGATATACCAATATATAAGTATAACAGTCACTGGTATAGTATATATTGGTATATCTGCTATTTTTTCCCAGGGGCATGTGGCCAGGGTTGGGTTAATTATCAGGCGGCATATGCGAGAAAAGACACATTCAAAACACCAATCATTGAAAGAGACACGTTGTCAAATCAGTCTTTGATTTTGCTACGTCACCATTCACTGAGCACGTATCACGTATGCGTTTGTGATTATTGTCGGGCGGCATTGTTTGATCTCTTGCGATATTTAGTGGTCGCATGCATTTTCTGTACTCGGCAGTTCATTTATTTTCACATATTCTTATCTAATCACGATTCGGATGAAACGCATGTATGGCATTGGAAAGGGGAAAAGTATGCCTCTATATAAGTCTGTTTGGTTCCCGCAAGATAATTACATGCAAATCTGATAATCTGAGTAACGACAATAACACTAACTAAATTGAAAGTGTTTGTTGCAAGATAGCATACTGAATTCCAAGATGATTTAAATTGTTTTGTTTGTTCGTTCATTTGTTTGATACACCAAGTCACTCGGTAAGACAATCAGCTGCACAGTTTGGCATTTGGTTTACACCATTGTGTATTGGTAATACAGTTAACGGAGACTGTTGACGAACGCATTTGTTTGCAGATTGGCAGTCACACATCGCCTCCCGTCATTAACCTCGTTAAAAAAACCGTTACCGCATATCATCGCGGTACTAGCATTCGTTACGTTGGTAATGCGGTGGTGCAACCGCGAATTGGCGGTCAGGGACGCCGGAAGAGGGGGGCAGCTGCCCCCCCCCCCCTTTCCTTGATCAAGGGGGGCGAGCGGGGGCAGGACTTGCCCTTTTTCTGGAGACAGAAAATGCTCTTTGTGTGTTTAATCTCGTGTTTTTATAGCAAAATGTGACTTTTTTGGTCCAAATACCACCAATTTCACAAGGAATATTAATTTTTTGTCAATTTTATCACAAAACGGCCATAAAAACCGACAAATACCATTAAAATAGGGATTTTTGCCACAATAAATTTATGGTTATTTTTCCGAGTTTGTGGAGAAAATGCCCCTTTTTGTGGAAAAGTGCCCTTTTTGTAGGCTCTGCCCCCCTGCCCTTGGATGCTTCCGGCACCCCTGTTGGCGGTATCACACCGCGGTACTAACGCATGTACAAACAGGTCGCTTACTGTGAGCAGTGCTGTAACATTAACCCTTTACCCAACAGAACGGCCCTGTGCCAATGCATTCTCTTATATATGCGAGGCGACCTATGGTCGACTCGCATATATAAGAGAATGCATTGGCACAGGGCATAACTGTAACCATCACAATGTGGTCAATGAGCCGGTTCCAATGATATCCATATTTGTATGGTTTTATTGGGACAGACCCAAGATAATTTAGGCTGTTGCAGCTTTATTTGGCCGTTTTTGGCCGGTTTGTTGGGTAATACAGTATATTTCTCACCAGATCACGCAAATGTAAGGAGCCATTGGAAATATTGAAAACGTTTTACAAATTCAAACAATCTTGATTAATCAAACACAAACTGTACCAACTTTTATAATTTGAAGAAAGAAGAGTTTTTGTGAATGAAACTTCGCATTTCGCCAGAAATTTGTATACATTGTAAAATGCGTGCTCCATCACACACATACCCTATTTCGCCCCAGTACACAGTAATTTTAGTGATGAATTGGTCATCATCTCATGGTTTTGGGGCACTAAATTTCCCAGCTTCACAAAACTGGCATTATGTTACCCTTGTTCGCTGAAACTGATATTTTGATAGCCATGATTGGCTCATATATATATTAGATTCGAGAGTCAATTTGATTGTAATGTAAATCACTGATTTGTATGGCCCTATTTACGTCGTGTGACCATCATCCATGTGGGTCATATGGATTTAGTCAATACAATTCAGTAAGAATACACTAATTCTAGGAACAAGCATGTAATAAAATCTGATACATACTTCTTTGATTGTGATTCATCTAGGTGTGGATGGGAGATTACATCTTTGCTGACGCCTTCCAATTCTACACAAAGTATAAAATTCCTAAAGCCAAGTCTATTGATCAGTACATGCAGTTTATTGAGGAACTCCCAGCTGTTGATTCACCTGAGGCATTAGGACTCCATCCGAATGCAGATATTACGTAAGTTTGAGAAAGAATCTTAGTCAATTCTTCACTGGAAACGGGAAAAATTTCTTGCACACCCACCTTATTCTCCGGATGATCTACAGCATTAACCAAAGTTGCAAATTTATCAATAGTTTGAGTTCTCGAATATAAACAGAAATTAGTGCGTCTATGTTCATTGAATAATTACAGAATTTAGACTTTAGTCCGACATTTCAGACCTAGTTTTATTCGCCACAGTTACACCACATACTTTAATATTTTGGTTACAAAGTAAAGAACAAACCAACATAAAGACAAAAACAAACATCTACTGATGACATTGTCTGTGTTCTCTAATTAGATATAGAAAAATTAGCTTCAATGTACACATATTTACTATGTAGCGCTGTCCATCATTCATTGTTGCCATGTCCTTGATCTTGACCTCGCTCATATAGGCATGTTTCTGGACCTCGACCGATCTGAATCAAATTTGGTATGTAGGCCTACTTTGATCCTCGGAACAGTATGGGTGGCTGGAGTGATAATTATCAGGTTCATTAACTTAACTTTCATTGCATCATATGCAAAAAATTGTGATGGCCATGGCATCGTGAACCATCTACATCATTGCAGACCTAACGCTCAGGATACTGTCATTCATACTGGTGTACCTTTATTTCCTGCAGCTATCAGACAAACATGGCCAACAGTGTACTTGACACTGTCATGAGTATACAGCCTAAAGACAGTGGTGGCGGCTCAGGAGAAACCAGGGAGAGTGTTGTGTTTAAACTCGCTAATGATATGTTGGAGAAACTTCCACCTGATTACAACCCACACGAAGTAAGTTACCTAAATAATTTAAAGCTACTTGTAGTGTTTGAACTTTGAACCTTTATCATAGAAATTTATAGCCTACAACACCAATATTTTGTTATCTGCGATTTAACCCATTCTATACTAAAGCATCATGGACAAGTAGTTATCCTATAGGAAATGTTCAGATAATAAGTTCAACAAATGACCATGTTGAGCTTATTATCTGAACATTTCCGTAAATAAATAGGACTCCAACTGTACTCTTTCTATTATCTGTCATCTGCTTTTATTACATGAACACCCCTTCAAATGAATAATAAACCATTCCTATGTATACATTGATGACTGAATGGGAGAATCCATTTAGTAAAGAAAGGGTTAACTCTTTCTCCACCAAATTTACTTTTAAAGTAACTGTAAATTTGTCAGGACACCGGGTTTACAGCAGTATATTTGGAAATGTTGCAGCTCAGATGTAGTGCATTCATAGCAGTATTTAGGCCAAACAAACAAAATTATTCTGTTTCTCAGATAATTTGTTTTTCAGACTGACAGGCAGGCAGGTTTTTATTTTTATACCAAAATTCTAGGAGCAGGCAGGATTTTTAAGTTTACATTTTATGACTAAAATTTGCGTGGCAGCATTTTATTTTATTCCACACTATATGGAATTTGAAGGGAATATATATCATCTACTACAGGGCAGTCTTCCACAATGGGTTTGATTGATTGATTATTTGGTGTTTAACAGGGTTCGTACGCGGGTCTGGAATCCCCTGGAAAAGTTATGGAATTCGGAAATTTCGATTCAATACCCTTGAAAAGTCTGGAAAATGGGACCTTTTTTCACCCTACTATGGGTAAAGTCTTGAAAATAAGCTACCCCGAGATTCAAGGTCTTGAAAAGTCATGGAAAATCCCAAGGCCGAGTTCCTAGGTAAATAAACGCTGTTACTTTCCGATCTTATCGTGTAAGCTTGCGATACCATCTCTGTAGTCATAGTTGAACTACACGTTTTACGGTATGCCGAAACACGAATTGTCTCCCTTACCGGCAGTGTTCACGCTGTCGGTAGCCAAATTAGCCAATGGCTAATCTTTTTCGAATTTGGCTAATAAAAATTTCATTTGGCTAAACTTTTGGCTAAACTTTTTTTACCCCAAATGTAGACTGAAAGCATGGAGTCAGAAAGCTAATTAATAAAAGCGCTCAATAGATCGACATTCAAGACGAAGTTAGGTGACGAAAGTATTTCATTATTTTCGTACTTATGAAATATCGTTCCGTAACAAATTAGTGTACAGTAAATATATTTTTATTTCCAAATCTAACATAAATTTTGGCAAGTTGGTTTTCAATTCTGTGATATGAACGATCTAGTCCGAAAATATCGAAACTGGGAATATATTGCCGACTGTACAAAGGGAAACCCGATCGCGGACAGTACAAAGGGAAATCCGATCGACAACTCTATCAACCAAGCGATCACACAGTGATATGCAATCATCTTTAGTTTTCACAAGACGGACATTCAAAGACGCATGGACATTAAACCGACCGTGGTTGAATCATGACAATGTGAAGAAAGCAATATTTTGTAAAGTGTGCATTGACGCTGGTATATAAGCAATTTGTTCGTAACAGGCTGTTTTAATCTGGAGAAAGATTACGTCACTGCACGAAACAGCAAAAGGTTATTATTTTACATTTAATCCCCTAATCCCCCATTGTCTGTCTGGTCACTCACGGGACTCCCGCACAATGCATGTTTATGATGACATTGTATTTATGACGGTCGAGGTTTATGAGCACCAAGTGTAAGACAATAGATTAATCAGCCAAATGTGAATCACGACAGATATTTTGTGGCTATTTGTCGTCAATACCGATACAGTCAAAATAATATGCATGCTTTTATGACAGATTGTAATTTGATAATGGCGTAACAATATTAAGTTATTAGTTTCCAGATGTCACTTAGATATTTTCGCAAGGATAAATATTTAATGATTTAAAACAAAATATTGATATAAAACAAACAAAAACAAAATTAAGAAGGACAATCCCGGGTTATCCCCCCCCCCCCCCCCCCCCCCCAATCACTCTTTCACATAAAGATTAATAAATTTTTAATAAATGATATATATAAAAATACTTCTAGTTCATAAAAATTATTTAAATTATTGTGTATTTTACCTGTGTCTGTTAGATTTTACGTTTTAGTCATCAATTGTGAACCGACCAGAAAACGATGATTTAATTTGGCCAAAGTTTTTTTTAATTTGGCCAAAAAACATTTGGCTAAAGTTTTTTTCATTTGGCTATTAAAATTTTCATTTGGCTAAACTTTTGGCTAAAGTTTTTTTCGGTCCAGCGTGAACACTGCTTACCGGAACTCTTGTTTGACTGCTAAATATATCAGAATTTGACCTAAATAGTAATAGTAAACAAATATGCCTGGAAACTGTCTTCCGTGACAAATGGGTCACGGATACGCGGTTTGAAGCATGAATAGATCGGGTACCAGAGAACCGGATGAAGGCGAAATGCCGACTGTGTTAAATCCGGAAAGTTAATAGATATTGCCAACATGGGCGAAGCGGCACTCATCAGCCACGCTAAATCAAAAACTCACATGGATGGCATAACAAACATGAAAAGTATTTATGATTTATTGTTCATATCAGCTTAATTAGTTAAATGCATCTTTGCAGATAAAGGGCTCATTTTAACTACCGTATATGTGTGCTCTGTGTAAACAACCTGGAAATTTATATATTGGACTTCCTCATTGTTTAGCTAGGTACGAGGTATGGAAAAGTTATGGTATTTTTTCACTGAAAAGTCTTGGAAAATTTGTCCGAAAGTCTTGAAAAAGTATGGAAAAGTTATGGAATTTTACTCTCAGCTAGGTGTATGAACCCTGTTTAATGTCACTTTCAACAACTAGGGTTATACTGTGACATAAAAGGGGATAAAAACATTGAATTCAGGCTATTAAAGTATTCATTTATCACCCTTCCACTTCTAAAAGACTTCCACATCAGGCAGTGACATCTGAGAACCTATTCCAACCCCATGACAGCACATGTCCCAATTCACGCACCAGAAACATGTACTGGTGAGCTCCACAGAACCACATCTGTAGGGGAAATGAGTGTTAATTCAAAAGCACAATTCTAAACCTTGAAATTTTAATAAATTTCAAACTGTGAACTTGAAAAATGTAACTCAACACATTGCAAACTAAGTTCACAAATTTTTTACCCACAGTTTTTACACCGTCCGTGGAAAAATCAAGCTTCCTCTCACTCAGGAAGGATATTGTCTTTGTTAGTTCATCTCTTTTGGTCACACTTGGCAGGTGTTCCATTTTCTGGCTATTTTACATCATTGAAGTTAATATATTTCTTGAATAATTTGTATCTGCGACTATAACGTCAGTTTTCAACTGTATTTTGAAGATCCTGCCGAAAATATCGGCCACTTGGGAAATGCATTTCTAGGTCCGCATTCGAAAATGGTCTGCTTCCCACATTCTGTTTGATAAATTTTCTTGCAACATTATCTACTGATGATTCGTTATCAATTTCAGTGCTCGTCCACAGAACACGATTTTTTGTGTCCGAAAACACACAAACATTTGTGTACTCAACTGGCAATCGGAGTAATGTGTACTCGATTGTCACCGGAAGCACGTGTATTAGAATGATACCGGAAAAGATTAGAGTTATCCTGCATTGTTCTTCATCCCTCTACGAGACGAGCAGCGGCTTTATTTCAACATACGATCTTGTAAAAATCATTCAGTTGGGGTTATTTCAAAAGGGCGGCAGTGTCTGAGAAACAGGACATTTTTTTTGTATGGCCTTATATATATGAGTATAGGTATGGAAACCAATATATTTTCATGACCAATGATGATTACCTATCAATTTGCATCAACCTGCTGATGGACGATGTCATATAATTGTGATGACGTCACCATGGTAGTTGGTAACAAATGTCAGGTGTGAACAGGATCATAAAATACGTTTGAACTAAATAAAAACTTCCAGTTAATTTGATTTGCAATATTTCATCAGAAAAGTATGGACCAAACTCACTGTCAAATAGTCAGTTATCATTATACCCCCCACAATGAAGTTTTAGGGGGTATACAGGAATCAGCTTATCCGTCATCCGTCCGTGGACACAAATTTGTCAGGAGTTTTTCTCAGTTGTTTTTAAATCATTTTCCGTGAAACTTGGCACAGACATCAACCATGGAAACATGTGCACCTGTGAATATGACGTCTGTCAGACTTTTTTTGGTAGAGTTATCCCCTTTTTCGACTTATAAAATTTTCGCAACATGTTTAATTTTGTCCGAGCTTTTATTCCTACATTTTTAGGTTAATTTTTTTTAATTTAGCACATATATTTAGTACGATGGGAACCTGTGCACCTGCGATTATGACGTCTGTCTGACCTTTTTTGGTGGAGTTATCCCACTTTTTCGACTTCGAACATTTTTGCAACATGCATAATTTTGTTCGAGCTTTTTTTTATTCCTACATTTTTAGGTCAATGTTTCTGAAACTTGTACAGATTTTTAGTACTAAAAATCTGTACAAGTTTCAGAAACATTGACCTAAAAATGTAGGAATAAAAAAAAGCTCGAACAAAATTATGCATGTTGCAAAAATAAATCCAATCAGTATGTGACTCAAAACACCACACCTGTCTGCAGTGTCGTCAGCATTTTTTAGTAAACCCCAAAAGTAGTAATTGTGATGTCATACAGGTGCTATCTATATTTAGACCGGGAACATCTCTTTATGGCCATACATGTTAGGTCTGTGACTGAGTACGCACCAATCAATTAGTAATGATACATAATATCACCCAAAGGATATTCAAGTCGCTAACCTATAATTTCATTTGTATATCCCTGTAAATATTGTATAATTACCTGCCATTGCGGAAAATTTAGCTCTGCCTGGTAAAGCGGGCTGCAGTGGTGAGCGTAAATTACATCGTGCCCTCTAAAGTGTTGAAAGAGTTAAAAGAGAATTTAAATATGAGTAAGATAAACATGTGATTTTTATGTCTTCCTATTTTCGGTGGTATATTACTTTTATCTGGGCCTTGCAAGCCTTGAAATAGTGTGCCTGTCATTTGCAGAATGAGGTCCCCAGAGGGTGAATTTAGTGATGCTACCCCGCATAGTGGGCTAGCATCACCAAATTCACAAATTCAGCAGAATGAGGTTCCCAGAGGGTGAATTTGGTGATGCTAGCCTGCTATGCAGGGTAGCATCACTAAATTCACCCTCTGGGAACCTCATTCTGCAAATGACAGACACACTATTTCAAGGCTTCCAAGGGGCCTTGAATACAATGTGTGACTTAATTAATTATTTTATCCATCATTTCATCTTAACTGTTACAAGTAAACTGAAAACTTGTTTGAACACAGAATTTGAGGTAGTATATCATTTCACAATAGATTTATGTATCATATAAATTGTTACATTTACACACAATCTATTTTGTTTGTCAGGTGAAAGAAAAATTGAAGAAGATGGGTTTGTTGCAACCATTGAATATCTTCTTGAGACAGGAGATAGACAGAATGCAGAAAGTCATCGCTATTGTGAGAGCGACTCTCACTGATCTCAAGCTCGCTATTGAAGGAACCATCATTATGAGCGAAGTGAGTTCAACTTTACTGAATTATATATCTTCTGCAAAACAGCTGATTTTTATCTGTTGATTGTAAAACAGTTCAACCTAATCTATAAGTACTGCCTCAACATTAATAAATAGAATGACACATGTGTGGAAAGGTTAACATTTATGACAAAGTTTGTTGTGATGTGATGGTCAATCTGGTCACACACCTGTCAACTCTAGCTTGTAGAATACTGAATTCAACTTCAATATGAAATATTATTTTACCCCTTTTTATTCTACCATGACCGTTAATACTATTGTAGATTAGATGATCATGGTACATAAACACTAGTTTATACCCCAACATTTCGAAGAAAAATGGGTGGTATACTGGATTGACTTGTCTGTCTGTCCATTCGTCCGTGAATATATCTCACCCATGGGTTGTCGGATCTGGATAAAATTTAGTATGGAGGTTTGCTATCATGACTGCTTCCAAAAGAGGGGCATATGACATTCGCATTTTCCATTCAAGAGTTATCCTTTTTAGCTCAACTGTACTTTGTAAAGTTTGAGCTATTGCCATGGCTTGGTATCCGTCGTCCGTGTGTGCGTGTGTGATGCGTCAACAATTTCCTTTAGCACGGGCTACAGTTCGTACCTTTGGTCCGATTATTATGAAATTTGTCATGGATGTTGACATTGACATGTAGATGGGAACGAGTCATTTTGGGGTCATTCGAAGAAAAAAAACATGGCTGCCATCGGCCATCTTGGATTTCAAAATTCAATCCATTAGCACGGGCTACAGGCCGTACTGTTCGTCTTATTGTCATGAAATTTGTCATGAATGTTAACAATGACATGTAGATGGGAACGAGTCATTTTGGGGTCATTCGGCTGAAAAACATGGCCACCAGCAGCCATCTTGGATTTTACTCTTTGTATGACTAAATCCTTTAGCACGGGCTACAGTTTGTACCTTTAGTCTTATCATCATAAAATATGTCATGGATGTTAACAATGACATGTAGATGGGAATGAGTCATTTTGGGGTCATTCGGCCAAAAAACATGGCCGCCAGCAGCCATCTTGGATTTTACACTTTGTATGACTAAATCCTTTAGCACGGGCTTCAGGTCGTACCTTTAGTCTGATCATCATAAAATTTGTCATGAATGTTAACACTGGCATGTAGATGGGAACGAATCATTTTGGGGTCATTCGGCCGAAAAACATGGTCGCCAGCGGCCATCTTTGATTTCAAAATTCAATCCATTAGCACAGGCTACAGGTCGTACTGTTAGTTTGATCATCATGAAATTTGTCATGGATGTTAACAATGACATGTAGATGGGAACGAGTCATTTTGGGGTCGTTCAGCCAAAAAACATGGCCACCAGCAGCCATCTTGATTTTACTCTTTGCATGACTAAATCCTTTGGCGCAGGCTACAGGTCATACCTTTTGTCTGATCTTTATGCAATTTGTCATGATTGTTGACATTGACATGTAGATGGGAACGAGTCATTTTGGGGTCATTCGACCAAAAAACATGGCCACTGGTGGCCCATCGTGGATTTCAAAATTAAATCCATTGGCGCGGGCGGGCTACATGTCGTACTATTCGTCTGATAATCATGAAATTTGTCATGGATGTTAATATTGACATGTAGATCGGAACGAGTCATTTTGTGGTCGTTCGGCCAAAAAACATGGCTGCCAGCAACCATCTTGGATTTTACTCTTTGCATGCCTAAATCCTTTGGCGCAGGCTACAGGTTGTAGCTTTGGTCGGATCTTCATAAAATTTGTCATGGATGTTAATAATGACATGTAGATGGGAACGAGTTCTTTTGGGGTCATAAGGCCAAAAAACATGGCCACCAGCAGCCATCTTGGATTTTACTCTTTGCATGACTAAATCCTTTGGCACAGGTAAGACATTTCAATCAGCATCTTTCCTATTTCTCCATTTACTGTAAACCATTAAATTATTCCCCTACCTAAGTTGAGCTACAGTGTCATTGACACTTTCATTTGATTATCTGCTAATCTTGCTATTTTGTCCATCTGCTCAGATATATCAGCCATGGGTTATCGGATCTTTATGAAATTTGGTACATAGTTTTGTCATCATGACTGCATTCAAAAGAGGGACAAATGACATTTACATTTTCCATTCTAGAGTTATCCTTCTTTAATTATTTGAAATTTTGGTGGATATGCCAACTCCCGAGGCGCAACTTCTTGATTAATTTTCCTTGTTGGTGATATAGATAAATCACAATTTATTACTTATGCATTGCCATCATGAACAATGTCAATGAAAGTGTATTGTTCATTGACCTGACGAGCATTTTTATTAAACATTATATGGTGTCTCCTAAATAAAGGCATGGGGCGAGTAATAAATTATGGAATATTGATGGTTTGGGCTCGGGGTATGGAATAAGTATGGAAATATTTCACACTAGCCCAATAGGCTCCCATATACTGGGTCAAAACATTTGATTATCGACAAAGTGATAGGGTTTGTGTGATCGTTAATTTGTTGTGTGGACATAGATCAAAGAAGGAATTGCGGATTTTTGTTCTTCCTGACTTTAGCACTATTCCTGATTTATAACAAACCTCTTTCCTAATTTCCTCTTTCTGTTTTGGATAACAACATTTCCAACGTGCTTTACAATGTATTTTCTTTGGAGTTTTAAACGTTGTTTAAGACAATTGATAGGTCTTTTGACATAACAACACTTGAACAGACGTAAAAATAGATTTATATGGGTTGGTTGGAGGAGAAGGACGAAAATGATGATATTCCAGCTGTCGTATTTTATCCAAGAAAATAGACATTAAAAATTGTAACCATTGATTCAGTCCATTGTCATTGAACTGTTGAAATTCTACTATGGGATCGAGTACATGAAACGGTTTAGTCTACTAACTCTAATTGGTATACTTGTGTTATCAACAAGACCTAGGGAAAGGGTTTATTGAATCTCATTGATACAATTTGATTTACAATTATAAAATCAGATGACATTTTTTCAGGGGAAATGTGGAAAAATTTAATTACTCATGCATCAGTAGCTGAGTAAGACCATTGTTTCTCTTTAAAAAAAATGTTTCTCATATCAAATTCGGCCTGGATATGACATGGTTAGGGTATGGAAATTTCTTTGTCCAGGTATGGAAAAGGTTTGGAAAATGATTTTAAAATAGGAGTGGGAACCCTGTAAATGAAAATGATATAACCCTTTCTATACTAAATGGATTCTCCCACCCAGTTATAACAGTGTATATTGGAATGGTCTATTATTTATTTAGAGGGGTGTCCAGAGAAATGAGCAGACAACAGACAGAAAATCTGATACTACAAGAGCAGAAGGATTCATATTCAGTGGTGGGAAATGTTCAGATAATAAGTTCAGTAAACAACCTATGGTTGTTTGTTGAATCTATTATCTGAACATTTCCTAAGGGAACTACTCGTCAATGAGTATTTATTATAGAAAGGGTTAAAAGTCCTTTGATAACTCACTGATATGTAGTTACTGATTAATTCCATTTCATTCAGCTAATGCCATTTTTGCCAATTTGCAGGCTCTAGTATTTAAACATCCCATTAATTTGTTCTACAGAATCTTCGAGATGCTTTGGACAACATGTTTGATGCCAAAGTTCCAAATTTGTGGAGGCGTGTGTCATGGGAGTCATCAACCATAGGATTCTGGTTCACTGAGTTACTTGATAGAAACGATCAGTTCCACCACTGGGTATTCATCGGGCGACCAAACGTTTTCTGGATGACAGGATTCTTCAATCCACAAGGTGCGAAATTAACTAAAGGTCTTTCCAAACAGCGTGTTCGTCACCCACATGAATCCTGCGATTTACACAGCAAGGCGTTAATTTTGCGTCAGCTGTGGATTTCTGTTTAGATTCGCTGGTTACCTGTTGTGAAATAATAGTCAGGTTCAGCCACATGTATATGATGTAACTTGTACCGTATGTTGCCATTGCCAATGGAGATCACCTGACTCAAGTGATCATTTCGTCTACACGTACACCATCAACACTGTTTAGAACTTTTGTGTTCAATGTGTAGCATACAACATGTGTAGCAAAGAGGAATAATCCAATCTTCTGATAAACAATTGAGCGATCAATGCTGTGCAGGAAAAGATTTGCCCGCGTGCAAAGATCTTAATTTGATTGAAGCCAATTAAGCATAACCCTGTCACATTGTGGCTGCTTGTTCTCACCACGCGACTATTTTCAAGTTTCGCTAGATGTTGGCCGATATCTATAAATGTATATAGGTTTGGCACTGTAAAATCATCTGACTTGTGCATCTCCATAGCAATACCATAGTAACACAAGTTACACGTACATGTGGCTAAACACAACTACATGTTTTGTGTAATGTGTCATGCTAACATAAGTCAATGTCATGTTCATGTGCCGTATATGGGACTAAAATATATTAAATGCATTTAAACCCCATAAAATATGATTGGTAGGGCGTAATTATTTGGATTGGCATCTGTTGGAAATATTCATCTACTTCATAGAGTAATGTCAGTCACGAAATTAATGTAATGTCAGTCACTCATAGTTTGTGCAACAAAAATATTTCATGTAAGTTCTAAGCTTAAATTTTGCTTTAACATTATTTTGAAATATCTACCATGAATACCTAACATAAAAATCATATGAGTTTCTGTAAATTTAAGACAAATTTAATTTGAAAACAAGTTAGCACAGTGCCTTGATATTTCCATGTAATGTCAGTCACGCAAACATTGAACGATGGCATGTTATCATCGCTTGACTAAATTCGGAACAATATACATATTTGGTTGCACCCTTGCACAAGACAAAAACACACCTAGCAGTAAGATTTTATATTTAGATTTGTAGCTCGTTTAATTACATTGAATCTGGAAAAAGTTCTTTGAATGTAATATCAGTTACATGGAACTGCCCCTATAATAATTCTGTTTGTTTCTGTTTGAACACAGGGGTAAATTGACCCGGGGAGTACCATTGGATTGTCGTTGACCCTAGGGGTACTTAAAATTTATATTATCTTATATGAACAATATAGAGCATTCCTTAATTATCATCTTAGATATGTAGGAAAATTAGTAGGGGTCACCTGACCAGGGGGACTATCATGGGATAGGTGCCTTTGACCTCAGATGACTTAAAGGGGGGGGGGCTAATAAATTATATTAACACAGATGATCAACGAAGGGCCTTTATTATCAGCTCAGAAGATATGTGGGAATATTGGCATGGGGATTGTCACGGGATAGGGGCCTCAGATGACTTAAAGATGTAGAGTAAAACCTCTTCAAACTGAACACCCTTCGGACTAGCCCTTCTGTTCGGTTTAGAGAGGTGTTGATAGAAAATACCACTACGATCGGAATGTATCAATGAAGTACCAAATATAATATAAATAACAATAGATAAAACATGGTATATATGTGTTATATACACAATGTG
Source organism: Siphonodentalium dalli (assembly GCA_032622095.1). Lineage (NCBI taxonomy): Eukaryota > Metazoa > Mollusca > Scaphopoda > Gadilida > Siphonodentaliidae > Siphonodentalium > Siphonodentalium dalli. Next base: position 75,292,335 of record CP136068.1, read on the forward strand.
TTTGTATCGATTTGTGTATCGCTATAAGGCTAGTTTTCGTGGCCATATAGCGACGAGGTGATGTCGCCGAGTCACTATGTGGCCACGAAAACTAGTCGAGTTGGTTATCACAAATTTTATTGGGGATTTTCATAGGAAATTGTAGATAAAATAAGATATAATACATGAATAGATCAGACAGGAAACATGGAAATGATAAATTTTCCATCAATCATTGTGCTAAATTGGACTCTTTATTTTTATGACACTGACCAAACTGAACGCTAATTAGCAAAAAGTACACGATGGTAGTTTATTTTCGCCAATACAGTTTTAATCAACCTGTCACAATGATTGAGCCATCACAAAAACAACCGCCCAGATTAATGTATAGACCAGAAATTTAAACTTATCAAGCATCCACAGTCTTTACACTAGAGTCAACATGATCTCAGCATCAATTATGTCAAATCTACCGCACGTGTGTTCGGTTAGTATCACTTTCCGCGTTCGGATTTCGGAGGTAAAAATTAATGTATTCGTTCACTTATGGACTAGAAAAGCCGTCCGATGTTTGGAATAAAGCATTTCCAGTTTTCAGAGGTAATTTTTAGTGAAAATATACTTGGGTGAATTCTGGACTGGACATTTTATTCAGTATGGAGAGGCATTTGGTTTATAGAGGGTCTGGTTTGGAGAGGTTTTACTCTACTAATAATTAACAATAAAGAGCATTTATTATCAACTTAAAAGATAGATGTAACTTTATCCAGAGAGTGTCAATCAATAGGTGATGTTTACCTCAGCTGACTAATAATTAATTAAAATCACTTGAAGAGGCACTAATAATTTACTCATGCTTTACCCGAGCAATGCCGGGTACTCCAGCTAGTCTTATATATTGTAATACAGCATTTTGTGAAACGCAATGGGGCTGGTAGTATTAATGACTTTGTAATGGAAATTAGCTGGAGTAATGCTATTTTTATGCATGAATTTTTGTCATCTTCATTCAGGGTTAACCTGACACAAATGTATACTCGCCCTCTAAATTCTAAAAATTGGGGTGGGCTTATCTTCGAGGACCACCCCATGGCTTTTTTTGGGAGCAAAAACATAGACTGGGCTTATTATCCCCAGGGATGGGCTTACTGGTGGGTGTATATAATAATCATTTGCTTGCGAATGATGCAATTTGCTGAGTCACTGATAACTTAGAGAAGGCATCTAATTTGGTGGCAGCGCTGAAGAATCAGTTGAAGTTGCTTCTGTGTTCTAATTGGGCGATTTGTGTGTGTGCATCACACGTACACCATGTGGCAGGGCTTTTACACTCTTATTTCATAATATGATTTACCATTTTCTCTCCAAAATACAATTATAGTATAGCTGCGATCACAATTCCTGACAATTGGATTACCTCCTTACATGGGTTTATATCATTAAAATTTTAATATATTGACTTAATGAGTGTCATATATCAATAAACTTATTATCACTACAGATAATTTATCTGGTCCTTGCATCTGACATTGAGTTGAAGAGATCTAACTCTCTGTCTGCAAGCAAATCAATTTGCTGTAGTGATAATATGTATTTATAGACACTATACCAAAAAGTTTTAAACACATACAGTAATGGTGGAATAATTATAATGCTACAAATGAACTTTCAATATACTTTTGACGATACATGTCTTATCTTTTAAAATGTTATTATAGGATTCCTCACAGCTATGAGACAGGAAGTCACCAGAGCACACAAGGGTTGGGCTTTAGATTCAGTTACACTCCATAATGATATCTTGAAACAGATTAAAGAAGATATCACCTCTCCTCCTACTGTAAGTTAATTACTTTCAAATAATTTATTCAATATGTTCCTTGCTATAACGAGAAATATGCAACTTGAATATATGATTTACTGTGTTAATTGCACCAGAAATGCCCCAGGATGACTGACTTTTAACAGAATTTATTCCACCAAAAATGTGCATTTTTCTTCCCTCACTAGTGATGTAATTTATCAGATATCTGTGACATTTTTGGTCATCCCTCCTCCCCAGTTTACACAATCAAAATGGTCAAAACCAGTAATATATCCCATTGGGAGCCTTATTTGATATGAATTCTGCATGGTCAATTACCTAGATGTGTTGGTCATTGAGTACGCGTTGATATAATTAATCTGATTATTAGTCGAGTTTTTTTCCAAAACTCGACTTATAGTTTGATGAGGGACGGTGGGCGGGCGGGCGACGTGTTTTGCTTATAACTCAACCGTTTATTGACGGATTAAAAATTTGGTGTGCGAGTACATATCCATGCATGTAAGCTGCAGACAAAAAATCGGGTGCATCCGCACATTTATTACAGAGTTATGGCCCTTTGCCATTTTCACTGATTTTAGGCTCGTTAGCGCAACAACTTCAACAAACGTTATCTGATTCGATTGAAATTTGGGATATAGGTGTCTCCCAAGAATATCTCGGACGAGTTTGAAAACCGGCCTGGTCCGATAAAATTTGATAGAGTTATGGCCCTTAATTAGTCATTTTTCACGAATTTACAGCTCGTTAGCGCGATAACTTCAACAAACGTTATCCGATTTGATTGAAATTTGGTATATAGGTGTCTCCCAAGAATATCTCGGACGAGTTCGAAAACCGGCCAGGTCCGATAAAATTTGATAGAGTTACATGGCCCTTAATTAGTCATTTTTCACGAATTTTCAGCTCGTTAGCGCGATAACTTCAACAAACGTTATCCGATATGATTGAAATTTGGTATATAGGTGTCTCCCAAGAATATCTCGGACGAGTTCGAAAACCGGCCTGGTCCAATAAAATTTGATAGAGTTATGGCCCTTAATTAGTCATTTTTCATGAATTTTCAGCTCGTTAGCGCGATAACTTCAACAAACGTTATCCGATTTGATTGAAATTTGGTATATAGGTGTCTCCCAAGAATATCTCGGTCGAGTTCGAAAACCGGCCAGGTCTGATAAAATTTGATAGAGTTATGGACCTTAATTAGTCATTTTTCACGAATTTTCAGCTCGTTAGCGCGATAACCGCTTCAACAAACGTTATCCGATTTGATTGAAATTTGGTATATAGGTGTCTCCCTAGAATATCTCGGACGAGTTCGAAAACCGGCGTGGTCCGATAAAATTTGATAAGAGTTATGGCCCTTAATTAGTCATTTTTCACGAATTTTGAGCTCGTTTTCATACTTATTTTGCTGTAAGTAAGTTTTAGTCTGTCTGTGTGTATGTGTCTTATAGACTCGAAAACTACTTGACCGATCCGACTCAAATTTGGTATGTAGGCCTACCCTGATTCCGGAAACAATATGGGTGGGTCCAATTTCACGTGCAACCGTGTCCTTGAACTTGACCTCACCCATATACACTGATATAGGCATGTTTCTGGACCTTGACCAATCTGACTCGAATTTGGTATGTAGGCCTACTTTCATCCCAGGAACAATATTGGCGGGTCCAATTTCACGTGTGACCATGTCCTTGACCTCGCTCATATACGCTCATATAGTCATGTTTCTGGACCGATCGAACAATAGTTTTTTTCTTTCTCCTAATACTTTTCAATGTTCGCTCACAAAGAAATCTCTAAATAGCCGGGCATATCAGCTGGTCTACTCTATATTTTGGAACTTGTGTGTGTCTGTGTTATAGACTCAAAAACTGCTCGACCGATCTGATTTGGTATGTAGGCCTACTTTGATTCCGGGAACAATATGGGAGGGTCCAATTTCATGTGTGACTGTCCTTGACCATGACCTCACTCATATATGCTCATATCTAGGCATTTTTCTGGACCTCGACCGATCTGACTCAAATTTGGTATGTAGGCCTACTTTGATCCCGGGAACAATATGGGCAGGTCCAATTTCATGTGTGACCGTGTCCTTGACCTCACTCATATATGCTCATATAGGCATGTCTCTGGACTGATCGAGCAATAGTTTGTCCAGACGCTGTATATTCTGCACAGACGGAGGTGATCACAAAGAAATCCCTAAATAGCCTGGACAAAGTCGGGCACATCAGCTAGTATATTATAAATATCCAGAAATCCATTGATAATTCCCTGGGATATAATCATTGGCGTTACGTAAAAGCCAAATTATTGAAAATTATTTGAAGAAAAAAAGGTTGTATTATGTAATCAGTCTGTCCATTAACATTTTTGGTTTCCGACCGATAACTCCAATTTGGATTATTTTATCTGAACCAAAGTATGTGTATGTGTATCTCCCAGCTAAAAATACAGGCCAAGATCGAATATGGGTTCCATCCAATATTTTTACATGTAGAGAGTCTGGCCATCTATATCAAGATGCCTCATTTTATTGAAAAGCGTTCATTGGTCAATGGTAATTTATGGTATCAAATGCTTTTCTGAAGTCGACAAAGACTACATACAGCGTTTATTTGTCCTCTTAACATATTTTTCAATAATAGTTTTTAGAACAAAAGCACTATCAGCCATAATTTTACTCACTGAATCGAAAATGATTGTCACCTAACAGATTGTGGCACTCAAAGAATGATTTAATCTAGGAGTTTATCACTTTGTTGAAATGTTTACCGATGGCCAAACTCAAAGCAATAGGTCGGTAATTATTTGGGTTAACCAGTTGCCTTTCTTCTACAAAAGTGTAAGTACAGATTTGCACCAATCCATCAGGTAATGTACTCCTGAGACAAAATCTGGTTAAATAATTTGACGAAACAGCCTGGACCATATTAGGAACCACACTCTTTAATAATATGTTATGTCAAGTAATATGGCTAGTATGTTTTGATTTGTCACATGTTTCCTCCCTCTTGTACTATTCTGCCCTGTACTCTTATTAGAATTATTGGAAATTTCTATCCCTAGCTGTACTATTATTTGGATCCCGTGAGTACTGAAGTACATTTTAAGTACATTTGTTATTGAGAAATCATTAATAGTGGTGCTTGACAATTCTGTTTACAGGAGGGTGTATATGTGTATGGATTATATCTGGATGGTGCGGGATGGGACAGAAGAAACTGTCGTGTGTGTGAACCACCTGCCAAAGTATTGTTCGCATCACTTCCAGTGGTACACATGTTTGCTATAAACTCCACTGCTGCAAAAGATCCACGGCTTTACCAGTGTCCTGTATACAAGAAGCCTCAGCGGACTGATTTGACCTACATTACATTCATTGTCATGAAAACCAACCAGAGTCCAGACCACTGGGTACTGCGAGGTGTTGCCGCATTATGTGATATCAAATAAGCTGAGATTTTGTCGAATATTTTTACCTCTAATTTATTTTTCTTTCCATTTCATTGGTCTTGTTCTCCTTAAACTTTAGAAGGAAATTGAAGTAAAAGTTACACCTATTTAATCCACTTGGGGTATGTCAGGTGTTGTTTTCCAACAATCTCTCTATACTTTCCAATTGAGTGAACAACAGCCTCTCGTCCTTCCAGTTCCTTGATGATATTGCAATCTCATTGAATTGGAATTGAATCTGGGCAGGGAAATATCCAGGGCTGTTTTGATACCGGTTACAGGTATCCAGGGCTGTTTTGATACCGGTTACAGGTTTGGGCGCCCCAAACTCCAGAAGCCTGAGTATCCATAAATTGCTAGTGGACAGTTTTAGTTTCCACTTTTTCAAGGCCCCTAATTTAACAATATACTGTGCAAATAAAAAATCTGCAGTTGCAATAAAGCCTTTATTTGCATGTTCAATTGTGAAGTGAGAAATATTATATCATCTCAAATTATATGGGGATATCCTCAGCTGGAAAACAGGTGTCCCCAAAATTTCTCTGGATTCTCCGCTAAATTGGGATCTTCAGATTATAATTTACTCACTATTTAATAAAGTGGTAGCTTCAGTAATGTCCATTCCAATAGCCGAAAATGTGTATCTTTCAGGCCAATTAAATGAATTGTAAAACTGTCTTGTGATGTGATCTTTTGTTAATTTCTCAGTGAGCTGCAGTGTAAGTCTGTGCTCTGAATAAACCTTTCTGCGAGCTCTATGAAAATAATAGAGAGATCGCCAGATGAAGACATCTTGCTGTATTCAATGGTTAGATGAAATGGAAAGAAACTAATTAATTTTGAATTGTAACAGTTGTTAAGTTTTTGTTATTTAATCTAGTTGTATAATTTATTAATATTGAAGAAATAAATGCTAAAAATATCTCATGTTTCATTTTATTATAACTGAGAAATCATTTCAACTGCAGAATACTATAAAAAAAATCTGCAGCACATGACCCAAGCAATATTATCAGTCAGATTTGGTGATCCAATTAACCCTTTCTACACTAAATGGATTCTTCCAGTCAGTTAAAAAGTGTACATCGGAATGGTCTATTATTGATTTGGAGGGATGTTAAGGTAATAAAAGCAGACGGAAGATAAATAAACAAGACATTCAATGACTGGGTCGCTCACCAGACTGTAAAGACTGAGAAGACTGGGACTCTGAAGACTACAAGAGTCAGTATGTGACAATATCACTTATGACAAGTAGTTCTAAACATGGACATAGCTGGAGGTTCTCCGATGAGCAGGGCTCTTCAACTTGAAATTTCTAATTGCACACCACTGACAAATCTCCAACCTCTTACCTTTTAAAGAAGACAACCATACCACAGTACTAAGTTCACAAAAATCATTCTGCACATCCCTCTTAGGTTGAATTTTACAACTGGTACCAGTACTTTAAGCTCTCAAACATTTGAAAATTACTAAAAACTAAAAATTTGTGGCCAATTTGGAAAATAAAACCAAACTATGAGAACAATTCTAACCTATTTTTGATGTGAACATCTAATCTACATCTAATGTTATACCAGGCGTGAAATTTTCAACTGTTTAAATTTTGATCAAAGTAGGGGGTCAAAACCCCACCCCCTCTACACTCCTCCCCCATTGCCTCAAACATTGCCCCCACCCAGGCTGCCTAGAAATCAATATTATTATACCAGTACCAAACAGGATTAGAGGAGAGTTAAATCTCTTAGCCCTATTAGAACAAATGTGAATCTCCACCTATAAGATCCATTCATCTAGCCCCCCCCCCCCCCAATATTCAATAGGATATGATTTCACCTGGATAAGTGGTGGTTAAGAAAATAATATTGGAACAGCCAAGTCTGTATTTGGTATGTCTGATCTTTGCAGAATGAGGTCCCCAAAGGGTGAATTTACTGCTAGCATCACCAAAATACACCCTCCATGGACCTATTCTGCTTAGGCATCATCTTCTTTGAAGTATCTTAAGTATTTTTTTGTTTAGTTAATTTTTGACTTGTTCCCTTCTGTTCAGCTTTCTATGTCCCCCCTAATTTGGCAGAAGATAAAATGCATAATTGAGGTGCTCAATGGGTGTGGCATTACAAACTTCAATCTGTTCCTGGTTTCCCATGAGCTGGTGAGGCCTAATCAGACTGAGGGTGAATCTGGTGATGCTAGCCCACCTTGCAGAATATTGTCATTAAATTCACCTTCTGGGACCTCATTCTGCAACTGTCAGACACACTATATTCAGACTTGGCTGGCATATTATTTTCTTAACCACCGCTTATCCGGATGAAATCATACGCCTGATTTTCAAAGAAAAACCCCATTTTTCTTTGAAAAATCAGGGTATGATTTCATCCGGATAAGCGGTGGTTAAGAAAATAATATGCCAGCCAAGTCTGAATATAGTGTGTCTGACAGTTGCAGAATGAGGTCCCCAGAAGGTGAATTTAATGACAATATTCTGCAAGGTGGGCTAGCATCACCAGATTCACCCTCAGTCTGATTAGGCCTCACCAGCCATGGGAAACCAGGAACAGATTGAAGTTTGTAATGCACACCCATTGAGCACCTCAATTATGCATTTTATCTTCTGCAAATTAGGGGGACATAGAAACTGAACAGAAGGGAACAAGTCAAAAATTAACTAAAACAAAAAAATACTTAAGATACTTCAAAGAAGATGATGCCTAAGCAGAATTAGGTCCATGGAGGGTGTATTTGGTGATGCTAGCAGTAAATTCACCCTCTGGGGACCTCATTCTGCAAACGTCAGACACACTAAATTCAGGGAGTTTGTTTAAAATTGCTAGCAGTTACAATGTTTACACAAGCTGCTAGATGACATATTATTCTAATCTAGATTAATGACCTGTGTCTCTCCATCTATCCACAAAGATATATCTGCAACTTTAATAGAACAGGTATTAAAGTTATAAGCTGGAGATGATATCCGTTGGAAGGGATGTTGGTTGGGTGCAGGGTGGGGGTGGGTGGGTCTGTGCCATGTGGGAGGGGGGATGGGTAATGGAATATTTATGTAATTTCATTAATGATTAAAGTTTCATAACTCTGCAGATGTTATACTGGGGTCACTTTTTTAAAATTTTCTAACATGTTTAAAAAATATTTGCTTGTTAAATTGAGCAAGATGAAAATTCCAAAAATCTTAATTTAACCCAAAAAAAAAATTTTGGAGCTATGTTACTGGATCCGCCCACATTCGACCCAGTGACCTCATTTGAACAATTCTGAATAACAGTCCCCCAAGGACCCTTTGTACCAAATATGAACCCATTCGGCCCAATGGAATTTGAGAAGAAGTCGTAAGAATTACTATGGTGGGAAAGAGTTATGGCCCTGGCTTCGCAACTATTTGACCCAGTGACCTCATTTGAACAAATCTGAATGAGAGTCACCTAGGGAACATCCACACCAAATATGAACCCATTCGGTCCAATGGAATCTGAGGAGAAGATGTTCAAAGAATTGTTGACGGACGGACGAGGAGTGATGACTATAGCTCCACCGGAGACTTCGTCTCAGGTGAGCTAAAAAGTGCAGAAGGAGCCTTATTTATTGAGGGAAATGTTTAGATAATAAGTTCAACAAATGACCTATGTAGAACTTATTATCTGAATATTATATATAACTACTCATCAATGATGCTTTGGTATGGACCGTTTCTTTACTAAATACTCAATGATAGTAGACAAATGTTTAACTTATTATCGGAACATTTTCCACCAATAAAGAGGACTCCTTAATACATTACCCGTACCTATACATGTATGTACCGTATTGTAGGGCTAGACGATATTAACGAAAATAAAAACCGCGATTTTTGGAGACTGAAAACAATTTCTCACTATTCGATAGAATCACATCATTGGCATTAATTTTAACAAGTTAACGTCGGGAATAACATACACAACCAGTGACAACCTCGTGCTCGATCGATATTTGGAATGAAAAGTTAATTCACTGGTTAAATTATGCTATTCGGACAATTTCGGTCCGGTGACTTGACAAATTCTGGTTTATACCGGTAATTAGTAAAACCAATATCTCGTCTATGGCAAAACTAAAAGCGTTCCCTACTATATAGTATCCTTTTCTAACTCGGTATGTTCTGCTATGTTGAGTAAATATATATGTTATTCCCAATGACACTCGAGTCGCTTGACAAATGGAAATGTGGTTTACCGACAAGACATATTTGACAATGAGGGTCAGTCTTTCAGCGAAGTCCAAACACACGTAGTCAAGCATGGACACCATGTATTTTTGGGCGGATTTGAAGCTCTAATTCTATACAAGGTTTTAACCAATCGCAGTGAATGATTTCTTCTAGACAAGAAGAGGGCGGTATCTTCGCCCATTGATTATTATGATTGACGGTGCATGTGCATCATTGTGCTGAAGGAAGAGGTGTGGCATGACTGACATTTATCGATCTATCACCTGATCAGTCGTTGATTCATTTTGGTACATTCTCTTGTAATTAATATTACGCAGGGAAGTCGGAGGGTTTGTGTAATATTGTGAGCGAAAGGGGGACGTATTCTGGGTTCCCTTCCCTAATTTCGTCAGTCGTTCTAGACGTTTAATAGGATTGAATATTGAAAAAATCAGGACACAGGAATTAGTATTGAACGATGATTCCTCACTGAATGAACTTTGTTCTCCAATTCTCAATCAACACACAAAATGTGGACCATGCATACTTGATTCAAGCCCAATGTTTCCTGAGCCTCCCTCCCGGTTTGACCCTGTTTTCTATTCTGTGAGTTTTGATTGCACACGTGGATGTTACGCTGGGATTTTAAAACTTAAATAACTCGTTTTAGGCTTGAGCTAAATTATTTCTTTATTACGATTATTTTAGTTTAGACGATATTACTGACGATATTGAAATTTTAACCGGGTATTGTCGATTAATCGGAAAACTGCCCAACACTACCCTATTGTACATGTACATGGGATATGTGACCACACACATCAGTTCATGGTAATCACCACGGTCATGTGATCTATATGTGGCTGTATTAGTAGTTACTGTAAACCAAGATGGCCACCAAGGTCCTGTGACCTCTGTGGTGGTGGCATACGTGGACATGAACCTGCGATGCCTACATGTATGTCTAATCACATATGAAGTTTCAACAAATTATATTCTGATACTTGAGATAAACTGTTACTCATATATAAGGATTAACTGTCATGTGGACTGTTTTTATGGAGATGTAACGGTGAGGTAAGTGGACATAACTTGTGTAAAACCCGAAGGGTTTTACATACAAGTTATGTCCACTTACATCACCGTTACATCTCCATAAAAATAGTCCACATGACAGTTAATCCTTATATTTATATACATTTAGCGAAAAAGCCGCTTTTGTAAATATATTTAAATCGAAAAGTGTATCGTGACAAGATCAGCCCAAAATACCCAATAGCACCCTTGGCAAAAGTTAATAGGAACAATTTCTCTTCATGTTGAAACCCGATGATGTATTAAGTCAATCCTGCGCGAGTCAAAATGCGCCCAAAGCATTACGCGTTCGTCTTTCCAAACCTAATGACGTATCGTTTGTGTTATTAGCTTGGTGTTATGAGGCATTCACCGAGAAATAACTGCAACTAGCCACGTGGGCGCCGACCAATCAGAATGCTGGATTTAGTGATGACAACACTTAGTGTGTAAATATACACCCATAATGCCTGTATACAAAGGGGAGGCCAAATTCACATTTAATAATTAATTGCGCTTAAGCGCAATTAATTATGCTTAAGTGCCATTGATTGCGCTTAAGCGCAAATAATTACACTTAAGTGCAATTAATTGCAATCAGTGCGCTTAAGCATAATTATTTGCGCTTAAGTGCAATCAATTGCGCTTAAGCGCAATTCATGGTTATATGTAACTAAACACCCCTGGTGAATAAATAGGTTTATCCATAACTTAACCTTAACTACTATTGACATATCACCTCTTGTTTTCATTGGTTTGGATGGGTAGGGAGTTAGCCTGACTTCTTTATCAAAATGGCTGACTCGCAATAGCATTACTTTCTGTATTAGTCGGGGTGACTTCGAGTATACAGGCACACATGAGGGAAGCAAGCCCTCAGTGACACCACATTCACACTATATGACCATGGATATACTATAGATCTGTGCAAGAGATGCTGAGATGCTGATTTAATAAAAAAAACACTAGAGCTCCAGGAATGAGACACCAATTTTTGGTACAGGGATGCTGATAATGTGTAAATAGGGTTTTTTTCCCTGATTTAAGTCAATAAGTACCATATGAGGTAAGCAATCCCTCATGCAGTGACACCACATGCATGCTATAGTATATGACCATAGTAATGGCCCAAATATGTGCAAAAATACATAAAAAAAACATCACATTAAAAATTACTAGAGTTCTGGGAAGGAGACATCAATTCTTTGGATATGGGGATGCTGATTAGGGATCATCATTGTTGAACACATACTCACAGTTGACTGTTGAGTACTCAGGCTAATTAAAACAGGTTATAATTAGCCCAATGCTCATGTTGTGTTGCTATAGGTGATACACCAGGTCATGCCAATATTTTACAGGTAGGTTAGATAGTAGTTACAATTACGCTTAAGCGCAATTCATTACACTTAAGCGTAAATGCCCTATTTGTGCTTGAAGCACAATATGTGGTATTTGCGCTTAAGCGCAATCAATTGAGCTTAAGCGTAATTCATTATTAAATGTGAATTTGGCCTCCCATATATACATGTATTGTATGCTCAGCAGTGGGAGATCCGTCTGTGTGGCAGTGAAAGAGTTAAGAATGTTAGCATGAAACAGACAATATATTGTTTGTTTAACATGGTCGCCGCCAGGCCTCTAAATATGGTGCTGGACATTTGCAGAATGAGAGCTCCAGATGGTGAATTTAGTGACGCTATCCCGCACAACAAGCTAGCGTCACCAAATTCATCCTTTGGGACCTCATTCTGCATGGCCTAATCTGCTATGGGAGATTTTTAAGTTCCAAGATGGTGATGTGACCCATTGGGCACTTTGATTATGAATTAATTTGTGTCATCTGCCAATTTGGTGATCTAGAGAAACAAAACTATAAAAGAAAAAGAAACCAAAAAAACTTGTCAATTTGATCATAAAGATTCTTCCAGAGAAGATGAGGCCTAAGAATAATGATTGCCCATGTAGACAGGGAGCCCAGAGGGTTTCAATTACACTATCGCATACGAAAGGTTTGATCCTCTACATTTTGTATCACCCTTGAATCATCGTAGAAAACTAATTTCTTAAGTTTATCAATCCTCGGGTATGCTCCAGACACCCCCAAAATCACTTTCAATTATACTTTGTGTACATCCGTCATTTTTTGTTTAAATATCAACTAATGTTCACTGATCATAAAAACATTACTTAAGAAATGATATTTCCTGGCATTTACAGATAAGAAGGGGCCTTTTGGGATCACACCCTTCAAACCTGCTATTCAAATTATGTATAGAATGACGTAACTTGAGACGGTTCACTGTTGATTACACTTTAGCGTACATCTGTAATTTTTGGTCTAACTATTCACAGTGCTATTATTTACTGATCATAAAAACATAACTTAAGAAACGATATTTCCTGGCATTTCCAGTAAGAAGGGCCTTTTGGTGACTACCCCCTCCCCCAATCTGATTTTTATATACAATTCAAACTAAATTGATTCTGTCCATCTAACGATATAGAATAATTAAATTGTCATAGCGGGAGAGGAATTTTGCCAAACCTTAATCCGTTAACTGAATTCTCTATTGTTGTGTAGTTACTTGATTCCCATTGATTCATTTGTAGGAATGTTTAGCCAATATAAGTTCAACAAACTGCCATATAGTCCAGGAGACATTGGTCGACCTCTGCACTGCCCAGGAACCCAGGAGTGTTATTGTCACGACAAATCCACACATGGTTACTGTTGTGAGTTGGGAACACTGGGTCGAAGTATTGTCCTTATATCACATTCAACAAAAAGTCCCCCAAATAAAAAATGGTGCCCACAATGGTGGACAGATTGTGAAAAATCACCGAGAATCACTCATATTCACATCATTGGGCATTATTGTCATGACAACTCCACCCATGCTTACAGTTGAGTTGGAAATACGGAGGTGAATTAGTTACTTTTCATCTCATATAAGAAATGATTTCCCAAATCGAAAATGGCAGCCAATATGGCGATTGAAAATTGCCTATATTCCTTAACTTTCTTTCAATGGGCGTTATTGTTTAGCAAATTCTACCCACATTTACATATGGATAGGGAATATTGATACGAAGTATTCGTTTTATTTTGGCAATTGATACTGACAGCCAAGATGGCAGCCAAACTTGTGGATATAAATTGAAAAGTCATCGATATTTTCACATACTAATTTCAACTTTTTGTCATAATATTGATATGTGTGGATGAAACGGTACATAAATCATCTATAGATCCAACTTGAAACGTATCAAAATGCATAACATAGCTCTAGCCTTCTGGAAGGAAGAAAACCAACAATTTATAATGGCGATATGACATTTAGAAATTCCTTCTCCACTAAGCACCGATAATGGCCGTAACCGTAGGTACGCCAAATAGTCATAGTATGACTTGCAAGATACGCAACAATTACATGAGAACAGATTTTGATTCGCCACATCCAGAGTTATATGGACCAGCTTCCATTTCTGTGACTGATGTATGATGTATCTAGGTAGATCACCTCAACGAACGTTTCTTCGTTGTCTATCTCACGATTTTAATTATCTGCTAAATATGGGATTTGTGCATCATCTTGAACTAGAAATGCAAGGGTCGATGAATATATTAGTTTTCAGAGGGTCATCTATATGTACTTCTTTATCATGCCCCATGGGGCTAACCACATATATACGCCTGGCGATCTTCCCAGTTAGCCAGTCATTTCTCAGTAGATGGTTTGTTCATCATCTCGCAAACGAATTGATACGTGGACAACTTCAGCAGTGTTTCGAAGGTTGCTATCTGCCTCATTCCCTTGGACGGATGCCTATCTGCTAAGGAGAAGACCATAATGTATCCACTTCCCACACTTCTTTACCATGATCCCATGCAATCTTTGTGACATCCCGCAGTCATCTTGTCGAAGAGCTACTAAAAGAAAAGAACAATGCATGTGGTGCTAGTTTGTGGACATGCGTCATGATAGTTCATGGGAAATAAATGGGGCCACGGTATACACCACCACTACATCAAGTGTATGTTTCAGATGTAGAATGTCAATGCATGCCGGTGTTTTTGGTGTGGTAAGATTGTATTTCCACATCCGTTTCAAATCCGATCTGAATTAACTGGACCAGGCACATACCTTTGTCCGGACAATACTATGCTAGCCTTCCACGCGACAGTCGTATATAATATAGTTTAAAGGACGGTGTCCTTGATAGTTTAGTGGTATATGCCATTCAAAGAATGAAGGTAGGCGTTGTTATCATGTTATATATAGTCTCGAAGGCAATGGCTGTACATAATCATCCAAAGACCTAAGTGACCTTTATGATTATATAGAATAGCTTTTGACTATAGTAGTTATGTCTCAGGCACATGGTCAGAATGGTGATGTTGCCACGAAACCGCTTGGTGTACCCAACGTGTGTTGAACTAGCTGATTGCAATATCTCTTCAACACAACGTTCCACTAGCTGTTCTTTATGGGAGGCCGTTTTCACATTTATTCCCTAATTGTGCTTAAGCGCAATTCATTTGCGCTTACGCGCAAATAGAAGTTGGGGCTATCACCCCCAAAAGATTTTTATAAAGGGCTAGTCCAAATTATCATTTTCATCAGGAATCCATTTTTCCCACCTTTTTTCATTTTGAACTCATTGTGACAGCTAGATGTAAAATGTGAATTTCATTTCTAATTCTAAATAATTATGGATCCCACTCAAATTGATAAAATTCTGACCACAATGAGTTGGATTGTCAGGAATTGCAAATAGTTTTTAATTTATGATGGGGGAAACAGGACTGATGAGTCAGCAAATGAAAGAGATTGTTTGGAAGGGATTAAACACTGTCATTGAGACAGTCTCGATAAGATAAGTTGAATGCTTCATTCCAAATATTTCAGACATTTTTTTCAAATGAAACTGAAACAAGACTTGAATAAGTAAAATTCTTTTTTACTTAAGAAAAATAAAAATGACCGTTATTTCACTTAAGTGAAATAAAATGACATTAGTAAAATTATTATTAAATAGAGGTTTGGCTTGCCATACGTTCCAACATGCCCCGGTCTCCCCTATAATGGCTGAGAATAGAGCTTTACTTTACTTAGATGATAGAAATACCATCGGATGGCAAATATAGCGCATATATCAGTAGAATCGCTATTTGTCATCCGATGGCGAATCTAGACACTTCCTAAGTTCCTTTGAACGATGCCGATGGAACTATAGCAAGCCAAACCGCTATTTAATATTAATTTTACTTAAGTAAAATAAAATGACACTTTATTTCACTTAAGTGAAATAAAATGACATTTTATTTTAATAAAATCAGTGAAATAAAGCGCCATCTACATGGTTTTATTTTACTTAAGTAAAATAAATATTAAATGGCGGTTTGGCTTGCTATATGGCAAGCCAAACCGCTATTTAATATTTATTTTACTGAAGTAAATAAAAATGACACTTTATTTCACGTAAGTGAAATAAAATGACATTTTATTTTACTTAAGTAAAATAAAGTGTCATTTTATTTAACTTAAAAAGCGCCCTCTACATGGTTTTATTTTACTTAAGTAAAATAAAATCACACTTTATTTTACTTAAGTAAAATTAATATTAAATAGTGGTTTGGCTTGCCATATGGAACTTGGTATATTAACTTTTGAGTGTGTGTTATCTTCATTCTGCAAGTACACGTTTCCTTGCCTTCACAGCGAATTGTCAACCATTCGATCGTTCATATCACATTTCGTTCATTAAACTTCGTTTTTAATTTTTTTTTTTAAACTTCGTTCATTAAACTTCGTTCATTATACTTCGTTCATTAAACTTTGTTTTTAAATTTTGTTCATTAAATTCGAATAAACATATTATCGTTACATCTTTGATACATTGTTGTGTTTAAGATATATTATATTACATTAAATAAAAATCAATAAATAGCAACCCAGTTTCTTTGAGTTTGAACACTGAAACATCTCATAATCCCCTCACATCTCCTATAATTACAATCATTTTTAGGCGAGCGGGTTGTCCCGGCGGGGGGGGGGGGGGGGTGTCCCGGTGTGAAACGGGCGGGTTGTCACTGTCAGGGGCGGGTAGTCACGGACCATGTAGGCTACCATGTAGCATATAGTGGCTGAGAATAGAGCTTTGCTTTACTTTACTTACATACCCCCTCGTGCGCAGTTTGAGCTCTCGATTTAGCGACTGCCGAAAGCGTCCGTCGAAACGTAAATTTCTTCTGAAAAGACAACCAACCATTTTCTCAGACGCATTTTCTGAAGATAATTTCAAATGGATGGTCCTATAGACACGTCTGGTGATAGAAATGACAACACTTGTACTCTCGAAGAAGCGTTCAATGTCCAAGGTTGGTGTTTAGTTCAATGCAATACAAATTTGAATCACGCTGTCACCTTATTTCGTAGTACTACTACTAGTACGGTTGCATGGTCACTAATGCTATTGCTAATGGGGTCGTTGTAATGTTTTATACACAAATGCACACCAGTCTCGGGGAGTATCACCTGACAGTGGTAATTGTCGTAGTGTTTTCTACATAAATGCACACATGTTGATATTTTTTGTAATTGTAACAGAACAAGAGAGAGAGAAGTGCGGTAGTCGCACCGAAAGTTGGCAGCACCCGAAATCTCAGGCCACCGGTCCCCCAACCAGGTAGTAACCAGGCTCGACGTTGCTTAACTACGGTGATCACACAAAGCGTCTAACGACAGTGACCAAGAGATCTAGACCTCTCGATCAGAGTAATCATCGGCCTTCAAATATCTATATTTACAACGCGACCGCTACACTTATACACTTATAATACTACCCCGTTCTTTTTGAGATTCACCCGAGTCCTCCCCCAGAGCGGTCGCATCATGACACAGACTTCGAGGACCGGACGAGCCCCCAGTGTAACAGAACGAGAGAGAGAAGTGCGGGAGTCGCACCGAAGGTTGGCAGCACCCAAAATCTCAGGCCACCGTTCACCCATCCAGGTAGTAACCGGGCTCGACGTTGCTTAACTTCGGTGATCACACAAAGCGTATAACGACCGTGACCAAGAGATCTAGACCTCTCGATCAGAGAAGTCATCGGCCTTCTATATTTACAACGCGACCCCTACATAAGTTCATTTTCTTCTGTTAATCGATCAAACAACCATGCACTGATGATGCAGTTCGTTCGGTCCTTGTTTAATACTAAGAACAATATGCGACCGATGATGATTTGTTTGCAGTTTTGTCATACTCATACTCATTCAGTCATTGTGATAAAAGAATGCCTTTATCAGAACTTCTGAAGAAAAATAGTTATGAATTGAAGCAGATGGCAATCATTTGTTGTTGTTGTTGTATTCTTTGATCACTCTTTCATTGATTCAAGGTCCCAGGTTCTGTAATAATTTGCTGGACCCTTGGTACATTAAACACTAGATGGTGTCCTCAGTGCTTCATAAAAAGCAATCAGTATTTACGGCAACATTTCAATATCGCACCAACTGAGACTGGTGTGCATTTATGTATAAAACGTTATGACAACGACCCCATTAGCATCACTAAGTCAGGTTAGCAGGTCTGGGAAATGTGAAAAATCAGCTGCAATAGGTGAAATCAGCTTTCGATCCTAGCTGAATTCAGCTAATAGATTATACTCTCCAGCCAGTAAGTTTGATGAACATGACAATTAAAGTATATGATTTAATTGTGGCATATAATGATATACAGTAATGCTCTAATTAATCGACCTCTTAACCAAAGCAGAATTATGGGTAACTTTTCAGGATTTAGATGGAAATATGGCTTGTTGCCATTCATCGGAAAGCTCTCAGGGAGAGCTTTCCGATGAATGGCAACAAGCCATATTTCCGACTAAATCCTGAAAAGTTACCCATAATTCTGCTTTGGTTAACCCTTTACCCAACAGAACGGCCCTGTGCCAATGCATTCTCTTATATATGCGAGTCGACCATAGGTCGCCTCGCATATATAAGAGAATGCATTGGCTTAACACATTAAAAATTATAAAATTGTTAAAGAATGTAAAATGGTAAAAAGTGTTAAAAAAAGAATTTATTTAGGCCAATGCATTCTCGTATATATGCGAGGCGACCTATGGTCGACTCGCATATATAAGAGAATGTATTGGCACAGGGCATAACTGTAACTATCACAATGTGGTCAAGGAACCGGTTCCAATGATATCCATATTTGTATGGTTCTATTGTGACAGACCGAAGATATTTTAGGCTGTTGAAGCTTTATTTGGCCGGTTTTGGCCGTTTTGTTGGGTAAAGGGTTTTATTTAAGAGGTCGATTAATTAGAGCATTACTGTACATGCATATCAGCACAGTTACTGGACATAAAGTCCCAAAAATAAGGTTTTACTCGAACTTATAAAATGTAATAACTGATATAAATACTCAAGTAATGGAGGCGTTACTTAAATAGCCGGCAAACATATCTCAAATAAATGCACTAAACACCGGGCATATATCGCCTGTTTCCTATAAATAACATACTCATAGATCTACAGTACAATTCTAGCTGTGGCGATAATTGATGAAACATCATTCCGGTTGCCAAATTAGTGGGGTTTAAATTTGTTTTACATTTTTCACATTTTGATATCGCCATTTTATTTCTAGCATGATGTGTACTTATAATAAAGCAGGTAACTGGTGTTCTGAAAAATGTGCATGTGTTCCGACATACCGGTACTAATTAATTACTATTTGTTGCAGAACACCGCGGTCTTTACAATTTCCGATTTAACAAGTATAGATGGCGACTAGTCACTCGGCACTAAATGTGAAAATGGTTTAAACTTAATTTGTTGACCGGAATGATGATTTTATTGTTGCAGAATTGTAGATGAGTATGTTATTTATAGGAAACAGGTGACATATGCCCGGTGTTTTGTGTTTAGTGTGTTTATTTGAGATATGTTTGTCCGGATATTTAACCCTTTACCCAACAGAACGGCCCTGTGCCAATGCATTCTCTTATATATGCGAGTCGACCATAGGTCGCCTCGCATATATAAGAGAATGCATTGGCTTAACACATTAAAAATTATAAAATTGTTAAAGAATGTAAGAAAAAATGGTAAAAAGTGTTAAAAAAAGATTTTTTTTAGGCCAATGCATTCTCTTATATATGCGAGGCGACCTATGGTCGACTCACATATATAAGAGAATGTATTGGCACAGGGCATAACTGTAACCATCACAATGTGGTCAAGGAGCCGGTTCCAATGATATCCATATTTGTATGGTTCTATTGAGACAGACCGAAGATATTTTAGGCTGTTGAAGCTTTATTTGGCCGGTTTTGGCCGGTTTGTTGGGTAAAGGGTTAATGGTAATATGCCTTCATTACTTGAGCATTTATATTAGTTATGCCAATTTATAAATTCGACTAAAACCTTATTTTGGGACTTTATGTCCAGTATAACTGTGATATATCAGTAGGCCTTCCGGCTACTGAGATAACAAAGACTATCTTGATAATCAGCAATTTTAAGCCAGACCCAATCAAATCTGCCATGATAATTGATCAAGTTCCAATTGTAAACTGAAGATATACATGTAGGTCTATGCGACTATAACAGATCCTAACCTTTTTAGCTGAGGAAATATTTCTGGCCTAGGTAAATTTATTATTATTATTTATCTTATTGGTACATGTACCGGTGGCCGTACATGTTTTGTGCTACATATAATTTCCTTACATGATAAGTCATTATGCGGGTAGTGATTTGGTCTGGTTTCCTTAATATCCTTTTTTGTATCATATAAATATATATCTTTGTAATACTACCTTGCCTAAACCCACATACAAGGCTCGTTCTGATTGGTCAGTATCCTGTATTCCCATGGAGACACGACCGTCGTTTTGTGGTACAATTCTAGATAATCAGTGAAATGCTGCCAACGCCTCAAACTTTCAGAAGTCAAACCACACGGCATTGGTTAATGTCATGCTATTGACTGAAGAAAGAGATATATAATTAATGACTACCTAAGTACTGTACTATTATAGTAGGCTAGCTACCACTATACTGAATTGTATTTAAGATAGAACAAAAATATGTCTTAACTGAATTTTTTTTTAACCAAAAGCAATGAAAAGGGGTTGCCATTCAATAGTGATGTCATGTTTGATGTTGCAGTTCTGAGAGAAGAACTGTCTGGTGGAAAATCATACCACGCAGAGCTAGAAACTGGGCTATTTATATATATAGCAGGTTGAACGTATGTCACTACAATTTTGACCAAAACATACAGTCGAATTACAAAAGAAATAAATACACTGCGCATCGGCGTGTATAGTAGAATTTGACCACAGAAACTGATTGTAGGACTCCACTGAGTCCACTTCGTGTCATCCTACAATAAGTTTCTATGTGGTCAAATTCTACTATACATGCCGATGAGCAGTGTATTTAGTTATTTATTTATTTATTTCTTAAATAGATACAGTAGATCTGTATGGATAAATTTTCTAAGAACACAGGTTTCTCGGGACAAATTATTATGGCTGTATATAGAATTACTTTCTTCTGGGAGGTGGGGCTGAATATGAATTTGTTATGACATATTTCTATTCCATTTGATAAATAATCATTGAATTTATATTTATTATAATGATGGATACGATACGTCTAAACAGATTGATTTCTATTTACTATTCATTCTAGTCTATTTTAGAGGCACTATCATATAAGTAGTGTACTTCGAGTGCCTCTTTTCAACAACAATATTTAGTAAGTTAAAGGTGAAAGTCTATTTAAATCTGAAGTTATTTATCATTGATATTATGAAAATCCTTTAACAAGTTAACAATGATATATATATTTACTCAGATTATTTTTCTTTCATATATTACTTCATAGCATCAACAAAACTCAAACCATTCATTCGGATCATATATGAAAGTGTGAGTGTATTTATACTATTGTTAAAGGTACTCAATCCGATCAGACAGTCCCCATATCATCAAGTTACAACAACAACAACATCATTTCTTCAAAATATGCTTTACATGTAGTTATCAAAATTGATTAGTTACAACAAAATAGTGCTAACCAATGTCAACTACATGTATGGTATAAAATTTCCCAAAATGTGTTATTTATCAACATATTGTTCAACAAAATTTGGCTGTACAATGTATTATCACTTGATTATCAAAAAATTTGGCCATATTACCACTTGATTTTAGAGTTATCCATCTTCATCCGCAATTTGGTCGGTTTTACATTTATTTGCCAGGCGTAAAAATGTACATATTAGTATCTCAAGAAATAACATATTTAAAAAATTGATATCTGATCACTCTGAGCTCTGATGAGTGGGTTCCTCGACTCGATTCAAATATTTTTTATCCCCGAAGCCAAAGAAATAGTACTTTAGGGGTGTTTAATCGGATAATGCATCTTTAAATAAATGAAAAATTGTAACTTCGTTGATTATGTTCAAGGTTTTGAATAGAAATTATTGTATATTGTATACTATTATATGTTCCAGATCAAATTGATGCAGTAGAAAGAAGTTTAGCTCGAGCAGAATTAAGACCAGTTCGTCTGTCTCTACATCTGATTGCCAAACGAAATCTTCCCAAAGGTGCAGATGACTGGAGTCATGAGAAGATGTAAGTTATGGAATGATCCTAAAGATCCCAAAGACTTTAGTCATGACAAGAAATGAATCATATCATATGACACACCCCTCATGAAGATGAAGAAATAACTTTTTGTCAGATTTAGACTCAACACACATCCCAGATAGCATGGCATGGTTGGGCCAACTGCACAACCAACCTCTGAATGGTGGGGCCAACATTGGCAATCAACGTTGGGCCAACGTAATTTTGCTCATTAGGCCAACATTTTGGGCCAATGTTGGAGGACATATACATAGTGTTGGCCCAACGTTGGGCCAATGTTGATAGCCAGATCACATGGTTAGCATAACGTTGGCCCATCGGAGAGACAACATTGGAAACTAAACCCATTGATTGGCATAATGTTGGAACATTGGAACTTCAAACTAAATTGGTTGGCATAACATTGGGGAAAGCTTTTTTGGCATCCAATAATCCGTTCATACTTCAGTTACCACCATCATGCAGCCACCAGGTCACTATCTGAGGTGAGTTTGTGAGAAACTACTACATGTACATAAATTTATATGTTCACTTCTAAGCCCATTATTACTATAAATGAAATGTGTTATATATAGCAATGATTGTGCTATTATATTTATTTATTTATAATGTGTTTATTTATATTTATTTATAATAATATGTATAATATGTGTATATATATGTACCATGTTAATGTAAATATTGTACAAATATTATCTCGATACCTATGTATTATAAAAATAGGTCATGAGAATAAAGAATTGATTGATTACATGGAGCATATGTCAGTATTCTCCGCTATAAACTATGTACGCCATGCAAACGATTCAGAACTTTGTGATACGGAGAAAAATATCAGAAAAATAATTAATTAATTTTACACAAAATAGTAGTTTTTCACAAACGTTAACTTACCTCGGTTAGTGACACTGTGAATGATGGTGGCATCTAAAGAATGAACAAATCCTCGTATTCCAAATTAAAGAAACTGAATCCTTTATTTGCTAAAATCAATATATAAAGCAGCAACACTAAACGGGCACCTGAACACAGCGCGCCATAAGAAAAGCAGACGCCTGATCCGTAAAAATTTGGCATGCACGTGCAGTTTGACGTCAGAGCTTCCTATATCATTTACGTTGGCATTACAACATTGGGCCAACGATATAACAACCAACACAATCCAATGTATTTTATGGCATAGCATTGCATATATTGTGTCAGCAATCATGATTGTAAATGTGTTTACGGAAATAAAGACCGATATAGTTGATATATATATCGTGCCCGTTGAGATGAATAACATGTATGCTATGTATTTGGACTGCCACACAGCTGTCCGCGCTGGTCCAACATTGGGCCAAATGTTATAATTCTAACTGTTGCATGGGAGAAATACCTTGGCTCAACCAAGGGCCAACAACATAAACTGAACCAATGTGCACACTATGCTGCAGTAAATTCCATTGCATGTTCAAGTTGGCCCAATATTGGGCCAACGTTATAATTCCAACTGTTGGGAGGAATACGTTGGGCCAACCAATGGCCAAAAATGTCAACCCAACCAAACCTAATGCCGACTGTGTCAACATTATGCCAACATTGGCCCAATGTAGTCATGCTATATGGGATGACCCATGTCATGAAAGTCAAAAGAGTTTATTAATTATTTATTTGTAGATTAAATGATAAAAAAAATATATTTGCAAGTTCATTCTAATTACTACTGGTATCAATATTGATCTTGACAACAAATGAAAGTGTCAATGACACTGTAGCTCAACTTTGGGAAGAAGTTAAATTTGTGTGATGAGCAATAAATGGAAAGATTTTGAATTAAATTTTGAAATCCAAGATGGCCGCTGGCAGCCATGTTTTTTGTCCGAATGACCCCAAAATGACTTGTTCCCATCTACCTTCTAATTTAAACAGCCATGACAAATTTCATGATGATCAGACTAAAGCTACGACCTGTAGCCTGTGCTAAAGGATTTAGTCATGCAAAGAGTAAAATCCAAGATTGCTGCCAGCTGCCATGATTTTTGGCCGAATGACCCCAAAATTACTCGCTCCCATCTACATTCCAATTTCAACAGCCATGACAAATTTCATGATGATCAGACTAAAGGTACTACCTGTAGCCCGTGGTAAAGGATTTAGTCATACAAAGAGTAAAATCCAAGATGGCTGCTGGTGTCCATCTTTTTTGGCCGAATGACCCCAAAATGACTCGTTCCCATCTACATGTCATTGTTAACATTCATGACACATTTTATGATGATCAGACCAAAGGTACGACCTGTAGCCCGTGCTAATGGATTGAATTTTGGAATCCAAGATGGCCGCTGGCAGCCATGTTGTTTGTCCGAATGACCCCAAAATGACTCGTTCCCATCTACATTCCAATTTCAACAGCCATGACAAATTTAATGATGATCAGACCAAAGGTACGACCTGTAGCCCGTGCTAAAGGATTTAGTCATACAAAGAGTAAAATCCAAAATGGCTGCTGGCGGCCATGTTTTTTTGCCGAATAACCCCAAAATGACTCGTTCCCATCTACATGTCATTGTTAACATTCAGGACAAATTTCATGATGATCAGACCAAAGGTATGACCTGTAGCCCGTGCTAATGGATTGAATTTTGAAATCCAAGATGGCCGCTGGCGGCCATGTTGTTTGTCCGAATGACCACAAAATGACTCGTTCCCATCTACATTCCAATTTCAACAGCCATGACAAATTTCATGATGATCAGACTAATGGTACGACCTGTAGCCCGTGCTAAAGGATTTAGTCATACAAAGAGTAAATTCCAAAATGGCTGCTGGCGGCCATGTTTTTTTGCCGAATGACCCCGAAATGACTCGTTCCCATCTACATGTCATTGTTAACATCCAAGACACATTTTATGATGATCCGACCAAAGGTACGACCTGTAGGCCATGCCAAAGAATTTAGTCATGCAAAGAGTAAATCTAAGATGGCTGCCGGCGGCCATGTTTTTTGGCCGAATCACCCCAAAATTACTCGTTCCCATCTACATGTCAATGTTAACATTCATGACAAATTTCATGATGATCAGACCAAAGGTACGACCTGTAGCCCGTGCTAATGGATTGAATTTTGAAATCCAAGATGGCCACTGGCGCCCATGTTGTTTGTCCGAATGACCCCAAAATGACTCGTTCCCATCTACATGTCAATGTTAACATTCATGACAAATTTCATGATGATCAGACCAAAGGTACGACCTGTAGCCCGTGCTAATGGATTGAATTTTGAAATCCAAGATGGCCACTGGCGCCCATGTTGTTTGTCCGAATGACCCCAAAATGACTCGTTCCCATCTACATTCCAATTTCAACAGCCATGACAAATTTAATGATGATCAGACTAAAGGTACGACCTGTAGCCCGTGCTAAAGGATTTAGTCATACAAAGAGTAAAATCCAAAATGGCTGCTGGCGGCCATGTTTTTTTTCCGAATGACCCCAAAATGACTCGTTCCCATCTACATGTCATTGTTAACATCCATGAACAAATTTATGATGATCCGACCAAAGGTACGACCTGTAGGCCGTGCCAAAAAATTTAGTCATGCAAAGAGTAAAATCTAAGATGGCTGCCGGTGGCCATGTTTTTTGGCCGAACAACCCCAAAATTAGTCGTTCCCATCTACATGTCAATGTTAACATCCATGACAAATTTCATGATGATCAGACAAACAGTACGACCTGTAGCCCGTGCTAATGGATTGAATATTGAAATCCAAGATGGCCACTGGCGGCCATGTTTTTTTCCCGAATGAACCCAAAATGACTCGTTCCATCTACATGTCAATGTCAACAGCTATGACAAATTTCATAATGATCCGACCAAAGGTACGACCTGTAGCCCGTGCTAAAGGAAATTGTTGACACATCACACACACACACACACAGACGACGGACGACAAAGCCATGGCAATAGCTCAAACTTTACAAAGTAAAGTTGAGCTAAAAAGTGTCATTACACCAACGAGACGCCCCCAGGGGTCATCAGCCATACAAATTTTTTTTTTATATTCAGACACTATTTTTGACAGAAATGAGTTTTGGATCATGTTTATTGTACCAGGGTCTGTAAATAGGCTTATATGGTTGGTGCTTTAATTGCATGTCTTTAAGCTTCCAGACAGATTTCTGCTATCTTGATGACTTCACCTCTGTCGAGTCATCGAGATCTATCGTGTTTTGATGTCAAAATCTGCCAAAATTACCTCCCTGTTTTGCTATGAATCCAGAAGTGTCATCACATGCACATGCGACTGTAGTGAAAAAAGTAAATAGACAATGTTGCTTCATGTCCTGAATTTCCATTGAAATGCACGAACCTTTATTTCTACAATTGATGGTCAAATATAAGCAAAGATCAGCTCACATAAGGGTGCAAACAGGCTTTTTCTAAATCGCGGTCATGTGACATATTTTCAGGTTGCCACCTGTTGTTGTTTGCTGCAAAACACGCCAAAATTTATTTCTATGGTATAAAAGGTCAGTGTGATGTCTAAACGGTCAGTGTGATGTCTAGCAGACCTGAAGTTTTGTTATGGCTGCAGCACAAACCTGGCTGCTGAATCTCAAATACATGAACTAATCTAGGTAGCCTTGATAATAGTGTAATGATACCTTATGTAACATCACAGTGACTCATTCTGTCAATGGATCATCACCAGAAGTATGATACCTGTAAAACAAATTGAGTTAGATAATTAATTTATGCGTCTTTAATATCCGTCATATACATGTAATATCAGACGCAGGTATTTGTGCATGGTGCTATATGTTTTTAAATTTGTAGAAAATAATTTCTGACAGATATCCCTTTCATTGGTGCCAAAATACACCGTAAATATGCCTGAGGCTGTAGTATTCCAACAAAAACAAAAACAGGATTTGGTCTATCGACCCTATATGAATTCATACCCCCCCCCTGTGGTTTTCAATATTGGGTCGGTATTGTAATCAAGGTGAACCTAATACCCCCTCATCTCCTGTTAGTAGATGACCATTCTCATTGGTCAATCTAGTAGGCGGGCATGATAAGAACAACAATGGGATGAAGGATATCCACATGCAAAAGGTTTTGTCCTGTCGTCACAACAACCAGAGAAAATGAATAAACCTCGGTGAAATTCCACCTTTGTGAGGGATACTGCAGTAATGCCCTAGAAAATCGACTCCTTAACCACAGCAGAATTATGGGTAACTTTTCAGAATTTAGTTGGTAATATGGCTCGTTGCCATTCATCGGAAAGCTCTCCGGCTGTGGTTAAGGAGTCAATTATTTAGGGCATTACTGTACTCTGTGTGGTGCACTTGTCTATCTTGGAAGCTGTTGAGTTCACCTCGATCAAGCAATTTGTAGTAAATTGCTTTTTAATGGTTTACCCTTTATATATAAATGGATTCTCCCATTCTGTTATAAAAGTATATATTGGAATGGTCTATATTCATTTGGAGGGATGTTCATAAAAATGAGCAGACGGCAGACAATAGAAATTGCAGAAGGAATACCATTCATTGTGGGAAATGTTCAGATATGGTTGTTTGTTGAAACAAACAATATGATCGTTTTCTGAACTTATTATCAGAACATTTCCTAAGGGATAACTACTCGTGTATGAGTATTTAGTACAGAGAGGGTTAAATAAAATGAAATTCAATAGATTTAACTCACTCTATTTTTAGACTGGAGTCGTTAGGACAGATAACACATTTGCGACTGGACCGAGAAAATATTGCTGAGATCGACGGGATGGAACTTTTGGGACAAAGCATCACAAATATCTATCTCCAATGTGTGAGTATACTTCAACAGACCTGAAAATATGGTGCCGGATATTTGCAGAATTAGGTCCCCAGAGGGTGAACTTACCAGTAGTGAATCTCCCCTGCACAGTGGGCTAGCATCACCAAATTCATCCTCTGGGATCCTCATTCTGCATGGCCTCATCTTCTATGGGAAACCTAGACTCAGATTTAAGTTCCCAGATGGTGAAGATGTTGATGTGCACCAATTGCACACCTCAATTATTTTGTCTGCCAATTCGGGGATTCATATAGGGAACTAAAACTAAAAAAGAAAAAGAAATAAAGAAATTTATAAATAACTAAAAAACTTGTTAATTATAGATACTAAAAATTCTCTTCCAGAGAAGATGTGGCCTAAGCAGAATGAGGTCCCCAGAAGGTGAATATAGTGATGCTAGCCCACTGTACCTCGATCATCTTATTTTTCAGAATATGATAGAGAAAATAGAAAATTTGGAATGCTTCAAATATCTCAGATTCATCACCTTGAGTGGAAACACGATATCTTGTGTTGAGAATTTGCGTGAACTCGGGAAGCTAACATTCCTGGATTTATCAGAAAATGCTATTGAGGAGTGTGACACAGGTATGAATAGATTGTCAATAAATTTTGTCTCTTTAGTTCAGTTTTTATAATGGCAAGTACAATTTATAAGTCTGATTAGGTTAAGGTATATCCTGAACAAAACTATTTTATTACACTCCTATGCGCGATTTACATTGAAAATGCCGTTAATTAACCCTTTACCCAACAGAACGGCCCTGTGCCAATGCATTCTCTTATATATGCGAGTCGACCATAGGTCGCCTCGCATATATAAGAGAATGCATTGGCTTAACACATATTAAAGAAAAAATGGTAAAAAGTGTTAAAAAAAAGTTTTTTTTAGGCCAATGCATTCTCTTATATATGCGAGGCGACCTATGGTCGACTCGCATATATAAGAGAATGCATTGGCACATGGCATAACTGTAACTATCACAATGTGCTCAATGAGCCGGTTCCAATGATACCCATATTTCCATGGTTTTATTGAGACAGACCGAAGATAATTTAGGCTGTTAGGGCGTTTCTGGGCGTTCTGTTGGGTAAAGGGTTAAAAATGGTAATGTCACTGGTGAATTATGTCACTTCTCGTTACATCATTGATGTTACATCGCTTACTAATCTTGACTGAAATTTCGGTGGTTAATCTTTCTCCACATCGCGAATTTCATGCATTAATTATGTGTGTTTTAATCATATTTGGTGAATCAAATTGATGCAGAAGTGTAATAAATAGAGTAATCAATTAGTCCCGAGAATTGCGTTAAATAATTCACTCGTGGAAGAGACGTTTAGGTTAGAAACTCGTGCGCTAACACGCGCTCATTTCTTACCGTCGTCTCTCGCCTCTCGTGAATTATTTAACTTAATGCTCGGAACCAATTGATTACTCTCTATATAATTACATACAGTGATTATAGTTAAAGACATACAGGTATTATGGCCTTGTTCGGATGCGTGAAACTGATAAATTAGTGATCTGGCGCTATGCCAACTGAGTAATGTAACATACTACTAACATCGGCCGAAAATCTCATGCAAATCAACTGTGCCACTCCATACAAAACATCTTCTGAACTACGCTCAATTGTAATTATTTACCTCTCGATTTGGGACACAACTATCGTCGATAAACTAACGAAAACGATTTTGCCATCGGGAGTCACTGTATTTATTTAATTACAAGAATGACTGTGTGTTGTCAATTTTGGTATAATATTTGTAAAATAACTACTTTGAGCAAGATTATTCTCCATTTCTATTTGATCACCCTACCAGAATGTTTCACATCACTTAAAATTTTGACAGTGCAAAATCCATCATTTTTAGCTCAACTTGACTTCTTGAGCTATTGTCATGGGCTGGTATTCGTGTGCATGTCCATCAAAAATTTAATTAGCACGGCTACAGGTTGTACCTTTGGTCGGATCATTATGAAATTTGTCATGGCTGTTGATTTTGACATGTAGATGGGAATGAGTCATTTTGGGGTCATTCGGCAAGAAAATAATGTAAATCCATTAGCATGGGCTAAAGGCGGGTACCGTTGGTCAATTGATTATAAAATTTGTCATGGCTGTTGACATTGATATGTAGATGGGAACGAGTCATTTGGCAAAAAAACATGGCCCCAGTATAGCGGCCATCCTGGATTTCAAAATTCAATCCATTAGCACGGGCTACAGGTCCTACTCTTCGTCTGATCATCATGAAATTTTGCTAGATTATAACATTGATATGTAGATGGGAAAAGAGTCATTTTAGGCTCATTCTGCCAAAAAACATGGCCACCGGCAGCCATCTTGGACACTGTCATTTTTGTGGCAATGGGATGTTATATCTCGATTAAGACACATAGAAGTTTGTACAATAGTGAAGCAAATTGAGATCAGGCACATAAAGTTTCTTTTGCAAGACTATTTCATTTAAAAATGACACCAGTGTATCTTTAACTCTGGGTGATTTTAGAGGGTTGCAAAGTCTTTCATTTAGACATTCTAATGTGAAATCATATACCAGACCTACATGTGGTAGGAAAGCTCATCCTGTGTGAATTTCGTATGGCCAAGTCCATAGGCAGCATAATGAAGGGATCATTTTATTATATGATTTTAACCATTTGATTACTCCTTGCATTCTGCTGCATCCTTTTAACTAGGGCTGTAATGATACACTTGGTCATGATAGGTTATGAATCACGATACATGATCAGCGATACGGTACACACATAATACACTAAATTTGCGTTCTCAAATGATTTATCACCTGAATTATTAGAACCAATTAACATGTTTATAGAGTTAATTAGAACCAACATGTTTATAGAGTTAATTAGAACCAACATGTTTATAGAGTTAATTTTTTAACTAAAATGAAGTTTTAAAGTGATGTGAAACAACCCGGTAGTAGTCCAGGCACATTAGGTTTCACTACGGCAAAAAATAGGGGAAAGCTGAATTTTTCAGGGATTAATAAGAACATGTTTATGAACAACTTGGCAAAAGTCCCCTAGAATCCGAGTTGAGCTTTT
Organism: Siphonodentalium dalli; assembly: GCA_032622095.1. Lineage (NCBI taxonomy): Eukaryota > Metazoa > Mollusca > Scaphopoda > Gadilida > Siphonodentaliidae > Siphonodentalium > Siphonodentalium dalli. The sequence goes on from CP136068.1 coordinate 75,323,494, forward strand.
TGAGATATCATGATTTTTCGTAATGGTGCAAATTCTGACGAAATTCCATTAGACCATATGCGAATGCAGTCATATGTAGGCTAATTTATGGACTCAAATGTCACATATACCCGTCCATCATGGAGCATGTGTCGATAGATATGCGTAATTGATGTTAGAGCTTACTAACAGTCAATATTCCATAATTGTGATGACATTTATTGACGAAGGGAGCATATAAATCGCATGGTGATTCAAAATTTTCCTAACAAAAGAGGGCGAGTAAAGATATTCAGACGACAATGAGCTAAAATATGAACCATTATACTAGAACAGTGGTTAATTCAGAAAAGGAAAGTGATAAGATATATCGAACCATCACCATCCTTAAGATTTTATAGCCGGAAACATAACACTACCCCCTAAAACGTACGCCATGGCTTTGAGTGTCTGAAAGGCAAACATACCACATAATAGTCCTGGCGTTTGGCGTAACAATTGTGCAAATGGTGATAAGACTATGAAACTTGGCACATAGGTTCCTTATACACTGTTAATCATTTTCAGATGTGTAGACATCGCGGCAGGTCCTTCCTTGGCAACGGTTGCTAGGCAACTATCCCACATCGAAGAAATACAAATATGACTGATATTATGGCAGTGTTTAACAATCTAACCTACGTCATGCAGCATTTTTATGGTGAAAATAATATTAGTTGTTGTTAGAGTGGATCTGGCTGGAAAATTACCATAGTTCTTACTTACAGGGGTGGTAACGGTTGCTAGGGACATGCCCGAAATCGAAAAATGTCGAGCTGACTGATATTATGGTAGTTTTGACAAACTAATGTAAACTACGTCATTATCATTTTATGGTGAAACAATTGTAATAGTTATTGTTAGTGTGGGTTCGACTTTAAAAATTACTATATATTTGTGGTATCGGTTGCTAGGGACATACCAGACATCGAAAAATGCACACATGACTTATATTATGGTAGTTTTAACAAACTAAACTACGTCATGTAACATTTTTATATTGAAACAATTATTATAATTGTTAGTGTGAACATGACAGTAAAGTTACCTAATGGGTGGTGTAATGGTTGCTATGGACATATCCACCTTTGAAAACATACCATATGTATGAGTTTCTGGTAATTTAACTGATATAACTGTTTCATAATATGGTATGAGTTTCGGGAAATTTTCATGATATAATTGTTAAATAATATGCCACATTATACCTATATTGACAATAATGCATAACTAAAGGTTGTGTTGTGTACTGATGCATTATCGTGTGATTCTCGTATTGCAAATTGGTATTGAGGTTTCATTGTTGCTAGGTAACCACCTACCATTGACTAATCTTCTTTAAACTGACAGCTACTATTTAGTAGTATAGTTTTATCAGAATCACATACCTGTGTGGAGTTTATTATTGTTTCTTCCATCAATCAATTGTTGGAATACATTTTAATGAGACATGTAAAAATATTGACCCACATTGTGTTGATACCACCTGTCTATTTGCACTACATGTGGTGTTCATATGGGTCCATGGCGTATGCGTGGCTGTGGTTATAACCTAGGTAGTCATGTAACATGTACATTCATGGGATGGGTTCATGTCTTACATATAAATGTCTGGTAATAAGGTCATAACTGTTGGATACGGTCATAATTAAATCAGCCTGGATACATGGGCTGTCCATAGTGACCCGTCTCAATTTCCTACCTATATGAGCCTGGGTCCATAGCCAAGCTATGGTGGTGCACACGGCCAATCTATAGGGACCTCCATCCTATAGGGCGTTGGTCGAATGGCTGAAAACGGACGTACGTATATAGTATGTATATAGAGACGTGGATCCATGCACAGGCATTTTGGTCCATGACTTACCCGTAGGGCATGGGGTCCATGTGTCTCCAATATATGTGGATCAGTCCATTGCCTACCAGCATATATGTGAATCTATGAAATGACTAATAACACCGGTTCCATAGCTATTATTTAGGGACCTGTGTCCATGTCCTACATATAGGCACCTGTATCCAATGCATACATTATTATAGTCACCTGTGTATTAGCACTATTGAAACGCCTGGGTCTTTGGTGTAGATATATCATGTATATAAAGGGTGGGTCCATATCCTACATATAGACAGACACCTGCTTATGCCTGGGTACAATGCTATATGGCATACATATATCGGCCTTGGTCCATGGTCTACACGTATGGGTATGTGTACATGGCCAACCTACAGTGCCATATGTGTATGGGCTATTTATAAGGGCCTCCATCCTCAACTTTCGTATATGTGGCATCGGTCCAATATCTATATATAGGTCGGTCTGTCACAAAACTGTCTCATATGTTCATACTATATATATACATCCTGAATCCATGGTGTACTAATGTATTGTGCATCGGACTTGGTCTATGGTATCTTAGTACATGGTTGGTCTATCTGTGGGCACTTGGGTATGTGCACCATGTAACAGTGTCATGGTCATAGATATCATACATGTATAATGGGCTGGGTCCATCGCCATAGAGTATTCTATTGTATTTCTATAACACGGCATCGCTCCATTGCGGCCTCTGTGACCAGGTATAACCAGCTTAGCATCGCGGTTAAATGGTGTATGCCGGCCAATATATAATGGCTTATATGAAGCGGTCTGGTTCATGGACTATACATATCCTACGTCCATAGTCTATTTGTATGGACATGGGTCCTGTGACTATATATATGTGCCTGGGTCCTAACCTAACTATTGTAGGCTAGGCCCATGGCTAACATATTGGTGGCTGACCCTATGTTCTTCATATATAGTAGAGTGGGTCCGTGACTTACATTATACATCTAGCTGTGTGGGCCTATGGCTTATACAACTATTATGGTCATGCCTCATATTAAATATAAGCAAGAACTTTTCAACTCTCACTTTGAATTCCCGATATCTGAACTGATGGAGCATAACGGATAATTGTACCCATATGAAAACTAAATTTGTAGCACATTCTGTTAGGCTCACACTAACAACATTTATAATTGTTTTCACCATAAAAACGTTAATACTACCATAATATCAGTCATATGTGCATTTTTGTATTTCGGGTATGACCCTGGCAACAGTTACCACTCATTTAAGTAAGAAGTATATGGTATTTTTTTCAGCCAGCTCAACACTAACAACAACAATTCTAATTGTTTTCAACATAAAAGTACTATTAGGTGTAGTTTAGATTGTTAAAGCTACCATAATATCAGTCATATGTGCATTTTTAGATTGTGTGTGTGTCCCTAGCAACCGTCACCCCCTTGTAAGTAATATATATGGTAATTTGTCATTCAGGTCAAAACTGACAACAATTATTTTCACCATGAAAATGCTACACGACGTAGTTTAGTTTGTTAGAACACATAAAATATCAGTCATATGCATTAATCCGATGCCGGGTAGTTTCCTAGCAATCGTTGCTAAGAAGAACCTGTCGCGAATGTCGCCACATGTGAAAATGAGCAGTAGCGTATAAGGAACATATGTGCCAAGTTTCATGCTTTTATCACCCTTTTCACAGTTGGTGTGTTTTCTACAACAAGCACTTGGACTAGCGGAAGAGCAAAATGTGACGAGAGCCAGTTTAGGGGGTAGGATTATGTTTTTACAAGTATTGACCACATATCATAGGTATAGCTGCTAATCCCGCATATTATATTGCGGGAGTGATGTATGTGCAGTTTTTAAAACAAATTGCTTGCGCCTACGTAATGAATAGCCCGAGAAATTTGACATCGAATAGGACAGTTTGTCTGAAAAAAATCGTCATTTTTTGGGGTCATTATGTCATTTTATATCCATATCTGCGAAATTCATTCAAATCCCCCCGTTGAATTTGTACATGTGTATCTCTGGTTCGAGAATTGTGTATTGAACAATATTGAGTACATTTGGTATATGTTTCGGCTGAAAAATTGTTATATCATCCCATTATTCCTATGATTGTGAAAAATATAAATGTTTTTTTTTTATGGAAAGCTCAACTCCGATTTTAGGGGTCTTTTCGTGACGCATCCGCGATGTTATCGCCTAAATAATATAAAAAAATCAGCTTTCCTCTATTTATTTCCTTACTTTTCTCCCTTCACGCCTAATGTGCCTGGACTATAGGGTGATCAAATAGAAATGGAGAATAATCTTGATCAAAGTAGTAATTTTTAGAAATACTATACCCAAATAGACAGCACACATGGTCATTCTTATATATTAATTAAATGCAGTGACTCTCGATGGTGAAACCATTTTCGTAAGTTTATTGTCGATAGATGCGTCCCGAATCGAGTAGTAAATATTTACAATTGAGCGTTGTTCAGACGATGTTTTCTATGGAGTTGTACGGTCGATTTTCTTCAGATTTTCTGCGATGTTAGTAGAACCTTACATCCCTCTAGTTGTCATAGTGCCCGCATGCAATCTTATCAGTTTCACGCAAACGAACAAGTACTTAATATGTCTTTAATAGTTAGCTGAATGAGTCAAATACACTTACCAGGTATTAGACAAGTAAACTTCAGAGAACATTGCAGGCTTTGCGCTTTGACACATGCCCATCTTAAGAAATTACTTGTGCTCCTGTATTATGATATACATGACTTGATACAATTTGCATATCGTTTGAAAGTGTATCACGATACATTGAATTAACAACGAATCTTTACCTAAACTAGTGTTCTGATGAGACAGTTACATTTAAGGCGTTCAGGCGGCTGTGATGCATCCATTACATTGTATCCATTAACACACGCAACAGAGAGATTCTATTTTCAATGCAACATAAGGCATAATGCATATGTATGCGTCCTGATGTTTCTTGTTTTCGATCGATAAAAGATTGGGGCTTGTCTTTGAAGTGAAGGGAAATCAACTTTTATTTATACCAATAAAGTTTTAGTTGTTGGGGTTTGACATTATCGTAGAATTAATTTATTACCCATAGATTGATTTTCAATATTCCTTCAATTCCAATACCGAACCCATTAGCTGCAATTATTAATCAGAAACTCTGTGTTAAAATGCAGCGTACACACCTGGTGTGGGTTTTCAGAAACAAAGACGGCAAGCAGAGAAACAAACTTAGCCATTAAGCTAGTTCAACAACTATAAATAAAAGGTCGCTGACCAAAATGTCCCCTGGCAAAGGTGGCAGGTTTGAAGGATTTATGGCTTTCAGATCCCTATACACTACAAACTGTAGGAGGAATTTATTTTACCAATATGATACAAAGTGCATATTCACTAAATATGTTGCACATCTTCAATGTGTTGAGAAAGGGTCAATAACTCTAAAATAAAAATCATAAAACATTTCTTTGTCGAAAAATGGCAATAACTCCGCCAAAATGACTCCGACTGAACTCAAAATCGCTTGTTCACAATTCCCATGCTGGTTGACATCTTTTAAAGTTTAAAAAAAATTGACTGGAAAATGACTCCGACAAAAGATGCATCCTAGGATGTATGTTTCTATGTTGAAAAAGGGCAGTAACTCTGACAAAATGAGTCCGACCAAACTCAAAATCACAGATTCTCATGCTGGTTGATATATCTGACAAGTTTTTAAAAAATTGACCCGAAAATGACAGAATACATGCTCGGACAAAGCTCCGGACGGATGCACACACAGACGTGGGTATTACTATAGTCCTCCAACAGAATGTCGGGGGATATTAAAAGCTTAACCCATTTTATACTAAATACTCATTGATGAGTTGATCCCTCAGGAAATGATCAGATAATAAGTTCAACAAACATTTATTGAACTTAATATCGGAACATTTCCCACCACTGAATACAAATTTGTATTGCTCCTGTATTAACTGTTATTCTGTCTGTCATCTGTTTATCTTTCCTGATCACCCCTCCAGATGAATAATATACCATTCCAGTGTATACTTTTATACAATAGATAGTCTAGCCCAAAGGGACTTCATGGTGATCCAACAAATAACAATGTAACACTCTTATTGGAAATTTTCGGCCACATGGCCTTCTTCAGCCAAAACAAGTTGTACAGGTACAATCAATCAATATTAATGTTGACTCCAATTTAACAAGTCCGTTCAATAGTCACACCTTTGCTTCGACGTTTGTGCCTCGATCGACGATGACGTAATTATATGACGTTGCTTTTACCTGTGCCATGAATTGGACTGAATTTGCAATCCAATTCACGGCACAGGTAAAAGCAACATCATATAATTACGTCATCGTCGATCGAGGCACAAACGTCGAAGCAAAGGTGTGACTATTGAACGGACTTGTTAAATTGGAGTCAACATTAATATTGATTGATTGTACCTGTGTAACTTGTTTTGGCTGAAGAAGGCTATGTGGCCGAAAATTTCCAATAAGAGTGTTACGTTGTTATTTGTTGGATATACTTTTATAACTGATGGGAGAATCCAGTTAGTATAGAAATGGTTAAAAGGGAATCAAGTAAGTTTATATACTCTTAAGGGAGTGTTCAGTTATGACAGTTTAAATCATGTATAAATCAGTATCAATATCTGATTTTAAATATTTATTAGTAATGCTGAATGGGTCACTATCATCACGTGATGTGCTGTTGAGTGTACCCAGCTTAATATTTCCTGTGGTCGAGTACCTCGCTTAAAGAATCAGTGCGGTTGAGTACCTCTCTTTGTGAAATCTCACAGCTAAACGAGATTCCCGATATCATCTGCTAAATTGTTTTTATTTTTGGAGAACAATGTCCAAAACAAAATGAAAATGCAAGCTGGGGTGACATAAAGTCTAAAGACGCACCTTATCCTTACAATTAAATCGTTCGATATTCGAAGGGTTATTTCCCTTTGTATCATGTGATCCCCGTCCGAGATTTCGTAAAGTGAGGTACTCAATGGCACTGATTCGTTAAGCGAGGTACTCACCTGAACAAAATATATGGCTGGGTACTCAACTGTACGCCGCATGATTATAGCGACCCCTCCAGCATTGGTAAATGGTAAGCCTTTGCCACTGAAAATCAACTCAATATTTTGGACTTTATTGCAGATGAGTTTCCAAAGTCGCTGATCATCCTCAACTTACAAAAAAATCCCTGTACAGAAGCAGATGACCACAGGTTTGCCTATAGCTATATGTACACTTAAAGTTTCATATAATGTTTTATATTTATAGCTTTTCTGACAGTTTACACCTTAAAATAGAAGAAAAATATATATATCTAATCTATAAATGCGAAGATAGTGTCTCTGACTCTATCTCTATATGTACGTTCCTTATAGCTGTCCACATTTCTGCATCAATTGCAATGAAATTTGGCATGGATATGAATTTTGGCACTCCGGGTAACATGGTATGGGTCCGGTCTCTGTCTGATGTCACGTTTTGACAATATGGCGTCATATGCACATGGGGAAACTTGTTTCTCGGGAACTAATGGCCGGATTGCACTTAAATTTGGCTCTCCGGGTAACATGAGCTTGGCCTGGACTCCACTGAACATCACACTTTGACATCATGACGTCATATCCGCACAGACAAAACTATTTCTCAGGAACTACTTGGCTGATCGCGCTGAAATTTGGTATGGCCGTGTATTTCATCCCTCTGGGTAACATGGTCTGTGTCCTGATTCCCTAATGTTGCCTTTTGATGTTATGGCATAATAATCGCACGGACATCGCGGTTCTCATAAACTACTGGGCGGATCTCACTGAAATTTGGTGTGGTCGTACATTTTGGCCCTCTGGGTAAAATGGGCTGGGTATCGACTCTGCCTGACATCACTTTTATCAGCTCATCTGAGGTGAAGTCTCCTGTGGAGCTATAGCCATCACTCCTCATCCATCCATCCATCCGTCTGTCCTTCCGACAAGAATCGTCTTCTCCAGAACCATTAGACCGAATGGGTTCATATTTGGGGCAGATGTTCCATAGGTGACTCACATTCAGATTTGTTCAAATGAGGTCACCAGGTCAAATAGTTGTGAAGTTAGAGCCATAACTCTTTCCCTCCATAGTAAATCTTAAAACAACTTCTTCTCCAGAACCATAAGACCGAATGGGTTCATATTTGCTGTGGATATTCCTTAAGTGACTCACATCCAGATATGTTCAAATGAGGTCACCCGGTCAATAGTTGTTGTCCAACATTCTTTCCCGCAATAGTAATTCTTAAAATGCTTCTACTCAAGAACCGTCAGGCTGATTCAACTTATATTTTATGTGTGACTGGGTTTCAAATTTGTTCAAATGGGGTCACTTGTTGAAATATGGGCGTAGTCAGGGACATAACTCTTTAAAAAATTATATATAAAAAAAAAATGTTTAAATTGAACTTCTTTGACTTTGTTAACAAAAAAAAAAACAAAAAAATCAAATCAAAATAAATATTTTTTAAATAATTGAAAAATGTCAAAATGTTTGTTTTAATTTAATTTAGATTTCCTTACTCAAGTCAAAACTCACCTGTTATGAAACACTTACTTATACTGTGCTGTACTGCACTGTAACACTATTGATAATAAGCATGCCTTACACAGAAGAATTTATCTGATATGTTTGATAAACAAATAACAACTGGGGTGAATGGGAGATCATTAAACTTCAATTTAGATTTGAGATGGACTTCCATGTGTTGTCTTTGGCAGTATAACTTGTCAACCAATTATTTATTTTTAGAAATGAGTGAGATGGTGTCTGAGCTAAGGATTTAACACTTCCAAAGAGTTGACTTAACCATTTACCCAACAAAGCAGCCAAAAACGCCCAAATAAAGCTTCAACAGCCTAAAATATCTTCGGTCTGTCTCAATAACACCATACAAATATGGATATCATTGGAACCGGTTCATTGACCACATTGTGATGGTTACAGTTATGCCCTGTGCCAATGCATTCTCTTATATATGCGAGTCGACCATAGGTCGCCTCACATATATAAGAGAATGCATTGGCCTAAAAAAATTCTTTTTTAACACTTTTTACCATTTTTTTCTTACATTCTTTAACAATTTTATAATTTTTTCATACATTTTTTATAATATTTTTCTACATTCTTTGACAATTTTATCATTTCTAATATGTGTTAAGCCAATGCATTCTCTTATATATGCGAGGCGACCTATGGTCGACTCGCATATATAAGAGAATGCATTGGCACAGGGCCGTTCTGTTGGGTAAAGGGTTAAGGCCTAAACATATCCTCTGAAATCACTAAACAATTGTGAATGATAGTGAAAGGTCTTTGTATAATGTGAACTATGATATTTAAAACTATGCCCACCTACCCCACATACTTTAACCTCTTCTTAAGACAAATTATTGGAGCTTTTGAATTCAAGTTGGGTACTGATATATGGATTCCTGTGATCATATTTTTGACAAATTATCTGTTATAGATGTAACAGGTGTTACAATATTATGTATATATAGGGTATTAACTCTATGTCTTTGCTAATGATGTGTAGATCTGATATGCTGATCATTTCAAGGAAAAAGTATCTGGGGTATATGAAGGCAATGTTTAGTGCAATGGGGATGGAGTGTAGAGGGGGTTGGGGTCAAAATTGTCATCAGTTGTAAAGTTCATGCCTGATACAACATTAGTTGTTAATTTGATTTTCATACCAAACATAGGTTAGAATTGTTCTCATAGTTTTTATTTTCCAACCAGTATGTTTTTAAACCAACAGTCCATATTTTCCTTCTTCTGGTTAAACTGTGGGATGTCAGGTTGAAAATTCCAAAAGTTGGAGAGCTTGAAGTACCAGTTGTAAAATTCCAACCTTAGAGAGGAATGTGCAAAAGGAATTTTATGAACTTCTAAAAAGGAGTGTCGGCTGGTTGTCTTGTTAAAAAGGTAGGGGTTGGAGATTTGTCAGTGGTGTGCCATTAAAAATTTTAAGGTGAAGACCCCTGTTCCACGAAGATCCTCCGGCTATGTCCCTGTTTAGAACTACTTGTCTAAAGTCATTTTGACAAGTACTGACTGTTTTAGTCTTCAGAGTCCCAGTCTTCTCAGTCAGGTGACCGACTCCATCAATCCACAGTCATTGACTGTCTTGTTTTCTACCTTATCAGAACAAAGTAATGTAACAAAAATAAATGCTCCTTAATATTCCCGTGCAACGCCGGGTAGATCTGCTAATTACCGCTATAATCAAAATAATTGACTTGCAAAAATGCGTTGAATCCTGCGATAATGGCCACGGTATTACCGGTAGTATACGGTATCCACAGCGGTATCGAAACAGTCACTGAGGTGGAGTTACGGTACCGTTCGGTTATGATATCATCATGGTCTATTAGTGGGTCGTCACACCAAAAGTTGAAGAGAATAATACGTCCACGTGGATCTTATTATTAAAGATACGTACGATAAGCGTTGGTGGTGGATTTTTCTGTTAAAATAGTTACATCCGTTAAAACTGCCATAAACTGAAATAATATTATATTAGAGACAAACCTTGTTCTTGTACCAATCATAGATATTGCGTATATTGTTATGTTATTGTCATGTTAGTAATCTGTGTTATGTAAACAAACACCATGTTATTTAAACAAACAGTATCATGTAAAGAGTACATTTATGCGATAAGCAAAATACTCAACACTAAGGAGATCCCGTTTACAACATACCGGTATAGCTATCGCTAATCATCACCTCTCAAGATTTTGGTGTTGTATGGGTTACCATGAATCACTCTCCTGAACAATCACCAGTGTTGAGTGTTTTGCTCACTATTTTCTGTGATCGAGCAAATAAATGCTCACAAATACACATTTAAACAAATGCTCTGCTCACACAAAGTGTGTTTTGTGGATAATAACGCATTCATACGATCATTGTTCTATACTATTTGGATATTCTCGGGGAAATTTTCATATTTTGTTATTTCTAAATTATAACCTATAATGAAGTCCATCCGAGCCTTTATGTTCCACAGATATAAGGAGAATCATCTCATTATATTTTCATGCCTGCAAACTGTGACCGCATGCACCATGGTGTAACCGCGGTACATGCAGTGTTGAAGCGATAACCTTACCACAGTGTTGGAGGTTACCGCAGCATAATACCAAATTATTACCGGGGTGACACCACATTAGAGGTGGTCAATTATTTTAAGTATAGCTGTATATATATTTGTAAAAGAGATTACCCTCTGTGGTAAATGATTTCTGATGTGAAGAATTGAATATTTTAGCATTCATGCTAAGCTATTGCAAAGGCCAGGATGTGCCGAAACTGGAAAAACTTTGTACATCATTGTGTATAAAAAATAATAATCCATGAACGGATACCATTTATAATTTCTAAAATATTGTATATTCCCAGTATTACACATGTAAGATATGGAACTTTTGTGGTCCAGAAAATCTTTTTCTTCCACAATGCATTGTGTATAACTTCAAGGCTAAATACGATATGAGAGTTAATGAACAGTACATGATGTCTCAAAACAAACTTTAAATTGGTACTTCCATAATAGGAAAAAAAATGGAATAGCAAGAAAAATAAATTTCATGATGATGTCAAATTGACATAAAATTATACTGAAAAGATTTTTTGTGAATTATTATATATAGTTTACCATGCCTTTGATATAGTCGTTCTCTACTGCCATTCTAAAACTTTTGATCCACCATTCTTCTGGCTTCGAAAATAAGTCACAAACACAGTGGTTCATCCGTCGAATACAGCTGTTTCATCTCATTGATGTATTTGTGTTACCTGATCATACTGGGAATATGCATTATGAGTCACATATGATTTAAACCTTATTTTTTTTTCAGAATAAAGTTAATAAAACACCTTCCTAACTTGACACAGTTAGATAATGTTGAGATTCGGAGCTCAGAAAAGCGATTAGCAGGATTTGATGCTTCATCGAGTGAGGAAGATGGCAGCGATGATGAAGAAGATAAACAAGATGAGATTGCAGAAGATGATATAATAGGTTTGACATCATTAAGTCTCGAAAAATAGCTTGTCTGACATTTGCAGAATGAGGTCCCCTGAGGGTGAATTTAGTGACGCTATCCCGCACAGTGGGCTAAGCATCACCAAATTCACCATCTGGGAACCTCATTCTGCATAGACCTCAACTGCTATGGGAGACCTAGGATCACATTGAAGTTCCCCAGTTGAAGTTGGTGATGTTCAAACATTAATCACGTCGTTAAAACATTTTATCTTCTGCAAATTATGGATATATAATAATAAACTGAAAAGAAGAGAAAATTAATTAAAACATTGTTAATTTGAAACTATAGATACTTCCCAGAAGACGAGGTCTAAGAGGGTGAATTTGGTGATGCTAGCCAGCTGTGTGGGATAGCATCACTAAACTCACCCTCGGGGGACCTCATTCTGAAATTCTGCAAATGTCAGACCCACTATTTCCAGTCTTGTTTGAAACGTGGATTGGGTCATTGCCTTAAGGCATCAATCACATTCGTATCCAACTTCGGTCACAAATGCAGCTAGGTTTTCAAGGGCTATCACATTCATAGCCAGCTTTCATATTAATGTGGGTCTAATGAACGAGACCAACTTGGTAATTACATTCTTGAGTAGATGAATGAAAAATAACTTACATTGATAAGGGAAGAAATAAATTAAATCTTAACTAATCATTTACATACCTAAGGTTTTCAACCAATTCACAGCTAGATGATGCAATGTCTTTGGCCCCATATTGTCGACTTGCATGAGGTCCATCGATAGACAATAAATAGACAACCGGTTGTGACGGGTCTTCACAGAGTTACACATCCTAGACCAGGGACACCATATAATTTTGCAAATATGCGCGATTGGTGTCGTATGGGTAATGCGCATAGGGCAATAAAAGTTAAACTATAATGGGTTTGATATGAATAATCATACTGTTTTGTTATAGATGTGACAATATTAGTTAAAAATTTTAAAGTCTGGAAATCAGATCCAGAAAAAATAGTTGAGTCGAAAACATTTGCATTTGCTTGACAATCTTGAGTGTAATATTGAGATGATGTTGACCTTATCAGCTGTCCTATCATGATACTGTGCATGGTAAATTGTTATCTACAGTAATATCCTAAATAATTGAGTCAATTACATAATTTCAAAAGAATACAAACTCATTTGACCTCGCGAAGTGACCGTCGTGCAGTAAACTTAAACACGGCCATGTGGTTGTCTATTGAAAGAACTTCTATCATATATACCTGGTAATTTATAAATTACATATATATTGCTAGATGTCCAGTGTAAGAAATGTTTAACTAAACAAGTAATATAAACCACTTACAATTTTTTTTTAAATAGCCCTAATGGGATGTTGGAATAAAATCACAATGCGCGTGTTCCCAACTGTGTTGTTTATCTTTCCGATAAATATAGCGTTCTGTATTAGTTGTATGATAAAGTCGATTAAATTTGATGAAAAATCCCGCCATTGGATCTGTCCTTAAAGTCTTATATAGAAGAGTAAGGCAACCGTACTTGACATAAACAAAGTATCTATCCCTACAGATTTCACTAGCTGCTTTACGTTGAATGAAACTTGGAACAGAAGGGCAAATGATGTTTACATATTTAATAGAGTTACATGTAACCTGCTTTGTTTAGCTGCAAATCTGTGAGTTTGTCTGTCCTCACATATATCTGAGCCATGGGTATCGAATCTGATTGAAATTTGGTTGGGAGGTTTGTCATCTTAATAGGGATCTATGAATCGGGGATTTTGCATCGAATCAAATCTCGATATCGAATCTCCTTCCTGATATCGACATCAAATCGAATCTCGAATCGAATCAGCTAGCGATTGACATTGTCTACCATTGTGTATTTCGGTGTCTCATGACAACAAACTGCAAAATTCACTAGATACTATATAACAATGTTAATCTCCTTAAACATCCCTTGGAACTTGTGTATTTTTTTAGGAAACTCATGACATAGGCAAGTCACTCTCAGTTTCATGGAGGGTTTGGGATATGTTGCATTGAATTTCTATCTGACAAAATGTCATAGCGAACATGACATAAGAAGTGAGAGTAAGACACTTAAAGACAGTTCAATCAACGTATCACAAACCCCACGGAATGGAAGTCACTTGTCTACATTATTTAATAAAGATGATAAAGATTGACACAAGTGGACATGGGTACACCATTCAGCTATATAATTGTTGTAGTCCAATACCAATGGTAGTTATCTGTTAAACTGTTCACCCCACAATAGATCAAACACCTACATGTACATCACATATTCCCAGTAGTTGTCTTCATGGAGGGGGTCCCAGAAAACAGACACAAGTTACAGGTGTTAAATGTTATCGACAAGATTCAATGGATCGAAACTTGGTGCAATGCACTCGATTTCTCAGAAACTGAAAGTAGGAAATTTATAGGAATTCTGCCGGCAGTGTCGCAGATAACTGGTCGCACACGATGACGTCCATTTTGTCACGGGTTGCGATCAAAGCACATAATTTGCATAATGCAGTCTATTCTGAGCGGCATACATTCAAAATTACCTACGTTGGCTAACTTGGCAACCTTGTCCTTCAATTTTTGTGAGTTCAGGTCATTTGGCATGTGTTATTTGGACCCAAAAAACGAGACTACACCAAAGTAACAACGATTCGAAAATATCCGAATCAGCGGACCGATTCGGTGTTTATCTAGAATCGGGTGCCCGATATCAACATCGAATCGAATCTCGAATATTCGCAGGTCCCTACATCTTGATTACTTTCAAAGAGATGGATAGGTTGGTAGGATGGAAAGGTCAAAATATGTCAACACATGAGTTGCAAATTCTTGTTTGAATGTAACCTTGTAGCTATATAATCAGAGTGTCTTACATTTCAGATGATTTCAAGGAATTAGCTAATGAGATATTGATGAGATCACAGGATAGAGTAGAAGAGAGTTATGATGAGCATGTTCATCACACAGACGAAATGGACAAAATCTGCCTCGAATCCAAACTTCCTCCAGTATCAGCGAGACAGGATTCTAGTTTGTGATGCACACAGAAGACATCAACCAAATCTTCTGGAATCCAAGCAAACCTTGAAATAGTATGTCTGACATTTGCATGGCAAGCTAGCATCACCAAATTCACCCTCTGGGAATCTCATTCTGCATCGGCATCAACTGTGAGACCTAGTTGAAGTTGGTGATGTACACCCATCAGTCACCTCAATTATGCATTTTATCTTCTGCAAATTAGGGGATAAAGAAACTGACAGAAGGGAAAAAGTAAATTTGAGAATATAGATACAGAAGATGCAGCATAAGCAGAATGAGGACACAGAGGGTAATTTTAGTGATGCTAGCCCGCTGTGCGGGATACCATCACTGAATTCACCCTCTGGAGACCTCATTCTGCAAATGACAGACGCACTATTTCAAGGCTTGAATCCAAGCAACAATCTATAAGAGACAAGTTCTTGTAGCAAGATGGTAGTCCATTTATTCTGTACATGCGTGTATTCACAAAACAGACATACTTTTGTCTGTATATTTATCAATTTTGTGTGTGCAGTGGTTGGTCGTAACATGCTGCACAGTGTTATTGTTTGGGAGGGTAATTATGTTCTACTGGGGTTGTTATATAGCATGGGGATTATCGTTTTTTATGTCTTGTCAAGTTGATGATCGGGTCAGATTTTATGTTTGAACTATGTCTGAAATGCAGTTATGCCCTAAATAATTGACTCCTTAACCAAAGCAGAATTATGGGTAATTTTTCAGGATTTAGTCGGAAATATGGCTTGTTGCCATTCATCGGAAAACTCAGTGAGTGAATGGCAACACTAAATCCTGAAAAATTACCCATAATTCTGCTGTGATTAAGGAGCCGATTATTTAGGGCATTACTGTAGCACACTTTTTATATTATAATTTGCACCAACAGGAGCTCCCCTTGCAGTAGCTGAGCATTGTCAGTGTTTTTAAAATGTCATTGTCCATTCTCTTGTAGACTACATTCTCAGTCGGCCCCTTTGGTTCCAGGTGCCAAGTCACCAACGAGATGTCCACCAGTCGTTAACCAAGTTCTGACATTTGAACATGACCAAATGTCCAGCATACGTAACATGTTACAGTATTACCCTAAATAATCGACTCCTTAACCACAGCCAAATTCTGCTGTGATTAAGGAGTCGATTATTTAGTGCATTAGTGTACCTCTTTATGAGCGCAGTAATATTTGGAAAGTCAACTCTTCCCATTGGTGTTCATTCAAGCACGTTGCCACATAGACAGGATTATCTTCCCAAAGTTTCATCTCATTCTAATTACCATATATGAAAATATTCTCGAACATATCAGGGGCGACTAATTTAGAGGTGTTTATATACTCAATATTAAATCCAAGATGGCCAAAAAAATAGAAGCTCCCATCTCGAGGTCACCCCGAGGATCCACGTGAAGTTTTGTGTTATTTCTTTGTTTTCTCTTTTGTTATGCTTAATCTCTTCATGTTTGTTTTTAGTTTGATCATTCTATCGTTCATATAAATTGTTTTTCGAATTTGACCAGTTGCTGAAAATTGATCAAAGGTAATAAAAATGACCAAGTTTGGCCAAAAGAATTTCCTGGGCATATGGAGACCTTGGTAGGAAGTCATTTTTAGCTCAACTTGATGAAGTCGAGCTTGAGCTATTGCCATAGGTTGGCATCCCGTCATCCATGCTTGTGTCTGTCAGCAATTTCCTTTGGCTCACCCTACAGGCTGCATCCCTCATCTGATCATCACCAAACTTCATATGGATCTTCGGGGTGACCTCCAGAATTTGAATCCCGTGGCACAACCTGCAGCCTGCATTTATCAGAGAAATGTTTTGAAAAGTTACAGGCATGTTTAGGATCATCTCTAGATGGGAGCCAACAAATTTTAGCGATTTTCAATTAAAAACAGCAGCCATCTTATATTTTACTCTTTGCATGACTAAATCCTTTGGCACACCATACAGACCTCGTCCGACCATCACCAAACTTTATATGCATCTTCAGCGTGACCTCTAGATGGGAGCCATCAATCTTTTTCTGAAATTCGTTAAAAAACAATGGCTGTCAGCGGGCATCTTGGATCTGGGACTAATATAGTTATTTTAGTCCCAGCTTGGATATTACTCTTTGCAAGACTAAATCCTTCGGCACAACCTACAGGCCACATCCCTCATCTGATCATCAAACTTCATACGGATCTTCAGGGTGACCTCTAGCTGGCAGCCAACGATGTTTTCCGAATTTTGTTTAAAGAAAACATGGTTACCAGCAGCCATCTTTGATTTTGCTCTTTTCATGACTAAAATCATTTAGACGATACAGGCCCTACTTTCTTTTGGTGGTCTTAATGGCTAAGACACTGCGCTTATGTTATCTTACTAAGAAATCATCGAACCAGCATTGAACAATAGACAATTACAAAGTAGGTGGGAGTTGTACCGATGCTCAAATTATCAGGTTGTCTGTTGATTGCTTAATTACATAACGCAAGCGCGACTGTCTCAACCACAACACGAAATTGTTGCAACTGACATTCTTCTGTATGTGGAAATGGGGGGGGGGGGGTGTCGAACAAAATAAAACTAATTTCGATGAAACTGCTGTTTACAGAACTAATTTCGTGAATGTCTCTTCGTTTTCTCACACATAAATCAATACAAATTATATTTTTGCAGAATGTTCTGCTATTGGGCTGAACAATATAGCAAGTATGCACACCCCTCCATGCAAATTACATGTATGCTGCGGCGGGAAAAACATTGTAACATTGACGAAATGAGTTCTATATATGCACAGATGCGGTGACACGCCCCCTAGTAGAGTCGCTTATGTCCGATTTTGGGCTCCCGTGGGAAATTCATGAACAAATATAGAGACCATGCTCATGAGCCAGTATATGGTCTCTACTTCAGAATTTTTTTTTTTAGACACCCTGGGGTCGCGACTCTGTGGTCTAATGATGTCAAACTCAAACTCAAAACTCAAGTGATTTTATTTGATGCTCAGTATACATAAATTACAATATGGTAATGGGGCTCTGTGGAAGCCATGGCTTTTGTGTCAGAGCCCTATAATAATACAATAATTATAATATAGACATAATGTGGGTGCAAGTGCAAGAGGAGAAGAACAGTTGAGAGAGAGAAAGAGATGTAGGTTGGGGAGGGGTGGGGTGGTAAATGGTGTGCATAATGTGTTGAAGATACGCTCATAAGCAATAGAACTATATGTTACTTGATTTCCTGAAACATTATTATTTCAATTTAATGAATGTGTAAGGATGTGACTGAGTTACCAGTGGATCTCAGTTGATTTGGGCTAAGAATATGGTGCTTTGTTTGTTTTTTGTCCTTTGATGAATTTGAATAATATAGAAGGTGATTAACACATATGGGTCATTTATGATACATTATAGCTATTGATAAAGTGATCTTTTAGATATTTGGGGTAGTCAATACATGTTTCAATGCGTAATTTGCAATCTTCAGGGAGGCTATTCCATAATGCTCGGGCTTTGTTTGAGATTGCATTTTTTGAGGGTTTGGTCCTTTTAAATTCATGATATAGATTACCTTTTGATTTTGAGCGAGTATTATGGCTATGTATATCTGCTAGGTTTGTGAATAATTTTGATAAGGAATCGGGTAGTGCATGTGTATGGTAGTCATGCAGTATTCTAATTAGCTGCATGTTCCCAATGTCATCAAGCATTAGTAGTTTGGCTTGTCTGGAATATGTGGAAATATTACTAGTACCATTTGAGATAATTTTTAGGGCATTCTCCTGTAATTTTCTGATTTTAGTAAGATTTTTTTTGGTTGACGAGCTCCAGATTGCATTACAGTAGGTCAGGTAGGGTATAATTATTATAAATACTCGGTTTTCAATGTAGCAGTAGGAACAAAGTCACTGATTTTTCTCAGAATTCCAACATTACTGGAAAGTTTAGAGCATATTAAACTTATGTGTTTGTCCCAAGATAGATTGTCTTCAATAGTGACGCCTAAAAATTTAGTATTCGTCACTCTGTTGATGGTCTTGTCATTTATATTAAGTATTGGTAATACTTCAGGTAGTGAACAATTAGTGAAGAGCATATAATTTGTTTTATCAATGTTCAATGACAATTTGTTAGCAGCAAACCACTGACTCATATAATCCATTTCAATGTTAACTCTGTTAAATAGGTTGTGGATATCTTTATCAGAACAAAATGCATTTGTGTCATCAGCAAAAAGAATCAGTTTGACATCTTTACATACACTAGGAAGGTCATTCATGTAGATTAGAAATAGAAGAGGCCCTAAGATAGAACCTTGTGGAACACCACATGTAATTTCATTGAGTTCTGATATGTGACCATCATATTGGACACATTGTTTTCTATGCGTAAGATAATCATGAAACCATTTCAGTGCAACCCCACGACATCCATAATTCTCTAGTTTCTTTAGCATTATACTGTGATTAATTGTATCAAATGCCTTAGACAAATCGAGGAACACCCCAATAGTGTGCTCACGATTGTCTAGGGCACCAGTTATTTTTTCTATGAGGTCAGTCAGTGCTAGAATTGTGGAATGATTCTTCCTAAAACCATATTGACTACTATATAAAATCTTATGTTTCTCCAAGTAATTAATTAGTCTGTTATACATAAGTTTTTCAAGTATTTTAGAAAAGATCGGTAGTACAGATACTGGTCTGTAGTTGCCAATTACACTTGGGTCTTTTGCTTTAAAGATTGGTGATACTTTAGCAAATTTCATTTGTTCTGGGAATACACCCTGTGAGAGAGATAAGTTACAGATATATGTCAGAGGTTGAATAAAGAATTCTGCACACTGTTTTAAGGCACCACAATTAAATTCATCTAATCCAGCAGCTTTTTTTGAGTCTATGTTATTTAGTATATTCATTATCTCTAATTCTCCAGCAGGTTCAATATAAAATGAAGATAATTTGGGAACTGGGAGAAATTCATTAGGATCTTTAGTTGAGTTTATCTTTGCCGCAAGGTTAGGTCCAATATTAGTGAAGAATTCATTGAATTTATCTGCAATTTTTACTTTACCATTTATGTACTTGTTTTCATGTAGAAATTGTTTCACAGTAATATTGTTTTTGTTCTTATTGAGGATTTTTTTCAGTACTGCCCAGGTTGATTTCATGTTTCCTTGGAAACGCTCAAATTTGTTATGGTAATAGCTTCGTTTCGCCATTCTTATTATAGTGATTAATCTATTTTTATATGCTTTGTATCTTTCATTGTTATATTTAGATCTGTTTTGTAAGAAGTTTCTATACAATTTATTCTTTCTCTTGATTGAGTTAACTATTCCTGCTGTTATCCACGGATTGTTGTTATGAGTCCTAATTTTCTTTCTACGCTTTGGAAAGCTGTGATTGTATGCATCACTCATATAATCAATGAAAGTTTCATAGGATGAATTGCAGTCGGTACTGTTGTAAATAGTGCCCCAGTCCATAGAGGATATCTTATTGTTGAAGTTTTGAATGTTCTGATTTGAAAATTCACGTTGGTAGATGTACATCTCTTTATTTGAGCAGTGTTTATTTTCATGCCCAGTTATTATAAGGAATATTGGTAGGTGGTCAGATATATCTTCAACAAAAATGCCTGAGTATTTTGGGGAAGAATGGTGACAGTTGGTGAATATGTTGTCTATTAGGGTTGCACTGAACTCTGTTATTCGTGTTGGTTTAGTTATCATTGGGAGGAACATAAAAGATTTCAATAGATTGGTGAAATCTTTACCTGCATTATTATCAGATCCTAGATTAATATTAAAGTCTCCCAACAAGTCACAAAGATGGCCGCCATACTCATTTTCTTAAGTTCGCTATTATTGGATTTCATGATATAAATATAATTGTGATATAAAATATATGACAATCCTTTTGTACAGTGTATGGCGTGATGGCATGTTATAATTATATATAAAAACTTGTCATCTCGATCAAAGATGGCCATCAAAATGGCGACCGGGAGTGGGAAAATTGATGATTTTCCATACATGTCGCCTATATCATTTCCGATTGTATCGAACTGATGACGATTAGGGAATATACTTCTCTTGAATCTTGATAAAAAAATCACTTAGGCATCACAATAGTTGATATCTTGAATCATAACCTTGATTGTCTTCTCCAAATCCGACGATTTAAAGGAAGTGGTATGAATTTTCGCCAAAATATACTTTTTTATTTTCTAACTATTTCCTTATAGAAATTTAGAATTAATCGGTAATGGAAATGCGTAGGATCATTACATAAGGTATTTACATCTAATTGGGTCCAGAAACTGTCAACTTAATCCAAGATGGCGGCAAAAATACGATAATACACAAATTTTACACTCTTTCACCCAATTACGTTTCTGTCATGCAGAAGGTGAATGTATTAGACTAATTTTATTCTTCCAAATAAATAATCACCATGTTATGACACATTCCTATTAGTTGTCTTACCACAATGACTCAAAATGCGAGTTCATATGACAATTAGTGTCCAAATAAGCATCGTGAAAATAAGCCAAACATTATATTTGTATACGTCAAATAGCATGTGCATCACAGGAGACCGAAATATATCGGTGTTAGATGTATGCATGAATATACTCCGATTTAGATAATCCGGAGTTATTAATACCTCATTGTAATCGAGATGGCCGTCAATGTGGCGGAATTGTCAAAATTTTGCATTAAAATACATATATTTCCGCAATATATCCCAACGTGTAAGAATGACACATATGCATGTCATCATACATACGCGGGAAATAGTATTATAATAAGTATCGCCTGTCTATTTTTGGCTCGTATCTATTGCGTTTACCATTCACATTCTTTCGTCATCTAAGCTGCAGGGTTGGATATGCAGAGCAGTTGCCCAGTCCCTGTTGATTTCGATAAACTTCAAAATAATCATTAATCAAGTGCGACCGGCTGATGTACAAACGCAATGCATTGTCTCACTAAACTCGCCACATGCCCAAATCATAGAAATCAATATGGGATATTAGTTTGCTGTATACTATCAATGGTCCATACCAGCCAAGACACCTTTCGTATATTGGTCGAATCACTTTGTGTGGCTACCACCAATTATCTGAACAAGAGAAAATCCAAGAACCAGACATACCACTTCGCCTGTTTTCTGGATCTAGTCTGGTGTATGATAATGTTCATTTCAACTGAATGAACATGTCCTGGGAGGTCAATAACCTATATATAGTAATTTCTCAAAACACCACATATGCTATGAAAGTGTACTTTGTTATAGGACATGGGTGCCTGCAGCTGTCTTGGACTTCACATTTGAATCCATCGGTACACCCTGCAGCCCATATTTTTTGACTGCTCAGCATAAAATTATTAATGCCTCCCCAAGTTGAGCTACAGTGTCATTGACACTTTCATATTATAAACGGGGTATGGTCAGGCTTTAATTCAATTGTTTTTAAACAATCATCTCATTCTAATTCATGTTTCTGTTGATTCATATTTATCTGTATATTTAGTACATATTAAATTATTTTCTGTTAAATGCATTCTTGACTCCAATTAATAGCGGTTAACCCGGCCATCGAATGGTGGAATGAATACTGGTGAATACTTATAGTGTATTTGGTACTACTACATCAAATAAATTGTGGAAATTTTCATAAAAATTCAGGTATTTATTATTTTGAATCAGTTTGATAGTTTGAATTTCTAGTATGACCTTTAACAGAATGTAATGTTATTTACTAAAAAATATAATGCAATAATTCCTCGATATCGGCTCTTCCTACCATTGCGAAGCAGAATTCACCAAGCATTGGATTGTTCACCCACTAATAGGGAACGTGAGTTGGGTTTAGAGCGTCGTGAGACAGGTACCCAACTTATGATGAGTTGACGGTAATCTTGCTACCATCTGAGGGACTATGACTGAATGCCTGTGAGCAAGCATATAGTGGGGCAAGATATGTAACAAACTTAATGATATAAAGTTTATTTAAAACTAAAGACAGTAATGTATAAATTTGCAAAAAAATATCACTATTAAAAATATGCAGAGAAAGCCAGCTTAACAAAAATACTAACAATAAAAAATCTATGATATGATGAAGCCAATTCCATGTGCATGGAAATATATTGTATAATGTAGAGAATGTAGAGAATGAATCTCCAATATGTTATGGAATGTGATACATTAATTCTAGGCAGCAAATTGAAGAAGTAGTCTCTTCTTGGATAATTACAAACAAGATACATTTTTAATAAAACTCTTGTATTAGTATCCTTGAGAAACATTTGTTTTCAGACATATTCATGTTAAAACTGACTGAAAAAGAGTGATAAAAAAAAAACTTTAAAAATATACTTTTAATCGAAACACATGCAAAGATCACAACCAGTGTAATTTTCTAAACAGGTGACTCTTGTTGTACCAATTTCATAGTAAAAGAAAAGAAACTTTCTGCTGACTGCAGCTTCTGTTGGCTGGTTATTTCGTAGGATGATTATGATTAATTACACCCCGTACACAAGGGTTCATGGACAGAGCAGACCCCTTTAATTTTGTGGTAATTCGATCAATTGTTATCAAACATTTATAATGTAAACAAAGCAAGAACTCCCCACCTCGCAGTTTTAATACCCAATAATACATAAGAAACCGTCCCTTGGTACCAATTATTGAAGAATATAAATGACCCACATCAAAGTTTTTAAAAGACGAGACAGTATTGTGCTGTCAAGTGGAAGCAGGGATAATTTTACTGATATTAGCCAATATAGATCGTGATGCTGGGGGAGCACTTCACTTGAGATACTAGATAACTTTCCGCCTCTGAAGAAGAGGGCCTATGAATTTGATTCAGGAGAGCTCTGTTTTGAAATTCTTGCCCTCATCAATACAAACTTGAAAAAAGACACTATTGAGTGCGGATTGACAGCTAATTAGGTGCCATGTGTATATAGAAATCACAGAAATGCATGACTTTCAATAGAAACATGAACATATAAATGTAAGAAACGAGTGAATGATTGCGGCAAATACATGAGCGATGGGTGATGCTGGGAGAACATTAGACCTAGTATCGATGACCACGTTGATCCCAACATCTGAACCAGCATCACGGAATTAACGAAATTAAGGCTTAGCTCCGCCTCCGTTATCATGATTTGTAATTGATTCAATCTGATAGCACACGAAATAACAACTCTTGATTTATATAAAATTTCAGCAAAAAGAGCTCGCATATTTTAATAACTAAATGGCGAGCAAAATCAACTAACTAATTAACAATTTTTCAGGCATAGAATATGCATTTCCCTTTCATAACTGGAGCTGCGTTGGTGCAGCATTAAAGATCCTGTGCGAGTGCATTCTCTTATGTGCAAGTTTCCCATATACAAGAGAATGCACTGGCTTACAAGGTAAATATTGTTAGGCTAATGTATGGGAGACTTGCGTATATAAGAGAATGCATTGGCACAGGCTTTTCACTAATTTCCAGGAAGCTCCAGTCATGAAAGGGTTAAAGGCATTTCGATATTTTGGTTTGAATATTGGAGATTTGTCAGAATTTACCTTATTGGAAAGATTATTTGAAACATATGTCATAAGGCCATGTATCTGGCAAGAATAGTGTTTCCTAACACTCCAAAAATCAACTCACATTAAATGAATTCACAAGTAATATAAATCACTAACAAGCAGTAAAAGCTATTCAGTTTGGGAATTCTGATGTGTTCAATATTTCATTCTAAGCTAATTTGGGGGTGTTTCAACAACAAAATATTATAAACAAAATTCAGTTTTACATCACTATTAATTCATTCTTAACTCTAAAACTTATTAGAAACTAAATATGACAGACAACAATTAATCTTATAAATATCAAACACACTTAATTGTAAATTCTAAAATTTATGCCCTAATTGTCACTGTAACTATAAGACTCTTCAAGATGGCACTTTATTCAAACATCATAATATAAAAAATAATTGTTTATCAAAATAGGCAAAATAGGTTCCTTAAATATGTATTCAGGGTTATACAGTAATGCCCTAAATAATCGACTCCCTAACCACAGCAGAATTATGGGTAATTTTTCAGGATTTAGTCGGAAATATGGCTTGTTGCCATTCATCAGAAAGCTCAGTGAGAGCTTTCCGATGAATGGCAACAAGCCATATTTCCGACTAAATCCTGAAAAATTGCCCATAATTCTGCTGTGGTTAAGGAGTTGATTATTTAGGGCATTAATGTAAAGTAATTTTTACAAAGCCTATTTACTTTTTATTTAGATTCTATTCCATAAAATAACACATTTGGAACAAGGATTTCTGCAAGTAAGACACTATTTTGTTTTTTATTGATTTCCCATGCATTTCTATGTTCTCACTGGAACTTTAATTAACATTCATGTTCTCAGTCATCATCTCGTGGTGATTTCATAAACATGTTCAGAGATTGTTGACATGATGTTTTGAAATTTTTGGATCTCACCTCCACCTCAGGTTGCAGCTGTAAGTTGTGTCGTTGCCCGTTCATATGACTTCGTACAGCACTTACACCCATACTTGATATACTAAATGATTTATTACAAATTCGACACCGCTCTTCGTGAACGTCCCGATCTGCTTCGAGCCATGATTTGTATTCATTTTTGCGAATCCAATCTGGGTTAAATTTACAATTACCCGGCATGTTGACTTTTACAAACAGAAGAGACAAGTTCTCAAACAAACAGAAGAGACAAGTTCTCAAACAATGGGTATGATTGGCCGACGCAAACTTTTCAGTCAATAAAAACTATGCCTGTATCGAGCTTTGATTTTTGTGTGGATTTCCGTACTTACCGTTGCGTACCACAATTCGCCTATCACGATTTTGCGATTTTTTATCAGAGGGATTCACCGGAATTCTAATGGCAATCTGTGGCAATTGGCAATTATTTTATGGCTTTTAAACAATACAAAGCCGATAGTTAAGGGGGGGGTGTCGCAATTAAGCACTTTCAAGTACTTTGGGGGGTTATGGACCAAAATTTAAGTACTTCAAGGCCTTGAAAAACAGGGCTAAAAATTCAAGCACTTTCAAGCACTTTAAGGACCTGTGCGAACCCTGAGTCATGGACCATGAATAAACGAATGTACCATAGAATGTTAACCCTTTCTACTGAGAATAGGAATATACCATATAGTTTAGTGGGCAAGATATCTTTGATGGATATACTCATGTTAATGTCCGTGAGTGGGTTTAAAACCATCTATTAGACAAGTCCAATAGATGACTAATCCCCGAGCGGACAGAAAAGTTTAACTCTTTCTGTACTATACTCACTGACGAGTAGTTCCGTTAGGAAATATTCAGATAATAAATTCAACAAAAAAATTCACTTATTTTCTGAACATTTCCCACCAATGAATATGAATAATTCTGCTCCTGAATTATCTCTTTTTCTGTCTGTCGTCTGCTTTTGATAGATGAACACCACTCTAAAAATGAATAATAGACAGTTCCAAATTTCCAATGTATACTTTTACAACTGAAGGAGAGAATCAATTTAGTACATAAAGGGTTAACAATGAGCCTTGAAGCCTGAGTATATCTTTAAGGTTTATGAGAATGTTATGTATATTATATCTGCCAGTTGATACCTTTTTTGCCATATGCTTCCAGAGCTTTGTTGGTTTTAGAGAAGCATTTGCATCCTGTAAACTTGTTAAATGACAGCGGTGATGGGTGAGCCGTCTCTATTATTGTATGTTTAGTAGTGTCGATCAGCTTAGCTTTCTTTTGGGCTGGTTTTCCCCATAGAACGAAGACCAAATCTGAGCATTTGTTACTGAGAGTCTCAAGCACCTTTTCTGTGAAAGTGCTCCATTTTAGCTTGAAATGTGAGTTGGGCTGACTTTGTCTGAAAAGAAAATGATTATAAAGCATTGAACAACTGGTTAACGGCTGGATAGTAGTTACTTGATTACTTAATTACAATACGAGAATCAACTAGCCATCAAAGAGTGCCCAGTTATTAAATGGTTTATTATATGTTGGTGCATTTAGAGAATAAAGGGAGAATGTAATTTTTCTTTTGAAACATAAGGAACGGAATCTCTTCTTTGTAAACAGGCCTGGAAATAGAGTGTCTGATATTTGCAGAATGAGGTCCCCAGAGGGTGAATTTAGTGATGCTACCCAACACAGCGAGTCAATTGTGTTGGATGCATTGTCACTTTGCATTGAAATTGGGATATAGGTAACAGCATATATAGAGTTTAAGGCGGCTACGGTGCATTTATTGCATTGTATCTGTTAACACACCCAATGGAGAGCAGGGCATGAACTGTTCCGAAAATACAGTCGCAGAAGACAGGTAGAATTATTTCCCACCTGTCATACCAGAAAGTTGTTGTGAATACCCTAATAATGTGGTATCACGACACGTCTGACATGTGTACATCTCAATGATTTCATTCTATATGAAGAATTTCTTTATCTGTAATACTAACCCTATAGATGTATAAGTATTTTGTTATTACTCAGATTAAAAAACATTCAGTTAGGCCATGCCAAGTATTTTTCCCATTTCTGAGGCCAACAAATTTTGAAAACCATGCGAACGCGCGGTCTTTAAAGGGGTACTGTACACTTAATCTGACCATTTATGGGACAATATCTGTTTATATTCAACAGAATATATGCAACAAATGAATGAATTTGAGCCACGGATTAGTGCAAAATACACCCATGTGCTCTATGAACGATGTGAACAACATGGTAATTATAATGAAAATGAATTTAATGTACAGTACCCCTTTAATTGTTATTTTTTATATCTGGGTGCCCTTGGCCGTTATTACCCAAACAAATGTACACAAAAGTTAGTTGATAACTTGAGAGCTTCCTTATGATTTATTTCAGCCAAATACACCCAAATAAAGTATCATTTACACATTTTGTTATTGAGTTTGCAGACCCAGAACAGAATCAAACATGCATATATCAGAGGTCCGTTAAATGTCAAAGCAAGGAGATATATAAGTAAACAAAGCCTAGTTTTCCAGAGAATATTGATTTGTTGCACCATCAGAAAATGCATGTAAACAATACATTAAATGATCGTATCATCACTATACTTATTTCTATCATGGTAGATGATATATATTATTTTGAAAAGAGATTAATAGCAGACATGTCAGGTGATCAATCACATTCAGGGGCTAACGTGAATGCCCGGGCTCCACGTTTACATACAGTCTTTTGAATGAATAGAAGATCAACGGGGTGGGACTCGGTCCAAATACAGCATCATCCCAACCGACATCCCAATCTATTGTGAGCCGAGAAGACTTGGTCTAATCGGAATGTTAAAACGCAGACAACACAACAACCGATTCAAAGTGACAATGCAAAGTAAGTTGCGAAGAATAGAGTACGTAGTTCAGCGTTATGTTCACTTACTCTACTGTTAGGGTGACGTTGAGTAAGAAGATTCCTTGCTCCGCCCACTGTTGTAAGTTGCCATGGTCTGGAATTTGAAATCCGCTTATATCACTGGCCAGTTCTTTGTATATGTTCTTCAATGAGGGTGGAACAGCAATCCCCTTTGGCACAGAAAATGATAAACCCATGGCCTGGAAGTACCATTAAAGATTATTTATCTCTTTCAGTTTATACAACAAAATTTCTCTGAAACTCATTTTGCGAAGGCAAATTGCCTGATAATTTCCAGGAATTGACATTTGGTGTGGTTACACAATGGTGATTCAAAAGATAGACTTTCAATTGAAAAACATGAGACACGTCACCATGGAACAGTGCAATGTTTTAATAGCTACAATTTCATTTCTGTCAAGTTCATGAAACAAATTGGGGAAAATATTTCTTAGACAAGTTAGAGAAACAACTGACATAAATGCTATTTTCCCTTTATATTTCAAATTATTTTCACTTAAAGGGATACTGTACCCCAAATGTTTTTGTTGGTTTCTATAGTCTCCGAGTCGGAGAATAAGGTAACAATTTTTCCATTATTTGGAAGTCTGTTGAGTACGAAGTAATGTTACGGATTTTGTACAGTTTTCAACCAAATGTATCAAATAAAAGTTATATTATATGCATACTAGTCCCATATACTCATTTAAGTTATTGTATCGTCACTAGTCAGTGAGTGGCTTGGGTTTTCTCTCCGTATCATCATAATGTTTTAAACGATCGTGTGTGCCATCCGTTTACCAATCCAGTATCCCTCAATTAATTTGATTACGTCTTGCACATGGAAATTCGTAATTTACTTTACGCCATTTTATGGCTCCAGTCATAAATGAAATTTATATCAAATTATTAACTTTGATTTTAAGATAGTCTATTAACCTGAGCGTCTACAGAATACATCTTCGACTCAAATTACTTATGTTTCTATATATTATCGATATTAGATCGTTGTTATCACCGGAAATTTATTGAAAATGGCGTACAGTACCCCTTTAAGTGCTGGTCTCTTTTTGTTTTGTAGTAGGACTGATATATTGCAATTATATTTCTATCATCATGTATTTCCCACCTATTTTGATATTCGGAACCTGATCAAATCAAACAATTATGTTTCGTTTGGCTGAACAGATATAATTTCCAGCTATAAACACAGTCTCTGCCAAAGTATGTAAAAAATGTTGGTCAAGTTTTGAATTTATTGAAGATAGTGCATGGTATTACTTTTGTGTTATGATAAATTGGAATAAAGTTCATAATATACCACCATGCATTGTTGTGATAACAGTGAAATATTCGTGTTTCATCACTTGATCGGAGGCAACTATGACTACTATTTTGACACATGGACAATAAGATCTTCACATTTTATACAATTCTACATGCATATCAGACCCTGCATTCGATTGCTCTCTTATCAGATTCATCAGAGAGGTACCAACAGCCATTTTTGGACGCCATCTTGAATAGAGCATCCCCCCCCCCCCCAAGTCAGATTTTAGCAGGTTTTGGATACATGAAATTCTCCCTTTCCAAATGATGCCAAATTTAGCTTGTTAAGAATTTTTTCTGGGTATGCCCTATATCTCAGCCAGACTATATGTTAGCCGAGGAAAATTAAGAAAGTTACCAATATTTTGTGAAAAATTTAACAAAATTGCTGTGAGCCTAACTGTTGCATTTAAATAGTTTTGCATTGCGACAAGTCTGCAGTGAACATGAAATGATTGTTCAATGTCTGGAAGCTCAAATGTGTAAATGTGATGGGAGATACACCCGGTGCTCTGGTGATGCGAGGTACAGAATGCTGAGATACATGTGGTCTTCAGATAGTATAGATTCCTTCATGTGGTGTACTAGCTTAACAATTTAGTAGTTTTCTGTGTAGGTCCATCTAAACTTTCCACCTCATGACATAGCTCAGGCATAGAAACCCTATAATAAGCATCGTTTTTGTAACCCTTAAATTTACCTGTCCCTCTGCATGATAAGGATCTTGACCCAGGATGACAACTTTTACCTGTAAAATAAAACATTATCTTTAGTATTTGTTGAGATTATTTAGAAACCACTATGTTAAAACCTGAGGGTCCCCTGGTGCGATACCACCACTAAGAGTATATATACTATATATACTTGTAGCGGTGGTATCTCACCAGGGGACATGTGGGTGAAAGAACCTCTAGCAACAAACTTTCAGATCAGTGTGGCAATTAATACCCATGAAATATTTATGTAAATAGGAATAATATTTCAAATTCAATTATTTAATTGTTATTAATTTGTTTAGAACTTCAAAGTCAAGCTGTTGGCGAGAATCAATAATGTGAACCGGGGACAGCCTAGAGGTTTCAAATTGGGAGAAGTCACTTCTCCCTATTAGTCACTTCCCCCTATTTGATTATTAGGGAGAAGTGGACTGTTATCAGGGAGAAGTCATAATGGCTCAAGTTCAATTTACATCCCAACATCACCATTCTAAGATCCAATAAGTATTATACAATACAACAGCCCATTAATAAAATTACTATAATTAGCAAGGACACCATTATAATCAGAAAATAAATACATTTAATTTATACTGTAGGAACATACATGTATGCATACTGGAATATGAGAGAGAAGTGACTTCTCCCAAGGAAAAAAATAGGGAGAAGTGAACTTTAATCTTGTAACTAATCACCCCAACTACTTACTATACTGACAACACAAATCACACCCGCATCATCATCCAGCGATTTATGGCTCACCACAGACACAGATGTCAAACAATCCGACACAGGTGAACTAAACTCAAATACAGATAATAGGACTGCCAAACGAAGGCATGTCCTGTCACATCCCGCCAAAAAACACGAAAAACCTCCACACGTAAAAATCAATATTCCCTAGACAAAATTCCTTTATACAAGGCCATGAGAAATGTCCGAATTAAAATCTTCAAAGCAGAACAACACATAGAATTTCTAAACCGCTGCTTGACCGAACGACTTATACCTCTTAGTCAATGAGTTAGTATCCAACGAACTAATATCTGCACACAGGAGCCACACGCACAAAGACAAAAAGAGACACTCCTTGAAGCTTCACTTAACATTATACAAATCAACAAAGAATTCACACAATCCCGACTTGACCACAACAAATCGGAATTCATTGCCAAAAGCACTGAACTTGATGCCTCATTCTCACTTACTGATAGAAACAAGGCAAAAGAAGCAATAGATACACTCCTAACAAGACTCAATTTGGAGCTAAGACAGAGGAATATGGTCAGACTAGAATACCTAAAAAAGGAAAAGATCATAGACCCCTACTTCATTTCAGTCACTGAAATCAGACTGAAAAAAGATACCCTACCACGCAAATGCCCTCCAAAGGCCAAAAGACGTATAATACGTCACAGTACTGATGCACCAAGCACAAACAATTTAACTAATATACTCAACATTGCCAAAGCCCTGGCCTGTATACAAATTCCCAAATACTGGACAATAACTTAGTGGTACACCCCTCCGAAACCCGACAGGACATATACATCAAACACTTGACAAAAGCACTCAACAAATAATTTATAAAAAAATAAACCCCTCCCAACAATCTTTTTAAACTCTTACAACAAGAATCCAACAACACATTTGGGATATATCAAATGCTTACAAAAGCTAGTCAGTAAACACAACTACCACTCATATGTGTCGCATGTCTCACATACTTACTCAGACATCGAGAACAACACTCGACGTCGGCGAAACATAATATAAAACTGGATGTTGCAACTTAAGGACGAAATATCCAGAGGGCATGAACAGGTCAGACACCTTAGGGTGAATAATATTATCTCCAATTTATAGCGCAATAAAATACCGAAGTCCAATCATATAAATATAAAGTTAAAGATTTGAAAAGTTCAAAGCATCGCAAAATATTCTGATAAACAGATTTTGACTTAAATATTTGAATTGCATGCGCGATCGGCAATGTTTATTGACAAATCACTGTACTATAACAATAATTACATAACAATGGTTTCAACATGCGAAATATTGTAATTGAAGAATTAATTATATTCAATATGCAAACAATTTTGATCTGTTTGCCAATGTTCTTCATAATGATGATCAATTCAGACTTTTATAATTTCTAACATCTACCTACTGACCAGCGTCTTGTAATTTACAGGCTCTAAATATACCAGACTTTGCATTCAAAATGACTTCAAACATGTTCCAATTCACTCTTATCACTAATTTATATTTGAAAATTTCAAAATGTACAATTCCAATCTTGAAGCCTTAATTAAAGGGACACAAGACACTTTTAAAATATATAAGTCTGTAAGAACATCACCACTAAGAAGAACAAATAGATACACTTTATTCATATATTCATTATTGATACTTCTCCGAAAACATAATTCTGCATGTTGAAACCATTGTTAAGAAAATAAAACTGTTACAGTGATACATCAACAAACATCTCTAATTGTGTAGTAAGTTCAAATATTTTAGATTTTCAGAATATTTTTCAATAGACTGATGTTTACCGTCGAGTTTTTGACATGTGAAATCTCATTATTGGACATTTATTAATGAAATATAAACAAAGCCAATCTATTTTTTCATGTACATGATGACAGTTTTTTTTACAAACATTTTATGTTAATTCGCATGAACCTACCCCAAAGGCCACAAGTCCCTTTAAAGGTACGGTTGGCCTTGGCGGTCGGTATCCTGTGAAAATATTTCCACCCGTCAAAAACCGCCACAAACAGAAAGAACATCAAAATGTAGACAGACTTTGTCCGTACACAAATAAGAAATATCGCATAAACATAATGTTATTGTCAAATGTTTGACCATTGTTATGTAAACAAAAACATAAAAAGTAACTTTTCTGGTGTTTGTTTATATTATGATGGTAAACATAAAGAGCGTTCTTTGTTGGTGAATTCCTGATATGGAACTAATAAAGAGCGTTTATGCCATTTGTGTGTGATCAGCCAGTAGCATTGTGCTGTCTTCTGTAACACAATCAGGCTCTTGCTGAGGTAAAATATAGTTGGTCTTTATGATAACATGCTGTTTACGCGATGGTCATGGTATATATGAACGAAACTGTGTGCGTTTTAATGTTTTTCTGTTTACGGCGATTAGAACAAATATGAATATTTTCGACAACTAAGGCCTCACGTGCCTTTAAATACCTTGTTCAGAGGCGTTAGGTTGAAAGCATTGAAAATCAGATCTTTTGGAGGATAAATCTTTTTCGTCTTCCAATCATCCTTCAGAGTTTTCTCCAGCAGTTTGAAGTAATCTTTCCCAAATTCCGTGGAAAGATTCTCCTTCCATGAAGCCTCTGTTAGGTAGTCACTCAAAGTACCTGTCGTCAATGTAGTCTTCGATTCTGTAAGACTTGCATCTGAGGTGAAAGCATATAAAGTTCAGGCCTCAAATTAAAAATAGTAATTCTTTCTTGTATCGTGTTCCGGTATTTAAAATGGGTCGGCAAATTCATGAAACACTCACATATCCTCAGGATGACATATTGAAGTGTAGAAATCATCATCTCTGAAAAAAGGCTCTCATTTTCAAAATAATTTAACAACTCGCAGTTGAATTTCTTCCGATACATGGTCAAAATAAGGAGCCTTTACTTTATTAAAGTTACTCAATCCGATCAGACGGTCCCCATATCATCAACTTACAACAACATTTTATCAAAATACGCTTTAGTTATCAGAATTGATTATTTACAACAAAATAATGCTAACCGCTGTAAACTGTGGTATAAAATTTCCCAAAATGAGTTATTTTTCAACATGTTGTTAAACGAAATATGGCCGTATTATCACTTCAGTATCACCATATTTGGCCGTATTACTACTGAGCATTAATTCGGATTATGCATCTTTAATGATAATCTCAAATATATTAGTGTGACATCAACTAGATATTCCATAGACATAGGGCTTACATAGGTATATGGCTGAACGAGGTCCTAATCATCCAAATGATTATGTCACATAACATTTCCAAGGTCACAATCAGTCAAGGTCCCATTCATCCCAATTAACTGGATATTGGTGATAGGGCACTGCGAATCAATTTTATCGATACAATTCAGAATCGTTTGTCTGATTTGATTCGAAAATGGCAGTCCTGATTCAAATTTTATCGACTCAGCTTCACTTGACTGCATTCCCATGGTTTCTATAGACTACAGCTAGAGTACTTACAACAATGCTCTTGTGCTAAGAAACTTTGCAATACTAGCGAACGCATGCACATACAGATAACACTGTCGCAAATGATCTAAATAAACCACCAAATTATTTAATTCATTATAATCTCAGTGAGAATGACGTAAACCCAACATGACTCAGGGGTTCCAGGAGCTGATTGTCACAATGGAATTACAGCCAACTCATTCGCCAAACCTGACAAGTTGCCATCCCATATATACCACCATAGGTTAAGGAGTTCAGCATGACACAAATCAAATTACAGATTTCAGTACAACACGGAGATGGATGAAGTTTGACAACTACAAAAGTTTGAAAGCACATTCTAAAGAGTTATTCCCCACCCACCACTCATCGCATTCAATGATTCATATTTGGATTCAGGGGGTGAATAATATCTGATTTGAGTCAAGGAACCAACCCTTCAAAGCTCAGAGTTATCAGATTTCAAATTTTGAAATCTATTTATTTTTCCATGTCAAATTGTTGCAAGCCTAACAAAAATTCCACCGGAGATATATACAGACATGCGAGGACGACGAACGATAGTTTGGGAAGTCATGCATGGTTGCAGTTCATGATGGCTTTTAGTGACCGGAAATGATTCGTGCAATAAAAGACTACGATAATTATTTCCTAAAATTTACAGTATCTTGTGATAATTGGCATGTGTATACATATATATGTCAGATTGTCAACTCATTCCTGATTCAGTAATCATTATTTATGCAAGAAAATAAACAATTGTAAAACCATGACAATCACAACAACATTTTTTGTAATGCCACTTCAGTTATCAGAATCAATTAATTGCCCAAAAATAATGCTAACCACAGTCAACTATAGTATAAAATTGCCCAAAGCATGTTATTTATCAACATTTTCAATGAAATATGGCCGGATTGTCAAATATCTAACAAACAAATCCACTTGATTTTAGAGTTATCCATCTTCATCTGCAATTTGATCCAAGGCCATCATCTTGACGAATATTTTCCAGGCCACCAAAAATTACAGATCTCGGTGAAATAATTAGATAATTTTATGTGCCCATGCATTAATGCCCAGGCCAAAGAAAAAATTATTTGCGGTTTGGGTTTCCCTATCGACCCTATTTTAAACCCCCTACCCTAAAGTTTTTTTTATGGCTTTAAAGAAAATCTATTTAATTTTTTCTCCCAAATTTCATAAAACACAAAAACACATTTAAGCATCTCAGAATAGGTTGATTTCTAAGTAAAAGTATTGTGTAATATTAAAATTTATACAAAAATAATCAAGAGTAGTTTAATGTCAATATTGCAGAATAAAATACACACTTGAAAAGTCATAAGAATACTGTATGTCATAATAAAAAAAATAATTAACAAAATAAAACTTCAAGCTTACCTACCAACCCTATTTTTTTTCGGCTTGTAACCCAAACCAGACATTTAATTTTGATTGGCCTGACCACTAGTGAAACATTCTGCAGCAAACTAGGGCCGTAAGGATACACTTGGTCATGATACATGATCAACGATACAATACATATCACGCTAAATTAGTGTATCCAAATGATTACCACCTGAATTATCAGAACCAACATATTTATAACTAAAGGTGGAGTTGATTTTAAACTAAAGTGCAGTTTAATTGTTAGCTACCGGTACATGTACATGTAGATGAGTCAAATACACAAAATATACATGTAAACCTGAGAGAACATTGTAGGTTTTTCCTCTTTTATACATGGCCATTTTCAGAAATTACTTGATTTCCTGTATCGTGATTCACATGATACGATACGATCATGTCGATGCATGTATCGTTACACATTGAATGCACAATGAATCACTACAGTCCTACCGGTAACGAATGCTTTTCAGGGCTACACACATTGACAATTATTATTTCCGTATTCTGAAATATATCGGAGTGGACATAACAAAAGCCACATGGTTGATTCTGTCCGGATACATCGCAATTACGTTCTCAACTGACACTCTGTTCTGACTGGTTCTCATTAATAATTATTTAGACAAGGTCCAGATTTAGCCAAAATAAATTCCAAATTTTAACAATTTCCTCTACCATTGTTTGTGGCGGTACAAAAAAATGTCACCACACTTATTGTACCCATGAATTTAACTTGAAGTTTTGTCGCAAAGTTTACGGTACCTAAATACTAGTAGATATTCACAGTTTTTGTGGACTGAGATTTCCCCCAGCGGCCATAGGGGTACCATTTCCCCAACCCCTAGCGGAAACCTGATGACTCAGTTGACACACATGACAAGGGAGGCTAAATTCACATTTATCCAATTGAAGTGCAATTCATTGTAGGGAAGTCAATTTCGCAAAGTGCAATTCAATGCATTCAACCCCAATTATTATTCCTATCACAAATTACTAGTGAGTTCTGTGGAGCCTTTTGGATTTTAACCCTTTACCCAACAAAACGGCCAAAACCGGCCAAATAAAGCTTCAACCGCCTAAAATATCTTCGGTCTGTCTCAATAGAACCATACAAATATGGATATCATTGGAACCGGCTCCTTGACCACATTGTGATAGTTACAGTTATGCCCTGTGCCAATGCATTCTCTTATATATGCGAGTCGACCATAGGTCGCCTCGCATATATAAGAGAATGCATTGGCCTAAAAAAAATCTTTTTTTAACACTTTTTACCATTTTTTCTTACATTCTTTAACAATTTTATAATTTGTAATGTGTTAAGCCAATGCATTCTCTTATATATGCGAGGCGACCTATGGTCGACTCGCATATATAAGAGAATGCATTGGCACAGGGCCCTTCTGTTGGGTAAAGGGTTAAGACCAAGCTAATGGTTTGCTATATTCCTTAGCCAGTTGAGTTATTTAAATGTTACTCAGAGAGGGTTAGCCATTACTTGCATAAATAATTGAGAAGTGCCCTGCGCATGTTCAAGATTCCATTTCGCCAAACTGATTCAGTGACGACATTGAATCAGACTCCCGACTTTCAAATATCCTATTTGTCCATCCTACGGTATTTGTCCCCATCAACAAGCGTATTGTGTTAAATGATCATATGTTGGTTGATTTAATTAGCTTATGTATATTAACATAAAAAAGGGCACGTAAAACAGACAGTGAGATCAGATGTCCAAAAAAACTTAGCATTTTATTATCAATCAGTACTTGATTACTTATGTTATTTGGATGCGAATGGGCCTATGTGTGGCATTGAGTGCCCTATTTTCGCAAAGTGCATGACCGTAGTTGTACCTGTAAATAGATTGCTATATACATGTATAGTATAATGTGATCATGACACCAATGCAGATTATTCAGTGATGATATCAATTCACATCAAGATTATGTTTTGACTGCAAACTGCATGATAATTTTGCACACAAACATACTCTGAGACAGTTTGGAAAACTTAGTTTATACTACAACTTTTGAACTTAGGAAAAATGTCCCATGACAAATTTAATGCTGTGTCATGTTAGGTGCCACATGTTGCCACGGCGTTTCACACGACATTGCTTATTGGTGGAGCCAATTTCAAGGACTGATACTAAACCAGTAAACCTTAATTGCAATGTGCATAAATTATACATTGCACTTGCAATTTAATTCTTTGATGCCTTATAGGAACAAACCCATGATAGAATGAGAGGACCTATGGCAGTTACAATTCGATATCGACATCTACCCCCCATATATATTTCGAATCTGCGGAAAAGTGGTGATTCGCAGGCCCCTATAATTGCGCTTCATCACAATTCAATTGTGCTTTGAACAATGGAATTGAGCTTCAGTGCAATTGAATTGTGCTTCAACTCAATTGGATCAGGCTTCAGTGAAATTGATTGTGCTTCAGTGTAATATTACGCATCAGTGCAATTATAAATAAATGAGAATTTGGCCTCCGTGCATACATGTACATATCAGCCACACTTTGTAATATTGATCAATGTGCATGGCTGCAACTCCATGCGCATTGAGTGCTTTGTCACATTACTACAAGTCATCAACAGATCTATACCGGCACTAGGGTGATTTCACGGGAAGTGTAGCATGAAGGAATTGGACACATATCTCCCTTAAATTCATGTTCAGTGTATGACCAACCTACCATTCATTTTTTATCATATAAAGGTATATTTATGTGACCGGCGCAGCAAATTTCAGCTGAATGAGACTATTTTTTGCAATTTTATGACCAGAAATGTGAATTTTTTTGCCATTTTCTGTGCCAAACAGGAAATGGTCTCAATAATAAGGTGATTATAAGAAAATATATAGTACAAAGGAAACAAGTTTCATACAGTAATTATAATCTAAGACATTCTGTTCTTATTAGTGAAAATTTCATGTAAAAATGTCAAAAATATGTAATTTTATGTCAATTTTAGTTATTTTGGAGACATTCCGTTAAAAAAATAAAAAAACACCAAAATCAAATCAACTACAGCCAGTATTGAAGAAAACACCATTATGTATGTCACATATGGTGTATTTTCAACAATAAGGATATGATATCTAATATAGATGTGCTATTATTTCTGTGATTAAAAATTAGTGATTTTTTTAGTTCTTTGATTAGTGATGACGAAAATTCCGTTAAAAAATGTCCTTTCCTGAACATGGCTTTTTCTGAAATTTTCTCATTACCAGCCACCTTAACAAGGAAAGTCAATTTTAATAATGGCATTAGATGGCATGACAGACATAACTGTCAGAAAGTTTAGTATGTAACACACTAGTAATGTAAAAAATGTCCTTTCCTGAATGATTTTTGACAATATGCATTGAGGTCATATATCGGAGGAAAAACACCTGTAATCACCAGTGCAATATATATCACTTGGGAACACATATCAAATTTCTCAAAAACACTTTAAGTATTTTTTATAATTCTGTGGATTTGTAATTTGTAGAAGGCACACAAAAGTAGTGTTTTTGGGTTGTTTTTAACACTTTATTCAAATTTGTCATAAGTAACAGCAAGGCTTTTGACAAAATATGATCACTTCCAAACACTGAAAGTGGAATAACTTTGGAACCGAATAAAAATTTTCAATTCTGTAAAAACTGTTATATTTTAGAAGCTCTCCTCGGCAGCTTGAGACATATTGTGATAAATGAGATCTCATCTGAAATTTTCATTTGAATTCCATGTTTACTGCTGCTGTTTTTTCATCTTTAATTTAAAGATATTATAGTGATGCCATATCTATGGTATGATGTAACTTTTTAAACAATGGTTCCCATGCTATAAATTTTGTGGAGATGTGTTCCCTGTATTCCAGCTACAAAATAAAAACAAAACGAAAGTGATTGAAGAAATTTCATTTTTGAGTGCATTTGGCACTTTCCGTGCTACACTTCCCGTGAAGTCACCCACATATTAGTTTGAAACAAAGAAAACATGAATTTTACTGTCAAATTTTATTATGATAGTTGAATATGTCAGTTTTGTCAGACCGCATTATTGCGTGCACTGTTATGTGCTTACACAAGACACCATCTTATTGAAATTTATTCTCCATAGATCTAAAATATTTTTGAATGTTTCCAAATATTCAGAAGTTACACAGTTCTCATCTCTATTTCTCTTTGGTAGTCCATCAGGTGGTATACACTGTTAATGTTATCAGTCCAGAACTAAAACATACATTCTCCCAATCCAGAAAATATCTGGAATACTTTTGTGATTCAGCTATAATTTCTCTAATAAATGACTATGAATGATGACGAATATAATAACTGCATGTCGAATTTCAAAGAAATTGCTCTCCTTGACAGCAGTTCAAGTTCGCAAATTTATTGTTCCTCCATTTAGTGACCTGTGATATACAGTAGAACACTATTTTAGATCAGCATCTGATCCCAGTTCCTATTGACATGAATGTTCCGAAAGTTCCTCCACCTTGCAACATTGTCTTTCCAACATTCTGTATAAGTTCTCTCCCCCGCATGCCAAATCTGAGAGCCGTGAAGCCTCCGAATAAAGCCCCTGATGCCATTCCTACACAGAATCCCAGAGTGAATCCATATTTGATCTTGTCAAAGCAGCTTGGGCCGCCATACCCCTGGTATCCACTTGGTGGAGGTGCTGGCATTGCTGGTTTATGAACTTTATGTCAAATTATAGATCTATTTCAATGAAATTCTTTATTTCAACTTGAAGGACTTCTTAATTAATCACAATTTATTGTCCGTAGACGCCGGCGTGATGCAATGCAATGTTACGGAATGTATGGATGAAGAAATAGCTCCGAGTCTACGTGACTTATTGAAATTTCGAGGACAGTTCACGCGGATGGGGTGCGTTCGATTGTAATTTGTAAATGGTCATAGAGGTACGGAATTCATCCAGTACGTTTTTAGAAGTGTCGCACTCTCACTGATCTTTCGTTCATAAAATCATTCAAAAGACTCAACATGGTGCTGTTGGTGCATATAACATAAAACAATCACCTGTCGTTTTCGCTTTCTTCGAACCAACAACAGCTGTTGCCTCAATTTTCAACTTGCGTTTGGGCGAAACTATTTTCGGCGGCATACTTGCTCGAGGGTAGGCGAAGATGGCAATCAGTTCAGATGCGGTTACGAAAATAATGGCATAGAGTACGAACTTTGACTGGGAACTTTTCCGCACTCATTTCTACAACACGTATTCGTGACGTCATCGCGTCAGCTAAAACGTACTGTCGGTTCGCCGTACCGGACGAACGCAATATTATACTCACATATACAGTGTTCGAGCCTCTATTACGCGGATTTAAAGACCACCAATTGCAATTACTTGGCCCAGTTCGCGTAACCGTGTTTATATGTCGATGAATAGCATTTACCTCCACGTTAAGCCTCCCCACATGATCACTTGGATCATCCTGGTCGGGCGGGTGAGGCCACGCAACATCGCTCGTTCTTCATCTCCATTGTTTCGATCAAGCCGGTGGACCAGAAAATGTTTATTCTAGATGTGTCAACTGATATGACACCATATGAACGATTGGGGGGGGGGGGGGGGTGCCCATCTAGTTCTGAAAATCATAAAGTTGCAAGTTCATATTGATGTTGTATAATTAATTTTTGTATTTAAATTGTATGCAGAAATATGATGTTCTGAAGTTTCAAAAACTTATCTAGGAACACACCTAAATAAAGATACATATCAATGGCAGTAACTACGTAACAAACTCAAATTAAACATTTGCTTAATATCTAACTCCAGCTTATGATAATATTATAAGGAAAATTAACTGGCCATAAAAGCCAGATAAACCATAGTTTACATGGCTCTACTCTGTTAGAGTATGGTAAACCCATTTAAAGTTCAGGAATATTTTATGGTATCACCTCTTTAAAAACGCTCTTTAAAACGCTTATTATTTATGAATATCTCCGTTATTTAGTCACTATAGATTTCTTCGACTAAACAAACGCTCTTTATTTTTTTTAATTCATGAATATCTCCGTTATTTAGTAAATGTAAATTTCTTCGAAGAAGAAAAAACGCTCTTTAAAAACGCTCTTTATTTTTTATTATTTATGAATACCTTCGTTATTTAGTCAATATATATTTCTTCGAAGAAAAAACGCTCTTTAAAACCTAGCGTTACAACCACAGTGCTTTGTATATAGGTTGGTACCGATCAGAGATGGATTTTGTGAATAATTGAGTTCTATACATTCCCTATATAGTATTAACGTGTTACGTTATGTTCTAGTTAATAAAACATCGAGGTCTGGTATGTTGTCTTTGGGGCAGTTCAGACTTCATTTAAGTCTACACTGATCCTACAAAACTTATATCAACCATGCAGGGACAAGAATTTGGGTGGGTTGGGTTTATTATTTTTTGTATATTTAAGTCCAAAATGGAAACAACTCTGTCAGGTGGAGTCAATCTCAAAATTGCTGGTACATAGGACCCCATGTTGGTTAAAGCTACTCAATCCGATTCGATGTTCCCCATATAATGAGAGTCTAACAACATTTTTAGAAATGCCGCATCAGTTATCAGAATCAATTAATTGCCAAAAACAATGATAACCACTGTCAACTATAGTATAAAATTGCCCGAATCGTGATATTTAGCAACATGTTGTTCGACGAAATTTGGCCTTATTATCAACAGAAAGCCTCTTGTTTTTAGAGTTTTAATATCCATCTTCATCCGCAATTTGGTCCAAGACCGTCGGCATGTTAACTGTTTACTGGGCCACTAATAATTCTCAATGGTGAAAGATAATAGATTTCAAAATTTGGTATCTAATAACGCTGATCTCTGATATGTGGGTTCCTCGACTCGAATCAAATATTTTTTTTACCCCAAATCCAAAAAATAGTAATTAAGGGGCGCGTAATTCGGTTATCATGAATCTTTAATGTTTTGTGTTTAATGGTACGCCATAATTTACCAGCGTATAGTCTAAGTGTGGTGCACATCATGATTTTACTTGGAATTTACAAGGGTATGTCCATTTTACACAGGTTTACATGACTTTTTACCAGAGTATTTTTACACTGGCATGAGCGATAACACTATTTCACAATATCACACTGCGCAGCTGATGTGTTTTATGTCTCTTTTGTGATAATAAAAATTATATTTTGTTTGTTAATTAGTGGAAAACAATTATAACTGGTGTCATACTCAAAAGTTAACACAATGGGGAAATAATATTCCTATAAATAAGTCAGGTAAGTCCAGAGAGTTTAACACCTTACTAGTACATGTATGTAATCACATGTGCCATTCATATGACCTCTTGAAAATCAGTTGTCTCAATTTTCAAAGCTTCTACAATATTAGCCAGTAGGCCAGTACTACCTTTGAGTTATATTACCCTGGTAGAACCACCGCCACATATACATACTTACATCGGATCCTGGTATAATACCTTGGTGAAATACATGGATGGATACACTGGAGTACACATATATAGGTGGGACTACATGTACATGTGTGTGTATAAATTATGGTAACGATTCACTTGACAAATTTTACCAGATTAACACCTGGTAATTTTTTTTATTTTTTTTACCTGTAAATACCATGGTGTATTTAATTTTACCATGGTTTACCAGAGTGTTTTTATACGGGTGATGGCGGTTAAGTTAGTATACTGCGGTGCTGAAACTGATCTGCCCTCATCAAAATCTGCCCCTCTTTCCCATCGTCATCGTTGTCGTCACCAACACTGTCATCAAATCATATATTGCAGCTTTTGAAAACAGAAAAGTTGTTGTTGGTTAAGCTTTTAATGCATTCTTGATTCTATA
Source organism: Siphonodentalium dalli (assembly GCA_032622095.1). Taxonomy (NCBI): domain Eukaryota; kingdom Metazoa; phylum Mollusca; class Scaphopoda; order Gadilida; family Siphonodentaliidae; genus Siphonodentalium; species Siphonodentalium dalli. Next base: position 75,367,549 of record CP136068.1, read on the forward strand.
AGTCTTGAAATATTCCAAGACAATGTAATATGTATTATAATTAATATGTGTGTGGCCCATACTGTCAATTCAGCCTATTCCTGGCATATTGTAGGATCACTAGTCTCCCCTAGTGGAACCCCCAAGATGTGTTCCATTCACAGAGCTTGGCTAACAAACCATGCGTTTCAATGGAAATATCGCACATCATACTGCTATGTTATCAACACCACCAGGCATTGCAGTAGAGGATGTCTAAGGCTTGAAGGGTACATAGAAGACCTTGAATATTAAGAAACTTGAGTAGCCTATAAAGCCGGCTAAGGCACTAAAATAAAAAAAAATTCTGATTTCGACAAGTTATAGTTTAACACCAATGAGGACACTGTCAATAATTTGACAAATTGAATGGTATACTTCCCTTATTGAGTCATTCGCTTTTAAATGGCTGACACAAAATTAGTTGGAATTGTAAATCAAGGAATAGGTTGAAATTTGATAGTTTAATTTCCAACTAGTACTAGTAGTAGTATATATGTATACAACATATACTAGGCTAGTTAATAGTAAAATGTAGTAATAGAGTGCACTGTGTGGTGTCAGACCGGTTTTCCGAAGACATATTACTACGAAGGCCCACAACTCCGAAGACCCGATTCTCCGACGGCCCACAACTCCGAAGACCCGATTCTCCGACGGCCCACAACTCCGAAGACCCGATTCTCAGACGGCCCATAACTCCGAAGATCCGATTCTCCGAAAGCCCATAACTCCGAAGGGCCGATTCTCCGAAGACCTATAACTCCGAAGACCTATAACTCCGAAGACCTATAACTCCGAAGGGCCGATTCTCCGACGGCCCATAACTCCGAAGGTCCGATTCTCCGAAGATTTTGTTTTATCGGGGTATTATCGTTTACTAAATAGTGTACAGTCCAGTGGCGAAGCCAAGGGGTCCCAAAATTCCCACTGCCCCCATTAAACCTCTACTTGCTATTTCAGACAATATGGGCCCCTACCAAAACATGTCCAATGTCATGTAAACGCCCGGAAATCGTTCATGGGGCATCATAATATTCAAACTTTTCCTACTGCCCCCACCTAAATGGGAATCCTGGCCCGCCACTGACTATACACCAGATACTATAACGTTACGTTGGCCCATGAGATGCCAGAGTAAAATGTACAGGGGTGAACGGGGAAGAACTTGTCGCCCCTGTGCATGTTAGGCTACTCTGACATTCTTGCAGCGTTTCGTTATAATATACCCGGTGCACACCAGTGGCGGGGCCAGGGTTCTCATTTAGGGGTGCACATTAATTAGCATATGTGGGGGATATATCATGCATATGATATGCCGAAAGCATATCACGAAGGCCTGATTTGGGGAGCGCATACATGGGGGGGGGGGGGGGGGTCGCCCCAATCGTTGGTCCGGGGGCTCCCCTGGGCAGGAACACTGTGAATATTTGAATGCCTAGGAGGGATTTCCTGACGTTTACATGACATTTGACATGTTTTTTGTGGGCGGTCTTCCCTAGGGCCCCATTGACCCCGCCACTGGACTGTACACTATTTAATAAGCGATAAAACATGATCTTCAGAGAATCGGACCTTCGGAGAATCGGCCCTTCGGAGTTATAGACCTTCGGAGTTATGGGCGTTCGGAGTTATATAGGCCTTCTAGTTCGGAGTTATGGGCTTTCGGAGTTATGGGTCTTCGGAGTTATGTGATTTCGGAGAATCGGGACTTCGGAGTTATGGGCTTTCGGAGAATCGGGGCGTCGGAGAATCGGGGCGTCGGAGAATCTGACCTTCGGAGAATCGGACCTTCGGAGTTATGGGTCTTCGTAAAAACGCTACGTAACCCACTGTGTAGTATTACTAGTATTTTTTGTAATAATAACCAATTGATAGTAATTCTACTACTGTAGGCCTACTAGTACTAGTACGTAGTAGGCTACTACAGTACTACTAGTATTTAAATTTAATGTGATTTTGTGTTGTCTTTCACAATCTTTCAGTGGTTTGGACTGACATTCTCATTGGTTGGATACTATTTTATATCAATACTAATAAAAGTTAAAACAATTAAGTACATGTATGAATATCGATCTACATAAAGAATCAAGCTATTCAAGAGGGTGCACTTGGCAATATCAAGTGTACACTCAGTGACTCACTCACTGACTTCAGTTCTAATCTAAGTTATGCGATTGCACCTTTGGCTCAAATGAAACCATCAAGGCATCATGCAATTTAGTTCAGTTATGAACGTAGTGCGTACCCTTCTACTGGGTGGCAGCAATCAGCGAAAGCGCTCATGTTGACATACGTAGTACATCATACTATAACAATACTGTGATACATGCAATTCAAAGTTTGAGTTTGACCTTGTTTTTGCTAACAATCGGATTATTGCTGTCATAAAATAATAAATAATCGTATAATAAATAACAACAAACACCTAACTTACCATTACGCTGCAGTGTAAAAGTTAAAATAAACTGCACATACTCATCATTGCAATAATAATGTGAGGACGGCAAAATACAACGCAGTCGAGACACTTTCGTAAAAGTCCGGCATTAAACTTCAAAACGATAGTTCGTTAATGCCAATATCGCTACCTGGAAGTCTCCGGTCCCATAACGTAATCGCTGATAAAATTTCGTAACCGCATCTCAACTGATTGCCATCTTCGTCTACCTTGCTGGAGATGTGTAATACATATTGGGTCTACTCGTTTGCTAGTCTCTGACACTCCGCTCACTGTTCCGTCCAACTCCACGACGTAACGCTTCGGTATCTGGAGAAGTCGGCCCCGCGCGATGTCGGCCCCATACGAAGACGACCCCACGCGAAGTCGGCCCCAGAGAAGTCGGCCCCATTAATTACAAGGGATTAAAATCGGCTTAATTTTATTGATATAATGTGTAGCGGTCGCGTTGTAAATATAGAAGGCCGATGACTTTTCTGATCGAGAGGTCTAGATCTCTTGGTCACGGTCGTTAGACGCTTTGTGTGATCACCGAAGTTAAGCAACGTCGAGCCCGGTTACTACTTGGATGGGTGACCGGTGGGCGGTGGCCTGAGATTTCGGGTGCTGCCAACTTTCGGTGCGACTCCCGCACTTCTCTCTCTCTCGTTCTGTTACACTGGGGGCTCGTCCGGTCCTCGGAGTCTGTGTCATGCCACGATGGTGCGACCGCTCTGGGGGAGGACTCGGGTGAGATTCGGTGAATCTCAAAAAGAACGGGAGAGTGGCGTAGCGGTTGACTGCGTTTACTGCAAATCTCTTGTCAGAAAACGACAAGAGTCCATAGAATGCGACAGAATCATCGAATATGTAACACAGGTAGGCCTACGTGATTTAAAATTTTAATTTTGATAAAACTTTCCATTTTTTTTCAAGCATATGAACATTCATTTTTCAAGATTTCAGCACCCATCACCGACAACGACAGCGATAGCGACGACGACATTGTTTGAATTTGTTAATTGAATTTGTTATTGTTATATTGTCATTATTATCAGTTTCATATTTCATATCATAAAAAAATTAAAGAATGATTTTAAACAATAGTTCTGTTATAAATGGGACCGACTTCGTGTGGGCCGTCTTCGTATGGGGGCGACTTCGCGCGGGGCCGACTTCTCCTGTATTCAACGCTTCCGCTACTTGCCGGAACGTTGCGCCTTAGCGTAGTGGAGGCTGAGCGTCAGGAACGAGTCCACTCGTTTGCCTGCAAAAGTACAGTTATATATCCTCAGGATGGAAAAGCGTACGATATAACCATCTGCGCCTTTTTTTCGCGCACAATTTCTTAAAGGTACTCAATCCGATTCGATGGTCCCCATAGTCTTGACTGACAGCCGTCTTGTTCCAATAAGTATGCTTGGAGTCAGGTCCGTCCTGGTTATGGTCCCCATATAGCCTAATCAGATTCCAAAAAACAAGAAGTACAATTCTTTTTTGTTGAATGCCGCTTCAGTTGCCATAATCGATTAATTGCCCAAAAATAATGCTAACCACAGTCAACTATAATATTATATAAAATTGTCCATTTGAAACGTGTTATTTCTGAACATTTTGTGCAACGAAATTTGGCCGGATTGTCAAATATCTAACACCAAAGCCACTTTATTTTAGAGTTGTCCAACTTTATCCGCAATTTGGTCCGAGACCGTCGGCTTGACGAATATTTGCCAGGCCGCCAACAATTACATATCTCGGGAAAGAACAAATTAAAAAATATATATATGATCACTCTGAGCTTTGATGGGTGGGTTCCTCGACTCTCGAATCAAATATGTTTTAACTCCCAAGCAAAAGAAATAATAATTTGGGAGTGTTAATTTGGATTATGCATCTTTAATATTGTCGAAAACAATAACATATCAGTTTAGCGATAGCTTATGAAGAAATTTTACCACAATCATTCAATAATGAAGGGGGTCAACATTGACCAGCAAAACTTTCATTGTGATTCCGTCACGGCACCTGCGTGGTTCCGTTACGAATATATAAAACGCTACCACGCCGGGCCCTCACCACACGTCATTGCAAAGATTATTGTCATAAAAAGTTATAAAAAGTTTTTAATATTTCTCCTGTCAGTTGAAGATCCTTAAGTCGACTCCCACTTGACGAATGAGCAGGCCGGCTCCAGTTTCTTTTGAAACAACAACAACAACAATAACAACAACAACAAAACGACGACGACAACAACATATTTAAAAAAAAAAGGCTGCATCAGTTATCAGAATCGATTAATTGCCCCAAAAATAATGCCAACCACACTCAACTATAGTATAAAATTGTTCAAAAACGTACGTGTTATTTATATTTTGTCCAACGAAATTTGGGTGGGACGGTGGGTTGTCAAATATCTATAACAACCAAACCAGCTTTATTTTAGAGTTATCCATCTTCATCCGAAATTTGGTCCGAGACCGTCGGCTTGACGAATATTTGCCAGACCGCCAAAAATTACATATAGATATAGGCCTATATATCTCTCTCTGGGAAATAACAAGCTTTGATGGGTGAATTCCTCGACTCGAATCAAATTATGCCCCCCCCCCCCCCTCGAAGCCAAAGAAATAGTAATTTGGGAGCGTTAATTAATTCGGATTAAAATGCATCTTAAACGTTTCCAGGATAGATAACTGTACTTTTGCGCCTTTTTATACGCGGTTAAACGAGTAGACACAACAGGCATTACACATCCAGAGCAAGTATGCCGCCGAAACGGAGTGGCTACAGTTACGGGACTGTAACCGGAAGTTATACAAATAATTATTGTCACAGTCCATTAACTGTAGCCTCAGAGTCGCCCAAACGCAAGTTGAAAATAAAGACAGCAGCTGTTGTAGGTTCAAAGAAAGCGAAAATGACAGGTTATTTTTTATGTTATATGCACCAACAGCACGTGTTGATTGTTGTGAATGATTTTATGAGCGAAAGGTTATCAGTGAGAGCGTACGACACTTCTAAAAACGTACTGAATGAATTCCGTACCTCTATAATATGGCGTCTTGTGCAAGCACATGCAATACCGCGGTCTGACAGTATTAAGCGCAATTCAAGTGCACTACATTTCACATTCTGTCACGGGTTTGTTTCTATATAAGGTTATATGAATTTCATTGCATGTGCTTTATACACATTGCGATTAAGGTTTAATATACCCTAAACTGTTCAGAGTAGGCCTATAGTTTGAGTTTGAGTTTGCATCATTATAATCTTGATGCCAGTTGATATCATCTGCATTGGTGTCATCACAATAACTATATATAGCAATCTATTTATACGTAAATTCTGATACCGTGAGCACGGATGGGGCGGATACGTTTCGAGTTTTGAAGCAGGTGACTTCCCGTACTACAAATGTTATATACAGTCTGCCGTGCGCGGCTTGTGATCACGCCGCAGATTGGTGATAGGTTTTCAGAACATTTAGGGGATATCCTACTGGATAGAGATAAACCTATAAATGGACATTTCAAGTTGCCTGGACATTGTATAGACGACATCTCTGTACAGACTTGTGCGACTGGTAAAGGAAGATTGCTGGGTTAGGAGACTGAAGACAATGTACCCGAAAGGTGTCAATGCAAAAATAAGCAATCCAGACATTTTATGTTATCTAATATATATTTTGGGACTTCTGTCTGTCTGTTTGTCTGTCAACAATGGCCGGGAAAACTGCGGGACGGATTTCGACGAAATTTGATACCTAGAGATACTTTTGTCCGGAGAGTGACTTGGATGGGTCAAATCGTGACCCGACTTGACCTTGACCTTCAAAAATGGTCAATTCAAGGTCAAATAGGGTAAAACGGACGGATTTCGATGAAATTTGATACCTAGGATTACTTTTGTCCGTGGAGTGTTTTTGACGGGTCAAATCGTGACCCCGACCTGACATTGACCTTCAAAATGGTCAATTCAAGGTCAAATCGGGTAAAACGTACTGATTTCGACGAAATTTGATACCTAGTGTTACTTTTGTCCGTGGAGTGTTTTCGACGGTCAAATCGTGACCCCGACCTGACCTTGACCTTCAAAGTGGTCAATTCAAGGTCAAATCGTGCTTTTCGACAGATTTCGATGTTAGATCCGGATGAAAGCAGAGGGGAAACAGCCCGGACGAAGTCGGACCCACCAGCTAGTTAATATATACACACATACATAAGTGCATGTACGTCACCACTCTGACGTAACTCGGCGCGGGATTACCTATAACGTTCTTGGATAAAAAATACGGCACACAATAGACAATACCACACATGTGCATAGGCCCATGCCCGTCCATATAACAGATCAAATACTGATTAATAATATAATGCTAGATGCTTTTAGACACTTCGTCTGATTATTACGCCACAACTTGCCACAAGGTGGTGTAAGCTGTTTTACAGTTTTTCATGTTCGAGTGGACGATCGATAATCCACTGGGCGAATGTATTATGGTTAGGTATTTTTTCGTACTTGAGTATAAACCGTACCGATAGAGTCACGATAGTCCGACAAAGATTAGCACATGTGTTTACGTCACCGGTGTAATTGTGGGGACATGTTTCTATTATGAAGGTTCGCTATCCCGAAGGTCCACTATTCCGAAGGTTCTCTATTCTGAATATTTGCTATTTCGAAGGTTCACTATTCCGAAGGTTCGATATTCCGAAGGTTCGCTATTCCGAAGGTTCTCTATTCCGAAGGTTTTTGTTATTTTTAGGTTAATTCTATATTCTAAAGTATTGAGAGGGTTCATTATCACGAAGATTCTTTTTATGGAGTGTGCGCTCACATCCGAACTGACCCTGCGCGCAAACCGATACAGATACAGGAGGAAATAACTTAGAACATTAAATGTGATTTTGTTTTTGTTTTCGCGGGTTTTCTTGAGATTTAATGTCATTACGTGGGCCCATACCTTTGAATTCTTGGCATATAATATGAATGTTGTGGTATATATGGACCCTCCTGCATTGGGACATGACACAGGTACAGTTGACTTAAGTGCTGTTCTGTGCGGGCTCCAATTTGGGGTTCAATATTTTAAGGGCCAAATTTAGAATTTTATGGGCCCATACCTTTGAACTCTGGGCATATAATATGAATATTGGGGGCATGTCTCTATTCCGAAGGTTCACTATCCCGAAGGTCCACTATTCCGAAATTTCTCTGAATGTTCGCTATTCCGAAGGTTCACCAATCCGAAGGTTCGTTATTCCGAAGGTTCTCTATTCCGAAGGTTTTTGTTATTTTAAGGTTAATTCTATATTCTAAAGTATTGAGAGGGTTCATTATCACGAAGATTCTTTTTATATAACTTAAAACATTAAATGTGATTTTGTTTTGTTTTCGCGGGTTTTCTTGAGTTTAATGTCATTACGTATGACCTTATTTCTCATTACATATTCACGCCAAGCAGCCCACACAATTGCTATGTTTCCATGCGATTTAATCTCATTACGTGTGACCTAATATCTCAATAATCTGAGGCAAGAGTACGCCTGCTAAAGGCGAATTATAACAGTGGGGCTATAACGCTCAATGAATACTGGAGGCTATAACAAACTGCGCAGCAGAATATCGCTGAATAGACGAGTATGAGATGAGCCTAACTGCAATTGTGACTTTGTTTAAAGGTACTCAATCCGATAAAACTCCTCTCAATTACTATTTCCTTGGCTTCGGGGGACAAAAATATTTGATTCGAGTCGAGGAAGCCACCCATCAAAGCTCAGATTTATTAGATATCGATTTTAGAAATCTATTATTTTTCATTATCGGGAATACTTTCTGTCCCAGAAGTTTTCCGAAAAAGCCGACCGACATACTCTCGATACTAAATTCCATTGAACAAAATGTTGCTATACAACACATTTTGGGCAATTATATACGATAATTCACAGTCGTTAGCATTATTTTTGGATAATTAATCGATTCTGATAACTAAAGTGACCTTTGATAAAATTTTGTTGTTGTTGGAATCTGTTGAGATGGTGACCCTCTGATCGGATTGAGTACCTTTAAAGGCCCACTTAATTTTCGAGTCATTTTTTTTTTATAGTATATACGGTTTTAATAACAATTTATGCCATACAATTTAAATAAAATACTATAATTCATCACCATTTGAAACGCAGAATACTTCTATCTCCTAGTTTGAAACACCTTTAAAAAACCGCGACAAGTCGTGCGTCGTATATCTAGCAATTAGCAACTAACATGTCCTCTTCGGCTTTCCGTAGATTTCAACGTAATTTGATACTTAGGGGTATTTGTGTCCGGGAAGTGTTTTGGACGGGTCAAATCGTGACCCCGACCTGACCCTGACCTTCAAAATGGTCAATTCAAGGTCAAATCGGGTAAAACGGACGGATTTCAATGAAATTTGATACCTAGGATTTACTTTTGTCCGTGGAGTGTTTTCGACGGGTCAAATCGTGACCCCGACCTGACCTTGACCTTCAAAATGGTCAATTCAAGGTCAAATCGGGTAAAACGGACTGATTTCGACGAAATTTGATACCTAGGGTTACTTTTGTCCGTTGAGTGTTTTCGACGGGTCAAATCGTGACCCTGACCTTCAAAGTGGTCAATTCAAGGTCAAATCGTGCTTTTCGACAGATTTCGATGTTAGGTCCGGATGAAAGCAGAGGGGAAACAGCCCGGATGAAGTCGGGCCCACCAGCTAGTTAATATATACACACATACATAAGTGCATGTACGTCACCACTCTGACGTAACTCGGTGCGGGATTACCTATAACGTTCTTGGATAAAAAATACGGCACACAATAGACAATACCACACATGTGCATAGGCCCATGCCTGTCCAGATAACAGATCAAATACTGATTAATAATAAAATGCTAGATGCTTTTAGACACTTCGTCTGATTATTACGCCACAAGGTGGTGTAAGCTGTTTTACAGTTTTCATGTTCGAGTGGACGATCGATAATCCACTGGGCGAATGTATTATGGTTAGGTATTTTTTCGTACTTGAGTATAAACCGTACCGATAGAGTCACGATAGTCCGACAAAGATTAGCACATGTGTTTACGTCACCGGTGTAATTGTGGAAACATGTTTCTATTATGAAGGTTCGCTATCCCGAAGATCCACTATTCCGAAGGTTCTCTATTCTGAATATTTGCTATTTCGAAGGTTCACTATTCCGAAGGTTCGCCATTCCGAAGGTTCTCTATTCCGAAGGTTTTGGTTATTTTTAGGTTAATTCTATATTCTAAAGTATTGAGAGGGTTCATTATCACGAAGATTCTTTTTATGGAGTGTGCGCTCACATCCGAACTGATCCTGCGCGCATACCGATACAGATACAGGAGCAAATAACTTAGAACATTAAATGTGATTTTGTTTTTGTTTTCGCGGGTTTTCTTGAGATTTAATGTCATTACGTGGGCCCATACCTTTGAATTCTTGGCATATAGTATGAATGTTGTGGTATATATGGACCCTCCTGCATTGGGACATGACACAGGTACAGTTGACTTAAGTGCTGTTCTGTGCGGGCTCCAATTTGGGGTTCATTATTTTAAGGGCCAAATTTAGAATTTTATGGGCCCATACCTTTGAACTCTGGGCATATAATATGAATATTGGGGGGCATGTCTCTATTCCGAAGGTTCACTATCCCGAAGGTCCACTATACCGAAATTTCTCTGAATGTTCGCTATTCCGAAGGTTCACCAATCCGAAGGTTCGTTATTCCGAAGGTTCTCTGTTCCGAAGGTTTTTTGTTATTTTAAGGTTAATTCTATATTCTAAAGTATTGAGAGGGTTCATTATCACGAAGATTCTTTTTATGAAGGAAATAACTTAAAACATTAAATGTGTTTTTGTTTTGTTTTCGCGGGTTTTCTTGAGTTTAATGTCATTACGTATGACCTTATTTCTCATTACATATTCACGCCAAGCAGCCCACACAATTGCTATGTTTCCATGCGATTTAATCTCATTACGTGTTACCTAATATCTCAATAATCTGAGGCAAGAGTACGCCTGCTAAAGGCGATTTATAACAGTGGGGCTATAACGCCCAATGAATACTGGAGGCTATAACAAACTGCGCAGCAGAATATCGCTGAATAGACGAGTATGAGATGAGCCTAACTGCAATTGTGACTTTGTTTAAAGGCCCACTTAATTTTCAGGTCATTGATTTTTTTTATAGTATATACGGTTTTAATAACAATTTATGCCATAAAATTTGAATAAAATACTATAATTCATCACCATTTGAAACGCAGAATACTTCTATATCCTAGTTTGAAACACCTTTAAAAAACCGCGACAAGTCGTGCGTCGTATATCTAGCAATTAGCAACTAACATGTCCCTCTTCGGCTTTCCATAGATTTCAACGTAATTTGATACTTAGGGGTATTTGTGTCCGGGAAGTGTTTTGGACGGGTCAAATCGTGACCCCGACCTGACCTTGACCTTTAAAACTGTCAATGCAAGGTCAATTTGGGTAAAATGGACGAATTTCGGCGAAATTTGATACCTAGGGATACTTTTGTCCGGGGAGTGTTTTGAACGGGTCAAATCGTGACCTCGGCGAGACCTTGACCTGCAATGTGGTCAATCAAAGGTCAAATCGGGTAAAACGGATGGATTTCGACGAAATTTGATACCTATGGGTATTTTTGTCGGGGGAGTGTTTTGGACGGGTCAAATCATGACTCCGACCTTACTTGACCTTCAAAATTGTTAATTAAAGGTCAAGTGGGGTAAAACGGACGGATTTCGACAAAATTTGATACCTAGGGGTACTTTTCTCCGGGGTGGGGGTGTTTTGGACGGGTCAAATAATGACCTTGACCTGAACTTGACTTTCGAAATAGTCAATTCAAGGTCAAATCGCGCCTTTCGCCGGAAATCAGATGGGAAACAGCCCGGACGAAGTCGGGCCCATCAGCTTGTGTAATAAAGAAGACAGTTTGAAGAATGTAATGTATAATACGAGAAACGGGAAAACTTGAAATATGGAAGTATGCAAATTTCCCACATAAAATTTGAAAGCTAGTTTATAGTATAATTATATTATAATTTATATTTATGGCTAATAATATGATATTGGTGACGTTACCATTTCTGACTATGGTTTTCTTGTACATGTATGTGCCAGTTTTGACGTTATACATAGCTAGGCTAAGTCAACCAACAAATGACAGTTAAAGGTACCGGTACTCAATCCGATCAGACGGTCGTCATATCATTAAGATACAACAACATTTCTTCAAAATTCGCTTCAGTTATCAGAATCGATTAATTGGCGGAATAATTGCAACAAAATAATGCTAATAGTCCAGGAGATATTGGTCGACCTCTGCACCCCCCCCCCCCAGGACTCAACTTCGCCCCACTAATTTTCTTTCTTAATGTCTCCTCTAATTTTTTTCACTTGTTAACAAGAAAAAAAAGTGACTTCAGACAAGATGGCGTCCATCATGGCGGCCATTTTTTTTATATGCACCAGGTCTTTTTGATCGCCATTATAGTAAATATGATAGCACATGCGGTCTTGTTTTCCGCTCGATTCGTTATGCTAATATACAACCCTTACAAATTAGCCAAAAATCCGACACCAGAATCCAATATGGCGGCCAAGATGGCGGCCGAAATGTGAAAATATGCTATTTTTCTTACATGTTACCACCTTTCGTTTGTCTCTGTGGGAAAATGTTGGCATTATTGCGTCATGTTATACATTTATCGTATAGAGGAGTCATTGGCGAACACATGGGGACCATAGTATACATTCATTGCGGGATATTTTTGTCCGATATCACGTTTTCCCAAATGCCGGTATAATAGGTCAAAGCCGAATCTACGTTAATAACGCGATGTAATGTTTCGAATCAATGAATGTTATTGCTATTATAACAACACCCATGCATATATATGTGCAGTATATACTCGAGCTAGGATTCCTCTTATACCTGAGTTGATGAATATTTACCCAAATCCAAGATGGCGGCCAAAATGGCCACCAGAAATAGAAAAATCGCCAAAAATCGCTTATTTTAACATCATTGAGCATTATTGTCATGACAACTCCACACCTGCTTACTATTGTAAGATGGGAACACTTAGGCGAAGAACTTTCCTTGTACCACATCCAAATAAAAGTCCCCCAAATCCAAAATGGCGCCCTCAATGGCGGACAGATTTTGAAAAATCACCGAAATTCCCTCATATTCACATCATTGGGCATTATTGTCGAGACAACTCCATCCATGCGGACAGTTGAGTTGGAAATACTGAGGTGAAGTAATTACCTTACATCTCATGTAAGAAATGGTTTTCCAAATCGAAGATGGCGGCCAAAATGGCGACCGAAATTTGAAAACACGCCTACATTCCTTTACTTTCTTAGGATGGGCGTTATTGTTTCGCGATTTCTACCCACCATTACATGTTGATATGTATGAATTATTCATTAGCAAGTGATACTCACAGTCAATATGACGGCCAAACTGGTGGCCATACATTGAAAAGAAACCTATATATCACATACTAATTTCAACTTTTTGTCATAATATCGATTTGTATAGACGAAACTGTACACAATATAAGACATCTATTAGTTCCAATGTAAGTCGTAGCCTTTTGGAAGGATGAAAACCCACAATCGCGATGTGGCATTTCAAAATCCATTCTCCACTAAGGGCTCATACTGGCCGTAACCGTATATAGGTGCGCCGAATAGTCATATTATGACTTCCAAGAATCAAAACAACAGTACCTGAGCTTATTCTGAATTGCCACATTCAGCATTATCTAGACCCATTTCCGTCTCTTCGTCAGATTAATCTATCTCACTCACAACAACAGTTTACTACACTTTTTTGTAGAAGGGTGCCACTAATCGGAATGTTTCAAACAATACATATGCCGGTGTGCAGCTCACGTGTTTTTTCGAAAGCTTGGAATTCTTAGCGAGCTTCATTCGTGGTATAGCTTATGGTGTAATTCAGATGCTACATATGGGGTATAGGCGTCATCTTGTGTGATACACTAGAAAGGTATTCGGTCGGTGCGTATACTAGCTTTCAGAAGGACCTATCTATCTGCGTATTGTCAGCTTTGGTGACCTAATGGGGATAACAACGTGTACACCTGGTGATCTTCCCAAACAGCCACTTCTCAATATATGGTTAATCAATTCACATACTCATCTAATGCACTGACGTACCCGGACAACTTCTGTATATGGCTTCGAATGTTGAAAGCCCGACATTTGACGGATGCATTTATGCTAAGGCGTAGAAGACAATAATGCATAATATACCCAAACTCCTTGATCATGATCATAAGAACAAGCTTGTTGGCGTCCAGCAATCGTCTCACCGAACAGATCCAAGCAGATGATAACAATACACACGGTGCTAGTTTGTGGGTATGTGTCATGATAGTCGAAATGAAATTGGACCATGACTGCACCGCCCCTTATTTTTTATGTTTTAGATTCAGACAGGATCTCATGTGTGGCCTTTCTTTCCTTGTATGCTAAGATTGTATCTTCCCATCCGTTTGGAAGCCGTTCTTAAACAACTGGACCAGGCGAGCACCATTGGCTACTGCTGTATAAGCCCCACCAAGACTGGGGTGTAGTCTTAAAGGCGATACCTTTGATAGTTGGTTGATATGTCATACTCACGCTGGGTGGTATGGTTCAAGAAAGTACAAATGCCATCAACAAAAGGGTGAAATGTTCAACGCGAAGAACATCCATAGGAATGTTACGTTGATGAGCTCTTGCATTCAGTTCAACAAACGTTGGTACACCAAGTGATTTCACCATTGCGACCATTTTCCTGCTTGAGACATTAACTACTATATTCTAAAGTTATATATATAAAGCTATATGATCATAAAGGTCGCGTTCCCCAACGTCCACAGCCATTGCTATCGAGACTGTAAATTGTTCTTTAATTACATAGTGAAATAAATGCACCACAGTTCCTGACATTTTCTTGAATAATGCCACCCACATACTGACTCTAACCCTGAGAGAGGATAACAAAAAACGCATACATTCATGCTATAAAGACATTATCCTTTAGTCCATCCGACTGTTTTGAGGGAGGCTAGCATAGTATTATCCAGACAAAAATGTGCGTAGTTGAATCAGAAAGGCTTCGAAACGGATGTGGAAATACATCTTACCACACCAAATAAAACCGACATGCATGACATTCTATATCTTAAACATGCACCAGGTGTAGGGGTTGTGTATACCGTGGCCCATTTCATTCCCACTACCATGGCGCATGTCCACAAACTAGCACCGCGAGCATTGTTCTTCTCTGCTGGGAGATATTCGACGAGACAACTGCGGGGCGTCACACAGTTTGCGTCGGATCATGGTCAAGAAGTGTGGGTAGTCTGTACATTATGGTCTTCTCCTTAGCAGATAGACATCTGTCCAAGGGAATGAGACAGCTAGCAACCTTCGAAACACTGTCGAACTTGTCCACATATGCCAATTCGTTCGCTGAGTTTGTGAGTTGACGAACCATCTATTGAGAAGTGACTAGCTAACTTGATCGCCAGGTGTACATGTCGTTATCCCCATGGGGTATGAGACACATACATAGAGATGACCTTCTGTAAGCTTGTATACTCATCGGTCATATGCCTTTCTAGTTCAAGATGACGCACAAATATCATATTTAGCAAATATTTAAAATCGTAAGCTAGACACCGGAAAATGAATTGTTTGAAACGTTATGATTAGAGGGACCCTACTCCCAGGAAGTGGTGAATACTTTGTCGGTGTGAGCGACCTAGATTTATCAGACAAAGAAATGGAAGCTGGTCCAGATAATTATGGACGTGACGTGGCAAATCAGAATCAGTTATCAGGTAATTGTTCTGATATAACTATTCGGCGCACCTACACTTACGGCCATTATCGGCGCTAAGTGGAGAATGGATTTCGAAATGCCACATCGCGATATTAATTGTGGTTTTTCATCTTTCCAGAAGGATACGAGCTATGTTATGCGTTTTGATACCTTTAAGTTGAACTAGTAGATGGTTTATGTACAGTTTCGTCCATACATACCGATATTATGACAAAAAGTTGAAATTAATATGTGAAAATATCGATTTCTTTTCAATTTCTAGCCGCCAATTTAGCAGCGATCTTGTCTGTGAGTATCAATTGCCAAACCCTAATGAATACTTCGTGTCACTATTCCATATCAATATGTAATGGACGATAGAAATCGCGAAACAATAACGCCCATCGTAAGAAAGTAAAGGAATGTAGACTTGTTTTCAAATTTCGGTCGCCATTTTGGCCGCCATCTTCGATTTGGAAAAAATTTCTTGCATGAGATGTAAGGTAATTACTTCACTTCAGTATTTCCAACTCAACTGTAAGCATGGGTGGAGTTGTCTCGACAATAATGCCAAATGATGTGAATATGAGGGAATTTCGGTGATTTTTCAAAATATGTCCGCCATTGTGGGCGCCATTTTGGATTTGGGGGACTTTTATTTGGATATGGTACAAGGAAAGTTCTTCGTCTAAGTGTTCCCAACTGACAATAGTAAGCAGGTGTGGAGTTTTCATGACAATAAAGCTCACTTATGTTAAAATAAGCGATTTTTCTATTTCTGGTGGCCATTTTGGCCGCCATCTTGGATTTGGGTAAATATTCATCAACTCAGGTATAAGAGGAATCCTAGCTTGAGTATCTCCTGCACATATATATGCATGTGTGTTGTTATAATAGCAATAACATTCATTGATTCGAAACATTACATCGCGTTATTAACGTAGATTCGGCTTTGACCTATTATACCGGCATTTGGGAAAACGTGATATCGGAAAAAAATATCCCACAATGAATGTATATTACGGTCCCCATGTGGTCGCCAATGACTCCTCTATGTGATAAATGTATAACATGACGCAAAGATGCCAACATTTTCCCACAGAGACAAACGAAAGGTGGTAACATGTAAGAAAAATAGCATATTTTCACATTTCGGCGGCCATCTTGGCCGCCATATTGGATTCTGGTGTCGGATTTTTGGCTAATTTGTAAGGGTTGTATATTAGCATAACGAATAGAGCGGACAACAAGACCGCATGTGATAACATATTTACTATAACGGCGATCAAAGAGACCTGGTGCATTTTTTTTAAATGGCCGCCATGATGGACGCCATCTTGTCTGGAGTCTCTGCGGCCACTTTTTTTTCTTGTTAACAAGTGAACAAAATTAGAGGAGACCTTAAGGAAGAAAATTAGTGGGGTGAAGTTGAGTCCTGTGGGGGGGGGGGGGGGGGGTGCAGAGGTCGACCAATATCTCCTGGACTTATAACCACTGTCAACTATGGTATCAAATTTCTCAAAACTTGTTATTTATAAACATTTTGTTCAACGAAATATGGCCGTATTATCACTTGAGCATCACGAAATTTGGCCGCATTACCACTTGATCTTCATCCGCAATTTTGCCCGAGACCGTCCGTTTGACGACGCTTTTCTGGGCCACAAATAATTGCACATCTCGAGAAATAACAAACCGATATCGATATCTGATCACTCTGAGCTTCGATGGATGGGTTCCTCGACTTGAATCAAATATTTGTTACCCCCGAAGCCAAAGTAATAGTAATTTGGGGGCGTTAATTCATATAATGCATCATTAACACAATATATAGGCCTACGCTTGTTGACGATGTGGACAAATTGGATAACAATTCGAAAATATTGGACTCGGGGGGGGGGGGGGGGGGTCTGATTCGATGTCGGCAATTGCAGAATCAGATCGGGCGAAATCGAATCTTGAATATCTACAGGGCCCTTATACGCAATATTTACGCATAATGGCTAGTCATCTCCGAGTAACATTGAAATAACCCAACTGGCTAAGGGATATACATGTAGCAAACCAATTATAGTTTGGCCCCAAAAAGGCCACACAGAGCTCACTAGTCGTTTGCAGTGGCGAAATGGAATAATGCTCTAGATAATGCAATTGAATTGCG
The DNA here is from genome assembly GCA_032622095.1 of Siphonodentalium dalli. NCBI lineage: Eukaryota > Metazoa > Mollusca > Scaphopoda > Gadilida > Siphonodentaliidae > Siphonodentalium > Siphonodentalium dalli. The sequence goes on from CP136068.1 coordinate 75,385,083, forward strand.
CTTCACACACAAGTCCTGCTTTATACATCGTGCTAAAAACGAGCCGCGCTATCTAAACCTGGCTCGACGTTAGCGCGTGTTGGGTCCACCGACGGAGAGTTTGTTTGGGCGACGCGTTAGCTAACACGTGTCATAATCGTGTATATTTCAAACAATTTTATCATTTCGGATACAGAATTCCGTCTGCTATAACCATTTTTCTTGGGAAGTTCATGAAAATATGCCGTATCTGCATGACAATGTGGTATAATAAGACCTCGCTGTGTCTTTATAATATACGTCTGTGGTGAATATATGAATTTAACGCTTCCGTTGGTTTCAAAATCGGGATCTTGTCATTCATCTCCCATGATATCCTTGAACCTTTGTATATCTCTGCAATGTATATATTCCCAAATTTCGTGAACCTTCCTTTATCATTATACCCCCACTTTAAAAATACGCTCTTTAAAAAATCGTCAGTTGTGGGTTGCACCCCACAAGTTACTCAAACAAAAGATCGCATCCCACAAGTATTCATAGGTATGTGCGGTCACCCCACAAGTATACTCTGGCCAGTGCGTCCGTCCGACCTCATAACTCGAACAACTATGAACCGATTTCAATAATTTTTTGTATGCAATCTCCTTAGGACCGGCTCTCCGCATGATGCTAATTAGCGGTGCGGTCCGACTTTCTTTTTTTAAAGTTACGCCTTACTTTTCGACTTATTTTGACTTAGAACATTCTGTCCGACTTAATAACTTTAACAAATATGAACCGATTTCAATAATTTTTGGTATACATGCTTCTCACAACACCCTCTCTACATGATGCGGCTCAGGGTTGGCTCGGACTGTTTTTCATAACATCACACTTCATTTTCGACTTATTTTTTGTGTGTGGATGCTATCAAGTTAGGATATTTTCCGGAAGTTTCTTCGAATATGGGTTCGGAACAATGATTTTTACCAGTTGCGTTTCATTTTATACCCTTTTTTGGGTTTCTGCAATCATTCCAACAAATATTAACCAATTTGAATATTTCTTTCTGTACAAGCTTCTTGCGACACCATATCGATATCATCAATCCAAATTTGTCTTTAAAGTTAAAAATCTTTTTTTTGGGGTTTACGGATAATGCGGGTTGAATTTGCCACGGTGGGGGTATGCTAGCACGCGAGTGCACACCTCTTGTTCAAAATATGCACCGTATAGTATAGTATATCATAGCGTTCAATGTATATTGAAAACGACCAAGAGCAAGGACGTGGCTAGATGTTCTGCGTGGGGGGGGGGGGGGGATCCACCTTGGGAATTCCAAATGCACCCCCCTTAAATCAGACCAAACACAAATTTTTTGGAATTCCATTTGCACCCCATCCCTTGCACCTCAACTGCTCCCTTACAGACCTGGCTGAAAGGCTCTTGTACAAAATACCCGGTATCAGAACATCTCGAGATTTGAATTTGAATTTGAAAATTGCATAAATCCTAACATTTAGTTTGTCTAATTGCAAGACAAATTGATATGATCACGGGCGAGAGCCCAGGACATACCTGGCCGACCATGGTTCGGCCCGGTGTGAGAAAATTTTGAAATATGAACAAGAAAATCGCAAAATCCTACCATCTCGACTGGCCTCAAGTTTTCCTAGTGTTGGAGATTTCAAACCTGATACCCACCCCTTAGGTTGGAAAATTCCCAACTAATGACTATTTCAGTTCGAAATTTTGAAAGAATAAGGTTTTATTAAAGGCACGTGAGGCCTTAGTTGTCGAAAATATTCATATTTGTTCCAATCACCGTAAACAGAAAAACATTAAAACGCATACAGTTTCGTTCATATATACCATGACCATCGCGTAAACAGCATGTTATCATAAAGATTTACTATATTTTACCTAAGCAAGAGCCTGATTGTGTTACAGAAGACAGCACAATGATGCTGGCTAATCACACACAAATGGCATAAACGCTCTTTATTCGTTCCATATCAGGAATTCACCAACAAAGAACGCTCTTTATGTTTACCATCATAATATAAACAAACACCAGAAAAAGTAACATTTTATGCTTTTGTTTACATAACAATGGTCAAAAATATGACAATAACATACTGTTTATGCGATATTTCTTATTTGTATACGGACAAAGTCTGTCTACATTTTGTTGTTCTTTCTGTTTGTGGCGGTTTTTGACGGGTGGAAATATTTTCACAGGATACCCACCGCCAAGGCCAACCGTACCTTTAAGCTAATTATATATAGTAGTTTTTTATTGGCCACGGGGAGAGTTCAGGACCGGTTCAGGACCGGTTCGGCCCGGTGTGAGAAATATTTTAAATCTCAATAAAAACATCGCGAAATCCTAGCATCTACACTGGCCTCAGGCTTTCCTAGTGTTGGAATTTCAAACCTCACACCCCCACTTAGGTTGTAAAATTTCCAACTGATGATCATATTGTTTATCAAATATAGGAAACTATTGTTCTCTTAAATTAACTAGCAGTTTCTGACTGGCCACGGGGGACAGACCTGGACACAAGCTTTCCAACTGTTGGAAATTTCCAACCTGACAACCTCCCCTAAGGTTGGAAAATTTCCAACTGATGGCCATTTCAGTCCAAAATTTTGACGAAAAGTACTGAAAAGTAGGTTCATATGAAAATGTTGGTCTGAAACAACAAATCCCCCCTTATAAATTGTTGGAAAATCAAACTACAAGAACAATTTCAACCTATCGTTGGTGTGAAATTTCCAACTGTTGAATTTGTTTTGCCAAAGTTGGGGGTGAGACACCCCCCCCCCAAACCCCCCTGTCGCCACGTCCCTGACCAAGAGTCAATTTAGTGGATATAGGCAAGAGTATATTCACGACATATCCATGCATGCATACACATATATACACCTGCTTATACACGTTTATATATGCGTTATAAACCAGCAAGCGAGTCAGATTCGAGTGATCACCTGAGAGTGGAGCGAGATATCTTGGAGGAGATCCCAGAAGGGCAGACAAAAGTTGCAAACGGAGTATTTGGTCCAGGTATAGAGGAAACATCCAATGCTATATCGGTCAATGGCATGGTACCACATCATGTGACATGTCATTCCGAATATGTAGCAATGACTGACAGTCTTAACAAGATGTGTTGTACTGTACACGAGTATAGGTCGCTAAACAGTGTTATCATGTGTCATTGTCTCAGAACGCCGTGTGAGGGATTATGCGACCGATCAAGAGGAATACAAAATTTTCCTCTGGAAATTGTGAGCATAGTTTCCATATACCGATCGTTTGTAGCGTGGTGTGAATGGTACGAAATGCTGTTAAAGAGGAGTCGTCGGAGACACGATTATACCAGTCAAGTTCATCTAACTCCTGTACAGCTGACCAATGGAAATTCATTGGAATTAGCATATTCAATAAGGTGATATTCAATATTACATTTACATAGCATGCACCATATTTCATGTATAAAAGCTGTTTCATCAGTTGACGGACCTGAGATAAAATCATACAAACGTCGTAAGAATAACTGTTTTGATGCTTTCTCGTGATTTGGCCCACAGAAAGCGCCAAGCATTGAGAGTTTCCGAAGACCACTCCACGATTCTAGAGAGGAAAGCATAGACAGTCGGAAAACCTTGCATATGCTTGATGCAAACTATGTGGGCCTTCTCAAGCTTATCTATGTTTGAGTTGTGTTTAGGTTCCAGAGAAGTTCGCTGCCATATAACCCTTAAAGAATGACTGTTGTTCTGAAAAGTTCAACCAGATGTGTTCAGTTGCTGTTGAGCCTTTCCCCACAGACCACCACCTGTCATACTCTTTCACACAGGACGCAAATTCTATAAAGATGTTGTCATCTACTCCGATGAAACTGAAACTTCCCAATCGAAAAGCATCACAACCTCCAAGTGCTTCACCGATAGATCCAGCAAATGCAATTGTCGATGTTCAGAGTGGCAAGTCACCCGTGCAGTTTCAACAGACTAACGACCATAGAAAAAATAATTCTCCTGTGAAGCAAAATATAAATGTAGTCAATCGCCCTGCAATTAGTATGGCCTGTTCTGTCAGAGACAGGAGAAGTTCTGTTAGTTCGAGAAATCTCGATGTGAACAGTGTATCCTATGTAAACTATAACCATGAAGACCTCTCACGTACTAAGTCGATTAATCACACTCCACAAGCGAGCACACCACAACAGTCATCCCATGTTAGCAAGCCTTCTGGCAAACCTGTCTCGAACGATGCCAGTACCAACCTTCGCATAACATAGTTTGATGGCGACATTGCCGCGACAACGAGCCAAATGGTTTCGTCAGTGAATTACTCACAACACAAACAAACGAACACACTGAGAAATTCGTTCGCGGTATTTCGTTAAAATAAAATAGCAAATCAACAGAATCTGTGTCTGGGGATATTTCAAACATAGGGACATAAAACCAACTTTCGTGCGGCTGTTGTGGAGTTCTCGCAGAGGTACGCAATCAGCGCGCATCCATATCCATGTGACTGAGGTACGCAAACAGCGCGCATCCATATCCATGTGACTGAGGTACGCAATCAGCGCGCATCCATAACCATGTGACTGAGGTACGCAATCAGCGCGCATCCATAACCATGTGACTGAGGTACGCAATCAGCGCGCATCCATAACCATGTGACTGAGGTACGCAATCAGCGCGCATCCATAACCATGTGACTGAGGTATGCAATCAGCGCGCATCCATAACCATGTGACTGAGGTACGCAATCAGCGCGCATCCATAACCATGTGACTGAGGTACTCAATCAGCGCGCATCCATAACCATGTGACTGAGGTACGCAATCAGCGCGCATCCATAACCATGTGACTGATGTACGCAATCAGCTCGCATCCATAACCATGTGACTGAGGTACGCAATCAACGCGCATCCATAACCATGTGACTGATATGGATGTTCTCTACCGGGATGACTTTTGGAGTCCAGGGATATATTTTAGGCCCTGGGATAAAGACCCACCGAAACGTACATAATACTACATTGATGAGTAACTTAATTTTGTTACATGCATGGGATGCTACTGGTATTAAATCAAATTTTCTTTATTTGGCGTCTCTGCTGAGCTCTCTAGAGTTCGATATTCTTGGTATATTCGAGCATTAGCTAAACGAAGAAAATATGCAATTTCTGCATTCTGTACACGAGTCATATACTGCCCTCTGCAAAGCTGGACGTATTATAACCACGCACGAATTCATTGGCTCATTCACTCGCGATGGTGTCGCTCTTCTCATGGGCAAACAAATCGCAAAACAATGTGTTGATATCGATATCCCAAATGATCGATGCGTTGGTATCCGGACTAAATTGAGTACGACTGTGATCTTGACTATTTTGCAAACACACTTGCCGAGTACAACCCGCAGTGACGATCATTTCAAAAATGTCATCGAAGACGTCTGATTTTATATCGTTATTCTCAATATATGGACCTGTAATCACTATGGGTGATCTAAATGTGCATCTGTGCAATACCCACGAGCAGCATGATTGTGCCGACAGGACACGCTGACAGAACGCATAACATATTTCATGCACCGGGAGAATTTTCTTGCTGTCACAACTTCCATATCGTGCGTTGGACCTCCGTTCACGTTTTATCCGGTGTCCGGTGTTGTGGCTTCGCCAAGTCGTTTGATCACCTCTTACCGCCACTAGCTTGAACGACATTACAACATGTGCACGCCGTGCCATTCTCGGTGACAGCGAACAGAACACGTCAAACCATTTGCCTGTGACCTTCTGTATTGACATTCCCCCCGACTGCTGTATAGTGTACTGTCAACTTTTAACAGGCTTTCTTTCAACTGTGATAGGATGGATATACCCTTCTGAATATCTTCCGCTTCGGCATTATGAACATCGTTATCGTCTCTAAACACGATCTTGACGAACTGTGCACCGAAATTGTCAATGCAATTATATATGCTTCTGTGGTAGCTATAGTGGATAAAAAATCACGCCATAAATCAGCAAAATATTACTGGAATGAAGAATTGCGATCGCTACACCGCTTTCGAAAGGAAAAGCGGAATAGATGGACCACCGAAGGTAGTCCACACGCATGCGACGTGCAGTCGTACATGGAGTACGAAGTCGCAAGGCGCATGTTTAGACAGTCGTTGTGTACTACACTTCGCCACAGTGAACAGGAGATGTATGAAAAACTCAAATTCCAAACAAAGACTAATGATGTGAAGTTTTGGAACAGTCAACCCGAAGGATCAAGTTTCGCAATCAAACGATCTTTGTTCTGTTATGACATTCGGTAACATAATTCTTCGCAATCCAGGTGATGTCCTGTCCTTCTGGAGGTCTTATTTAGAAAGCCTATACACACCAGGTATCCACGCTGATCCGGAATTCGAGGAATCCATACGAATGAGACTCTCGTAAATTTTCCAAGAATCACATAAAGACTTTGCAAACACTACTGTATGTGAACCAATTAGCGTTTCTGAACTGACAGATGTCATGAGAAATCTTAAACGTGGGATATCTACTGGTATTGCCAATGTAGTTAGCGAACATCTCTTACATGGAAGTGACTCCTTCAAAACATTATTGTGTCGCCTTTACAATAGCGAAGACAACACAATAATGATTTGCGAAGGAATGGATACCATCTTCCTTAAAAATTGTATCATTGTTCCCCTTTTCAAGTGGTCACCAAAACCTATAAATGTTCCAGATAGTTACCATGCTATCACACTCAGGTCGGTGATCTATAAGACATTTGAAGTGGACTGTTTAGTGCATGACGTCGTTTGCCACTCCTCATGAGTCAGTTTCCTATGAGAGCAACTTAGATTCAAGAGCTTTTGTATATTTTTGGACTCTGCGAAGGCAATTGATCGTGTGTGGCACGAAGGCCTTCTTGTGAAACTACACGATCTAGGCTTAACATGTTAAGTTCTGCGTGTTGTGGGAAGCTTGCACAAGAATTGCACCAGATGTGTGTAATGTACAGCGGTTCGACCTCAGAGCCTTTTGGCATGTTACAAGGAACAGGACATGGGGTAGTAACGGTAGTAATCTCGGATTGCTATTGAACAAAACGACATACAAAAATAGTTGTACGTTACGCTTGTCAGAGGTGATATGATAATGAACTTCTGCACGAGATGAACTTCTGAATTTCCGATCACATCACATGAGCAATGGTTATTTCGACCACATACTCAACCACTACGGGATAGCAACTTACCAATATATGGACACAATCAGTGACTCTACAGTCTACACAATGTGCGTTTCTTCTTGGAACAGAGGTCGTTACCCCTCCCGACGAAGACTTGCATCAAATGAAGCTTATTATTCTGGACTCATCAATATGCTTGCTCACCGTGTGTCGTTTTACTCGCAGGAGCTCAATTTCATATTAGTGTAGCCAGTACATTGTTGTCATAAATATTCGCTATAATATCGATCCGCACTCGCATATCATGTTATAACTGCTACAGTATAGACATGCATTCTCACCTCACACACATATGGCTACTTTAAAGCCATATACCGTAGTTCTGTGTTGGTGTGTTATCAACGACGTTGTGATATCCATGTACACGTATGTACCATACTATAACCTTTCTGTACATACTTTTTTATTCTTCTCCACATATATAGAAGGCATTCAATAAAAATATCTATCCAATACTAAATTGTCAACATTTTGACCTGTCATGCAAACATCAGGTGGGAGATAACTCTATCGGGGAATATAACAATTAATAAACCGCAGGTCCGCATGCATTACAATCTATTTGAACACTATTATATATTAATTAGCACTATTATGTGTCCGGAATACACAATAACAGGCCCCGAACCCGGCTGCGAATAGGGGGGGGGGAGGTTGTTTGTCACCCTCATGTATCAGAAGAAACCTCACACTAAAACATTGAGATAATCATTAATATAGTAAAAGCTCTTTATTTTATTCACTATTATATATTAACTAGCAGGTGGACCCTACTTCGTCCGTGCTGTTCCCCCTCTGCTTTTCGGCGAATTGCGCGATTTGACCTTGAATTGTTCATTTTGAAGGTCAAGGTCAGGTGGGGGTCACGATTTGACCCGTCTAAAACACTGCCCGGACAAAAGTACCCGACAAAAGTACCCGTCGAAATCCGTCCGGTTTTACCCGATTAGACCTCGAATTGATCATGTTGAAGGTCAAGGTCAGGTCGGGGTCACTCGACCCGTCCAAAACACTCAGTGGAGAAAAGTAACCCCACGTATCAAATTTCGTCGAAATCCCATCAAAATTCGCGATTTGACCTTGAATTGACCCGATGTCAAGGTCAAGGTCACGTCGCACGGGCAAACGAATAGGCTTACGACACTCCCCATACGAAAGTATCACCAGACACTAATTTTCATCGAAATCCCGTGATACTCGGGCGTTTGACCTTGAAATGACCCGATTTCAAGGTCAATGTCACGTCGCACGGGCAAATTAATAAGCCTATGCCACTCCCGGGCCGAAAGTACCTCCACATACCAAGTTTCATCGAAATCGGCTCGGCCGTTCTCGAGTCCATCGCGAACAGACAGACAGACACACACACGGGCATATTTATATATAATAGACTAGCCGATGAGCCCGACGTTGTCCGGGCTATTCAAAAACCAAATTTCAAGTCGATAGCTCTACCCGTTTCCGATATCTGGTCTGCGCATGCGCGAAGCTGGCGTCGCACGGGCTCGGCGACCCGATAAAATTCGTATCCGGGGCAAGATACATTCACATACCAAATTTAAAGTCGATAGCTCCACCCGTTTCCGAGATCTCGTCTGCGCATGCGCGAAGCTGGCGTCGCACGGGCTCGGCGACCCGATAAAATTCGTATCCGGGGCAAGATACATTCACATACCAAATTTAAAGTCGATAGCTCCATCCGTTTTCGAGATCTCGTCTGCGCATGCGCGAAGCTGGCGTCGCACGGGCTCGGCGACCCGATAAAATTCGTATCCGGGGCAAGATACATTCACATACCAAATTTCAAGTCGATAGCTCCACCCGTTTCCGAGATCTCGTCTGCGCATGCGCGAAGCTGGCGTCGCACGGGCTCGGCGACCCGATCAAATTCGTATCCGGTGCAAGATACATTCACATACCAAATTTCAAGTCGATAGCACCACCCGTTTCCGAGATCTCGTCTGCGCATGCGCGAAGCTGGCGTCGCACGGGCTCGGCGACCCGATAAAATTCGTATCCGGGGCAAGATACATTCACGTAGCAAATTTCAAGTCGATAGCTCCACCGTTTCCGAGATCTCGTCTGCGCATGCGCGAAGCGGGCGCCGCACGGGCTCGCCAATACGACAACGTCCACCGCCTGGTCAAACTACACACACGTACCAAGTTTCGTCCCGATCGGTCGAGAATCGTATATTTGTATTAATGACATACAGACAGACATACAGACAGAGGTCTTACTGGGAACCGCATTTATTGTAAAATTATTTTAAAATGGGAATTTTTTTTCAGAGATGATGATTTCTACCACTTTAATATGTCATCGTGAGGATATGTGAGTGTTTCATGAATTGACCAACCATTTTTAAATACCCGAACATGATACAAGAAAGAATTACTATTTTTAATTTGAGGCCTGAAGACCGACAAGTTATGTCACTGACAAGATATCCCTGGCACGATTAAACTTCAGAGGATCAATCGCAGACCGATGCATACGGAAAACTAATATCAGAACTATGTATTGCGGCTCATTTAAGAATCCTGAATGGTCGCACATTTGGCGATTCTATGGGCAGATTCACATGTCACAAATACAATGGATCATCAGTGGTGGACTGGTGCCTTGCTCAAGAATCACTGCTCTCCAAAGTTCTTAATTTTTCAGTAGGGGATTTACACCTATTTTCAGACCACTGCCCGATTCGTTTGCAAATACTTACAGGGAAGACAAGTTATCATAAACTCAAAAACGTTAACGCCCAGGCATCGTTACTCCCACACCAAAGGCCAGTGAAATGGAATTCCCTCCTCGCTAACAGTTTCCGAAAGGAACTGGAGCTTATCAATTCATCAACTCAGACTGATGACCCAACTGAGCTTGCTAATTCATTGACTAGCCTGATGCACGTAACAATCCAAAAGTGTGGGGCAAAATACATGGACATCAGATCGAGATGTACGCGTACTACGCAAAAGGCTAAATCAGCTCGCAAAACAAAATGGTTTGATGCCGAATGCCGTGAACTTAAACGATATATGTACCAAAAAGCGCGCACTATCAGAAAAACCAAGGCAGAGAAGAAATCAGTGCAAGATTTTTATGCCGCCAAAAAACAATACAGGGGGGCACTGAAACGTAAACAAAGGGATTATAGAAAGGCCCTAGTGGATAAAATTCGTATACTAGATAGTGATAACCCCAAAGCTTTCTGGGATACTCTGGATGAAATAGCTGAGAGGGAGCCCAGGGGACAGGACCCAATCGGTAATATTTCTCCAAATGAATGGATTGCTTACTTCCGCCAATTAATGAATAACACCAATTCAACCCCAAATTGCAAATCTGACCTACCCCCGCTGGGCGCACCCGAGCACAACAGTAAACTCAATAAACCGATTACGGAGTCGGAGATCACACATGCCGCCAGAACTCTTGGGAATAATAAATCGTGTGGCCCAGACCGCATCTCAAATGAAATGATTAAAGCATCATTACCACCGCTCTTACCCATATATGTAAAACTGTTTAATGGCGTCCTTTCTACTGGCAGTTTCCCGGACTCGTGGCGAAACAGCATGCTCAAGTACATTCACAAGGGTGGAGACACAAGTGACCCAAATAATTATAGAGGCATAGCCATATCGAGCTGCCTTTCAAAAAAATTCTGCAAAATACTTGATAACAGACTGCATAGTTTTCTGGAAGAGGAACACAATGGACCCATGTCAAATCGGATTCAAAAAGGGTCCCGCACAGCGGACCACCTATTTTCTCTTCACACTATTGTGTACCAAGCCTTCCGAGAAGGCCGACGAGTTTACTCATGTTTCATTGACCTAAAAAAGGCATTTGACACCGTGTGGCGCGAGGGATTATTTTATAAGATGAAGAGACAAGGCATTTCGGGAAATTTTCTTAGTGTAATCAGGGATATGTATGCGAAAACGCAATTCTCCATAAAACTAAGGGATGGGCTCACGGCTCCAATTGAAACGACAATTGGTGTCAAACAAGGGTATATCTTGAGCCCGAAAATGTTCAATCTCTACCTTAATGATCTACCAGCCGAATTTAATGACGGATGTGATCCCATAACAGTTGGAAATTCGATAACCAACTGTTTAATGTACGCTGATGACATTATCCTACTATCGAATAGTGAAAGTGGCTTACACAATTCATTAGATGTCATCACATCATACTTTTAACAAATGGCAATTAACTGTGAATATTAACAAATTAAAAATATTGGTGTTCAATAAAACCGGACACCGCTTGAAGCAACTGAAATTTAAAATAAACGACTCTGCATTGGACGTCGTAAATGAATACCGCTATCTGGGGGTAAATATAACGTCTGCGGGTAAATTCGACCATAAACAGCTCACCAATAAAGGACGCAAGGCACTTTTTGCCCTAGAGCGCAAACTACCACTGAGCGAACTTGACATAGCTACTTGTTGTAAACTGTTTACAAGCACAATTGAGCCAATATCTCTCTATTGTTCTGAGGTTTGGGGACCGATGTGTCTTAATATAGGCAACTGTCGACCAGGAAGGGCTTTAGAGGATCTATATGATGACCGACCGTATGCTAAACTCAGTCTACATTTCAATAAAAGGCTACTCGGGTTATCTAAATATAGCTCCAATATCGGGACACGTGGCGAACTTGGTATATTCCCCGCGGACATCTCGTTAATCATTCGAGCAATATAATTTTGGTTCCATTTGCTTGGGTTAGATCACAGGGAAATAGCATCACAATGTTACAAACATTCCGTCTCAACAAAGCAGTCGACTTGGGTTTCCAGTTTTTCATCCATTTTAGAGCATCTAGGCTTTGGGCCGGTATGGCAAGCTCAGGCGACTCTCAATAAAACGGCCATTTTACGCTCAATTAAAACACAATTGCAAGGCCGCTACATTGACTGGTGGCGTGCCCGATTGAGAAAAGACAAAAAACTCACATTCTATCGGAGGACGAAACATGATTTTCAAATGGAGACATATTTGCAGTTAAATATCAGTAGAACTAATATTTCAAAATTCACACAGTTACGCGTTAGCTCTCACAAATTAAAACAGCCCGACATCGAAAACATATCACAAAGTCAACAGATAAACAATCTGATACATCTACCAACGACTATCGTTGCTGTCCCATCTGTCTTGACGCGACCGAGGCCGAACATCATTTCCTCTTACGCCACTATCAGAACAAGTTTTTTCAACGACATCCGACAAATTTCGGGCATCAATTATTCAATTCTACCAACGGAGGTAGCTTCTGACATTTTCGTGGGGTATACGTTCGACAGTGAGATAACCACAAGATTCATCACACTCATAACTAACCTTTTCCACGAAAGAGAGAGAGAGCAATACTTCGAGATTATTCCAATATTGTGCACCAGTCCACCACTTGATTAACGATAACCACAGTGGCAGTTATCTATTGTTATTTTTGTTCCTCATATTGTTATTTACTTGTACACTTGTCTTTTGTCATTATTTGTGTAAAGTGTTATGTACCATTGTGGTTTCTTATAACGATTACATCTTATCTTATCCTATGGAACATTATAAAGATCTATATGCTTCCACCTCAGATGCATGGCACCTTATTAATATATATGCTTCCACCTCAGATGCAAGTCTAACAGAATCGAAGCGTACACTGAGGGCACGTACATTGAGTGACTACCTAACAGAGGCTTCATGGAGGGAGAATCTTTCCACGGAATTTGAGAAAGATTACTTCAAACTGCTGGAGAAAACTCTGAAGGACGATTGGAAGACGAAGACGATTTATCCTCAAAAAGATCTGATTTTCAATGCTTTCAACCTAACGCCTCTGAACAAGGTATTAAAATGACTCAATGCCTTCAAATAACACACAAAGTCTGCAAAAAAAACTATCATCAACAAGTACATAAAAAATAAATTTTCGTTGTTCTTATTTTCGTTAATAGGTATGTAAACAGTAGAATTACCGATAAAATTCCAATAAGATTTCACAGTTTAATAAAATCTTGACGGTAAACATTGGAAAAGAACAATGCATTGAAAAATATTTTGAAAATCATGTATAGATAAACTATTTTGAGTTACTGCACGATTAGCGATGTTTTTCTTTACGAATAACTGTAACCGTTTTGTTTACATAATACTGGTTTCAACATGAGAATTTTTTGTATTGGATAATATCAATAAGGAATATAATCCACGTTCTTCTCGGTGGTGATGTTGTTACTGACTTTTATACTTTAGAGTGCCGTGGGCTACTTTAAGGCGTCAAGGTTGGAATTGTACATATTTAACTTTTCAAATCTAAATGAGTGATGAGTGATAGTTCTCTGCAACGTACCTTCTTGCCTCGCGCTCCCTGATTAGAGGAAAGCCAATGACAAACAGCCGTGTTTGAATACACATGCCATCTTATAATGATGTGGCATGCACATTCTGCATTCTAACTTTTACATATGCTGTCACATAAGTATATAGTATACTTTTTTCTATGGACAAAAGGCCTTAAAATCACAGTGGGTAGATGTTAGAAATCATAAAAGTCTGTAAGTCGATCACCACCAATAAGAACATGGGCAAATATATCTACTTCGTTCTCATATTTACTATAAATAATTCTGCAGTAATGATAGTTCCACTAGTAATGATGCTACCGGAATTTGCCTGTAAATATCATGCAATTATCTTGCAAGAATAAATCATACAGATATTTGAAGTCAGATTCCAGTAGCGCTGTTACAAGTGGAACTAGATAAATGTTACTTCTCACGTCTTTCGCTTTGGTAAAGATGCAGGTTATGTGCACGTTTCCGTTCATATTCTGGCACCATGTGGTTTTCTATGACGAAATGCCCGCAAAAACATACCGTGCAAACTTGCCAGTGTATGAACGTACCCTTAAGTCTAAATATGTTTACCATAATATTTTGCATGCTTCGACATTTTCCAATCTTTAGCTTTACGTTATGCTTGGATTTTGGTATTTTATTGGACTTTGATTGATGATATAGCTGTGCGAGTAATGTTTACATTTTAAAGGCCAATATAAAATAGATCTTAGTTCTCATCCCATCCCGACCCTATTTTTGGTTCCCTCCTCAAATATGTTTATTTGGATAATTTTGAGGTCAACTGTTTTTGCTTTAACCTTCAAAGTACATTAATCATCTTGTATTGTATTTAACTGACCACCATGGCCGTTTAAAATATATGCATTGAAAGGTTCTATTATCCATCTGGAGAGGTGCTCATGGAAAATTAGCAGACTATAATAATTGTCGACAGACATACCAAAGTATAATGAAAATACAGAAGGATTAAGTGGGAAATGTTCAGATAATAAATTCGATCTACGTTTGTTGAACTTATTATATGAACATTTCATAAGGGAACTACTCGTCAATGAGAATCTAGTATACAGACAGGGTTGAGAATAAATAAAATAAATTTGCCCGCCCACCCAATTTTCCAAAAAAGTTGGATGATAATCTGGTAATTTATTTATATTGGCCTAACAATGATTTTGATATGCAACATCTCGTTATTGGAGATTAATCTGTAACGACGATACTAAAATTATCTACTTTTACTTTTACTTTTTGGCGACAGTTGTTTAACCCTTTCAGTGCCAAGTCCGTTTTTTGTATCAACCCATATTTCCTTGATCATTAGAGCTCTTTCCATCAATGCATCACATTATTATAATCAATAAATTTGAAAAATGATCAAGGAAATATGGGTTGATACAAAAATCGGACTTGGCACTGAAATGGTCAACAGATGTTCATGACTTTTCACACGTGCCCACTGCGAAAGCCTTCAGTCCCTTTGAGGGGTTTCCACACATAGACTATCCCCGGATGTGGAAAGTTGAGATGGACATACACAGAAAACTACTTAATTGTTAAGTTAGTACACCACCGGAAGTAATAGAGGCTATCCTGCATATTATATAACAATAGAAATACAAAAAGATAACTTTGATCAAATTTTAAGAGGAGTTTTGGAAGGAACATTCCCAGTAAGTATACAAATTGATTGGAAACGAATAACTGACATAAAAGTTACATAATCTGAACCAGTGAAAGACTCAAATGACTATTTAATTGAGAGCAACACTGCTTCAAAAATGTTAACTGAATGTTAGTTGTCTGTTGAGAATTGTGAGCAGCCATATTTGCAATAACTTATGTATACATTTGGGCTAAGGTGTGTTTTGTGCCATAGGTCCATAGACATCTCCCCAGCTGACCAGCTATCTATAATAATGTGGCCTGCAACAGTTGTATTCATTGGGCTGGTTCTTCGTTGTAACAGTTCTTGGCTGCTCACAATTGTTAACATCCTTGAAGCAGTGTACCTCTCAATTTTTATACATTCACTAGTTCAGATCATTTTATTTTTATGGCAGATATTCATTTCCAATCAATTTGTATAATTGCTGAGAACGCTCCTCCCAAAATTTCTCTCAAAAATATGATCAAAGTCATATTTGTTATGTGTACCCGTACCCATAGTAAGGTACACACAGTGTCGACGTCCGGATTGACCACTCGTCATTCGCCCGTCTGTCCGTCTGTATGTCGATCGGGACGTCTGTCTGTAACAACTTTACGCATTGTGCGATAACTCAAACATTTTCTATCCGATAGGAACCAAATTTTGTAAAAAAAAAATAAAAAAAAAAATATATATATTCAATGAAATTACTGAGACTCATTTAAACATCTTCTCGGGAACCAAGCGGATTAATCTGACATGGTGTGAATGGGCCTTGGATAGCAGGTATTCATATTTTTAATATGTGATCGACCTGTCAAAAAGTACCAGAGCTGGTGTCACACTTTCCAATTGACCCTCCCACGGGGGGGGGGGTGTCCCACATTCTATCCATCCCTGCTCCCATCTCTTCCTCATCCATATCATTCTCCATACTACCCCCATGCACCACAATCCTTGTCAGAGTTATACTCTATCTCCTTCTTGCTTTGAGAACAATTAATTAATTACCTGACTAAATGGTACGTCAGATTTTACTAAAGTTCCACAGAGCATGGATACTATTGTTTGTCTAAGGCGTTCTGTTAACACCTCCACCACTTAGACATGTGAATTTATGTAACTAGAACAATGGAACTCTACTGTAGCCTGTATGTCCTTTTGGCTGCTTGGGCTTGCAGTGGATCGAACAGGGCCAATATAGGAGATTTAACCCCCTTTACCCATTCCACGTCTTTCAACATTTTCCATTATTAAATAACTATATTATTTTGATATGTCACATGGCCATTTGCAGCAACATAAATACTTACACTATGATAGTGTGACATGCTTTAGAGATGTTATATTAACCCTTCTCTTTTGACCCATAAATTCAAATAATTTGTGTTATTAAGTAGATGTGTGTGTACTACTTTAGTACCAGTCTTTGTAAACATACACTCAAATTCATACGGTTGCTGAGTCTTTCGTATTCCCGCCAACTTTTCTTTTATCGAAAGGCTTGCGATATTCCCCCGAATTACGTCACATTGCCCTACGTTAATCGATTCGATTGGACTCCTTTATCTTGGTGCTACTAATAGTGAGTTTTGATTGGCGCTATACTGACGTGGAATCACGGCGTTGGGAAATGAAAACTCAACGAAAGGTCATCATACCCACTATTTTATAAGAGGGTATATAGTTTACTCCGGATTGATTTAGTACATAACAGTATACTCGATAATTCCATATCAAAACTCTTGATTATATGATTTCGATCATAGCAATTTACTATCTCCAAGGGATGAGTTAACAATCTGTCGATCGTGATCGGCCTCTCGTTGATATTTGTATTGGTATATACTATGCACGATGAGGTCTTCATATAGAATATATTCCTTCAGGTGATGACTAGCTTAATAAGTAAGAAGTCTTCACATGTGTTCGTCCATAGGCTATGTCTGGAAAAGCCATGCATAAGGCTTAGCAAATTCTCAGGCTCACTCTGTGATTCGCATTGTTTGTTCTCACCAACCTCAGCTTGACTTCCAGAAGTTAACTTTGAAGTTCCAAAACAGAATAACAAATAAATAATTAAAGGAATTTGAGGTAATATTCCTAATTACATAAAATTTCATGTCTTTTTATTCCACTGAATTTATTGCCCCGCTGATCTGAAAGTTTGTTGCTGGAGGGTCTTTCACCTTCGTATTTTAACAATGAGGTTTGAATATCTTTTTGAATGGATACCGAAAATTATGTCATGAGCTATGGAGATAAATGTTGATTTTCCAGAAAAAGAAAGAAGAAAAAAAAGGACAAATTTGTCTCGTTCACAATTGAAATAATTTTCGGTATATATCCACTCAAAAACACTAGATATTCGCGTTTCTAAAGAAATTCGCCATTTTACGACGGTAAATTTCTTTTTACTTCACCATCATAACTCGCGACGATTTTGAAATATTTCATTAGGGCATAATAGGCAAAGGCGTATACACGCAAATGAATCGGTCGCAATCGCTAGCTATAGTGTTAATGTGATAACTTGTCTCCTTCTGTGGGTATCAACTTTTTCGATAAACCACCGTTGAGCGTATATTATCAATTGTTTTATTTTGCAGGTGAAAGTTGTCATTCTGGGCCATGAGCCGTATCACGTGGAGGGACAGGTAAATTTGAGGACTACAACAACAATATTGATCAATTAGATATCACATGTTTTCCTATGTATCACACATATACTTGTATATATTTCTTATCCCATGTTTAAAATATTGCAAACATTATTTAAACTGGTTGGAATATCAAGCTCTTCTCGCGTGTGGGATGTGGCCCAGGGCCGAATCCACCAACGTCTGTTTAGATGTCGTTTCGTGTGTTCACGAAGAACACAAATTCCCACTCCAACGACGAGGGCGCGTTCCTTTCTCGTTAAAATAGGTGGCATTTTAAATTTTTCATAACACTTTATAACTCTATGAATAGTCGATATGGACTATAGGTTGTTAGTCCGCAGCAATTCACTTCAACAAACACGACTAACACTAGTCACATTGAGCTCAATCATCGCGATCTAAACCGCCGCGTTCTCACGGGTATAATCTTTGCTGCAATAAAATATGAGTGTAAATATGTGTCTGATATTTTATTGCAGACATTTTCTTGCAGCTTCATGTGAACGCGCCATGAGTGAATTAAACGAGATCACTGATTCGCGGCCATATTGTATTCATCCAGCCCCCGTTCCCCGGTTTAATTGTTACACGTCAACTGCCAGGTCAAAGTTCTGGAGGTGCATTCCATACATGGAACTTTTGAATATCCATGATTCCATAATATATGGATCTTTTGAATATTCATGAATTCCATACATGTATATGGAATCATGAATATTAAAAAGTTCCATATATGGAATGCATCTCCAGAACATTGACATGCAGCGCTTAAACCGCGGAACGGGGGCCGAATGAATCCAATATTGCCGCGACTCGGTGATCTCGCTTATAACCGCACATTTTCCACAATTTGTTTCATGAACTTGACAGAAATTGTTGCTATTATTAAAACATTACACTGTTCCGTGGTGATGTGTCTGATGTTTTTCAATTGAAAGTCTATCTTTTGAAACACCATTGTGTAACACCAAATGTCAATTTCTCTTGTGTCTGGAAATTATAATGGAATGTGCCTTTGCAAAACGATTTCCAGTGAAGTTTTGTTGTATTGACGGAAAGAGGTCAATCTTATTTAATGGTACTTCCAGGCCATGGGTTTGGCATGTTCTGTACCAAAGGGGATTGCTGTTCCACCCTCACTGAAGAACGTATACAAAGAACTGGCCAGTGATATAAGCGGATTTCAAATTCCAGACAATGGCAACTTACAACAGTGGGCGGAGCAAGGAATCTTCTTACTCAACGTCACCCTAACAGTAGAGTAAGTGAATACAACGCGTTTAACTAAGTACTCTATTGGTATCCTCAATCACAGCAGTTTTCAAAGGGTCGTATTTGAAACTTATTTTGCGTTGGCACTTTGAAATTTATTTCGTTGTCTGCGTTTTACCATTCAGACATGCGTGTGATGACACAGGACCCAATGGGCAGAACTATGGGATTTTAAAATATATACCCCATGCACTAACCGCAAACACTTTAACCCCTTTCTCAAGTTAAGACAGATTATTTGAGCTTTGGAATTCCAAGTTCTCTGATATATTGATTCATGTGATCATGTTTTTGATAAATTATCGGTTACAGATGTAACAGGTGTTACAATATTGCAATAACCTGAGATTTTAGGATTGCTACCTATTCCAACGGCACAACATCTGATTACACTCTTCGAACAAAGGAGATATTAACAATAAATGACAATATCACTTCATCTAAAACTCACTATAATTAATCGGAAATATTCGCAAATATGTGGTTATAACGAGATCACTGAGTCAGGGCCATATTGAAGTCATCCAGCAGTTTAAGTGCTACAGGTCAAAGTTCTGGAGGTGCATTCCATATATGGAATCTTTGAATATTCATGATTCCATATGTGGTGCTTTTGAATATTCATGAATTCAATATATGGAATCATGAATATTCAAAAGTTCCATATATGGAATGAACCTCTAGAACTTTGATCCGTATATAGCACTTAAACCGTGGAACGAGGGAGCTGGATGCATACAATATCGCCGCGACTCGGTGATCTCGCTTATTCACAAATTATGTTCACAAAGTCACCACAGTCTCTCACAGTATTATTGTTATTTCTTTATTTCCTCCATTGCATGAAGAATTTTAAGGCGTATAACAAACTTCGTGCTATTTTTATGGCCGTCATATTTTTCTATAACATTTCGGTTCCAACAGCGCTTTATTCTGTCTCAAATTATTTAGTTCAAATGATTTATTTATAACTTGTACCGACACGCCACCGTTGTATATTTTAAGGTAATTATTGACATCTTTTGTAAAAGTGTACTTTTCTCACGTGCGTATGGATAACTTTATTGTTGTGATGTATTATAACCATGGTAACTCATTTCACTAATCCCTAAGTTTTATTATTGTTATAATTATAGTTATTAGTTAAGTGGCTTTACTAATTACTTATTGGTAAATGCCGATCATCGGCGTAGTTACGTCGACCATCGGCGTATATACGCCGATCATCGGCGTAGTTACACCGACCATCGGCGTAGCTAGACCGATTATCGGCGTATATACGCCAATCATCGGCGTGGAATTGTTGTATGTGGCGGCTCCATGCTTCCGTACATCACCATATAACAAGAAAAATAAGATGCATGCATCAGGTCGCCCGTGAACTATTTATCATAGAATTCTTGTAGCTATCTATTATACATTTTGGAATATCTGTATGCATGTGTGTATGAATGCATGTATCTATGTGTGTTATAGACTCGAACACTGCTCGACTGATCCGACTCGGATTTGGTATTTAACTTGTCAACTTGACCTCGCTCATAGGCATGTTTCTGGACCTTGGCCGATCAGACTATAATTTTGTGTGTAGGACTACTTTGATCCCGGGAGCAATATGGACGGGTCCAATTTCACGTGGGACCATGTCCTCGAACGTGCTGATATAGGTATGTTTCTGGACCAATTGAACAATAGTTTGTCCAGCTAGACGCTGCATGTATATACCGGGCACTGCCCAGATCGAGGCGATCACAAAGAAATCCCTAAATAGCCCGAACGAAGTCGAGTACATCAGCTAGTATTATATATTTCTAGATTTAGTTACAAACTATATACCTGTATATTGTACAAAGAAATGTTTGACAAATGTATCTATATCAATATTACCATAGGGGTCATTAAAAATAGATACGACGAGCCAAAATTTTGAAGGGTGCATGTGATTGTGAGGAATAATAGGATCATAGGTAAATTTAATTTATGGACGCTTGTTAATATTCATTGGACTACATGTATCGGGTTATTTTTTTTTATTTCAAATGATGACAGGAATGCGGAAAGTTGAACTACCTAAGTAATACTGGCTATCCGCATGAAGAGATAAACATGTATATAAAAACCAAAATAGAATATGACTGCTGGCGACAATGTTTTCCAAAGAAATTCAAAGCATTCGATAGCTCCCATCTAGTGGTCACCCCGAAGATCAATATGAAGTTTGGTGACTATCCGATGCGGGATGTGGTCTGTACAGGTGCTAAAGAATTCAGTCATGCAAAGAGTAAGATACAAAATTGCTGCCTGTGTTCATGTTTTTTAACGAAATTCGGAAAAATTAGATTACTCTCATCCTGGTTATCCAGAAGATCATTGTGGAATCTGGTGACGATCGGACAAGGGATGTCGTCTGTAGGATCAACCAAATTATTTAGCCATAAAAATAGTAAAATTCAAGATCAACTGATAGAAAGTGTTCCGTAACGCGACACACATCGGTGGTTTTCACTTCACAATATTCAATCAGAATAAATGTATTTGCAAAGTCGCGCGGTCGGCCATTTTAAATCTAAACAGTAATGAGTCAAGTTAAGCAACAATTTCTCTCCACGAGTTCCTATACCAAATATGAACTATCATGTCTATTCAGCAAATTACATTGTGCACGGTTCGTGGATATTCGTTCCCGATTTGATTCTATAACTGAAGGTTTCATGAGTCCCATTTAAATTCAAAATGGTCGACCTTATTTGCAAACTGATACGATATGTGAACGGGTACGGGTGTATGTGATTAATCAAAACGTGTGGGGCCATACTTGTGGGTGGGGTTGTGGGTGGGGTTGTTGGTGAATAAATGATAAGAAATTGTAACTGGGTTTAGTGTATAATTGCCACAACTGGGCAATAATAAAGGCAAAAACATAAGTTGCAATCCCAAGTTCCAATCACAAGATTAAAACAATATCACAATGCCGTGCTTTAAAAAAATTGGAATTTAACCATTGAAGAGTTATAATAGACACATAAAAACCAGGACCCACCCTTCCGAGACCGATTTTTGTAAGACTGCTGTGGATGTTTCGACCGCACAATGATGAAACTATATATCGACAGAATATTTTATTTTTATAGACAAAAGACAACCTAAATCGGTGACAACAATATATATTATAAAGTTTATATTTAAAAAAAGTAAATTAATAATTAATTAACAAAATTGACATAATAATTTCAATAATATTTTTATATTTAAAACAGTAAATTAATAATTGCCACTTTTAAATTTAAATTTAATTAAAATTTAATTTTATCGGCTTCCTTAAAAAGATTCTTACCTTAATATTTTTATGTGCACTTTATAAACTTCATTGAGTCATCTTTGTCATGTATTGAGTTTGATATCTTTTGTTAACAGTTTATAAATCATGTATGTCTCATGTTTGTTTTTATATTTTATGTGTTTATTATGATTAAATAAAGTTATCATTTAAAATAAATGTATTCACTTTCTAAATTATTATTTCACAAAATACCTCAAATACCCCAAAACACAATTGTTTAGAGTCGGCAATTAGTTAATCCGATTACCTATGACCCTAAGCACATAGGCCGCTTACACCTTTTAAATAGAGCCGACCGCTTACACTTTATAGAATGAAAGAACGAAAAGTTGAATAAAATCAACAAATTTGTGAATTTAAAAACAATTCAAACGTTAATGTTTTCCATGTCATAACCCGGACATATGTACTAAATTTCAGTCATGTCCATTTATAAACATAGAAGATAATGCGACACCAAGCCCGCTTACGTTATTGTATTCCATGTCCCAGCCCGGACATATTTCAATAATATTCATTGAGAAACAACGGACCAAACGCCATATAACACCCCGTATACACCTTTTATTCCGAGCCGGCCTCTGCCTCGGCATACACTTTTTAGTGTGTTCCGAGCTGGCCCATGTCGAGTGGGTCCTGGGGCGAGTGGGCCGATTTCCGGCACCTTTTATAGGTTCCTTAATTTGCAGCAGGTATCCGTTTGTGGGTAGTTTAATTTAGAAAGTTCCCCAATTAATATCGCAAATAGAGCGACTGTATTTGACTGAGAAGGCCTCTGTTATTGATTATCAAGTTGCAATACATTAAAAAACGACAAATGCACATTCCCGTTCAAGCGTAGTAGTCTATTTTCCCCATGTTAAACGACATCCGCAAATACCAAATAACGCTTACCTACTGCAAATGTTTTACATGACAACTGTTAATATATTTGGGCTGAATTCATCTGATGTGGTATGATTCCTCAAAATAAACAACAAAACCATCGTTACTTGGAAATGTAGTTTGGGCTAACATTTACAGAAATCCTCCCCCTCACTGATCCGACACACACATCAGATGAAAAACCACCATCATACAACCGCCCAAATTGGGCGAAATAAACCATTTAATAACTGCATGTGCTCTAGTTGATGGGCAGTTGATTCTCGTATTATAAACTAAGAAATCAACATCCAGCCAGTTTTAAAATGTTCAATGCTTCATAATGATTTTCTTTTCAGGCAAAGTCAGCCCAATTCGCATTTCCAGCTAAATTGGAGCACTTTCACAGATAAGGTGCTTGCGACTCTCAGTGACAAATGCTCAGGTTTGGTCTTCATTTTTTGGGGAGAACCAGCCCAAAAGAAAGCTGAGCTGATCGACACTACCAAGCATACATTAATAGAGACGGCTCACCCAACATTTAACACGTTTACGGGGTGCAAATGCTTCTCTAAAACGAACAAAGCGCTGGAAACATATGGCAAAAAAGGAATCAACTGGCAGATATAATATACATAACATTCTCACAAATCTTAAAGATATACTCAGGCTTCAAGGCTCATTGTTAACCCTTTATGTACTACATTGATTATCCCATTAAGGTTGTAAAAGTATACATCGGAACGGTGTATTATTCATTTAGAGGGGTGTTCATATAACAAAAGCAGATAACAGACACGCAGACAGACAATTCACGAGCAGAATTATTTATATCCATTGGTGGGAAATATAGAGATAACAAGTTCAACAAATCGTTTGTTGAACTTATTATCTGAACATATCCTGAGTAGATGCATCCAGGCTCACAGACCTCAGGTTACAAAAACATAAACAAAAAGTAACAACTTGCTTTGTTCTGTTGAGACAATTGTCACTGCCGCTCAACTGCTCCTATGAGATCACTTCTTAGCAGCTTTATGTGCCATTTCGTTTCGATTACGTTCCGCAGCGATTCCGGTTTTTTAGAAGTTTAAAAGAGCGGCAAAATGAAAATAATGGCGAAAAGTTGAGATCTCGACCGTTCAACCAATCGTTGGAAACCCCGTAATGAAATTGCCATGTGGATAGATGGTTTATAACTACCTTTATACGTTATTTCTGACATTTAACTGTATTTCCATGTTAATCCAATGGGGAACTATCGAGTCATTTTGCTTCCGAACCATTCAGTATAATACATTGAAACTGTCGGAAAATCTTCCCCAGGTAGCCCTAATTGTACATACACACAAACAGCATTCTCTCTTGTTCGCTTCCTTGTATAAAATGGCCTGTAAATTCACTCCAAAATGTTCCATTTCTTAGCCGACTTTCGATTTCTGATCACTTCTTAGTGGTTCCATTTCTCAGCTGATTCACAAACTATCTATTGCTATTCTACAGCCCAATTCGTGTCACATTAAGGCGCTAGTTACTTTGTATGATTTCCTACGACTACTAGGATCTTCAGCAATATCTCACGTAACATTTGATACATATATGAGCCGATATTCCCGGTCCAGTTGTCAATTAAATTGAGATTACAACAGTACGACATGTAGCCCGTGCTAATGCATTGAATTTTGAAATCAAAGATGGCCACTGGCGGCCTTGATTTTTGTCTGAATGACCCCAAAATGACTCGTTCCCATCTACATGTCATTATTAACATCCATGACAAATTTTATGATGATCAGACTAAAGGTACGACATGTAGCCCGTGCTAAAGGATCTAGTCATACAAAGAGTAAAATACAAGATGGCTGCTGGCAGCCATGTTTTTTGGCCGAATGACCTCAAAATGCCTCGTTCCAATCTACATTTCATTGTTAACATCCATGACAAATTTTATGATGATCAGACTAAAGGTACGACCTGTAACCCGTGCTAAAGGATTTAGTCATGAAATCACTAAGACGCGGACCGTACCTGATTTCCAGAACTAAGATGTGGAACCATGGATACTAAGAAGTGAAACCCACGTGTTAGCCCGAAAATTGGCTATATATCATATATCCTTGTAACATCTGACAACATAACACCCATAAATCATTACTTGACGTTCTCGTGTAGTATTATTTCACCTTGTGTGGTCGCGAAACTATTTTATCTTAGAAAAAATAACGATTTTGTCAGTCAACTGCGCAAAATGGTGTGAATTTTTGGTGATCAATGTTTCTTTTAGTGTAAACAAATATATTTGTCATACCAATTTCAGTACATTAGCGTTTAGTGTTAACCATAGCTAATAACTGCAAACGGCAGCCGGTCAAATTGTGATATATTGTGATAAAACTTACCGTTTTTTGGACAACACCCTCCATTTTTCTCAAAAAATCGACTATGACTGTCAACAAAAATCAGCTAAGAAATGTCACATAAAACTGCTAAGAAGTGATCTCATAGGAGCAGTTGAGCGACAGTGATTGTTGAAAACAAAATATGATATGTAAACTGGACCTATAAATACTAAAGAATATCATTTTATCATAGAGCAATTTACAAAATAATTACAAAATTAACAAAATAATTTTTGGTGTTTCTAACACATCGAAACTGTACAAAATAAACACATGCAAACAGATGGAAAATACAATATAATACAAAATAGTGTCTTTCTTGCAGAAATTCGCGTTCCAAACTTGTTATTTTATACAATAGAATCTAAATAAAAAGTTAAATTGGCTTCATAAAAATAACTGTATAACCCGTAACCCTTCCATGACTGGAGCTTCCTGAAATTTTGCGATAACCCTGTGCCACTGTATTCTCTTATGTATGCGAGTCTTCCATAGGGAGTCTGGCATATCTAAGAAAAATACATTGGCCTAACAATATATGTCTTGACCTTGTAAGCCAGTGCATTCTCTTATATCTGCGAGGCTCTCCATGGGAGACTTGGATATATAATATACTGTACTCGCACTGGGTGTTTAATGCTGCACCAGCGCACATCCCGTCATGAAAGTTAATAAATAATAATAACCCTAACAACTTTATAGATAATATCTTTAAGAAACCTATTTTGATAAACCGATAAAGTGCCACATTGGAAGAGGCTTAAATGTTCATAATCCGATTAAACGCCCCTAAATTACTATTTATTCGGCGTCGGGGGTAAAAATATTAGATTTGAGTCGAAGAAACCACCCATCAAAGCCCTGAGTCGGTCTTATTTCGAGTTTTGTAGTCTGTTAGATAGATAGATAGATATATAGATAATTGTTTATTGGTTAATATATGCATAACACGTAGATATATGAGCATAAGCACATATACAAAAGAGCAATACAGATAATGACATTCATATCTCATATATATTTTGAAGACCTCTGTCTGTATGTATGTTTGTTTGTTTGTCATTTATACAAATCTACGATTCTCGACCGATCGGGACGAAACTTGGTACGTGTGTGTAGTTTGACCGGGCGGTGAACGTTGTCGTATTGGCGAGCCCGTGCGGCGCCCGCTTCGCGCATGCACAGACGAGATCTCGGAAACGGGTGGAGCTATCGACTTGAAATTTGGTATGTGAATGTATCTTGCCCCGGATACGAATTTTATCGGGTCGCCGAGCCCGTGCGACGCCAGCTTCGCGCATGCTCATACCAGATCTCGGAAATGGGTAGAGCTATCGACTTGAAATTTGCTATGTGAATGTATCTTGCCCCGGATACGAATTTTATCGGGTCGCCGAGCCCGTGCGACGCCAGCTTCGCGCATGCGCAGACCAGATCTCGGAAACGGGTAGAGCTATCGACTTGATATTTGGTTTTTGAATAGCCCGGACAACGTCGGGCTCATCGGCTAGTCTCATATATATTTTTGAAGACCTCTGTCTGTCTGTCTGTATGTCATTTATACAAATCTACGATTCTCGACCGATCGGGACGAAACTTGGTACGTGTGTGTAGTTTGACCAGGCGGTCGTCGTTGTCGTATTGGCGAGTCCGTGCGACGCCAGCTTCGCGCATGCGCAGACCATATCTCGGAAACGGGTAGAGCTATCGACTTGAAATTTGGTTTTTGAATAGCCCGGACAACGTCGGGCTGGGTAGAGCTATCGACTTGAAATTTGCTATGTGAATGTATCTTGCCCCGGATACGAATTTTATCGGGTCGCCGAGTCCGTGCGACGCCAGCTTCGCGCATGCGCAGACCAGATCTCGGAAACGGGTGGAGCTATCGACTTGAAATTTGTTTTTTGAATAGCCCGGACAACGTCGGGCTCATCGCCGAGCCCGTGCGATGCCAGCTTCGCGCATGCGCAGACCAGATCTCTGAAACGGGTAGAGCTATCGACTTGAAATTTGGTTTTTGAATAGCCCGGATAACGTCGGGCTCATCGGCTAGTAGTATATATAGATATAAAAAAATATATATAATATGACCATACGCTAGCGTAATTAACGAACCACAGATAAACCACACGCATACGCTAGGATATATCTTTGTCATTTTTAATCTTATAAAAATAACTTCATATATAGAATCGTAGTAATATCCCATAAAATAAGATTCACTTAGGCCTTATATCGTGGTGTGATTATGATTAATTACACTCCATACATGCACAAGGGTTTCGCTTTGGGTCGTATATAGACTATATCTGATTTTGTGAAGTCACCAATTATTATCTAATACGACACTGCTGTTTTGAATTTTTTGCGAGCACTTTTGTCGCAAAGTGTTTGGCCGGCGTTCCAAAATGAGGGGAGTTACTGTCGGAATTATGCACAGTGAAGTTCATCTCTCTCTCTCTTACATTTTATTGAGACTATAATTATAACATATTATGGACTGTCAAATATTTGCATTGGAGTTGCCTAAAATATAAATATGGCTTGCAATGGGAAAATCACTCTGGCTGGGCTGGAAACAATACTGGAATCGAAATCGAAATTCGTGATGCAAGCAAACGTTATTAATTATATCGCGTTTAAATTACCCTAATATTACATAGTACATACGTGAATATGATAATACTCAGATATCCTTCTATTTTCATTAATCGACAAGAAACACATACTTATGAACAAAGCAGAAGATACATTCAGGTTATCGCAAATTCGGTCAATGGTGAAAGCTACATGATGACGTTGTTCGTCGAGTTTCGTTGAAAATGACATGATGACATTTTATGAATGAATGAACATGATGAAAGTGACAAGCTTCTTCGTATAGTGCACATCTCAATCGGATTGCGCACACAGCGTCAATAATATAATGTTTAATTTCAGTAAAATACTCCCCTCTAGACAACAACTAACAGTCTTGACTTTTGAATACTTTCAGTTTGATGTTTGTAGTTTATATTCTCTAATAATTTGTACAAAAGGAACGGCTTTTAAAAGTTTTTTATTTAGATTTTAAGTCTGAGTCGGTGAGCTCGTAGTCTGTTTGCATTGTGAATCTTTTATTTCTCAATTGCCTTGATGTATGATATGATTGACCAAATTTATACACGAAATTGCTATAGGACCCACTCTGTCGATGAACCCTTGTGCATGTCTGGAGTGTAATATATCATAATCACACCACGATATAAGGCCTAAGTTAATCTTATCTGATGGGAATACGCATCTGTGAAGTTATTTTATGGGATTAAAAAGACACAGATATATCATAGCTTAATATGTGTGTGTTTTAGCTGTGGTTCGTTAATTACGCTAGCGTATGGTCATATTATACATTCCTTGCTGGATATTTTTGTCCGGTATTACGTTTCCCCAAATGCCGGTATGATCCGGTCAAAGCCGAATCGACGATAATAACACAATGTCTGTTTCGAATCAATGAGTGTTATTGCTTTCATAACAGCACCCATGCAAATTGTGTTGAATAAAATGTTGATTATATCACTGTTTGGGCAATTTTATACTATGGTGGTTAGCATTATGTTTTGGAAATTAATAAATTCTGATAACTGAAGCAGCATTTCAAGAACTGTTGTTGTTTTTGGAATCTGACGATTTGGGGACCATCGAATTGAATTGAGTACCTTTAAATTTTACAAATCATAATTGAGTGTATTTTATATTTATATTCTAGACTTAATTGTTGTTCTCATGTTTGGTTTCTAATAAGTTTTAAAGTTAAGAATAAGTTAATAGTGATGTAAAACTTATTAAACATATTCTGTTGTTGAAACACCCCCAAGTTAGCTTAGAATGAGATATTGAACACATCAGAATTCCCAAATAACTTTATTATTGATTGTTAGTGTTTTATATTGCCGGTGAATTCATTTACTGTGAGTTAATTTTGGAGTCTTAGGAGGCATAATTCTTGATAGATTCATGGCCTTATGGCATTCATTAAGTAATACAAAATTACAATTAGGGTTTACTCTATCGACGAACCCTTCTGTCCGGGGTGTAATTAATCATAATCATCCCACGAATTAACTCCTCAGTGGTACAGAATATTTTATATCCCCAACATCAAGGAAAGGACTAAGAAAGACTGGATGTTGCGATATGGACTACCTATATCTCATATATATTTTGAAGACCTCTGTCTGTCTGTTTGTCTGTCTGTCATTTATACAAATCTACGATTCTCGACCGATCGGGACGAAACTTGGTAAGTTGGTACGTGTGTGTAGTTTGACCGAGCGGTCGTCGTTGTCGTATTGGCGAGCCCGTGCGGCGCCCGTGCAGCGCATGCGCAGACGAGATCTCGGAAACGGATGGAGCTATCGAAATTTGCTATGTGAATGTATCTTGCCCCGGATACGAATTTTATCGGGTCGCCGAGCCCGTGCGACGCCAGCTTCGCACATGCACAGACGAGATCTCGGAAACGGGTGGAGCTATCGACTTGAAATTTGCTATGTGTATGTATCTTGCCCCGGATACGAATTTTATCGGGTCGCCGAGCCCGTGCGACGCCAGCTTCACGCATGCGCAGACCAGATCTCGGAAACGGGTGGAGTTTTGGTTTTTGAATAGCCCGGCCCCGGATACGAATTTTATCGGGTCGCCGAGCCCGTGCGACGCAAGCTTCGCGCATGCGCAGACCAGATCTCGGAAACAGGTGGAGCTATCGACTTGAAATTTGCTATGTGAATGTATCTTGCCCCGGATACGAATTTTATCGGATCGCCGAGCCCGTGCAACGCAAGCTTCGCGCATGCGCAGACGAGATCTCGGAAACGGGTGGAGCTATCGACTTGAAATTTGCTATGTGAATGTATCTTGCCCCGGATACGAATTTATCGGGTCACCGAGCCCGTGCGACGCAAGCTTTGCGCATGCGCAGACCAGATCTCGGAAACGGGTGGAGCTATCGACTTGAAATTTGGTTTTTGAATAGGAATGGAGCTATCGACTTGAAATTTGGTATGTGAATGTATCTTGCCCCGGATACGAATTTTATCGGGTCGCCGAGCCCGTGCGACGCCATCTTCGCGCATGCGCAGACCAGATCTCGGAAACGGGTTGGGCTATCGACTTGAAATTTGGTTTTTGAATAGCCCGGACAACGTCGGGCTGGGTAGAGCTATCGACTTGAAATTTTGTTTTTGAATAGCCCGGACAACGTCGGGCTCATCGGTTAGTCTATTATATATTTTGGAAGATATGTGTGTCTGTCTGTGTGTCTGTGTGTCTGTCTGTGTGTTCGCGATGGACTCGAAACGACAGAACCGATTTCGATGAAACTTGGTATGTGGGGGTATTTTCGGCCGTGGAGTGGCATGGGCCTGTTAATTTCCCCGTGCGACGTGACATTGACCTTGATATAGGGTCATTTCAAGGTCGAACGCCCGAATATCACGGGATTTCGATGAAAATTAGTGTCTATGGATAATTTCGTATGGGGAGTGTTGTAAGCCTATTCGTTTGCTCGTGCGACGTGACCTTGACCTTGAAGATTTCGACGAAATTTGATACGTGGGGTTACTTTTGTCCGGGCAGTGTTTTGGACGGGTCAAATCGTGACCCCCCACCTCACCTTGACCTTCAAAATGATCAATTCAAGGTCAAATCGCGCAATTCGCCGAAAAGCAGAGGGGAACGCCCGAGTATCACGGGATTTCGATGAAAATTGGTATGTGGGGGTCCTTTCGGCCGGGGAGTGGCTTGTGCCTACCAATATGCCCGTGCGACGTGACCTTTAAATCGGGTCATGTCAAGGTCAAACGCCCGAGTATCACGGGATTTCGATGAAAATTAGTGTCTATGTATATTTTCGTATGGGGAATCTCATAAGCCTCTTCATTTGCCCGTGCGGCGCGACCTTGACCTTGAAATCTGGTCAATTCAAGGTCAAATCGCGAATTTTGACGAAATTTGATACATAGGGTTACTTTTGTCCACTGAGTGTTTTCGACGGGTCAAATCGTGACCCGACCTGACCTTGACCTTCAAAACGATCAATTCAAGGTCAAATCGGGTAAAACCGGATGGATTTCGACAGGTACCTTTGTCGGGTACTTTTGTCCGGGCAGTGTTTTGGACGGGTCAAATCGTGACCCCACCTCACCTTGACCTTCAAAATGGACAATTCAAGGTCAAATCGCGCAATTCGCCGAAAAGCAGAGGGGAAACAGCCCGGACGAAGTCGGGTCCACCTGCTAGTCTCATATATATTTTGAAGACCTCTGTCTGTCTGTATGTCTGTATGTTTGTCTGTATGTATGTCATTGATACAAATCTACGATTCTCGGCCGATCGGTACGAAACTTGGTACGTGTGTGTAGTTTGACCAGGCGGTCGTCAACGTCGTATTGGCGAGCCCGTGCGGCGCCCGCTTCGCGCATACGAGATATCGGAAACGGGTGGAGCTATCGACTTGAAATTTGCT
Organism: Siphonodentalium dalli; assembly: GCA_032622095.1. NCBI lineage: Eukaryota > Metazoa > Mollusca > Scaphopoda > Gadilida > Siphonodentaliidae > Siphonodentalium > Siphonodentalium dalli. Next base: position 75,417,402 of record CP136068.1, read on the forward strand.
ATGTGAATGTATCTTGCCCCGGATACGAATTTTATCGGGTCGGCGAGTCCGTGCGACGTCAGCTTCGCGCATGCGCAGACCAGATCTCGGAAACGGGTGGAGCTATCGACTTGAAATTTAATATGTGAATGTATCTTGCCCCGGATACGAATTTTATCGGGTCACCGAGCCCGTGCGACGCCAGCTTCGCGCATGCGCAGACCAGATCTCGGAAACGGGTAGAGCTATCGACTTGAAATTTGGTTTTTGAATAGCCCGGACAACGTCGGGCTCATCGGCTAGTCTATTATATATTTTGGAAGATCTGTGTGTGTGTCTGTATGTGTGTTCGCGATGGACTCGAAAACGACCGAACCTATTTCGATAAAACTTGGTATGTGGGGATACTTTCGGCCGTGGAGTGGCATGTGCCTGTTAATTTGCCCGTGCGACGTGACATTGACCTTGAAATCGGGTCATTTCAAGGTCGAACGCCCGAGTATCACGGGATTTCGATGAAAATAGTGTTTGGGGATACTTTCGTATGTGGAGTGTCGTAAGCCTATTCGTTTGCCCGTGCGACGTGACCTTGGCCTTGAAATCGGGTCAATTCAAGGTTCAATCGCGAATTTTGATGGGATTTCGACGAAATTTGATACGTGGGGTTACTTTTGTCCACTGAGTGTTTTGGACGGGTCGAGTCGTGACCCCGACCTGACCTTGACCTTCAAAATGATCAATTCGAGGTCAAATCGGGTAAAACCGGATGGATTTCGACGGGTACGTTTGTCCGGGCAGTGTTTTGGGCGGGTCAAATCGTGACCCCACCTGACCTTGACCTTCAAAATTTACAATTCAAGGTCAAAACGCGCAATTCGCTGAAAAGCAGAGGGGAAACAGCCCGGACCAATTCAAGGTCAAATCGGGTAAAACGCAATTCGCCGAAAAGCAGAGGGGAAACAGCCCGGACGAAGTCGGGTCCACCTGCTAGCTATTATATATTTTGGGAAATCTGTTTGTCTGTATGTGTGTTCGCGATGGACTCGAAAACGGCCCAGCCGATTTCGATGAAACTTGATATGTGAGGATACTTTCGGCCGGGGAGTGGCATGGGCGTATTGATTTGCCCGTGCGACATGACCTTGACCTTGAAATCGGGTCATTTCAAGGTCAAACGCCCGAGTATCACGGGATTTCGATGAAAATTAGTGTCTAGGGATATTTCGTATGGGGAGTGTCGTAAGCCTATTGGTATGCCCGTGCGACGTGACCTTGACCTTGAAATCGGGTCAATTCAAGGTCAAATCGCGAAATTTGATACATGGGGTTACTTTTGTCCACTGAGTGTTTTGGACGGGTCAAATCGTGACCCCGACCTGACCTTTACCTTCAAAATGATCAATTCAAGGTCAAATCGGGTAAAACCGGATGGATTTCGACGGGTACTTTTGTCCGGGCAGTGTTTTGGACGGGGCAAATCGTGACCCCACCTCACCTTGACCTTAAAAATGGACAATTCAAGGTCAAATCGCGCAATTCGCCGAAAAAGGGGAAACAGCCCGGACGAAGTCGGGTCCACCTGCTAGTTCTATATAAAAATATAATAACTATAAAATCTGAACAAGTAATATAGGTAGCCGAACAAGAACGTATATACAGTGGGTACGAAAACGACATAACAAATAAAAAGTAACAAGAGTACAAAAAGCCTAAAAGGCTTAAATGGAAAGACCGGGGATGAACAAGAAACATGAAAATGAAAACCCGGACTGACCTGAAAGATATGGAAAAGGTCCCCACCCACCAGTTATGGAAAAGGGGGGCACTTAATCAGTGAAATCAAATATTGGATGATAAAAAGAGAATGTATGCTTTTAAAGGCTCCCAATGTAGCATTGTGACAAAACAACTGGTGGGTGGGGGGAAACCGTGAAGGTGGCAGAAACAAAAGATAATGGATCAGGCTGAGCGATGGTGGTTGAAAGGGGAGGTGGTGAGTGAATAAGTTGTGAGAGAGAGTAAAATATGCTTCTGCACCTTGTGAGAAAAATATAGTGAATGAATTACTTACTGCGTAGTTTCGTGTTCGTGCGCATCAAAAAATATAGTTCCGTAGAATGAAAATGAAAATGATTCAGTTTGAATGAGGTTAGACTTGAACATATTTTTTCAAATTTCAAATTCTTTGTGTGTAAAAAAACATTTGATTATAACCAAGAATGACAAACAGGAAAAATCAAACACAATAAAACATGATTTCTATACACCAATGTCATGAGCAATCTATTATATATTTTGGAAGATCTGTGTGTGTGTGTGTGTGTGTGTGTGGTGTGTCTGTGTGTGTGTTCGCGATGGACTCGATAACGGCAGACCCGATTTCGATGAAACTTGGTATGTGGGGGTATTTTCTGTCGGGAAGTGGCATAGGCCTATTAATTTTCAGATCCGAGCTCAACTTTTCACGTGCCGAGGTCAAATCTGTTGTTACGCCGTTTTGCGCTAATATATTTCAGTTCGGTGCTCACAAATCGATTCGATATAGCGCGAATAATAAATTGCCAGTCATATAATTTGCAAGGTTAGAATCTGTGGCGCTTCATCTTTCCAATGATGTATCACACGCCTGTGTACGTTTAAAGTTTCTACCTTAATTATCGGGAAGAACGCAAGACCATGCTTCGCTCATCAAAAAACATTGCGTAAATATATTACGCCATCAACAGATCGTGACGTGATCACGTTAACTCTTAACCGGCCGATGTCGCGTTAACTCATCACCGGCCGAGGTATCCGCAAATGACATTGGGCTATATATCTCGGTAACGGGTGGAGCTATCGACTTGAAATTTGGTATGTGAATGTATCTTGCCCCGGATACGAATTTTATCGGGTCGCCGAGCCCGTGCGACGCCAGCTTCGCGCATGCGCAGATCAGATCTCGGAAACGGGTAGAGCTATCGACTTGAAATTTGGTTTTTGAATAGCCCGGACGAAGTCGGGTCACCTTCTAGTATATATATATATAATGGGTTGAGACAAGTGAAGCTCACACATTACAGTTACATAACTGGTATAGGCGCATACTTAATGGGAAGCAACAAGATTTATTTAATTACGTTATTTGCATAATGTATATTGTTCCCAGCAATGATAAAATGTGATTAAAATAGTAATTTGGCTATAATAATGAGTTCTGATCAGAAACAGAGGCAAGATCTGTTGTTAAGTTTGTATAAGCCTTATATTATAACATTCATTTATGAATTTCAAAAGTATTAACAGCATATCTGTTTCAGTGCAAGTAAGAATAAGTTCGAATTTTTATTTGTCACACATGCTTTGGAAATATGGGTAAATTTCTGTAATATCAGTGTTCATACACTGCCTGAGATCGTCATATCTCTTACAATGGAGTAAGAAATGAGGTTCATCTTCAACGGGGTTGTAATTATTCTTCGAGTCATAGCAATATTTGCAGTACCTCTTGTCATGGTAAATTTTAGGCTTTATCTCTCTCTCTCAATAATAGAAATGCAGTGATTAGATACTCTCAATCTAGCAACATTACAGAACTGTATGTTCTAAGTTATTTTCTTGTATTACATGTTACTAGTTAAACACATACTTCATTGTATATATGTATATACATGGCTTCTGGGCCCCGTCGTGTCATGTTAATACTATGTAAAACACGTATAATGACAGCATCCATGTGGGATGACGAAAGTGAGTCGGCGATTGAGCCAATGTATAACTATATTATATTGATAACACTTGTAATAATAGCGCATCCACATCAGCTGCGTTTCTCGTCAAACTAACTAGACAATCTATATAATTATGCGTTGTGGTGAAAACGATACTTGAATATATAGACCAGATACTTGTTCAATTAACAGATCAAATAATAATGTAATGCTAAACGTGTTTTTTTCATGCACTATATTCTTGATATTATGGTATATATCGTTGCCTATATCGAACCTTTTTTTCACGATAGAAAAGTTTTGTAAAGACGTGGTGGCGTGGATGCGGCTTAAATAGGTAATTATTTACTTATATGTGTTTGTGCTTGTGTCAATAACTGTACATATTTATCTTAAATACCATGTTCTTTGGTTAAATTGAAATTGAAAAAAAATATTTTGATAGGCCTACGGGGCGTGAACCCAAGCCACTCACTGACTATAAAATAATAAATGAGTATATGGGACTATTATAATATATAATATAACATTTATTTGAAACATTTTGAAAACTTTCTCGATGACGAACGTTCTATTTTTGCATTGCGGCTTATCTGCCATCTGTAACATTACTTCGTACTCAGAAGCCAGTCAAATAATGGAAATATATTTACCTTATTCTACGAAGCAAAGCATATAGAAACCAACAACAACATTTGAGTACAGTACCCCTTTAAGGGAAAGTTGGGGCTGCATTTTTATGATGAATCAAATCTGAATCATTGGCGATATTCGGCGTCATAGTTCGCGTGATATAGTAATACTATAAAACTATAGTAGTTTTTACCATATTCTATTGTTCGTATAACACCCATTTTGTAAATTTCATCTTTACACCCTACTGTGGGTATACAGCTTCCTATTGTGGGTGTAAATTTTCAAACGTGATTTCGTGTGTTAAACGTTTATACCCATAGTAGAACTACATCGTAGTCAGCAAAAATAGTTCTTATGTTACATTCATTTAAAATTGGAGATTTAGAATTATTAGAATCAATTAGATATGAGGAACATTGCTTGTATTTCAATCAAATGTAGCATTTAAGTGTTATATGAACTAGGAGACATATATGAATGGTAATATCAAGTGACGGATGCCTCAGAAACAGGCTGACGTCATGACGTATGCATCACTACGTGTGACGCACAATCCTTAATCGCGTCGTGTTTGTGTCTCTCGGTGAGGATACAAATTAAAAGTAAACAGCGGATTAGTTGATTTCGCGCAAAAATTAAAAAAATTATTATGACATAAATAAATAACACCCATAGTAGCAGAGAGTACATAATTTTCACCACTCATGGGTATTGTGGTTTTAACCACTCGTGATGAAAATGTGGTATTCTCGGCAACTGCACGTGGGTGTATTCTATATTTATCCACCGCTCACTACCGCTATTGCCTACAAAAAGCCAGCCTAATAAACGTTACGTTTATTACGTCAATGTAGCTTTATTAGGTAACTAGGGACGTCAACCGACCTAAATGACGTCATTGTGATTTTGGGACGTTTATATCGCCCATAATTCACCGCAAATTCGTAAACAGATATGTGTTTCGCTCTAAAACATCTATAAACCATTATTACAAGGAAAGCTTAGAATAACTATTAAAAACGACCACGACCTATTTCGCTCTAATCTGCACTCTGGTTTTCCCCACGTCATGAATGCTAATTAATTGTAAGCGGGTAACCGAAGTAACGAATAAAACTGAGGAAAATGACAGATTTATATATACCTCACAAAAGGCAAGTTTTGTGCGATAACAACTGCGATAGATAAATAAAATATGTAGCTATATAATGTTGTTAAATAGATGTTAAACCCCCCGAGTGGGCATAAGCAGTTTAAGCGACAACATTAGCTACAATATTTCAATAAATTTAGATAAGTAGATACATTTATGTAAATAATAAACGTAGAATAATTCATGCAATTAATAAACTTATAAATTGAACGGTGATGGTAGTTGCCGTCGTGGGATGAATGGTGAAGTGCACCGTGCTGGCCCTAATTATTATGGTTTATGTGGAAAATGGTTCACTTCCTTACTCCTTTCTATACTAAATGAATTCCCTTTTCTTTTTCCGCCAGCAAAATTAATATCTAATTAAAACTGCACTGAATAAAGTATTTAGATGGCCACATAAAACAACAGATTTGTAATTTCACGCATTTGATGTTAATTTGAAGTCCTTGTTGCCATGGCAACATGACATTTTGGAGTACCGGACATGGACTTTCAAAGTAGTTCACGAGTAGGGCATATAATAGCAATGCCTGTTGTTCTTTCCAATATGGAATAGTCAAACTAATTATCTAGTTAGTGTTAATGATGGCATTTCCCACAGGAAACTGGCATACAGCTATCGCTTTTCCCCAGGAAACATGGCACTGAATCAGTTAACATTATACAATTATCGCATTGTTTCGAGGTTGACATGAGGAATTGTCAACCCGGGGAAGACAATATTCACCAAGGCCGTAGGCCGAGGTGAATATTGACTTCCAAGGGCTGACAATTCCTCGTGTCAACCAAGAAACAATGCGATAACTGTTTTATTATATGAAACACACTTTGATTGGACAAGACGTTGTGACGTTGAACGTCGATGGGAAAACTTGATCTATTTCCAGGTCTGATAATAAGTTATGTTAACCTTTGAAGTATCTGACGTCACTCAGAACTGTTATTAACCTGTTGTTTCATTAATGAGGTGAACATCGTTAGATATCTCATTTTTTCTTTACGTTTTAACATAGGAATTGGGGAAAGAAACTTATAATCATATAATAAAAGAGTTTTCGGACCTTCAACCTATCATAACTCTGATCTGAGGGGGAAATTTTGAAACTCTCGAATATATCTCTGATAGATTTCATGTACGATTCAATTAGACACTAATTACACAGCATTTAACTCAATTTGATTAAAAAAAAATTAATACATTAAACAACAAAACCAATAATCTCACTATGGGCCTATTTTTAGTATTTTAGCACCGGATGTACGCTCTTTATATATGTGTTTTCACTGTGACCAGCGCCATCCAACTAAATAACTGGTATAAGTCGACTATGGGCTTATTCTAAAACCAAATAAGTCCAATATGAACAAATGTCAATATTTAGGTCCAATATGAACCTATTTGCACGAGGATATATTGAAGTAGCATAATAAGTATTATCTATGTATATAAAAGAGTTGGGTTTGTCAGTCATGTGCGCGAAACGCACACAAGGGCCGCAGGCCCTAACCCTTGGAACAAACGTCGCACTACCGACGACTCGAATTCAATTATTTGAATTCGAGTCGACAAAAGTGCGACGTTTGTTTCAAATAATGTGAGTAGACGCACTATACCGACGAAGAATGCGTGTGGTCAACACGAATTTAATTGCTGATGCGTCTGAGATCCGTGTTTGAAACAAACGTCGCATCACCGTCGACTCGAATTTATATCGGAGTAATGCAAACGAGCTGCATAATGATATGCTAATGAGGGAATTCCAACTGAAACTGGAAAACACAAACGAGCATGAAGTAATTTTGTGGTATTTGAATTCGAGTCGACGAAAGTGCGACGTTTGTTTCAAATTAAATGCGAGTAGACGCACTAAATAAATATTTATTCCGTTTGGATATGCCCGCTACTATATATGCATGGACGTGTGCAAATTTCACATCAAAGATGGGTTGAAATTGTTCTTGTAATTTGATTTTCCAACAATGAATTATTGGGGAATTTGTTGTTTTTAGACCAACATTTGCATATTTTCCTACTTTTGGTTCAACATTTTGACTGAAATGGCCATCAGTCGGGAATCCTGTGGTCTGGTCCCTCATGACTCCCGTGGCCAGCCAAAAAACTGCTAATTATTTTCCTATGCTTTTGTTCAAAATTTTGAACTTAAATGGTCATCAGTTGGAAATTTTCCAACCTTCGTGGGGGTGTCAGGTTGGAAATTTCCAACACTTGAAAAGCTTGAGGCCAGTCTAATGCTATAGGTTTTTGCGGTTTTCATGTTCAGACTTTTCTCCCACCGTGCCCAACTATGATCGGATTTTCAGGTTCAGATCTCTAATTTTTCTTCTACCGGCAGAACCATGGTCCGCCCAGTGCATGATCACAAGTCTACTGATCCATTCAGAATAGGCTATCATCCAGGTATGTGAAGGAACAGTCAAGCGGGGTGCAAATTGAATTACGCAAATTTATTAGCCCCCCCCCCACAACGGAGCCCTCTAGCTATACGTCCCTGTCCGCCATGTTTATTTTACCACGTGGTTTTAGATAGGCATACTGACGCAATATAGTGTTATACCGCGTTGACATCAACTTGTTATTAAATTGTTAAAAAGGTACAACGTTTTCGTATAAAAATAAACTGGACCTGATTTCTGTCAGACAAGTTCAGAGCAAAATACCACCTAAAGAATCATGTCCGACCTAAAATATGTGTCAAATACCTTCGTAATAGCGATATATAACCACTAATTTCCACTCCTCAGAATATTAACATTAATGTCGTCGCTTGGAAGTCAAAAGTCACATTTTCTCACTAAATTTTACGTTTTAGAATTTATATATAACTTCATATTTTAGCCGTTTTGACCAAAACCCTCATGAACGCTTTATGCCATTTTAAGAAATCATTTAGATTCGTCTTGAATTAAATGCGACGTTTGTTTCAACAGACTAATTATGAATTAAACTCGAGTTTAATTCGAATTTAATTCGAGTCGTCGGTAGTGCGACGTTTGTTCCAAGGGTAATTTACGCACAAAGGGGCCACAGGTCTCTCCACGGAGTCCACGCCGAATAAAGGCCTCCGAAGGGAGCCTGTTTCAGCGCTAGTATATAATGCCAGGAATGATATTTCCAACGGTTGATCAGTTGGACGAGGGTCAGACACCACCAAAATCACCCCATGTCGCCACGTCTCTACACACGTTTGTCAGCTGCCACTATATGAAATAATCTCAGTATTTAAGTTAGAATGCAAATGCGTTCCTCTCTTTCGAGTCTTATGTCCAAATGCATATGCGGCAAGGCCAAGAATTCACGTTTAACATGTTTAAGTTCTTGACGTGAAGCTATTCTATCAACAAGTGTCAGTCTGTATTATTTAAGCTAATGCAAACGCATAACCCTCTCGATTCTTCTGTCCAAATGCATATGCGGCCAGCCCAGCTTTTCCGTTTAAGTTCTTGACGTCATGTCGACCAGGGGTCACTTCTATTGTCACAGCTACAAAATCGGATTTGACATTCACCCAAGACTCATTGACTGGTACCCCGTCGACAAGAATTCCATCAGACGTGTTCCTCGGAGAAACGATGGCCAGATAGTGTTTGTCGAAGTCGACTGGGGACCCGGCTATTGCCGTGTAAACCAAGTTGTTGGAGAACTTATCATTGGGCGTAACAACAAACATCGACGGCCCGCCTACGAAAAAGTTTTCATACCGCGTTATCATGGCTACTTGTATTCTCTTATTAGCTTCAATGTAATGATAAGATCCAGCACTGAGTTCCAGCTGCACAAAACCACCAGCGTCATTAATAAGGTGCACACCTTCGTCGTCCACAACGACTTCCGTGTCTTTCTCTGCTGATACGATTCGAAAAATCTCGTCTAAGTTGCCATTCGGTGTGTATACGGTTACGAAGTGTGTCTTCCACGAACTGATCTTTCGTAACTGAACAACAATGGGATCGTAATTACCTTCGAGCGGCTTGGTTTTCTTACTCCCACTGAAAACGGCGACTCTTTTCCTTGCAATAACATGGACTCCAGTTAAGTCGAAATCTGCATATATCTGGAATGATTGGTATGATTCTAGTTGTATCGTAATCTTGTCACCCGCACTGTAACTGTCGCGACCAATCTCGATGGTGCCTGGCAAGTATGGAGGTAAATAGAAGTTAATATCCGTTGTTTTTTTATTGGGCGAGACTACCATGATCTGTGACTTGTCATTAAATGTGACTGCATAATAATTATAGCCCAGTTCTTCTACCGGCATCGCTCTGTAACCATCTCCCGCGTATATCTCGTGATTGTACGTGAAAATCGTGACGTCATTCGACGCGATGATCCGTATTCCGTTGTCTTCTTTTGTCGTACCTTTACTCTGCAGATCCTTGTCCAACTCAACGGTGACGTCACCACCGGCGGGGATAAACATTTGCCTGATGTACCGCTTACCCTGGCGTGGCACTGATAATTCAATGTGTGTCTCGAAATGTGATTGCGACAGGAGATAGAGATTGATGGCCGAATATCGTATGATGTATTTAGCCGTTTCCGGGAATCCCAATATAAAATCTGAAACAATGGAAAAAGAAATGTCCTATAAATAGATATATGTTTTTGTCATTCGAAATTGAAAAAAAGGTGACTGTACAAACAAGACAAAACCACATATATATCCTCCCAAACGTCGCTGTTAATTTCCGTTTGACGCCGATATCATTCATTGTGGTTCAAACTATATATCAAAGAACATTCACAGCCAATTCAGAAATTACTTTCAGATCTATTGGGGTCATTGGATTCTGACCGGCAGAGTAATTAAATAAAGTTTGAACTTTGTTTAATTACTCTGCCGGTCAAAACCAATGACCCCAATCGATCTGCAAGTAATTCCTTATAATCATATATCAGTACATTTTACTGGAACATTAATCATTTGAACAACTTTTCAAAACTACCAAAACAATTGTTACTAACATACTGTTCAAATTTCAACACAGTCTCCTAATAGCAACACTCAGCATGCGGGTGCACACGATTGGCTTGAAGTGACGTAGGCGTTTCGTTCATCAGCCCATAACAAATGTCGACTTCAGTTATTGGTGAACATCGGAAACGTTCGTGTTAGTCGTACAGTAATGCTCTAAGTAATCGACTTCTTAACCACAGCAGAATTATGGGTAAATGAAATATGGCTTGTTGCCATTCATCGGAAAGCTCTCCCCGAGAGCTTTCCGATGAATGGCAACAAGCCATATTTCCGACTAAATCCTGAAAAGTTACCCATAATTCTGCTGTGGTTATGGAGTCGATTACTTAGAGCATTACTATATTGCGAAATGTACTGATACCTATGGGATATTGTGTGAATGTAGAGGGTGTGTGATTGTTCTAAGATGACGGAGACACACGGATGGACATATTGTACACTGTGTAGGGTGATAACTTAAGAAGAAATGAGTGAACATGTGGATATTGTTTCATACACATGCTTCATGCTGCCTAGTTAACATACTTAAAATCATTAAAAATTAACCAACCATGACTGAGATAGAGATATCCAAAGTTGGCACATGTACGCCTTTTCACTCTAAGGGACGTGACTCTGCAATAAATGAATGGACGAATTCCATTGCGATATCCCTTCGATCATCCAGCGGCCACTGTGTGGGAACTGTTACATCGTAGTCGTTCTATCGCCGGTATTGTGATGGTTCTTGGCTGATGTGTTACGGTTCCATATGATTAAAAACAATCATTTTTTGGGACAAAATCACGCATAATTATAGATATCTTGAATGTATTATACTTTCCTGAATGAACAGCGGCTTCAGAAGTGCCTTTTTGTCGAAACCTGAACTCTAGATCACAATTAACTCGGAATTATCGAATTGATGCGTAAATATTAACATGTCATCACTGAAAATCAAGCCACGTAAACGCAATTCCTTTGTTTTTGTGGCGTATAGAATATGAAACGCATTCTGAAGACGACACTTAGTATAAAGTATACTCGTGTTATTCTTCTGTAAAATAGCTGCGAAAATATATCCGATAGGGGTTGATAATTTGGAACAGTAGCATCGAAAACAACACATTCACCCTGAGTGATTGCCGGTCAGATTGTCGTGAACAGCAGAACAAGTGCGATAAAAAAAATAACGAATTCTAGCATCTAACCTATATAATCAGCTGATTATCAGCATCCAAGCCGATGCTCAACATAAACTTAAAAAATTGTGTAATCAGAACATTGTATGGTTGTCAACGAACTTTTAACATCTTATTTTTTGGCTTTTTGCTGATTAAAATGCGTGTACGAAAATAGACAACCTAAAATACAAGACAGATAACTCTATATATTCCATATACGCTCAAGCTTTCCGAGGTCCAGCCCTATGAACTTTCACAATAGTTAACTTGATATTGACTCATGGCAATGTTGGGCCTGCAATACGCGTTATTTATTTTTAACTAGCTGGCGACTTCGTGAATTTTGATAGGCTTAACACAGCTTATTGAATACGCATAGGAAGGCCGTGTAATTCGTCGAAATTGGTGACAATTGTTGCAAATTTCAACTTAATGCATATTTAGTTGTGTTTATCGTTCGTTAATTTCACGACATTGTCAGTTTGAACAATGTATCCTGCCAAATATTAGCCATAGTATTGCTCGTATAGAACCGATTAAATGGGGAGAGAACCGACTCGATCAGGAGAGAACCCAAACAAATATAAAAATTCGCGGTATTCGTCGTTGTTATGACTCGCACAATGACAATTTAGTTATTGTTACGCTCATTGGGGCCACCGATTGCGAGGGGAATGGAAAAATTAATCGAATTATCAGCTAGATGTCTCAAAAATTGCGTTTTAACTGTAAAAAAGTCGCGAAAATGTATAACTTCGATCATACGGAACCGTCACAGATCAGTCAAGAACCACCACAAAGGCGATAGAATGACTTCCGATGTAACAGTTCCTACACAGTGTTAGCGGCATTCCATATAATTTAAACAGTGTATCGAGGCTACACGGCTTTGTTGTTTAAAGCCAACAACGAATTCACTTTACAAGCTGAATTATCAATTTAATACCTCCGATAACAGGGGGCGTAACATACAGGAAGGTATGCATTTTTTTTTGCATCTGGAAATCTCGGAGACCCACTACCCTTAATCCTGAAAATATTTTAGAGTCGAATTTAGACACCAACCCTCCCCCATAACTGATGATTTCACTAACGTCTGTTATATTAATCAGTATTCGCCCACCAATTATGGAGCTCACATGGACAATGATTTTCCACATTCAATATAGCCATCGTAGAACAAAAAACGAGTATATTAACAATGAAACATCTATAAACATTATTATCAAGCTTGATAATTGTGCATGTCTGATTCAAATAATCCGGCAATTCCTGATATACCTGCTAATCTAGCAGCATCAACATGTACCGATATTGATCTTGCAAAAAAAAAAAATATATATATATATTGAACCTTGACCTTGAATTGTCCATTTTGAAGGTCAAGGTCAAGTGGGGTCACGATTTGAACAGTCCAAAAACACTGCCCGGACAAAAGTACCCGACAAACGTGCCCGTCGAAATCCATCCGGTTTTACCCGATTTGACCTTGAATTGATCATTTTGAAGGTCAATGTCTGGTCGGGGTCACGATTGGACCCGTCCAAAACAATCAGTGGACAAAAGTAACCCCACGTATCAAATTTCGTCGAAATCCCATCAAAATTGGCGATTTGACCTTGAAGTTACCCGATTTCAAGGTCAAGGTCACATCGCACAGGCAAATTAATAGGTTCATGTCACCCCTCGGCCGAAAATACCCCCACATACCAAGTTTCATCTAAATCCCGAGATATTCGGGCGTTTGACCTTGAAATTACCCGATTTCAAGGTAAAGGTCACGTCGCACGGACAAATTAATAGGCCCATGCCAGTGCTCGGCCGAAAATACCCACCCACACATACCAAGTTTCATCGAAATCGGTTCGGCCGTTTTCGAGTCCATCGCGAACACACAGACACACAGACAGACACACAGACAGACACACAGACATATCTTCCAAAATATATAATAGACTAGAAGGTGACCCGACTTCGTGCGGGCTTTGACCTTGAATTGTCCATTTTGAAGGTCAAGGTCAAATGGGGTCACGATTTGACCAGTCCAAAAACACTGCCCGGACAAAAGTACCCGACAAACATGCCCGTCGAAATCCATCCGGTTTTACCCGATTTGACCTTGAATTGATCATTTTGAAGGTCAAGGTCTGGTCGGGGTCACGATTGGACCCGTCCAAAACAATCAGTGGACAAAACTAACCCCACTTATCAAATTTCGTCGAAATCCCATCAAAATTGGCGATTTGACCTTGAAGTTACCCGATTTCAAGGTCAAGGTCACGTCGCACGGGGAAATGAATATGCTTATGAGACTCGCCATAAGAAAGTACCCCCACATACCAAGATTCATCGAAATCCCGTGATATTCGGGCGTTTGACCTTGAAATTACCCGATTTCAAGGTCAAGGTCACGTCGCACGGACAAATTAATAGGCCTATGCCAGTTCTCGGCCGAAAATACCCCCACATACCAAGTTTCATCGAAATCGGTTCGGCCGTTTTCGAGTACATCGCGAACACACAGACACACAGACAGACAGACACACAGACAGATCTTCCAAAAATATATAATAGACTAGCCGATGAGCCCGACGTTGTCCGGGCTATTCAAAAACCAAATTTCCAAGTCGATACCTCCACCCGTTTCCAATATCTGGTCTGCGCATGCGCGAAGCTGGCGTCGCACGGGCTCGGCGACCAGATAAAATTCGTATCCGGGGCAAGATACATTCACATAGCAAATTTCAAGTCGATAGCTCCACCCGTTTCCGAGATCTCGTCTGCGCATGCGCGAAGCTGGCGTCGCATGGGCTCGGCGTCCCGATAAAATTCGTATCCGGGGCAAGATACATTCACAAAGCAAATTTCAAGTCGATAGCTCCACTCGTTTCCGAGATCTCGTCTGCGCATGCGCGAAGCTGGCGTCGCACGGGCTCGCCGACCCGATAAAATTCGTACTCGGGGCAAGATACATTCACATACCAAATTTCAAGTTGATAGCTCCACCCGTTTCCGAGATCTCGTCTGCGCATGCGCTGCACGGGCGTCGCACGGGCTCGCCAATACGACAACGACCACCGCCTGGTTAAACTACACACACGTACCAAGTTTCGTCCCGATCGGTCGAGAATCGTAGATTTGTATTAAGGACAGACAGACAGACAGACAGACAGACAGACAGACAGACAGACAGACAGACAGACAGACAGAGGTCTTCAAAATATATATGAGATATATATATATATATATATATATATATATTAATAACATATTGACCCTTTCTATACTAAATGGAGTCCCCCAGTAAGTTAAAAAGTTTACATAGGAATGGTCTATTATTAATTTCGAGGGGTGTTCATGTAACAAAAGCAGAAGACATGCAGAAAAAAACAGGTAATATGTGAGCCGAATGATTTATATTCATTGGTGGGACATGTTCAGATAATATGGTCGTTTTTTTTTACTTATTATCTGAACATTTCCTGAAGGTACTACTCGTCAATGAGAATTTAGTATAGAAATGGATAACAGACGTTAACACACGGACTTGGATATTTCTCACACGCTAAAGGATTAATGAATTTACTCAACTGATTTCATATGCATGACTATATGCGATTTGAAATTTTGAAGCAGTTTTATTTCAATTTAATCTCACTCTTAAGAGGGGAAACAACCTTAATTTATTTTTAGAATCTGATGTTTACATACAAGACTTTTGAAGGTCCCAGTCTTTTTGTTGACTTATCTTATGGAGAGATTTTATAAAGAAATACCCATTATGTTATGGCTTGCACTAAGCTATTTAAAGTTAATAAATTCGTTATAATTCCTGGTTGTTTTGTTGACTTGCAATATAATGCTGATAAAACACGCAATGTTAGGTTCCACTTAGCTGTCGTGTTAGATTCTAACTACGCGCACATATGAAACAATGAACACATATACTGACCCAGTGTCTCCACGTTTTTTCACATTTCTATCTATCAATCTTTTTTTCTCTCCGGTTTTGGTTACTGACCTTTAGGACTGCCTTTAATTGGTGTCGTTTTGATAAAATCCGGATCACACAGGCAGGCATTCTTATCGACGTCACAATACGTTCCCACAGCGGAACAGTTTTCCTTGCAAATCGCCCCCGGAATAGACCCGACGACTGAAAACAAAACAGTTATATAATATGATCAACTTTCTGTCAGGGCGTAAGGTTCTGAAAAATATTGACAGTCAAATTTCACTCCGATATAATGCTATAACGAATGAATAAATGAAGCTGAATGCGAGTAACATAACAAGGAATATCAACCGAACAGAGGAGAAAACACCAATCTGCAAAACGATACCACCTAACTGATAAATTCTTCGATTTCCAACAGCTACCATCGCCGTATCACGAAATTAGGTAAGTTGTTTTGCTGTTGTCACAGAGTCAATTAATTGAGTTAATTAATGCTCTTATTACATGTCATCACATTTCTGTATTTTTTGTCTTCCCCATCTAAATGATAATTTATAATTTGAATTAGAGTACGTTACCTTTATTATACATGTATTTATTTCCTTTATTTGTGTGAGTGCAGGTCCAGACCATGATCTGCGTATACTAGTATCACCCAATCATAACACTGGCGACATACCTTACTAAAATATTTAATTCTGATGACATCGTAAATCTAATCAGATATATTAATTCCAGTATTACCCATAAAATACCAGCTGAACACATAAGGCCCATATTAAATCTTAACGTGCACAGTATGCGCATTATATGTATTGCATGATCCGGGTTATGTGCATGCTACTAAAATTAATGTATTCATTTATTCTTGGTATACTATCTATATCCATATACGATTATTATTATTATGTTTGCTCTTCCTGCATGAAACCATATCTCTTGTCATAATTTTGTTTTCCAATTATTATTTGTATTTTTTACAAATACAATAAGTCGCTCTTTAAATACTTTCGGCCTTAGGGCTTTTTCAGTTGATATTACTCAGACTAAATCACATGATGGCATTCAGGTAAACATACAAATAACAATGGCGGACATTTTACAACGACGTTAAAGGTCTATTGTCAGAGAACTAACACTAGGCAACACTACCGCATGTTTATCTCGGTGACCGACAAAAAAATATTATATACTGTCGAATTAGAAATAAGTGTAGTAATCTGAACCATGACAAAGTTGAAAACCACATTGGTGATAACCCCACGTGTACTTGTGGAAGCCATGTGGAAGATGCAGAACACTTTTTATTGTATTGCACCCTTTATTCACAACAACGCATATAATTGTCACATGCTATGAGATCATTTCGAGTCGCGTCCTATGAAGCGCTTATAAAAGGAGATCTAACTTTAACCGCCAACGATAATTGCTGCAAGTGTCGAGCGCGACATTGATCCTCACTATGGAACGTTCATTCAGAACCTGTGTAAAACATTTGCAGTCGATGCCGGTTCGTACCTCGACTAATCTGTCTCTTGGTCTTCTAGGCATCATGCCTCTGGAACGAGAGATGCATTTGAAGAAACTAAATTTTCTTGCTGACATTATCCATCTTCCAGAAGGACACCAGACTCCACTTGAGATTTTTCTATGGACATTGTACATATGGAAGCTTTTCGGGAGGACTCCATCTGGTTTTGTTGCAGATATTGTATCAATTCTTGTTAGGTATGATCTACACTTTCATTTGGACACATTCCTGGAAACCGGAACGTTCCCGCCGAAATCCTCATGGAAGAAGTTGGTGAAGACCACTGTCCAAGGCGCGTACAAGAATGAATGGATACGCGACGTCCATGCGGCTGAGAATTTGCATTTAGCTCACTTTGTACACAGCGATCCTCTTTCAGTGTGGACTGTTTGGCGTTTGCTAAAGAACCATCCGTCGTTTTCTCGACAACTTAGAAACTTAGCGCTCCTGCTAAACAAAACAACTTACCAAAATAGTCTAACGTGCTTTTCCTGTGGTGAGTGTTATGACAGCGAACTTGACCATGTATTGTTCTCGTGCAATGCCGTCGCTCTATGCGATATCGATATTGGGAACATATTGTGAATACTTACGGAACGGAAACTTTCTTGTTTATGGATAGACTCACTGAAACAGCACTACAAGCTTTCATTCTCGGCAGCAACAATATTCTAATGACAAGTGTTATTGCGCTACACCGAGACGCAATTGTTATTGACACTGCCGTTTTCCTCTTCCCACTGTGTACTATGGTTAAAGGGATAATCACGCCGAATTGAGTTTGAATGATAACATAATGTTGTATTGTAATATATGTATAGTTGTAATAGTTAGTATGTAACACCAAACTGTAATATATTCACTAATGCTCTCCGACAAGGGAGGTCAATAAAGTATATATGATCTGCATATACTAGTATCACCCAATCATAACACTGGCGACATACCTTACTAAAATATTTAATTCTGATGACATCGTAAATCTAATCAGATATATTAATTCCAGTATTACCCATAAAATGCCAATACCAGCTGAACACATAAGGCCAATATTAAATCTTAACGTGCACAGTATGCGCATTATATGTATTGCATGATCCGGGTTATGTGCATGCTACTAAAATTAATGTATTCATTTATTCTTGGTATACTATCTATATCCATATGCGATTATTATTTTTATGTTTGCTCTTCCTGCATGAAACCATATCTCTTGTCATAATTTTGTTTTCCAATTCTTATTTGTTTTTTTTTACAAATACAATAAGTCGCTCTTTAAATACTTTCGGCCTTAGGGCTTTTTCAGTTGATATTACTCAGACTAAATCACATGATGGCATTCAGGTAAATATACAAATAACAATGGCGGACATTTTACAACGACGTTAAAGGTCTATCGTCAGAGAACTAACACTAGGCAACACTACCGCATGTTTATCTCGGTGACCGACAAAAAAATATTATACACTGTCGAATTAGAAATAAGTGTAGTAATCTGAACCATGACAAAGTTGAAAACCACATTGGTGATAATCCCACGTGTACTTGTGGAAGCCCTGTGGAAGATGCAGAACACTTTTTCTTGTATTGCACCCTTTATTCACAACAACGCATATAATTGTCACATGCCATGAGATAATTTCGAGTCGCGTCCTATGAAGCGCTTATAAAAGGAGATCTAACTTTAACCGCCAACGAAAATTGCATTCTAACAGATACAGCTTTAAAATTCATAAAATCTTCCGGACGATTTGCGACGTGCAATGAATGAGCTCCTGTAGACTCACAAAATCTGAACTCTGTACCATAATTGTACTTGCTGCCCCAATACCCTGTTCTATTACTTACTCAAACGACCCCTTCCTATTTACCATTTCCCAAACACACATACTAACGCTTTCCCCACCATATACATATATATGCTGCCAGCTGTCATATAGTCATATGTGTGTATAATTATACTCGTTACCCACACCACCGATTTATAATAGTTAACACCCCATGTAAAATATCCGTTATACTCACGCACTCAAAATATATATATTCTACCCGCCCCACCAAAACCTGATATAAATCCAAAATAAATTGTTATATTTATGTTTCATGTATGATCTGTAGGGAGCGGAGGTCCATCTAAGTTTCACATAACTTGTCCTCTAATCCCTTATATGTAATGTATTATTTATGCATAATTACTAATAAAAATATGTTTAAATCAAAAACACTACCGCAGCACTGACATCCAAAAGTTGGCGCCATTTCCTCTAGCGTTGAAACCGCGCGACCGGTGCCTGTCCGTCTTTTCAACATACTTATCAAATGGTCATCACGTATCAGTCTCACCCGCTGTTTGTTCCCATTAACCTTTTCTAAAACCGATACGCTTATATTGTCAACGGAATTTCCCGGTTGATTAAACTGTCCGGCTTATCATCGTGAAGTTGAATTGTTATTTGTATGTTTACCTGAATGCCACCATGTGATTTAGTTTGAGTATTATCTCCGTTTTTCTATCTCGTCTATGTGAATGATCTTCTCGTAAAATTATCGGATAGTGCTCACGGACTATCATTTGGAAATATCGCATGCGCTGCACCGACAACAGCTGATGATATTGCTATCATGTCTCTGACAAAACATGGCCTCGACTCGATGCTCTCAATTTGTTTCGACTACAGTATGAAATGGCGTTTTGTGTTTTCGTCTTCCAAGAGCCATGTGGTCGTGTTCAACGAAAGTAAGCAGCAACACAAGTCAATGACTAGATATTGGTCTCTTGGAGACACACCCATCACTGAGAGTTCTGACTGTGTACACCTCGGAATTATACAGACATAATTCCAGACCTCTACCGCGAGAGCAGAAATAATGTCAGACAAACTTAGGCGTTCTTACTTCTCCACTACAGGAAGCCGAGCACTACAGGCTAGCACACCCAGAACAGTCGTTAAAATCATGAAGTCAGTTGTATTACCGAAATCGTTATACGGAGCTGAACTCTTCCCGCTTAACAATGTTACAGCACTTCAGACACTGGAAAAAACACTCCGCACCTGTGTCAAACATTGTCAGTCTCTTTCAGTTCGCGCAAGAACTTATTTATCGCTCAGCCTCCTTGGAATGTTACCAATAGAAAAGGAAATTCATATTAGAAGCTCATCTTCATCGAAAACCTAATCCACCTTCCTCCTGACCATCAAACCCCACTGGAACTGTTCATCTTTAAAGTACAGCAACGTGTTCTTTTTGGGAGACAGTCGTCGGGATTCGTGATGGATGTGATGCCCATTCTCGCGGAATATGGTCTGCTCGATTTCGTTCTAATCTTCATTGACACGGGGGTGTTTCCCGGCAAACAAGAATGGAAGAACCTCGTGAAATCAAAAGTTAAAAACTGTTATCGGGCATATTGATCGGTATATGTTGCCAATGATTCAGATCTAAGTTTCTTCTTGCGATGTCACTCAGACCCTCTCATTCTCTGGAATGTATGGGATCTCGCATCAAGCAATCGCCATCGTTCAAAAGAACTGCGACATCTGGTACTTCTCCTGAACAAAACGACGTACGCAAACAGTCTGTGCTGTACTCAATGTGGCTCGACCTACAACAACGACATTCTACACGTAACAACTGACTGTCGAGCCCAATCGCTGATTCATCTCAGGAATATATTCTGGGAGAGAGTGGTCGATGTGTACGGCATGCAGGGCTACGAGTTCCTGGCTTCACTCTCTGTGGACACATTCGCATCTCTCCTTCTTGGGAACTCTAGCATATGCGAACAGTCAAACCATATCCACAATTCCGTGAACCTTGTTGTTGATGCTGCTGTCTTTCTTTTCCATTCTTGCAACATTGTAAAGGGTCTTCGTAAATACTAGCTTTCACGAATATGATACGAACTGTCAGCTATCAAACACGCACAAAATAAAACTTGTGATTGTGGACGCATCTTTCTTTCTATTGTATATATGTAGTATTTATGCTTGTGTGTGTATATTCTTCCTTTATACTGTTTGTATAATATCTCCTTACAGGAGGCAATAAAGATATATCATCGTGAAGTTGAATATCCCTTTGATGTTACACAATCCTTTCCGACAATTGTCTCTCTGTCTCGCGAACGTACACAGCTGATCCACATATCATACAACTTAAGACAATAATATTATATCACATTTCTGGTTATACAATAACTATTTCTACACACTTTATATTCTGCGTTCCGTGTCGTATTTTTAACTTCATAACACAAATAATTTTGCAAGTGGCGCACAAATCCGTACACACAAGTAAGCGTGAAGGTATCGATACAGATCTACTCGTTTTACGGTGAACTAGAATATACCTAAATTTCTGTATCTCCTTTATGAGATTAAAGGTGGCTCTAAAAAAAAACGTACGCATCCGGTCTGTTTCATATAGAATTTCCAGTATGCCTGGTAGTCTTAGTTGACGTTCTTATACGATAGACCTTTAACGTTGTTGTAAAATATCCGCCATTGTTATTTGTATGTCTACCTGAATGCCACCATGTGATTTAGTTTGAGTAATATCAACCGAAGAAGGCCTAAGGCCGAAAGCTTTCGAAGAGCGACTTATTTTATGTCAGCCTACAGGATCCTTCATCTTCTGGACCATTTATACACTACTATTATTTTTGTGTTTGCTATTATTCCTATTATTCTTATGATTGCTCTTCTTGTATTGAACCATATGTCTTGTCTTGATTTAATTGTGTTTTCCCATTTTAACAGTAGGTACATGTATATGAGCCTCGTAATATATTTATTGGAGAGTTATTACAAAATATTAATACTAGTCACTATATTTTAATATGTATTTTTACATACTTTTATGTTATTTCGCATGAACCCACTTCGAATGCTTTGAATCACTTTAAAGACATATTATGTACTTGTTCGGGTGCGTGAAACTGAAAAGTTAGTATTCATGCGCTATGAAAACTGGAGGAATATAACATTTTACTAACATCGCCGAAAATATGAAACAAATCGACCGTACCACTCCATGGAAAACATCGTCTGAACCACGCTCAATTGTAAATAATTCCTACTCGATTCGGGACGCATATATCGGCGATAAACGAACGAAAACGATTTCCACATCTAGAGTCACTGCATTGACTTAATATACAAGAATGACGGTGTGTGTTGTCAATTTGGTTACAATAGTTTTAAAAATAAATCTTTAAACAAGATTATTCTCTATTTCTATATTCACATCACTTTAATGGATGGTTACTTGAATCCCGTTTATTCAGCTCAAGCTTTCCAACCGTTGGGAAATATCAACCTTCCACCCTTACGGTTGGGCATTTGGATATCTCAGTCTAATATCACACTAAAATATAAGAATATTCGACCTTTTGTTTAAAACTGGTCCAAAAGCAAACTACCTGTATCAGAACAATAACAATCTATTTTTCAGTCTGAAAATATCAACGGCTGACATGTTGTTTCGAACATGAAAGAAATGTTTAGCTGTTGAGAAGTTTTAACAAATGCCGAGGGGTGAGGCACATCGACCCTCTCATCGCGTTCCATGGCCTTCTATCACTTACCGTCAGGAACAACACATCCGATTCCTCCTGTTCTTGTCATTGGTATCTCGCTATATCCGCAGACTTCTGGTTCCTGCAAACATCGCAGAACGAAATATTTCACCATGTTACGAATGAAAGGCGAAAGTAAATTCTTCTTCACCCTCTTGGTAGTCATATATAGCCTATGCATGCAGTACGCCCAATGGATGTCGATACCATGGAAGTATGTCTGATTTCATGGAATCCGAACTCTATAGTATTACATATCCAATTGGTGAGACAGAATATCAATATAATCGCACACATGCATGTACATATTTTGCTGAAATTAATACATAATTAATTATCATTTCCAGCAACTTTGAGAGACAATGCATGTACGCGTCGTGTCTAAAGATTCGTCATACTAATAAATCGGTTAGCGCGGTCAAAATTGCTTTTCCGTCTTCACATTTACATATTTGCGATATTTGGCCTTTCTCATGTGAAAACACATGCAAAAGAGTACTTTGTGCATCGACTCTTGTTCTCAAGAGTACCATGCCCATCTGTTTTGCTATGCTATACATGTATATCTATTATATACCTGTCAGAATGTTCACATTATAATTTACTCGTGTATATTAAGGTTGTACATGTATATTTCCGAAACTTATAATAGTGTTTCAAGAAGTCACCCGGAAGTATATCTTGTTGTTTCGGCTTTATCTCATGATTTCAAGACAAAGAACAATATATCGACACGTTGTATATTATGCTTACTTTAAATACCTCTCTTATGACCCATTGGCGATCAACCTTGTGCAAATCAGCAAAATATTCTGAGACTCCCAGTAAAACGCAGTTTTTTTCACTGACGTGATACGCCGAGTACAGACACCGGGCTTGTATTGAACACATTTTCTCACACCGCTCGATGTTGGACACTTGGAACTGAACTAACGTCCCCTGTGGCAAAATGTTGACTACCGCTCCTTTGTATGTGGCTGCAGAAATTAACATACCCAGCTGATGGGCGAATATCACAGTTCGGACAAATTTTATCGACACCAACGTCCACCACCACCGAAGTTTTGTAAGGCTGTTCCATTTCATGATCGGAGTATATGTAATCCTTCGGAAGTGCTATACTGAAAACAGTTTCGCTATGTTATAAGAAATTTCCAGACGTCAAGTTCTGAAGAACTGTAGCAGGCAAGCAATTTTATACATATGTTCGTTTATGTTTAACCGATACCAATGTATAATAGTTTATCCCGCGGGACAATCAAATAGCGGTTCAACAAAGCGTACTCCACTCGCAGCGCTAATCAACCGGAAGTTTGCTGGCGGCACCAAGTGTCATTATCGCAGAAATATCGGTTCCACACAGTTGGACATTAACCCTTTCTATACTAGATACTCATTGCTGGGTAGTTCCCTTAGGAAATGTTCAGATGATAGGTCGGTTTGGTGAACTTATTATCAGAACACTTCCCACCAATGGATATGAATAATTCTACTCTTGTCTTATCTGTTTTTCTGTCTGTCGTCTGCTTTTGGAATCGCACCAGAGATGCGGGATTGAGTTCCTAATGAAATTACACAGTGTAAAGATATGCCGAATCACAAACTTATAAATCGCGAATGAACAGTTTGTGATTTGGCATGCTGCCTTTAAATTGTGCAATTATATTAGGGTGCCAAAATTATTACTCATAATTATATGTCAGTGAAAATTATCAACCTGAATATCATTTTGAGATTGAAATGTCGTTAAAGATACATAATCCGAATTAAAGCTCCTAAATTACTATTTATTTGGCTTCGGGGATAAACAATATTTAGTCGATGAACCCACCAGTCAAAGCTCAGAGCAATCAGATATCGATTTTTTAAATCTCATTTTTTTCCACCAGCTGGGATATTTGGCGGCCTAGAAAATATTCGACGAGCCGATCGACATACTCTCGATACCAAATTAAGTTGAACACAATGTCGATATATAAGACTTTTTGGATAATTTTATACTTGAGTTAACAGTGGTTGGCATTATTTTTTGGTAATTAATCGATTCTGATCACTAAAGAGTCTTTTGAAGAAATGTTGTTGTTGTTGGAATTTGATGATACGGGGACCGTCGAATCGGATTGTGTACCTTTAAATACATGGATCGTGATAGTGGTGTTGCTGCGACGGCACGTGTTGTAGTGACGAAATGTCTACACACAATGTTCACATCCGCCCTAATGTTATTACCCCATTTAAAATACATTAATATTTTAGAAACCAATGGCAAATACTATATAAAATGAAGCGGAAATAATGATTTCACTTTAACATTGGTGTGTCATTGGAACATCAAACCATAGATTCCATCGAGATCAATATCGAACATTTGTTCGAACGTTAATACCCTTTGATAACATCAAATCACATGAACATAAATGACAAATGGCATATTTCACGAGAATAAGAATGATTCAAGTGTTAATGTAAACTGTTTGCAATCAATCAATAATGCAATAATTCAGATCTGATAAAAATGGGGAATACAGTTTATGGGTCTCGGTAGAGATAGCGTGTGTTCTTTGGTGACGAACTGACGCCTCACAGACCTCAACCGATCGAAGTCCCAGGAAACCTATAGTACAGACACACGCGTGGTGTCATGATGACCCTTCGATGTTCAGGAATCATGTACTTTTACACAAAGCGAAGACCATAGGGCATGTGTATCCCAGATGGTGACATACATGTATACCGAGTGCATAAAGCCACATATGACGTTTTTTGCTCCAAAATACACATGTGATAATATTGGCTATTGAATTTTTCCCGGTATCGAAAAAGGTCGATAAATACCTGAACTATATTTCTACTATCAGTATATGTCAAAGGAAGCCGCATTGAAATCATAAAAATAGAACTTCGAAAACAATGTATACGGGCCCTGTACAAAAACGGCGCCATTTGAATTGATCTGAATTCTGGAATCTGAAACGGAATGTCCGGAAAAGGTATATGGCGTTATCATAACATTCACGAACTGCTTTGTCTTCGTTTTAATCATAAAAATTATGAGTACCATAAACGTTTCAGGGCGACGATAGCTCTAGATTTTCTTCCAATGGTCTACACTTTCGTCTATAATTTAATTTTTTTGTTCGTGAAAAAAAACAATTCAACTGCATGGAACAAACGAAACGAACTCAAATTTATTGAAAAATATAAGAAACAAAACATGTATATTTTCAAAACATTGACGGTAAACATGAGAGAAGTCAAAGACTCAAAGGATTTAATAGTATTCATATTCAGACTAAGCTATTTGAAGTCATTATACACGATTGCGCAGATTTTATAAAAAACGAATAATCAGAATTCATTTCTCCATCATTCCAAGTTTTTCAGCTGTAGGTATACATGTACGTCCTTAAGTTATTTATAGTTTTTGGGTCTATTCCATTCATTCGAATTTTCTACATGGTGCTGGCGAGTCGCATATATATTCAATTTAATTTCTACTTTCCTCATTATACATGACACAAACATCCACGCGAGTGTTCTTCTTTACTGCGACGACACTAAATATAGTTCTTGTCAGTTGAAGCGCCTGCGCGTCATTGTTACATTGAAAATATATAGTTTAACGAACTGTTGAAAACGACGTTGCCGAAATCTGATTTCATCAGTGACATGGATTGCGAACACGATTCAGATTGTGATAGATTTGTGTTGAACAGTTTAGTGTGGCCAAAATGTGACGAAAATTTAAAGATGTTAGTATTCGAACTAGACCAGGTCGACCAATCATTGGCTAAAAACATTACTCAGTCATAATAATATTAACCAAAAAAAACAACAACAAAAGAACTGAAGGAAATTACTGCTGAATGTCATAGACGTAGTTCAGAGTTAGATTCAACTATACCACATAGTGGGAAGGACGATAACAACGTCAGAAACACTTAGAAGTAAAAATCAATATCTCAGAAGCAGAATTCTAGAACATTGACAGCAGTTTAACGACCGAATCTTGAAAACGACGTAACACATATTTCATGTTCCAGGAAACCCAGTCGGTTTAACGTTAATAATATTCCATCGGAGAACGAAGTGAACTCAATCAGCTCATATACATATCAAACGAATGTCTTCAAAATATTTTCAAAGCTTCTGTCTAAACTCTGTAAGCTTCCTCAATGTGAACCACCTAGCAACAATCAAACAGTTACGGGCAAGAGAATTTGTGTTCCAGGACATTCCAGGATAAACTGTGTTCATCAGCAATGTTAACACCATATTAACAGAAAGCGGATAGCGAGGGGAATGTTCGGTTCTGCACTAAATACCAGTTATTAACACATGTCGTTTCAAACAACCGCATCTTTGCTTCGTAAATAGAATTCAAAGAATAATTCATCATATATGTGCCACATGCTGGCTTCAAGACAAGATTGTATGGTCCCACCCTGAGTATTCAAATGTTTGTCATTATGTCATTATATAAACTCACAGTTCTTATATATTCATTTACAAACTTTTATGCTTCTGATTGTTGCTATATTGTTGTCCAGTGAGTACTTACACAGGTGTGTTCATAGTATTCAGTATTTTCCCATATTTCAACAATCATTATCTACCAGTTTGTCATTGCTGAACTACTATAGCAAGATGTATATTGCAGTGACATAGTCCAATAGACCTAAATACATGTATGCAGTGGTTACTAAGTAGGACTATATGGTAAATTAAGTTTTCTCAGTAAACTACCAGCGGTCTCCATGGTATAATGGACATGATGTATCATGACCCAAAAACTGGGTACGACTGGAAATTTACTTAATGACTTGCTTTCAGCTGTTTTATCCGTGTGCTAACAAGCTCGAAATTCAGGATAAAGTTTTGTCAAAGTTTTGTAGAAGTTTTTGACTGGCCACGGGGGAGAGACCAGGACACAAGCTTTCCAAGTGTTGGAAATTTCCAACCTGTCACCCCCCTAAGGTTGGAAAATTTCCAACTGATGACCGTTTCTGTCAAAATTTTTGACCAAAAATAGGAACATATGCAAATATTGGTCGAAAAACAATAAATTCCCCCAATAAATTGTTTTATAATCAAACTACAAGAACATTTTCAACCTATTGTTGGTGTGAAATTTCGTTGTGGCAGGTATGAAATTTCCAACTATTGAAAATATAGCTCTCTGCTGGGGGGGGGGGTGAGACACCCCCACACCCCCCCCCCCTCTAGCCACATCCCTGGTGACACCCTTAAACCACACGATTACACTCCTGATATCATGCAGATGATAATTTTGGTGATAATCGGCGACTAAACAATTGTTTTATCTAATTTGGTGCCAATCCCTCCCCTCTCCATCTCTCACACAAACAGCACCACTATGGCGTCTTTAAATCACGATTAGATTCCTCGTATCATGGATAAGAACGTGTATCAATTTGGTGGAAATTGGCGCTAAAAAAATTGTGCATCAATTTTGGTGCCCCTGTCCCTTTCAATGCAACCCTGACTCGAATGAGGCCACATTTGACAGATAAAAGCCACACCATTAGACTCCTCGTACCATGGGGATGATTTTGTATAAGTGTGGTGGCAATCGGCGACTTATTATCAAATTTAGTGCACACCCCCTCCCAATCTCTCATCCAAAAACAACAATTTGGCGTTGTTAAATCGCACAATTAGATTCCTTGTATCATGAAGAAGAATATATATCAATTTGGTGGAAATCGGCGCTAAATTTAGTTTTATCAATTTTGGTGCCCCTCTCCCCTTCCGTTCATCCCTGACTCAAACGACGCCACTTTTGACATATTTAAACCACACCGTTGGATTCTTCATATCATGGGGATGATTATATGTAAGTTTCGTGGCAATCGGCGACAGAAAAAAAATTCCCCCCCTTCCGGGTACCCCTGACGCGAACGGCGCGACTTTTGCCATATTTAAACCACGCCATTAGATTCCTCATATTATGGGGATGATTATATATAAGTTTGGTGGCAATCGGCGACAAATTCTTTTTCTGCCCCTCCCCATTTTCTGCCCCTGACAACAACGGCGTCACTTTAGAAAATTCTAACCCCGACCATTATCTTTCTCGTAAAAAGCTACTCCTAGTAGACCCCTTTGGCATCATCTAGATGGTCCCCTGTGAATTTCTATAGAACACAGACAGACAGACAGACAGACAGACAGACATTCGCAAATATAGATATAGATGAAACAATGGAAATTAATTTAGATTTGCTGCATCATATCCATGTTGCAGTTGAAACTGGATATGTTAATAATTATAGTTAAAAAATTTTTAAAGACTGTTTGGTGTCATAATTTGGACTAACGTTGGCACGCTACATGTAGTACCACAGTCTATGTAAACATACACTCAGATTCATACTGATACTGAGTCTATTGCATTCCCATCAACTTTTCATTTCTGAACGGTTGTGGGCTTCCCCCAAATTACGTCACACCGCACTAAATATAAATCTGAAATTAGTTGTGATTGACAGGCGTAAACATGGTCACGTGCCAGTGCCGTCATGGCCGCTTCAACCCTGTGAAGCCGATTCTAAGAATCGGAATTAATAGTTGCAGGGTTTGTGACTTTTCGTTCGGCGGTTGTTTTACTGACAATAAAGGGAAACAGTTAGCTTCCGGGATCCAAAATAATATGTACAATAACTAAGACAGATCGTCTTGAAATTATAAAAAATGTCAATTTATGTGGATCTCTTGGACTCGGAACGAATTATTGTTTAGATTGGCCAGGCGATTTGTCGCCCATGTTGTCAAAAAATAACACAAATCAACTGCCACGAATCAAAAATACATGAATGTCGGGACTATCTGCTAAAACAACTACAGAACTAAAAAAAGTTAAATGACATAACAAAACGATCTATCAGTTCCCAAGTACCGGCAGTAGTACCACCGCCGCCAAAACGAGCGAAGAGCAACACAATTCTACCATCAACCCCACCGAAACCCTCCCGACCTTACACAACCGTATTATTAGCTCCAACGATTGGCCAGTTGTACCCTAATTACAGTTGCCTGCAATCCAAATTCCGGTGATTCTTGATTTTAAACTTTCGACCGCTCGTCAACAATCTACTTTATTTGTCGATTTGTGAATTTCTCTTCCGGTATAAAATGACGTCATGGATACTATTTTAACAACATTTAGCCACACCTTCGGAATTTCCACACCGAGAGCACGTGACATGTTACTAGTTTTTGATTGGGGCACACATTTCTTGGAGCTAAGTTTTGATTGGCGGTAATTACAAGGAATCCCGGGTTTGGGAAATGAAAACTGAACGAAAGGTCGTCAGACCCACTATTTTTATATGTGGGTATGTAGTTTACTCCAGACTGGTAGTACCAGTACTGCTCTTAATACATGAAACATTTTGAATTGTTGACGGAAAGTAGTTCTCAATCATTTACACACTTACAACTTTTGTTTGTTGATATATTGTTAGGTCGATGAGTACGTACACAGGTGTGTTAATTTTATTTAGTACTTTTATGTTATCGGGTAGGGTTGTGTGGGTGCGATGTCGTGGGGAGGGGATACGGCTATGGACAATAATACACATTGTTAATCATAAATGGCACAAAGTAGGTCATTATATTATGTATTGGTATTTCATTGTTGTAGTACTTGAAACTAGTTTTTTTTCATATTGTTTACGCCAATAGGCAACATTTAAAAAAGATGTTTGGGAGTACCAATTTTGACCAATGTTAGCATACTGCCCTATATGTAAACAATGTATATCTAAAGCTCTCAATTATTTACAATCTTGTGTGCTTCTGTTTGTTGATATATAATAGTGTTATGTCAGTGAGTACTTGTCCAGGTGTGTTCATTGTATTCACAATGATACCGTATTTCAACAACCATGTGTCTTCAAGTTTGTCATTACTGAGCAAGCAAGAAGTTTATTTCGGTGGCATAGACCTACCAGCATGCATATGCTTTTAAAGTAAGCACATGTGTTCATTGTTCAATTGTTTAAAGCCCCTGTCACACTCAGGCCGGCGCTCTCATTGCGCTGAAAAAGTATCAAAGCCCCCACCTAAACGCACTAAGGTCTCCAAGAACCGATTGGTGACGCAGTGGACACTGGCTACAACGGGCGAGGATCTCCATGGTCGCCCATAGGTGCCAGAGCGCCGCGCTTGTTTTATGCATACACAAAACAAGCGCAGAGGCTCGGCGTTCTGACCAGGACGTATTACTGTCGCCGTGACAGCGCAAAGCAAAGCGCCAAGCGAGCGACGTGAGCGTTATGTGGACGTAGCAAGAGCGCATATTAGCTTCTCGTGGTCGCAGCAAGGACTTAATATTGTCTTTTGCGACTACAGTAAGCTAAAGCAAATTCTCACTACGCACGCGAAACGAGAAACTCCCCCACCAGTTATACATGCGGCGCGCGTGACAAGCTATGCTCCTATCCCGCTTATCACGTTTTCATCGCGCTCTTTGTACGACCCATTGCGTTCCTGCTTTGTCACGTCAAGTCTCACGCTCCCACGCGCTCTCACTGCGTTTCATCCACGCCCCGTAAACGCTCTTAATGCGTTCATGTCGTTGTCATTGCGTTGTTAGTACGCTTTGCGCTGTCATGGCGACGGCACTACGCCTGGTCAGAACGCCGAACCTCTGCGCTTGTTTTGTGCATGCACAAAACAAGCGCGGCGCTCTGGCGCTCTGGGGCGATCACGGAGACCCTCCCCCGTCCTAGCCAGTGTCCACTGCGTCACCAATACGTTCTTGGATACCTTACTGCGCTTTGCTTGGCGCTTTGATTATTTTTCAGCGCAATACAAGCGCCGGCCTGATCGCAGCGGAGTGTGACAGTAGTTTAATCGGACAGCTAATCTATTGCGGAGTGTTGGGTTATTTCCCCACAACATAAAAACTGACTATGACTGGAGAACGCAGGAGGCGCTATCTATACTCTCCGCGCCCGCGCAGAGAACGTTTTGCGAACTTATTGAGAACGTACTAGCATCACAATGACAGCGACTTGAACGCACTAAGAGCGTGAGATTTGACAAAGTAGGAACGCAATAGGAGCATACTTTGTTTTTAAAGTTTGACATTTTTCGACAGTTTTCGGCGCTCCTCCTGCGTGTTACTCATATGTTGGTACTTTTGCAGCGCAGTGAGAGCGCCGGCCTGAGTGTGACAGGGGTTTTAGTAAACTACCAGCGGTATCCATTTTATAAATAACATATGATTTAGTTTTATTCGCATATTAGCAATCTCGAATTGCAAGATAAAGTTTTGTCAATAATCTTAGAAACAATGGAAGTTATTTCAGATTCGCAGGTTTTTGTGAACTTGTAGCTAAACTGGCTTATGTTGATATGTTTACGCCAATAGTCAAACATTTTTTAGCGCTAGTTTGGGGTCCCAATTTTGTAATAATGTTGGAATACTGCCTTACATATACAATTTTGACTGACATTTCAAATATTGTGATATTAATGGGTAATTGGCATTGTTCATGTACTTCCGGAGTTACCAGTAGACGTGTATTTTAAATTCGTGGTATTCGAGATTCTGACTGAAAACATATCTTCTGTGTAACATTAATTTATAGTTTCATTGGTAGAATTCCTCCTCTATGTACCAGTAGAATATCCTTTCAACAGGGGCATGTACTTTTAAGCATTATAGTCCAAGGTCACATACATGTACTGTACTGCCAGCAGTGTATAGTGCATTTTAACTTATAAACTCATTTTCTATGAATAGTTCACATGTACATTATTGCACAGGCATTTGTGTTTTCCATTAATATAGCTAGTATTTGCTTTGAAATTGGGTAGGCACACAACCACGAGTCGCACATACTGTTGTTACAGGGTAGGTACGGAATTATAGCAGTTGTGATGTTGTTTGTTTATCTAAATTTCAGCTAAATGCAGCAGGCTTGTGCGTAGCTTTAGCTCAATATATTGGGATAAGTTCAGATACCTTCCTTACTTTCGCAATTCTCAGTAATTAGAATTTTATACCGGTGTGTTAAACTTTCAGCCTATTGTTATTTTAAGTAGTGTGTTGATCCAATGGTGAATATGCGTGAACTTGATGATAAGCTCGTTTTCTAGCTATTCAGGCAGACTGTGCTTATACATTTTCCAGTAGTGTAACAAGATGACATGCTTCTTTTTAAACCTTTTACATTTTATAAGGAATAATGTGTTTCACAAATTGAAATTCTATCAATTACATTTTTAGTAATCATAGGCGAATATCTTCCACCGAGTTGGGCCTTAAGTTTGGTGGCCTTTATTTTGATATCTTTATGACATAAGTGACTTGTTCGTGTCTCACCTTTTGATTTGACTCATATACGATGGTAGATTTGAATTTGAACTTCAATTTTTGAATTGAATTTGAAATATGCTTGAAAATTTGATGTTGAAGCTATTAATTTGAATTGTTTTTATTTGAATTGGATGTATATATTTTAACTGGTTTATCTAAAACACAATTTGGTGTTAAATTGAAACTTTTAGGTTTTATTATATTGCTTCAAAGAACAAATATACAAAAGCATAATTTCAACCCTTTTAACGACTTGTCAGCACCATAGTTTAATACTCAATACAATACACTTTAATATATACATACAGTGTTCTTCTTGTTTCCGAAACCGTTAATGAAATTGCGCATATTTGATAAAAATCGAATAATTGCGTACGGTGCAGGTCCGCTTCATTTTTCCATCATTTCAAGTTTTTGAGCTGTAGTGACGTCATTAAGTTATTTATAGTTTTGGGGTATATTCCCTTTATTCGAGTTTTCACCGTGGTGCAGGCGAGTCGCATATATTTTTTATTTACTTACTATACACGATTAGTGGTGTTTGTGGACAAATCACTGTCACAGTTTTGTTAACATAACAGCGGTTTCAGCACAAAAAATGCATTATCTGAAAACTACATGTATAAATACAAATATTACAAATGTTTGTTTTCCATCTATTTATCCTTGTTATTCCTAGTAATGATGTTTTTTTTTTTATAGACGTTTAGATATTTTTTTGACATTTACCTCCTGCGAATGCCTTGGGTCCCTTTAAAGTTTATTGTTTATGTTTTCTATATAAATTTTGACGATCATATGGGGTTACCAGTGCGTGGGTAGAGCTACAATGTAAAGTGTTTGTACGGAACTGGGTCACTACTTCGGATCGTGTGTTAAATTATGTTGTCCTTTTTTCATCACTATCCTATGCCAACTGCCAGAATTATAACATGGGTCTACTACACATATAGATGTACCGTCATACACCGATGGGCAGGTGAACAGGGAGATTGTCCCAAACAGGAAAAATCATGTCAGCACAACACATCACATGTAGATGTAATGGTGATCATGCCATATATATGAGGGGCTACAATATGCTCAGTTAGTGGCAATTGTGATATCTGCAGTTGAGTTGTTAAACCACTGTTCAGATGCACTTTTGTTCTATATATAATTCACTGTGGACAAACAGAAGGAATTATTATTATTACTCATTCGAGTTCGTGGCGGAGAAAGAGAAAATAATTCGGAACCGTGAGTATAGAGTTATGGTAAATCTGCTCCAAAACAACCCGAAAATTAACCATAGAAAGTTCACAGGTCATATACACAAGTAAAATGGCCTTTAGGCATTAACACATGTAGTTATAATAGTTCGTAACCGCCCAGCCAGGTTCGTAACACACAGCCAGTTTCGTAACCGCCCAGCCAAGAGGTTTGTAACGCCCAGCTGGGAGGTTCAGTGGGGTTCGAAAATCGTCTAAATACTGGCTATAAATGACACAAAACAAAACAATACTTCGGCGTTCGTTTACAACAATGTGTGGTCATTTGTTGCTTTTTTAAACTCGCGGGCGCACTCAGTTGGTGTGAAAATGTAGAAATCTGCAATTTTTAACAAAACATCGGTGTATGCAACAAAAGATTATCACTTGTTATGTTTGAACTCAATTAAGGGCGCACCAGTTTTTGGAGCAAAAGTGTAGAAATAGGCAAAAATCTACGAAGACCACATTTTTCGAAACTGCCCAACGGTTCCACGTTATTCGATAAGTGTCGTCTCAAAACTCGTTTTAAAGATATACTTTGAAAAAACATTTAGCATGCATAAAAATTATCACTAGTTGTGTTTGAACATGTAAACACCTTGTATTGGTGTATAGCATTAGAAAATAAAAAAAAATGAGCGAAAACTATAAGTGAAAATTTGCACAAGGATGTGATGGACTTTCATATGAGCATGTCATATATGGGAGTGTGCGTCTTTTCGACAACTTAGCAACCTTATTTACCCATATGATTAAACTTGAATCGATCCCATCTAGTGCCAAGAAATGAGTTATGGTTCTCCTTTTTAAAGGAGGTACGAAATCCAGACATAAATTCGATAACTATAGAGCCATCACAATCCTCCCTATCGTTTACAAGATCTTCGAAAGATTACTACTCAACAGACTTGATACGAACACACCTCAAATTTGTCATGTAAATGCGCTACAACACGGTTTCCAGAAGGGCGTGAGTTCCATCTCGACTTCGCACCTTTTGCAAGAGTGTATCTCCTATACGAAACAGCAATCAAGTAAATTATATTCATGTTTCCTTGACACGCAAAACGCTTTTGATACAGTTTGGTTAAATGGGCTTCTTTACAAATTAAATAATAACGGTCTGAAAGGTAAAGCTTGGCGTGTATGCTCAAACGTCTTAACAGGAATTTCGTGCTGTGTTAGATACAACGGAGTGTTCTCAAACTGGTTCGACGTCAAGCAGGGCACCAGGCAAGGCTATATAATTTCCCCGCTCATGTACATGTTATATATTGATGAACTCACAGCCCTGCTCTCATCTTCCGGAATGGTCTGTCCATCTCGTCTCTGAACTGCTCGTCCCCAACTCAGGCAGACGACATGGCTCTCCTTTCACTTACTAGTCCCGGACTGCAGTCTATGTGTGATATCTGTACCGACTACAACAGAAAATGGAGGATCAAATATAATCCGACTAATCTGTCTGCATTGTATTTAATGAATCCCACACATATTATAACCGTGCTATCCGATCATGGTCTCTATGCGACCACCGTATTCAAGAATCCGACCACGCAACTCATTTGGACATCCCAATCCACAAGTTCTCTCAACAAACTGTAATCATAGAAAACAGATATGCAATAAATTGCTGTCAACATATTTCATGTTATCAAATGCCGGGTTATATGCTGGTGGCATAACTCCGTCCAGCTGCGTGAAAATCTACAAATCGGTCGTTCTTCCCAGAGCACTTTATGGGTCAGAACTTCTTTTCAACCTATCACAGTCAAATATACTACAGCTTGAGAAAGCACATCGTTGTTGCGTGAAGAATATCCAGGGTTTACACACAAGAGTTCGTACCCTATACTTGCAGAGGGTCTTTGTGGCATCACATCTCTGTACAACGTCATCGAACGACGCAAACTGTCATTCATTGCTACGCTATGTAGGACTAGTATTGAGAAAACATCCGCTAGGGTATTCATTCTCAGACTTAACGAATCCATTTTATTGTTTGAACAGAGTCATCTTATCGAGAACTTCCACCAAACGTTGTCAAAGTACAATCTACTCAATCATCTCGTGCACTTCTCGAATACCGGTCACTTTCCAACTAAATTTCTTTGGAAGAGTTTGATTCGCGATAACGTTGACACTGTTCACTTCATGAAATGGGAATATGGCGTTCACGCAGATAACGCTCTTTCGATATTCAAATTAATCCACCCTCGCCTAGAGACGAGCCTCCTTTGGTTAGCCTGCAAAAAGTACCATAGAGATAAAGCTTCCTTCCTAACTGTAGGAAGACTCGTCTCTCGTACCACATACGAAGATGGAGGGAAATGTCTACTTTGTAGATCCGAGTATCTCAATCCTGTGTGGCATGTCATCTTGTATTGCCCTGCCTTCAACATTATCCGTAACACATTCTGGTATGACTTCATAACACATTTTGCCATTCCATGTTATTTAAAGCTTGAGTCCCTAAACTCGGACGAATTACTTGCTGTCTCCCTGAGTTCCCTGCCAATTGATTTGTCTGATGAAGTAGCGGATATTTCTGAATTTACACGCACATTTGTGTTGCATACAGCAAAACTTTGGAGGCTATATGAATCATGCTCTCAAACGCCTTGTCGACATTGAGCCGTTATCTGAATGAACGATTTAATGATATTTGTTATGCAAATCGTGTATCACTTGATTTATTCACACCATTATTATGCATTTATATATTATTCGTATACAATGTACCGCCTGTCCATACAGTCAAATGCGCCCTTCGTTATTGCATCTAAAATGATAATTTTGCAGCAACGTGTTCGTGATCAGGCATTTTTGGTTATTTCCATGGTCGTCGATTTTTCAATATTCGGCCTCAACCTGATTCCGGCTTTCGATTTTTCCGTATATAACACGCGGTATTTACCGTCTTTGGACTCTTTTCATATCGATTCAATTTGTTGTCCAACAAACGCTATTGTACAGCTTCTTATCCCATTGATACTTTGGTTCCTTTGACGGTATCAACGGTCTGGTATTAAACTCTTAGTCATTGAGTTACAGATGGAAAACTAACCCCAATAGCCCGGATTTTTTGGCTGACTATATATTCTAATTAAAGGAAACATTATTCGTGAAAGACTGTGGGGTTGATGTCTATAATGGTGGCTCAATGTATATCGGTTTCCTTGTGAGTTGATCGGAGTTGTGTATGACGTCACCTTGATGAGTTCATTTGACATAATGTTGCATATATATACACTGATGTTTACTCTTTGTGTGATGCTGTGTGAGGTCGTGTGCATGGGCGAGGGTCTATACATGAGGGTGTGTATTTATTTGTGTGTGTGAGGTTGCGTGGGAGGGTAGGTGAGTTCGTGCGCGACTGAATGCTAGGCGAGGGAGTGCGCGTGTGTCTGTTTCTATTGTCAAATATTAGATTCCCATATCTTTGATGAAACTTACTTGCATGTGTAGTACGTGTCGGTCAGCTGCATCTGCATGCCTGTCAGCCGTGTTTCTTCCTGTATGCACGTTTATCTGTCAGCATGTATGTCTGTCTTGATACTTATGTGACTGTCTGCCTGTCTGTCTGTCTATTTCGCGTGTATGCTTGTCTATAAAGTCGTCTAGGCCTAGGTGTGTCTGGACGTGTTTACGTGTACGCTTGTGAGGGGCTGGGTGGTTGTATGTGTCTGAGACTCAGTGTGTGTGCGTGTAACTGTGTGCGTAATCGCTCTTTATATTGTGTTGTCATATTCTTTAAATGTACATATATTCCACTGTCATTTTTGTATTAGATTTGTTTGTAACTATGTTACTTAAATATAACTCTCCGATAGTGGAGGCAATAAAGGATATATATAAAAGATATTCGCTAAGAAATATATAATAAGTTATATAGTTATTTATAGTGTCCCCTGATCAGACACTTAAAGGTGTACTGTACGCCATTTTC
This sequence comes from Siphonodentalium dalli, assembly GCA_032622095.1. Lineage (NCBI taxonomy): Eukaryota > Metazoa > Mollusca > Scaphopoda > Gadilida > Siphonodentaliidae > Siphonodentalium > Siphonodentalium dalli. The sequence continues at coordinate 75,455,666 of CP136068.1, forward strand.
AATAAATTCCCGGTGATTACAACGATCTAATGTCGATAATATATAGAAAACTAAGTAATTTGAGTCGAAGATGTATTCAGTAAAGGTTCAGGTTAATAGGTTATCTTAAAATCAAAGCTAATTATTTGATATAAATTTAATTTATGGCTGGAGTCATAAATTAAATTACGAATTTCCGTGTACAAGACGTAACCGAAATAATTCACGGATAATAGATTGGGCAAAGCGTGGCACACATGATCGTGTAAAAAATTATGTTGATACGGGGCGTATAAACTCAAGCCACTCACTGATTAGTGACTATATAATGACTTAATGAGTATATGGGACTAGTATGCATATAATATATAATTTATTTGATACATTTGCTTGAATACTGTCCAAAACTTGCTCGACAACGACAATTGGTATTTTGAATTCCGGCTAATCTTCCATCCGTAACATTACTTCGTACTCAACAGACTTTCAAATAATGGAAATCTGATTACCTTATTTTACAACCCAGAGACTAAGGAAACCAACAACAACATTTGGGTACAGTTGCCTTTAAATATATTAGAATGATTATGCGGAATTACCCAGACAAAATTTTAATGTGTACGAAGCGATAGAAAACCCAGGGGCGAATTCACTCGGCCAGCGGCCGATAACCTCGCCTACAGGAATCAGGGAGCTAAATGTGTTCTAGAGTCGGGGAGCGAGTACACCGTGGAATGCTAAAGGTGAAGGTAACTGCAGAATGACCTTCACCTGATACATGCGGCACGTTATTAAAGGGTGACATCGCGTTTATTTAATTTGTACATAATATCTAAATAATTTAAACTGGTGAATGAATGAGGGAATGGATTTTTGTGAGCGGGAAATTTATTTAACTAGCTGCTGTAGTTCTGGGTTTTTCCAGATCAAATTTGGCTGTGAGATTGCCCTGTCGTAGACTTGGGGATTTATTAAAAAAAGTAAACACATGACCTATGATTTTTCTTGCATTTTCGTGATCAACTGGTGTCAATCTAGCTGGGTAAACATCACTGGTATGGCCTGCAGGCTTCAATTCAGTGAATTTGGCCGAAACGTTAACACTGTCGCCTATGGGAAACCATTTAGTTCAGTGATTCCTACAGCTTAGAGCTGGCTGCGGTAAGACACTCAAAAAAATCCGGGCTATTGGGGTTAGTTTTCCATCTGTAACTCAATGACTAAGAGTTTAATACCAGACCGTTGATACCGTCAAAGGAAAGACAGGTGCGAGTGTTCTGGCAAAAAGAATCAAATATGCTCGGGATGACTTTTTACAAATGGTGGACAAACACGATGGAGTGAAGGGTGATTCATTCTTCGAAAGGGAAACTGAACACCGGGACAGACGATATAAGAGGCAAGAAAGTAGGTACCAGCGGGAAAATTCTTATTCATCTGGCGTCGAACGGGTTAACAATAACTCGGGGAATAACAGTGATGTTTATTCCAATGGTGACCACATATATCATAAATTGTCCAATGAGAACAGAAACCATTCCGAAATTCGGGGAAATGATGAGCTTTCTTTTTGTAGGCATCAGCTAACAGAAATTTTGCGTTATATAAATACAAGGTACATGCGCAATTGAAGTCTTGCTTCGATAATCATTAATGCACTTGTTGTCAAAGTTTGTTTCTGGAAATCTGTATAGTATATAATTATATATGTATTTTTATTCCAATTGCTAATATTGTATAGCAAATATCAGAAATTGTATTTATGTTAAGTTAACCAATATGACATACTATATTTGACTGTATGACATATTTATTTTTCGAAACCAAAAATCCTTAAGATCCGTTAGACACGCGAACTACTAGTATACATGCCTTTCAGCTTTGTTTCTTGCTCCTAGACGTCGACTGTCCGCCAATGAACTAATTATAACTCATTGATTTTATAATGATTCGAGAACAAGAGTGTGTTATATCCACACATCGGCGTAGAGTGGCTCTTACGTCATGGAACGCACAAGGATTTGCGAACAAATCTCAAAATACCGAATGCTTGGAACATTTGTGTAAATATGACTTTATTACAATTTGTGAGACTTGGCACAAAGATGCATTAGATATACAAATAACAGGATACCGATGTATTGAAAACAGACCGAAATCTGATTTTATTAAAGGAGGGGTTGCATTTTATTGTCGTACAGAGTACGAGAAATGGATTGAGAAAATACATCACCTAGATAATTATATTATAGCTGTTGAATTTAATGGTGGATTATTCAATTTACAATCCAAAATTGTTTTCATATCAGCTTACATTCCGCCCATTAACTCTTCAAGCTGGAAGACAATGGAGGAAAAAGAAAGAATATTCTCTTCTCTTAAGTTGTTGTTGAATAAATATGGGTTAAATGACATGATTATTTTAAGTGGAGACTTCAATGGGCGCACTGGGGAAATGCCAGACTATGTTACAGATGATAATGACAGATATGTTCCACTACCCGAAAACTATATAATTGATACCATATGTCCCCGCGAAAATTTGGACGGACAAATCAACTCATTCGGTAGACAACTTATATCACTTTGCAAATCTTCATCTTTGCGCATTGTAAATGGAAGAACAACCGGTGACCTTCTCGGAAACTTCACAAGTTACCAATATAATGGTTGTAGTGTCGTTGACTATATTCTACTGTCTGAAAGATATCACTCAGATATTACCTATTTTTGTGTCAAATCACCGAACGAGTATTCAGATCACAGTCAACTAGCTTTGCATATAGAATATACTCCTAAAAATGCACGCGAACAACAAACTAAATTCACTTACGCTAAAGTTCAACATTCTTTTAAATGGACCCCAGAAAGTTCTTACAAAGCTGAAACAGCTCTGGGTACTAGGGAAATTCATAATAAGCTAATGCAATTTAGATTAGGTACCTACGAAAACAATGAAAATGGAACTGAGAACGCGATTGAAAAATTCTCATCAATTTTGACTGACATAAACGGGAAAGCATCGAAACGGATTAATTGTCATAAAACACACCAGAAGAAGAAAAATAGATGGTTTGATAACAAATGCAAAACCCTAAAAAATGACATGAAAACCATTGCACATGCTATGAAAAAAAATCCATATGACAAATTATTGGTAAGCAACTTTCATGCAGCTAAACAATCATATAAAAGAGAAATAAAACATAAACGCAAGTTGTTTCACCAATCGTTACAGGATCAATTAACTTCTCTGGAAACTTCTGACCCTAGTGAATATTGGAACATTATTAAAAATATAAGAGCGACCAAGCAATCTGACTATGATAGCCTCAACCCCGACTTTGCTGTCGAGTTTTTCAACGGACTATATTGTCGTGAAAATACTGATACAACAGTTTATACTTTGAGAACAGATAAGCCATTGATTGCGAATAATCTTAATAATGAAAAAATAACACAAAGCGAAATTATCGCTGCTCTGCAAGAAATTAAGAACAACAAATCTCCCGGCATAGATGGTATAAGAAATGAATTACTTAAAACAGTAGTTCCTATTATTATTGAAGATGTCACACGTCTCTTCAATATTGTACTTAAGTCTTCTCATTATCCAAGAAAATGGAGCGAATCAATACTGAAACCAATTTACAAAAAAGGCGATAGGAGTGACCCCAATACTTACCGAGCGATTGCTCTGAGTAGTTCAGTAGGAAAATTATATAACAAAATTATAAATAAGAGAATAATGAAATTCTTAGAAGAAAATAATCTGATAAGTGAAAACCAATTTGGTTTTCGAAAAAACAAAAGCACAATAGATAGTGCTTTCATTTTGAAAACATTAATCGCTACGTACCAAAAACAAACAAAACCACTCTACGCAGATTTCATAGATTTCCGTAAAGCATTTGACTCCATAGATAGGGAAATACTTTTCCAAAAAGTTAACCGCATTGGGATTACTGGTAACCTCTTACACACATTAAAGTCCATGTACAATTCGAGTTATTATATGACGCGGACACGGGATGGGTGGGACCTAAACAATTATCAACTATTGGAGTAAGGCAGGGATGTACTGTGTCTCCCACACTATTTAATATTTTTATAGATGACATATAGGAAATGTTTGATCAGTCATGCTCGCCTGTGAATATTGGGAACACCGCCATCAATCATCTTCTATTTGCTGATGACCTTATCTTATTATCTGACTCACAGGACGGCTTACAAAACTGCCTGAATAAGTTACAAGTGTATGTAAATAACAACAACCTTGCAATTCATACTGAAAAAAGTAAATGCATGGTATTTCGAAAAAGGAAAAAACTGTAAAATTTCCCTCGTTCAAGATTGGCAATCTTCCCATTGCACTTGTTGATGAGTACACATATTTAGGCATTAGATTCTGTGCTAATGGGTCATTGAGAAAAGCACAAAATGAAGTAAGCTATTCGTTCGCCTCAATGAAGACGAATCAGACTATTTCTACAGTCATATTGGCCTAAAACATGGAGACAACCTCTCACCTCTGCTTTTTGCCATCTACATCAACGACATTGAACAATACCTTAACTCACAAACAAATTGTGGCATCAGCTTAGATAAATTCTGTGGAATTGATACCGGTATATTACTGAAGATAATGTTACTTATCTACGCCGACGACACTGTATTACTTTCTGATACACACGAAGGCCTACAGCGAGCATTGAACTCCTTCTCAGATTACTGCAACATATGTAAATTGAAAATAAACATGACAAAAACTAAAGTCGTCGTTTTCGGCCCGAAACCCAGAAAGAAAAAAACGACAATAGGTTTTATACTAAATAATCTTCCAATTGAGATAGTTAACAGTTATAAATATCTGGGGACAGTTTTCCACAAAAAAGGTACGTTCGTAGCGGAACGAAATCTGAGATGTCAGGCAGCTAAAACTGCAATTTATGCACTTCTGAACAAATCACGCTGTCACAAACTCACAATTGAATCAATTCTTGAGATATATGAGAAAAGCATCATACCAATAATGACTTACGGGGCTGAATTATGGGGACATGAAAATATGAGGTGTTTCGAAAAACTAGAATGCTGGTTCCTGAAATTTACACTTAATATGAAGAAGTCTACACCATCCGTTTTTATATATGGGGAACTAGGAATGTACCCAATTACAGTTAGGATCAAAACCCGCTACCTCGGTTATTGGGCAAAAGTTATCTCAATGCCTACCCATAGGACCCCACTTATGCTATATTATGTTATGTATACTTTGTATTGCAAAAATGTTTTTAATAATCCATGGATAAGAGGAATACATGACTCCCTTAATAAAATTGGTATGAGTAATGTTTGGCACAACCAGAAAGTATCGAGTATAGACCGATTTAACCGGACCGTTGAGCAAAGATTACGTGACTGTTATCTTCAAAGTTGGTGGTCAACAATATCCACATCGAGTAAATATGCATTTTATAGAATTATTAAAACACACTTCGAACGTTAACAATTTCTCTCTATATGTGATAATACAACTGTGAATAATATCATTCGATTTCGGACAAGAAATCACAAACTACCAATTGAACAAGGTGCTTGGCTAAATACTGACTATTCAACCAGAGTATGTACACTTTGTACCAAAGAACTAGGCGATGAGTATCACGTTATCCTGAGATGTACAAAATTAAATGAACTCAGATCGACCTATTTGAAACCATATTTCTATAGAAGACCGAATGCACACAAACTCTCGGAACTCTTTAATACTAGAAATAGAAAGACTATTAGGAATCTGTCAACTTTCATAAGGAAAGTCCAGGATATTTTCGGCAAGTCCACTTGAGGCTAAACACTGATATTCCATGAACTTACCAAATATATAATAATGCACTCATGTATTCCTCAGGTGAAATTTATTGTTATTATATGCCATATTTGAATATCTTGATGTCATAATATTTGTAATACCCTTTTCTGTAACGTTTCTGTATATATCCACATATCGATGAACAGAATAAAATGAATCTGAATCTGAATCTGAACAAGGGCATGAATGCACTCTATTCGCTTGTTAGGTCACTACAACAACACGATATATTCTCAATTAATCTGTGGATCAAACTGTATGATAAACTCATTAAACCCATTACACTATATGGTTGCGAAATATGGGCCTCTGATATCAACCTCAACAATATAGATACTGCGCCATGTGAATCGTCTCATCTCAATTTTTGCAAACGAGCACTTGGAGTAAACAGGAAAGCATCAAACCACGCGGTACGTGCTGAGCTTGGTAGATACCTCAATGTTTATGGAGCATTATCTCGTGCTACTAAATATGCGTTAAAAATATCGACTGCAGACAAACATTCCCTCGTTCATAAATCAGCCACAATGTCCGATGACCGCATAATCCCAAGTAAGTGGTCCTTTAACTTTGACATTCCAAAACTCACGGAAATTATTGATAAAACTGTACAGTATTTGAAGAAAATTCAACACACTATTTGTGATAGTTTCAAGGTTGACCATGTGTCGTGTTTCAGAAGAGATATATATAACGATGAAAAACCATCAGGTAAGAACAAATTGAGGGTGTATAGAGAAATAATAAGTGATTACCGATTGGAGCCATATTTGGACATAGTAAAAAATATCGAAGTAAGAAAGATCTTCATCAAATTGCGGATTAGCAATCACTCTAGAAATTGAAAAAGGGCGCCATAAACAACCGAAGATTCCTGTAGACAAGAGAATATGCAGAAAGTGTGGATTGGAAACGGAAACCGAGGAACATTTTATTTTAAAATGTCCTATTTACAAAAGCATTCGTCTCCGTTTCTTTGACGAAATAAATAAAGTAAATCACAAGTTTATTAATATGACTGATGCCCAAAAATTCATTTTCATACTGCGAAATGACAAAACAGAAACGTGCAATATCATCTGTAACATGGTCCGTCTCTTTTTCCACAAAAGGTCTGAAACACCAGATTTTCAACAACAAACATGAATTTGTTTTTCCATTTTAATTCTGATTACAATTGTGTATACTTATTGTATCATATATATATTTATTGTTATTTATGTTGTGACATCGGCCCCGTGTGGGTGTAATTGTCAATAAACTTATCTACTTATCTCAAATGGTAAATATGAGGGAAACTGTTAAGCCGCGCATAGGAGCTCTGTCGGATTTGCCGGACAATTTCGATAAAATCTTTTTTAATTCGGTGGGAACATCTTTAAAATCCCGTCAGCAAGGTTTCAGATACTATAGCGAAGGTTATATCCACAACGTGTCAATAAATAAGTTGGAAAATAAACTGTTTGTTGGAGCAAAATGTCACCGAAACCAGCGGAAAAATGAAAGTCCACTCCAGGTTGATTTAGAGGTTGATTCATCGAATATTTCCGATGTCCACTGCTCTTGTCAAGCTGGGTGAGTGCAATAATTATATCTTTTAATGCTGCATTATTTTTCTGAATATACAAGTTTGTGCTGTGCAACCCACCATACATTTGCCGAAACTATACGATCAATATGTGGAATATATATCCAATCCGTAAATTCCGAGCTTATTATTCATAATTATATACATTTTAGTGTTATGTTCGTATGATATGACGCTCAGAACGTTTGTGTTGCTACTGATTTTGGTCAAGCCGCCCCTCCCGATCAGCGATCACGCGCGACCTCAAGGCTGCTCGTTTGAATTTTGTCATTGTAACGTACATTTCTTCAAAACTAGTTTGACCATAACGGCATTTTTGTAGCTAAATAACGATTTAAACGTAAGAATCAACATGTATTATCACCACCTAAATGTGTCAACACAAATTAGCATCAAGTCTGGTTGGTGTATAAACAATATATTTTTTTTAAATCAAATAAAAAACACAAACACAATACAATACAAATATAGAGAAGTCTGTTTGGGTCACCTAATCGCATTTCGATTCGCCCTATATACCTAATCGGGCCCAATGCTGCTGATACACACTGATTCTGTATTGGTAATTTATATCTATAAAACGTTTAAAACGCGCTGACCTTATATTACCTTTACTCACCCCAATTCCAAAATGTTATATTTGGGGGATTTACTTTGTGAAATACATACAACCCCCAGCTCTACCCAACAAGCTTGTCATCTGAGGATTTAGTTTTTTTCCGAAACAGTGGTTGTTGTTCACATGCGGTTGGTGTTATTCTGTCCTTACAACAATGGCAACTACATGGATTGAAAGATATTCCATCAAAACTGACATGTACACCCGTTCCTCAACAGTCACTGTGGTCTGTTCCACGTGGTGACAAGATCGAGCCTGTGGCGATCACCAAGTTATGTGTAACAAAGGCCAGACTTCCAACTGATCGACAAAGAAAGAAGCCAAGTGTGATGAGACTTGTTGATTATAGGTATAACTGTCATTGAGACAACACATATTATAATCAATTACTTCACACGTCATTACTAATGCAGCTCTAGCCAGGGCGTAAGTGACACTCTCGTTATTTGGCAGACTCATTAACAAAGATGATAAGCATGACATGGATCCGGTTAAACATGGTTTTATTGGGCCGGGACTGAGACCCCATTTTGCACATAATTACATCATTACGTAATCCCATAATCAGTTGCAGCTCACGAACTGTGAACACACCTCTTATGAACTGCCTACTCAAATTTTCTAGCAGTCAGATATATCAATCAATCAATCAGTTTATTGCAAAGCTATTATTGAACACAGAACATGCAAATATATATACATATATGTACAATAGCAGGAAACTATATATTGGCTATAATCTTATACTCATGCCACAGTCATAATACCATATAATATTTATATATCTTAATCCCGATGGGTGAAGGCACGCCCATTCCCATTTTGTCACCCACATCGAATAATGCAGGGGGAACAGCAGTTATATTTACCCCCGGTCTCAACAAATGGGATGTGTTTTGAAATGGGGAGTTTTTGCCCAGGCGGGTGGGGTCTCCTGTGTCTCAGATTTTGGGCAATTCCTTAAAGGCACACTTAAGATATAATGACAATCTCCGCAATATACTAATGTTTTCAATCGACAGAAGTCTATAAAACTTTTCTTCGCTGTGATATTTCCAGTAATATTCCGGGATATATTTGATCCGGATATCATTAAGGTGTGAACATGTAATTACAAAGTGGTATTCATCTCCTATTCCGTCATTACATAATGTACAAACTCTGTCATTCCGTTTTGATTTTTTCCACCGTCCACTTTCAATTGGTAATCGATGATTTGATGTCCTAATCTTAACAATGCATTCGGCTAAATACCATGGAAGTTCAGTTAGATATCTTCTGATCTCCGGACGTACAGAAATACCACCATAGAATCCACCCCTTGATGGTGTAGCTACATTTCCCAACCATTCCTGGTTAAACTGATCAATAAGTATGACCTTTATTCGTTTTATATCCGAGTGTGTTAGATCTCTTCTGCTCATGAACATGGAGTTCTTTCCAGTATCTTGGAATGTCTGCTCTATAAACCGGAGCCATTTGAGGTCTCCACTGCTAGGCTGATTTCGATAAACGGTCAGTCTTAATGTACACATATTTTTGGCGATAATCGAGCCCTCATTCGACATTAATTTCGACCAATACGTTAAGATTCTACATTTTATTTCAATTATTAAAGGATGGCGACCTAATTATCCGTATACCATATAGTTTGGTGTACTTTCTTTCATACCCATGACTATCTTGCAGAATTTGAGATGTACACTTTCGATTGATTTACAGGGTTCAAACCCCCAAACTTCACTGCCATATAATAATATGGGTGCTACCATCGTATCAAAAAGATGAAGCATGATATCCACAGGTAGTTCTAATTTCCTTACCTTATTCAACAGTGCATACATCGCCTTCGTGCCAAGTTTGCACGTTTTCTTAATAGATCTACAAAATCTTCCATTAAAGAAAAAATTCACACCCAGATACACAAATTCCTTTACCGTTTCCAAAGGTTTACCGTTGAATATAAATGTCGGTACAATCTTAGGTAATCTTTTACAGAAAAGCACAACTTTTGTTTTTGACGCATTAACTTCAAGTTTCAAGTTTCAAGTTTTAATCATTAACTATATCTCTCTCTTCACATTTGTGATAAGAGAGTATACATGACATACATACTCAAGTGAGTGGCATAAAAATATATATATATATTGACACACATGTATAATGAAAGTAACAATACATAAATGCAATAATACGTAATTGAATGTAACATCATATATACATGTATATATTCAGCTTACTATGACCACCCACTGATGCACTCCCGTCATTGCATATTTATAGATTATCAATGTTTGAGGTGGTTACAATTTCGCCGTCCCTTTCTTAATAAATGTCGTGAGATTATTGACCGTTTCTTCGTCGTGTGTATTGAATAACTTAATCAACTTTGATATGGTAGGGTCGTTATAGAAATATCTATCAATATATTTTTCTCTTAGTTCTTTAAGAATTTCGCATGTGAGAACAAAATGGTATTCATCACCAATACCTTGCTCACATAGGGAACATACTCGCTGAGAGTGACTTATGTTATTCCACGATCCGGTTTCTATCGCTAACTTATGGCTTCTGGTTCTGAATTTCATCAATATTGTTACACTGCTGATACATGGAAGTGACAAGTATTTTGGTCTAATAAAATCGCACCTGATCTTATTGTAGAAAATACATTTAGTAGATGATCGTATATTTCCCATCCATTGCTGTATATAAAGGTCATATATCTTTCTCTTACAAGCTTCGTAAAACCAATTAGTGTTTTGTACATGTTGATACATCCAGACTTCTAGACCCCATGCGTCCGCACAATCACTAAATGCCTGAATCGCTCTGTGCATAGTTGCCTCGTCGTCTGTCATTAGTACGGTATCATCCGCATATAACAAACATAATATACCCACAAAGCATTTCAAATTGTCAAAAAATAGTTCATCGAGATACTTTAAATTTTCGACCGCACAGTTACTGATAAATTCCTGCAAGTCATTCACAAATAAGGAAAACAAAAAAGGAGACACTAATTCTCCTTGAAAAAGGCCTATGTTGCTGGCAAAAAATTCAGAACGTTCTTGTTCTTTTTTCACACATGTTTTTATCTTGCTATACAGATTCCTCACTACACTAAACAATTTACTATTTATTCCATTTTTGCAGCATTTTAAGAAATAATCCCTCTCTCCACACACTATCGTATGCTTTTTTAAAATCTACAAATGCACAATAAAGTTTGCGCCCACTTACAAGATACATGTTAATGATATTGTGCAGAATAAATACATTATCAACAGTTGAGTGCTTTTTCTTGAACCCCGTTTGGTTTGTACCAATGAGACCAGTTTCATCAGACAATTTGGAAAGTCTTCTATTCAAGATTGATGTAAACATCTTAGCGAAACAACCCAATAAAGTTATCCCCCTATACGAATCGGGGCTCTCACGATCACCGCTTTTCTTATATATGGGGTGTATCATTCCAATGGCCCAATCTTCCGGGAAGAACCCGGTGTCCAATATCAAATTGAACATACCAATATACACTTCAATTAATTCATCGACTGAGTATTTTAAGTACTCATTATATACATTATCTACACCTGCCGCTTTATTGTGTTTAAGATTTGAGACCGCTTCCCGTATTTCCGCTTCGGTGATTTCGTCGTTTAGTATACTCATGTGTGATTCAGTAAATAGCTCATCTATATGTTCACCCAAATCTGCGTTCTCGTCATCGCCCTCGTTTAATTTTTTAAAATGCTCGGCAAAATACTTTATATCGGGACCGGATCTATTATCGCCCCTTTTTGCCGATATCACTCACTAAAGTATTGAGCTTTTTCCAAAAGTCTGCGGTAGATCGACCATGGAAATTTCTCAAATTAGAGATTTCAGACTCCCTTCTCTCTTTTATTTTCTTGTCCATCGTTTTTCTATAGTCGGTAGCCGCCTTACGGAATAATAATTTAGTTGATTCTGTCTTGTCTGAATTATACCCTCGTTTAGTTTTATTAAACAACTTTCGCTTTGTTCCACACTCGGAGTAAAACCATGGCTTCCCCTGCCGGTCTCCATTGCGCGCCCCAGTACCAACACTGGTCACACCGCATGTATTGGTCGCGGATTCAATTATGATTGCCGTTATTTCTCCGCAAATCTCATTTATTGCTTCGCTATTTGTACCGTTGACACTCATGTCTCTAATTGCACATTTGACACCATTTACACGTTGACTATTTATATTTCCTGCGTAATTCTGGCAGTGTTCGGATTTCCACCTCTTCGGTTTAGCTATAATTAAATTCTTATTATAATAATCCCGCGTGTCATTCTTACTCGGTCTTGTGACATCAGAAATACATAAATCAAGTTCTATGTGTATACCTATATGCCTGTCAGAAAACAAGGAATTAAACTCGTTTACTTTAAAATTTCTTACATCATGAAAAATGTCATTACTGCATATGGCGTAGTCAATAACACTCTTATCGCTACACGTTCGCTCCCCAATGCCTCTATCTTCTCCACATCTACCGTTCAAAACGATCACGTTAGAATTAATACACATATCTATTAGTTTATACCCGTAGCAGTTTGCTTTTCCATTGTCCTGGGAAACTCGTTTTGGTATCTCGCACATTCCATGAGGATGCTGTACTGCATCGTCACAAATGTAATTAAAAAACGACTCCCCTTCCGGTCCATCGATGACATAATCTAAGTCCCGTCTATCCACGCGCATACTATCTGGTATTGGATGGGGGTATATAGACAGACCCAACTAATAACGACCTTCCTTCGCCACGCGAAAATCTGACCCACACTACATTCTTGGTATCCGATTTGACCACTTCCGTCGGTTTCACGAGGACTGATTTGACAGCAAGCATTATCCCACCACTCCTCTTACCCGTTCCCATACTTTTCCCTTTCCTAGCTAATATCTCGAACCCAGGTATATCGACCACATTTTCGGCAAATGCTTTCGTTTCAGAGAAGCAGAGGACATCATACTTATCAACCAATTCAATGAATTCCGGGTAATTTAGCCTTCGTTCCAAACCGCACACGTTAAGGGCTAATAATTTCAGCTGATTATAACTCAGCTGACCTGTGCTCTCAGCGACAGTATTACATGTTATACTTTGATCGCATTGCCGTATGCATGGCATACTATCATTATCGTTCAACATAACATTACATATGCAAGTACACATATCACAAATGTCACACCTATTATTGATTGTTTGTTCAACACGGTAACCACGATTAGGACTCAAACAATTAATTAGAGTTCCCTGCGCACAGAAACATCATTCACCATCCAGTTTGGCGCATTTCCGTTCCGGGTGGGCGAACGGTTGTTGCTGCTCCTCGTTCTCTTCCTTTCGGCCACTCGCGTATCATGAATAATAGAGGCGACCTCCCCCTTTCCTTCGGGGCTCAGATGAAGACCGGACTGGTCATCATGTTGAAAGAGGGCTTTAATAACGTGCCCTTCGTCAGTCCAATACAGTTGCCTGGTGTCAATAAACTTCAAGCCCGGTTCTCTCCTGCACAGTTTCTCCAAGAATAAGTTCATTTGGGCAGCAGTGTCGTTAAAGGATTTGATTTTGCCCCCTTTTCCTTTCCTGGGCGGTATTGTGCACAGATTTACAGCTGCATTTCTGAATTCATTTCTATGACAGCAAGTCCCTTTGTATACTCCATAATGACCATATCATAGTCACTATACTGATGAATGATGTCATTTGTCCCGAGATGGACGAACACTGACTTGATCTCCTTTTTGTTAACCTTTGCTTGGTCGATACTTTCTATCAGTTTTGAAACATCCATCATGTCTGCGCCAGAACAGTTGAACACCCTCATCTCTGGGTCCTTAATTTCTAGGCCGTAACAATTGCTGCCCCTAGCACAATCGAATCTGTCCCAACATGAATTATGTTTTTGGGTTTTCCGGGTGTTGTGTCACCCACGATTACTGAGTCTATATATATATATCCTTTATTTTCCTCCGTTACACGAAGAGCTTATCAAACATTAAACATCATAATACAAATATTTACACAAGTGGGATGAACAGGTGAAGAAGACATATACAAATGAATACAAATTCAGACAGAAATCAAAGTCAGAGCGACAGACATACAATGTACATATACGCAGACAGCTATGTCGATTGGCAGGTATGCGGACACATGCAGGCGAACAAATATACATACATACACTGACGAGCGGACGGATGTACAGACATGTACGCAGTCATACACACACACGCGCACCCACACACACACATATATACATATATATATACACACACACATACATACACATACACATACATATATATATATATATATACATATATATATATATATATATATATATACATATATATATACATATATATATACATACATACACACATACACATACATATATATATATACATATACATACATACATACATACATACATACACACACACACATACACATACATATACATACACACATACACATACAATACACATACACATATATACACATATATAAATGTGGACAGGGCAAGCACACAAAAGCAAACATGCACGCATACGATCATATAATAATTCACTGCATGTATAAAGACGTACATACGAGTATTCACACTCGGATGCAAACTTTCATTTAATCACAAGTTTTCCTAGCTTGTGTTTAATTTCAGTTGGTATTGACACGAATATGCCTGAGTCTATCTGGAGACGACATCAATGATCCAACTTTGGAGCGAGGTACTTACCCGATGTGACAAACGAAGGTCCCCCAAGGTGTGGGGCCACTTTATTTGCACATCAGCTAATGTATCACTAAGAAGTTGAACAGGTAATGCAAAAATTGTGGTTGTCGAGTGTCTCGCAAATTGATTGTCAACAAATATAAAATTATATGCTTGAAGGTTGTTATTTACAGAATGTGCCAAGCAAATTAGCGTTACAACTATATGGATAATAAAGGGGCACATGTAAAGGGAGTCCAGTTAAGGATTGACAAGCAGATTGCTGTCTACGACGAGATTGATCTCCTTTGTATACTGGGACCACATTCCGTATGTATTCCTCACCACGAAGAGCGAAAATTCGTTCAGGTTGAGTATTTGTCTCCTGATATCGTCAGACAGGATAGAAAGAAATACCATCACTTGGTCCTTCTGTGTGAGAGCATCAATGAATAAAAAACATGGTATGCCGAAAATGTCAATTAATGCAAACCACATTTGGATTCTAGACTCTGAAGTCGAAGAGCAATCCAGTAAGGCATGCTCCACAATATCAACATAAACTTTGCCACACAGTTTGCAATGTCCGCATTCTGGGGAGGTACGTGTATGCAGGGCCAGAAGCTTCGCAGCAAGCAAGAATTTATGTTTTTCCTGTGAATGTGCTCTACAAGATCTCCAAAGAATAGATTTTGACATTATATTATGATTTTGTGCGAACGTTGTTAGTGATTCAGAACTTCTCATGCGCTCTTCACATTCACGATTTTGTATATCGTTAATATGTTGTGTGGTGATTGTTTTCCATTCACCTTTGGATGGGAAATTACCATGTGTGGCGTAGTTGTGAAGATATGAATATAAATTATACCGTTTTAGTATGGATATAACATCGTTGATAAAAGACGATTCATCAGTTGACGTTTGCGAAAGGTGGTCGGCCAATCGCGAGGAGAAGATTTCTTGCGACGATTTTCCTTGCGTCATTCTACAGAGGTTCCCCAAAAAACATAGTTTTCGTTTATCAACAATCGACGACAAGGAACCTGTTCCAAGGAGAGATTGGACTACATCAGTTCGGGATCTTGTGGGCAATCCTTGGATGCGTTTGAGGCAGAACCTATGTGCTCGTTCCAGAGATGTCAAATTTGTCTCACTGAGCCCACACATAAGTTCTGTCCCATAAAGACTTTTGGGTAAAACAACCGAAGAATATATTGTAAGGCAGCTGAGTGGGGTAATCCCACCAGCATACATACCGGCGTTACTTAACATGAGATAGACTGATCTAATTTTCTCACATATGTGACTGGAGAGCTTGCTAGCATGTGACTCGCGATGTAAAGGTATGCCAAGGTGTGTAATTTTGTCAGATTCGGATATCGGTTTGTCGTTGAGGATCCACGTATTTATCGTGCGATTTCTAGCATAAGAATTTGTTTCATTGAACACGACCACCTTACATTTGTCCTGGTTATAACAAAATTGCCATTTCCGGCTATACTCTCCACATACGTTGCACAACTGTTGTACACCGGTTGCTGTCAGAGACAAAAGCGTCATGTCGTCAGCTTGTGTTGGTGCTACACAGTTTATGGAATTCAATCGCAAGCCATGAGGATTTGAAAATAGGTCAGCCAAAAGGTCATCAATGAACAGCATGTATAAAAGAGGGGCTAATATGCTTCCTTGTCTTGTTCCTTGGTTTATGGGGATTAGTTTGGAAGTTAAATTATTAAAGCGGACAGCGCATTGTAGACCACAAAGGAGAGTTTTGATAATGTGCCATATTTTACCGCAGAAACCTCTCTGGAGTAATTTGAACAACAATCCGTATATCCACACTGTATCAAACGCTTTACGTGCGTCGAGAAAGCAAGCATAAAGGGGGCTGTGTCATAAAGCTCTCTTGTCATTGTCTGGTGCGGATTTGGTTTGTTCCGGTTTACCGTTTTCTGTTTGTCTGCTAGACAGATTAGTTCCCGATAGACCATACAGAATTTCTGCAAATTATGCTGACTTCATTGTGTTTTTTTGCGACTTTTAAGAACTTTTCATTTCACAATTCTTCTGTGTATTGTTCCGGTAATTGTACATTCAATCACAAGCCGCCCTGCTAACAAAGGACACAGAGCTAATTCAATTAGCGCGTGGACTACAATGACATACAGTGTCCAGCAACTCGAATTAATTAATGCTCAGTGGAGATCACCGCCAAGCCTCTCAACACTTGCTACCACCAAACTTCTCGGAATAAATCGCGATTCGCCCGATGATCACATATCACAGCCTTCAAAGCGCAGAAAGTGGCGTAGACGAGGAAAGAGGGGTGGTAGGCGTAAACATCGATCCACATCTTCCCGCCTTGTTCTGGAATCAGTATGCTCAAGGAGGACCCAGCCTGATGTTCTCAAAGTGTGTCTAGTGAATGCAAGATCAGTTAGGAACAAGTCTTCAGCTATTTTCGATCTGATTGATGACACGGGGACCGACATGTTGTTTATCACCGAAACATGGCTTCGCGAATCAGGCGATGAAGTTGTGATGTGTGAATTGACACCACCTGGATACGAACTGCATTCATCCCCAAGACGATCTGGCAAGGGAGGCGGAATCGCCCTCGTACATCGAGAATCCTATCCTGTAAGGGCTACAACAATCTGTAGTTTTGAAACTTTCGAAGCCTGTGAGTTCAAGTTCGATTTCTCAGGCCAGACTGTGACATTTGTATGTTTATACCGACCTCCACCGAGCAAGGACAATGAACTAAAGACATCCCACTTTTGCAACCACTTTCCAGAGTTTATCAGTGATTATGTTTGCCGAGGTGGACGTCTTGTTCTATTGGGAGATTTTAAGCTTCATTTTGACTCTACCACGAATTCTAGTGTCCTTTCAGTTAAAAACTGTCTGAATGACTACAACCTCCAGCAAGTCGTTGCGAATGCCACAACTGATCACGGCCACGTTATCGACTGGGTAGTTGTTCGTGCTGGGGATCCTGAACTGAGTTTTCTGGACGTTACAGACATGGAAATCGCCGATCACCATGCCATAACGTTCGGTCTCGATGTCACCAAACCGCCCATATTAGTTGATAGGATCACCTCCAGGAAACTCAAGGAAATTAATCATGTCTCCTTCCGAGCCGAGCTCGAAAAACGAATCACTCAGGATCTTCTGTCTCAGTGTGATCCCGCAGAATCTTTTAGTGCCATCCTTCGGAATGTTCTCGATGACTTCGCTCCAGCTGTTACGAGGGAGGTCCACCGTCGTCCTTCAGCCCCTTGGATGAATGCTGCTATAAAAGGCGCCAAGCGAACACGACGCCAGCTTGAACGCCAGTGGCGCAAGAGCGGTCTACCGTGCCACAGACTTCTTTATTCTCGGCAACACAAGGTCGTTCGCGCAGTTATCAAATCAGCCAGGACAGACTATTACAGTGATAAAATCATTTCAGCTAGTTCATCTAGAACACTATTCAATGTAGTGAATGAGTTGTCCGGAAAATCCAACGCTCTCGTGCTGCCAGAAAACGTCCCGATCGCGGACTTGCCTAATATATTCAGTACATTTTTCGTAAATAAGATCTCACGAATTCGGGAAAATCTCGACCAATACAACATTCCCACGGAGTATTCAACCTTCTCAGGCAAAAAAATTATATAATTCAAGCCGGTGTCCCTGGAATTCGTAAGGAAGACCATACTATCATCGCCGCCTAAATCATGCGCTCTCGATCCGCTGCCGACTAACCTACTCCTTCAATTCTTGGTCACTCTAATCGAACCTATCACAAAGCTCATGAACTTGTGCCTAAAACATGGAAACACGCCTGACTCTTTCAAAAAAGCGGTAATCACACCTCTCATCAAAAAGAAAGGACTTAACCGGAACGACTTGAAAAATTATCGGCCGGTGTCTGGACTACCATTCTTGTCCAAGGTACTTGAAAAACTTGTACTCCAGCAACTAAAGGAACATCTCACGGAAAACAACCTCATGGAAAAATTCCAATCGGCATATCGCCAGTTCCACAGCACGGAAACAGCGTTTTGGAAAACTATCAACTCGAAGGATCAAGTTTCGCAATCAAACGGTCTTTGTTCTGTTATGACATTCGGTGACAAAACTCTTCGCAATCCAGCTGATATCATGTCAGCCTGGAGGTCTTATTTCGAAAGTCTATACAAACCTGTTATCCACGCTGAACCGGAATTCGAGGAATCCATACGGATGCGACTATCGTCAATTTTCCAAGAATCACATACAGATTTTGCAGACACTACTTTCTGTGAACCAATTGCTGTTTCTGAACTGATAGATGTCATGAAAAATCTCAAACGTGGGAAATCTAGTGGTATTGACAATGTAGTGAACGAACATCTCTTACATGGAAGTGACTCCTTCAAATCATTATTGTGTCGACTTTACAATAGTATCTTGGACTTGGAATGGATACCACATTCCTTAAAAATTGGCATCATTGTTCCATTATTCAAGGGGTCTCCGAAACCTATAAATGTTCCAGACAGTTACCGTGCTATCACACTCATGTCGGTGATCTATAAGACATTCGAAAGCATTATGTTAGACAGATTTCTAAAGGATGGGAATTTTTCCAGATTTCCAAACGAGCTTCAGAACGGCTTTCAGAAAGGAGTGAACTGTTTGGTGACATCGTTTGCCCCCCAGGAGGCAGTTTCCTATGCGGGCGACTTAGATTCAAGAGCATTTGTATGTTTTTTGGACTCTGCGAAGGCATTTGATCGTGTGTGGCACGAAGGCCTTCTTGTAAAACTATACGATCTAGGCTTAAAAGGTAAAGTTCTGCGTGTAGTGGCAAACATGCACAGGAATTGCACCAGTCGTGTAATGTATAGCGGTTCGCTATCAGAGCCATTGGACATCTTACAAGGAACAAGACAGGGGGCAGTAACGCCCCCTTTCTTCTATCTGGTATTCATAAATGAACTACTGAACTCTCTCTGCGATTCTGAACACGGTTTACATATAGGAAATACCTCTTGTGCGGCACCTCCGGCTGCTGATGATATTGCTCTCATTTCATTGTCCAAATCCGGTCTTGAGTGCCTGATTGACATTTGCTATAAATACAGTCAGCGATGGCGTTTCGAATTTTTAAATACAAAGAGCGTCGTCGTTGTCTTCAATGAGACAAAGCACCAACATTCTGCAAGCAACAGGACGTGGCTTCGTGGTAACAGTCCACTAATTGAATCGACGGAATCTGTTCATCTCGGTATTAAACAGTGCAAATTTCAGTGCGTGCCCATCCGTTGTTCCCTGTTATCTGAAAAGCTGAGGAAATCTTATTTCAGTTTGGCTGGCAAAAGTTTATTCAATATGTGCACACCAATAACGATGACAAGTCTGCTACAATCAGTAGCACTACCCAAAGCCCTATATGGGTGTGAATTGATGGAACTGCCGAACAGAACTGCCATGTACACAATGGAGAAGTCTTACCGAGTGTGCGTGAAACACATCCAGTCTCTCCCATCGCGTACTTCTACGTGCATTTCCCTGAGCTTGCTTGGACTTCTGCCTCTCGAGAGACAAATTCACATCAAGAAACTTTCGTTGTTATGTACACTGATTTATTTACCACAGGATCGCCAGGTTCCCCTCAGAATATTTCTTCAGAAGTTCTTCCAATTCACTCTCTTCGCTCGCCGGACAACAGGGTTTGTTCCAGATATAATTGAACTGCTACAACTGTATGGTCTACGAACTCATCTGGACTCATTCGTGGAAACTGGTAACTTCCCATCTAAGTGTTCGTGGAAACGTCTAATTCAGCTATCAGTTTGGGAAAGTTACGAGAGAGATTGGCTAGCTTCAGTTTCCGGAGACACAAAACTGAAAACATTCCAGACGATACACTCAAATCCATCAGCAAGCTGGAATATATGGGTATTACTCAGAAAATTCCCTCATTATGGTGAAAAGTTGAAAAATCTCGGACTCCTTTTGAACAAAACGACATACAAAAACAACCTTGTGTGTTACGCTTGTCAGAGGTGCTATGACAATGAACTTCTGCATGTGTTGCGCTACTGCACTTCCGATCACATCACTTGCATGAGGAATGGTTATTTCGACCACATACTTAACCACTATGGAATAGCAACGTACTTATATCTTGACACAATCAGTGACTCTACACTATGTGCTTTTCTTCTTGGGTCAGAGGTCGTTAACCCTCCTGACGAAGTATTGCATCAAATGGAGGTTATTATTCTCGACTCATCAACTTACCTGCTCACCATGTGTCGTTTTATTCGTGGGAACTCAATTTCATATTAGTGTAGATAGTATAATATATTGTCATAAATACTCGCCATATTATCGAATAGCACTCGCATATCATAACTGCTACTTTATAGACATGCACTCTCGATCACACGCATATGGCTACATTAAAACCATATACCGCAGCTCTGTGTTGGTGTGTTGTCAACGACGTTGTTATAACCATGTACATGTATATATATTATATTGTCACCTTTCTGTATATGCTCTTCTCCACATAGGAGGCATACAATAAATATATAAGCGATTGGAAGACTCCTTCGGAATCAGCGGAAAAGCACTGTGCTGGTTTCAGTCTTATCTTACTGGACGTGTTCAGATGGTCCGTATCCAAGACTTATTTCCTGACAGAAAGTCTCTCCAGTTTGGAGTTCCTCAAGGCTCCGTATTAGGACCTGTTCTCTACACATTGTACACTCTACCCCTGGGAAACTTGATTAGGAAACATGGACTCAACGTGCATATGTACGCAGATGACACGCAAATTTACGGTTCTGTCCCCCCATCTGGCCTGTCTTCTTTAATAAGAAAAGTGGAACTGTGTGTGTCTGATGTCAAGACATGGATGCTGTCTAACAAGTTGAAACTAAATGATGATAAAACTGAAATTATTGTCTGTCCTCCAGCTGGTAAGCACGAACCATTCGAAATCGGAAGATTGAACATCGGTGGATGTGAAATAGAGCCCGTACCGTGTGCTAAAAATCTCGGTATCAACATCGCTAATTCATTATCCATGGACGCTCAAGTACAACACATTTCCCGTTCCATATTAATCGAACTCATGCGCCTTAGTCGTCTTCGCCCGTACTTAACAATGCCTGCGGCGAAAAAGGTTGCTTCATGCAATATATTGTCAAGATTGGACTACTGCAATGCACTTTTCGTGGGAAGTTCCCAAGAACAAATAACTCGTTTGCAACGTCTTCAAAACTCAGCCGCGAGGATTGTAGTGCGTGGTCCGAAATCCACACATGTTTCTCCAATTTTGAAAAACCTACATTGGCTCCCGGTGCGCGCGAGAATTGAATTTAAGTTAGCAACATTCTGCTACCGTTACTTTCAATCCTCTTCGCCAGCATACATCTCGGACCTTCTTACTTTGTATAAACCGGGGCGTGATAATTTACGCTCCAAGCAAAAACAACTTCTGGCTGTTCCCAGGTGTAACTATAAGACAATTGAACGTCGCGTGTTCACACACGCTGCGCCAAGTGTTTGGAACTCAATCCCTCTCGATGTTCGATATTCGCAATCTCTAGAAATATTAAAACAACGAATGAAAACTCACCTCTTTAGAATTTACCCACACACAACCAGCCGCAGAAGACATTGTATTATTATCCAACTGTGTGTGATTGCTATCATCCAGTGTTTGTATATAACTTGTATATAGAGTCCCAAGCGCTTCGAGCTACACCAGGGATGAGGCGCTATACAAATACTATATATTATTATTATTATTATTTTGGGCATTGGGACATATGCTGGCTCTGTCCATGCGCACCACACTGATCACATGTAACCTGAACACGTTCACCACGTGACTTCCACTTCGGACACACTGGCATATACTGTTTGTGACCACTCAAACCACATTTTCTACAAACGACCTGCTGATCACATTGGTATGAGTTGTGTTCATCACTCAGACAGTTTCCACACCTAGGCCGTCTGCTATCCTTATCGCATGACTCCCACCTATAATGCAAAGAATCACACCGTGAACACATTTGCTTTGTTTTGTCTGACAACACATACAGATCAAAACATTTGGTATCTCGTCGCAGTCGGTCATCTGAATGTATCGATTTCCATCTTCAATATTAGAATCACCAACAGTCCCTCGCTTCACACTGTCCCCCATCACTTTTCCATATTTCGACAGTTCCTCCACGACTTTAGAATCTCCCATCTCAAAAGGGGCCTCTAATACAGTCACCATAATGACACGCCTTTCAACATCAACTGGTCTCACATGTCGCCCGAACAAATGTACCCCATCTGTAATCAATTTGCATTTTGAGTCTAGATCTTTAAGAGTCACTAGCCAATCTGTTTGTCAATTGGACTGCTGCTATTTTGTTAATGTCAATAATTTCGGAAATCACTTGCACGATATTTAGGTGAGTTATTCGCCCGAAGAGGCCTCGACGAATGCTCACGGTTTTATCTCTGCATAACCGATCAGCCATACTCACAGTTTATTCGAAAGAGGCACAATAGTCCACAATAAAGAGAATATACACGTAGACAGACACATGGACAAAACAGTTTTTGTTTTATTTGACACAATTCGCACACCGAGAGAAACGCTGATCTACACCTGACGCCATCATGAACACAATAACTATTCAATTACAAGAAAACCATAGTCAGAAATGGTAACGCCACCAAGATTATAGTATTACATATAAATAGAAATTATAAAAAATACATAAAATATTTTGATAACAATTGCGTTTAAACAAGTAATCCTTCAAATTATTACTAACAAAGCAAGTAAACGACTGTGGGGTCACTCAACAGATTATAAAGACTTGGACTTAGTATGCTGTAAATACTAAAATTTAAATGAAATAATTAAAAGATAAAATTTAGCAAGTAGTAAAAGTAAATTTTCTCATTATGTTTTTTTAGGTTAAATAAAGCAATAATTTAAATGTAGCATTTGGTTTAAAAAATATGATTGACCGTGGCTCTTCCAATAATTGCGCGACTGACCTGGTCAATTGTTCTTAAGAAGTTGTTTTGAGAATTACTATGGAGGGAAATAGTTATGGCCGTGGCTTCGCAAGTCATTAACTTGGTGACGTGGTGTTAACAAATCTGAACTCCAGTAAACCAAGGACGCTCCATACCAAATATAAGGTAAATTAATAATTCTTTAGAAGTTGTTTTAAGATTTACTATGGAGGGAAAGAATTGTGGTGCTGGCTTCGCAACTATTTGACCTCATTGTAACAAATATAAATATTAGTCACTCAGGCAATAGATGTATCTATTCTGTATATTAAGTTATTGGGTCTTACGTGTCTTGAGATGTCTAAATAATTTTCGATGGACAGATCGCACAAGGGACCCACGCCAATCTGCTGTTGGGATTCCAATTGTTGGCTTATTAAATATGCACATATGCTTAAGATACAGTCGCGCGCGAAGCACGCTCCCGTAAGTCAGGTTTTGGATCCCAGTTAATGAAAATATCATTGAAATAATCGGTTTCCCCCAATAAACATCCATATATTCAATATACATGTTTTGGAGCAGAATTAGGCAGTCCATATTGGACGCCATCATGGAATTTATTATGTTTTGTTTTAATTTTCACACATATTTATTAGTTATGTGGATGGAGTTCTCATTAAACCTCACATCCTTATATTGGTTACAGTAATGCCCAAAGTAATTGACCACTTAACCAGATTAGACTTATTGGTAATTTTTCAGGATTTAAAATCCTGAAAAAATACAAATAATTCTGCTCTGGTTAAGTGGTCAATTACTTTGAACATTACTGTATGAGGATTGAGTTATCATTAAACCTCAAATCCTTATATTGGTTACAGTAATGCCCAAAGTAATTGACCACTTAACCACAGCAGAATTATGGGTATTTTTTCAGCATTTAAAATCCTGATAAATTACCCATTATTCTGCTGTGCTTAAGTGGTCAATTACTTTGAACATTACTGTATGAGGATTGAGTTATCATTAAACCTCAAATCCTTATATTGGTTACAGTAATGCCCAAAGTAATTGACCACTTTACCACAGCATAATTATGGGTAATTTTTCAGGATTTAAAATCATGAAAAAATACCCATAATTTTGCTGTGGTTAAGTGATCAATTACTTTGGACATTACTGTTTGTAGATGGAGTTAAACCTCACAACAGTGTGTTGGGGATTTGGACCTTGACTTGGGACCTTTGGTTTTTAACTCAACAAATGCGCGTACACCATATACACAAATTTCTTATGTAACCAGAGTTTTTCTTGGATAAGATGAGTTTGAAGCCTGCTAACATTTCAAAATGTTGTCAGTTTTGTATTCCCTGCAGCGGAACTCGACGCATTGAAGCAAAAGTTACAAGAGATAAAATGTGTACGTAACGAGACTATAATACAAATGAAAAAATAAATTCAGGGAGGGGTGGGCGATACAGGGAACTAAGGGTTGAACCGATATAAATTTATAGAGCGATAATGACCAATGTTGACATATTATGCATCTCAACTCTACTGAACATTGCAACAAGGCTGTAAAATAGGGGGTGTCAGAATTTTAGTCATCTCTATATAGTGTCATAATAGTCATTTATGGACTTCTATAAGATGTTGGGTTGGTTATATGGACTCGGAGAAAAAGGGGTTTGTACCGATGAACTGACATAAATTAGTGGAGCGATGTTGCCATGTAATATATCGCGACTGTACTAAAGCAGCAATGATATAAAATTGGGGGGGGGGGGGGTCTGAAATTATCTCTATGTCTATAGATGGCACCAGGATTATATAGAAAGGAATAGCAATTGATATACGTATACGGTATACTACAGTAATACCATAGACATATAAGTACAAGTATCACGCGATACAATATTACGTAACGTGACTATACCGATGAAAGAAATACATAAATTGGACCGGGATTAGAGGTTGGGTTGGTTTTATGTGGATAATTGGATATGGAATTCATACCGATGAAACGATACAAATTAGTGGAGCGATAAAGACCAATGTTGACACTTAGTCAGGCTATGCGGGAGAAAATAGGGGTTGATACGATAGACCAAAATAAAATTGTCGGGTGATAATGACCAATGTTGATGTATAAAGTAACGCGACTGTACTGTCGCACAATTATCAGGTGTAACCGGTCAAATATGGACTCTAGTGCCAATATGGAACAGCTCAGAAAATATTTGCAGGGCCCAAAAATTTATTTAACATGGCATTTGCCATTAAAATCGATTTATGTCAATAAAACTGTCATTTTTCAAAATTTTAAGCTGAGACTTGGTGTTTGTGCGTGGGATAGTTATATATTCCTAAAATTACAGAGTACAGCACGTAATTATGTTTTAGATGGAAGAAATGAATTGTTTTCAATGATAAAATTTAACATGGCATTTGCCATTAAAATCGATTTATGTCAATAAAACTGTCATTTTTCAAAATTTTAAGCTGAAACTTGGTGTATGTGCGTGGGATACATATATATTCCTAAAATGACCAGTCCAGCGCGTAATTATGTTTTAGATGGAAGAAATTGAATTTGTTTTCGATAATAAATTTGCATTCCGGTCAACCCGGTCATCGAGTGCGCTCAATTTGTAAACAAAGTTTTGGTCAATAGTCGTTTTGGTCAAACTATCCCTTTTTAGACCGGGACAGCAGATCCGAATAGTAGCTAAAGAATTTGACCGATTCGGGTGTAGTTTAAGAGAATAGAGTGGAGAAATCTTGGTGATATTTCCAGAAAATAACCGGATGGCGGAGAATATTCACAATGAAACTACCCACAATTCACTTCACTACACCAGGGGGGGGGGGGGGGTTCGCAATGGGTTACACATTATTTTCAGTCTATCAAATTATTTATATTTTCAACAACAAGTGACTTTAAGTTTACAATTTCAGCCTATCCTGACTCTATCGATACGATTTATCATATTTTCATAAACATATTATACACCGGTGGCGTTAACTTTACAATTTCGGCATCTACGTGATTCTATCGGTACGATTGAGTAATGGTACAAAACAAAATGTTCAAGAATACATTAGGGGCTCCCAATGGGTTATATATTATTTTCAGTCTATCAAATTATTTATATTTTCAACAACATATTATTACACCGCTGACTTTAAGTTTACAATTTCAGCCTGTCCTGACTCTATCGATACGATTTATCATATTTTCATAAACATATTATACACCGGTGACGTTAACTTTACAATTTCGGCATCTACGTGATTCTATCGGTACGATTGAGTAAGCTACACAAAATCTCCAAGAATAAATTCGCCCTGTCCACCACACAATATCAAACTCACAGAAGCTAGAAACACCACAGGTGGCGTAATAATAACATAGTTTGTCAATGTCAACTTTCGGGATGCGCGGGTAATCAGTCGCAAATTTTCGAATGCTCAAGACTATCCATCTAAATAATGTTTTATACATATACAAACCGATTTCTGGATGTCTAGAATTATAGCTACAATAGACCCTGTTGATGTCAAACACATGGAACGGGAAGCGACACGAGAGAAAAGAAAGGCAAGTAAAGATCTGACAACGCCACCACCACCACCCTCGAGAGAAAACATGGCGGACCGAACTTTTGATAGCGATGGACCAATTTCTAAAATTATTTCTGAATCTCTTTCTGTGATAAACAATGACAATATACTCATTCAAACTAACCTTCATGTCCCCGGAAAGGATGACCTCCCAAACGCAGATCCAGAATGTCCCAATTTCACTGAATCGAGGCAATCCAATACTATAGTGCCAGAAACTCTATCTTTGTTTGGAATTTCACCTGCTTCAATAAATCCAAATGGCGATCCTAATATAAATCCACAGTTCGCAGCAATTCTCATGATTTTAGAGAAAATGAATACTAAATTAGATACACTTGATGATCTTAAATCCGAATTTGTTACTATCAAAAGCACAGGCCTTCTAAACAGTGATAATTGAGTGATATTTTGGATTTTGAAGTAATTAGACCACTTACCTTGTATAGAAGTACCAGGTGTGCATCAAGCACTTGGGTCGAAATTTGGTCATGTCGTCATTGTCGATAAATAAAATAGGTTAAAGTCTATTTTTTCATCCAATTTACCATTAAACTGCGATGTTTTTACAGCAACTGGTGCCTCTATTTTTGAAGAAACATATGCCGTTGGCAGAATCAATGTATCTCACCTGTAGCGTGTCTATTATTCAACAAATATGACTTTTTTCTTTCAGACATTTTACATGGCGCATCGGCCAGAATCAGGACCGGTCAACGTCATCAATCGTTCTCAGCTACCTATTACTATTTCCTGATATGATGATGACGTAGCAATATGGCGACCAGCATGTGTCAATGAACCTGTAGTCACATGTCCTGATGTTATTAAAATAATTCACTTCATGCACTTGTCTTGTTCATTCATGATTAATGCTTCCACGTCCCAATGCCTAATATTTAAATCTCTACTCATAATCATAAGCTCACGATAAATTGATTAATGCTGCCACGCCCCTGTGCCTATGGATATGACAGAATACAACTAGCATGAATTCCACGTAATTTTATGCAAACTTAGTTCACAAAAATGGTGTACTCAACTTAATGACACATGACATCATAACCATACGATCGGCACTCACATATAACGATTTGCTAGTGTGCATAGCATGTACGGTGTTTTCATAACTCCTGAAATTTGACTTCGCTTCGTCTTCATAAATGTCACACTCTGTGAACAACGATCAACAGACAGAATGTTTAAGGCAAGCCAAATGCGGCCACAACATCCTACTTACTGGTCAGTGTGGCACTGGAAAAACGTATTTATTGAGGGAATTTGATCAGTTTGATTACAATTGCATGGAGCTACATTTATAATACCAGCGCGGACTCGGAGCCATGCACTATGAAACAACGTCAACCCAACCAAACCTAATGGATCCCAATGCGAACCATGCCAACATTATGCCTGCTTTGTGTGCTATGTCGCGTCGCTGTCAAAACGTCAATAACTTTCGCGGGAAAATGCGCGTGCCAATATGACGTCGCTTTGGATACAACATATGACGTAACATAACAGTTTACGTGAACATGCTTCTACTAATTTACTAAACTAAAGGAAAGTTTATTTAGTTATATAATAAACGTTCAAGATATTTACGATATGTATTATGTTGTTTTCGCGAGGTGGCTAAGGAAAATTTGCAGTTTTACGTAAATTTCCGCCATTTCCCGAATGGCATAGCAACCCGAGTCCGGTCGACAATATTTATGATTTAAGTAATGATTATTGTTCAAAGAATAAAGCATGTAATTGTTTAACGCAATGAATACTGTTATGTTGGCTATATGAAAAGTAACATTTTGTAGTTTTAATTTAATTGCAATGACGTTTCAAGATGGCGGCCTCTTAAATCCAAGATGGCGGTGCCCCTAATTCAAGATGGCGGCGACCATGTTCGAAAGCGAACTTAGTATAAGGACGACCTGCGCATATGTTGCTGCGCAACATATGCACGGCTGGGCTGCGCCCAGCTGGTCGTCCTTAAAAAAAAATGAAACCATACGGGCACACACTTTTGTGTGACCCAAATGAAACGGGAATAAGTCAACCGATATTATTGATGACGTCGTGTACTCAAATATTCGCCACTATCGCGGACATGCTGGTGAACACAGTGGCCGAAATATAAAATCTAAAATGACGGATAATTCGAGAAGAGGGCATCCTACAACAATTTGGACAGCGGATTCGTGTTTATCGTAATTAGAAGCACATGTTGGAGTATAATATAGTGGTAAAATATAATATTTGAAAAGATTTG
This sequence comes from Siphonodentalium dalli, assembly GCA_032622095.1. Taxonomy (NCBI): domain Eukaryota; kingdom Metazoa; phylum Mollusca; class Scaphopoda; order Gadilida; family Siphonodentaliidae; genus Siphonodentalium; species Siphonodentalium dalli. Next base: position 75,485,403 of record CP136068.1, read on the forward strand.
AACACTTTGAAAAATATTGGGTCGAAATTTGTAAATTTAAAACCTTTCTTATGCACTCCTGTCTCTTTCTTAGTATTTGATGCATTAAATTTCTATTTATTAAGATCTCAGTCACTGTTTAGAAGGCCTGTGATCAAAAGCCGCCTGGACGTGGTCGAAAGCACAGTTCAAAATATGGACACAAGCGTAAAATCAGCCAAGGATGACTGTGTGAAAGCTGCACACAAAACGACTGAAGTGATTAATAATCAAACTGTTATAACGGCCAACGTTGAGCGATTGGAACGTAAACAAAACAAAATGATGGCAGAAATTAACTCTCTCCGTGTCGAAAATGCGAAAGCGAATGAGAAGGTGATAGATTTACAATCCCGAAGCATGAAATGTAATCTCATATTTGCTGGCATTCAAGAGACGGAGACAGATGATTCCAGTACCGAGGATGTGCTTCGTGTCTTTATACAAAGAGAACTGAAAATAAAGGAACGTGTGGTTTTCGGTAACGTACACAGACTTGGTGCCAGAAAGTCAAAGGACCGACCTCGACCGATAATTGCACGATTTTCACATCACAAGCAGCAGGATTTGGTTAAAAGGAACGCGGGAAAATTAACTGAGCCCCATCAGTATATCACAGAACAATATCCGAAAGAAGTACAAGAATACCGGAAAAGCGTACTACTCCCGATGAGAAAGGATGCTAAAGTTGCAGGTCATAAAGCCCGTGTTGTGGGGGACAAAATTTTCATAAACAGTAAACAAGTTGAGCCCAATGTGAAACCGCCATACCGATATTCTGAGGGTATGTTTGCTCCTCTGGATGACGACGAGATGAAGTAGCAATTCGGGGAGTGTGACGATCATTGTTTTGATTTACAGGTATTGTCATTGAATGTTGGTGGTTTACTATCAAAATTAATTGACCCAGAATTCCATTACTTTGTTTCAGCATTTGATATATTATGTTTCCAAGAAACAAAGTCAGACGATGCTGACGAAATACTTATACCAGGATTTAAACTGGTATATGTACAAAATAGACAAACTTTGGCAAGGTATAGGTCAGGTGGAATTGCAATATTAGTACAAAATGAGCTTTTTGGATTAATTAAGAAAGTTGAGCTGTCCTGTGAATATGTAGTCTGGTTTAAGATCGAGTTTGGCCGAAATGAGTCTATAATAATTGGAAATGAATATATACCCCCTGAAGGATCTAGCTATAGTTCAAATGAATGTTTCATGGATATATATAGTTCAGTTGTTGATGCCAAATGTCTAGGAAGTAAAGTCCTCCTTATTGGGGATCTAAATTCCAGAACTTCAAAATTAATTGATTATATACCATCAGAAAATGATTTCCACAAAACTCTTGCCCCAAGAAGCTCCAATGATAGAAAAAACAAATAATTTTGGATACAAGCTGATCGATCTATGTAAATCCACCGACCTATATATTTCCAACGGCAGACTGGGATCAGACAAGGGAATTGGTCACGTGACATGTAGGAATGTTAGTCTGGTCGATTGTCTGTTGTTCAGCGAGAGTGCCTTGACCCATATTACTGGTTTCGCTGTTGGCGAATTCAATAGTTTGACCTCTGACGTTCATTGCCCAATTGCATTTAGATTATCGTTGACCCAGAACTCTTGTCAAAACTCGGTCACGGCGGAATGCCAGTCTGATCACTCTACCCGAAATAGAATTAACCCATGGGATCCTGAATTGGTTGATAACTTTGCTGAAAGCATTGATTCAAATGCATTAAATGCCCCGTTAGTCCACTTAGACAACCTTGAATGTAGACATTGTGTAACTCCCTCTGATATCTCTGACGCAAACGAGAGTTTGAAGAATATATATATTAAAGCTGCGGAGACTTCCCTCGGAACGCGTCGGGTAGGTAAAAACGCGAAACCATCATCGCGAAATAATATGCCCTGGTTTACGAGAGACTGCACAAATGCGAGACGTTATTACCGTAAATTGAGAACAGCGTATAAAAAGCACCAAACCGCAAAACTACAGCGAGAAATGGTAGATGCTAGGAATAAATATAAACATGCACTGCAACTTAGCAAACGAAAATACGATGTTGATTTTAATGCAAAATTAAGAAAAATGAAATCTGATAACCCCAGGGAATATTGGAAATTGCTCAACCAAAATAAAAATAGTAAACTAACTGAAACAACCCCATCTTTAACAGAGTTCTATGAATATTTCAAAGAAAAGAATGCATGCACCTCCGATACCGGGGACGATTTTAAGCACGAGTTTGAAACATCTTCACTCGACGTTGATTTTACTTTAACGGAAATTGAGGATGTGGTGAGGAATCTGAAACTTGGAAAATCACCGGGAGTTGATAATATACGATGTGAATATATAAAAGCTACTTTCGAACAGATGAAACCACTGTACTTTCGACTATTCAATCTGATTTTGCGAACTGGCTTCATACCTGATGAATGGGGAATAGGCGTTATCCACCCAATTTTTAAATCCAAAGATCCTAAAAATCCTGACAACTACAGACCCATTACACTAGTTAGCTGTGTGGCGAAATTATTTACAGCAATCCTAAGTAATCGTATATATACATTCCTACAAATAAACGAATTATTATCAGAAAACCAAGCTGGGTTCAGAAAAGATTACTCAACAGTAGATCATATTTTCTCATTACATAGCCTAATTGAAATGACAAAAATTAAGAAAAAAATGAGTTTATATTGTGCTTTTATCGACCTGTCTAAAGCCTTTGATAGCGTCTGGAGAGTTGGACTATGGAGAAAACTTTTAGAAATAGGAATTAAAGGACGGGTCCTCCACCTAATAATGAACATGTATAATGGAATAAAATCGTGTGTATCTCTTGGGGGTAGGTGCTCTCCTTCCTTCTCATGTGAAATGGGTGTAAGGCAAGGAGCGAACCTATCACCAATACTGTTCTCGATCTACCTCAATGACCTTGAAACATATTTATATGACATGGACCAGAAGGGTATTGCGTTAGCTGACCTAAATGAAACCACATTTCATGAATATATCAAACTAATGTGCGTGTTGTATGCCGACGACACCGTCCTACTGGCTGATAGCCCAAAGGAATTGCAAAATATGTTAAATGCATATGCCGCTTACTCTGAAAAATGGAAGCTGACAATTAATAACAGCAAAAGCAATATTGTGATATTCGGTCACGATATAAATTCAAAAATCAATTTCACAATTAATGATCAACCAATTGAAGTAAAAAAAAGAATATAGATATCTAGGTGTGATCTTTTCAAATAATGGTTCTTTTGTAGCCTAAAAGAAAAGGAGATGTGATGAAGCCAAACATGCTATGTTTTCTATTATTTCCAAAGCTAGAAAATGGAAGCTCCCTTTGACGTGTATTATCGAACTCTATGAAACAACGATTATACCAATATTGACATACGGCTGTGAAGTGTGGGGAGTGGCCAACAATGAAATAATTAAGCGCACTGAATTATGGTTCCTCAAATTTGTATTAAAACTTAAAAAATCAACACCGACCGCGATGATTTATGGAGAAACAGGCTTACTACCGATAACGAGTAAAATTAAAAGTAGAATATTAAACTATTGGTCACGACTAGTGAGCGGAAATCAAACTAAAATATCTTATATCTTGTATGCCACTATACACAACATGATAAACCGACACAAAACTGGTCTCGGTTGGATCCGCTATATACAAACTACACTCAATTATATCGGATTGTCGCATATCTGGTTGTCCCATAATATTATAAGGGAAAACTGGTTTCGTCAGACAATCAAAGTGAAGCTAAGAGATGAATATATACAGGAATGGCAAACCATAATTAATTCCTCTGACAAATACCAATTCTATAGAATGATCAAAAACGAATTTGAAGAAGAAATTTACCTTCTAAAGCTCCCAACAAACGAAGCATTATCGTTGTTGCGATTCCGCACGCGAAATCATCGATTGGCAATTGAAACGTATAGTTGGAAAAACTTTCCCACCAGTAACACGTGCACGTTATGTGGAAAGTCTATTGGAAGCGAATACCACACACTACTGATATGTGAGAGTCTCAACGATATCAGGGTTAAATTTATTCCGCGATACTATTATACACACCCAAATGACGATAAACTCATCTCACTTATGAAAAACAATAAATCTCAGGTGCTGCACAATGTCTATCGTTTCATAAAATTAATAAATGAAAAAATAATGACCAGCAGTATAGTATAGATGTATATCGACATTCCTTTATTTGATTAGTCACCAAATGAGACCCATACACCCCCCAACCCCACAAATATACTGAGTGCCCAATGTGGGAAATGGACCATCGGACGGTCCGCGTGAGTTTACAGAGATGTAGCCGCACCATCGGTGCAAACCTGCAGGTAGTGGTGAACTCGCACCGCATAAATCGGTGTAAGTAAGGCAGGTAGAATGTTAAAGTGGCATATAGCTGACGTGATTCCTTTTTGAAGATTATATGAGACAATATACACTTGAACTTGAACCGAAGACTATGATTTAATTTTACATAATACCATGTCGTGTCACTTTAATCACTGCCTCGATTGTATACGGCTACATTGAAAAAAATGGTCCATGTATACATGTGCATTTAATATTGTGATCTCTCCGGAAACCAAGCTTATAATACAGTAACCATAAAGACATCATTATATAATACAATACCCAGATACAGTATGTATACAACAGTCCATGGTGATAAGAGTATCCAAAATAAAGTCGTATACGTTATTGGTTTAAAGATTTATACTTTTAAAATTCACTCACTCACCGATAACAAAGCGTGTCCATCGGCTGTCAGCACAGACTGCAATCGACGATTAGCGAAAACAGAAAGACCCGGCCCGAGAGATCACACACCGACCGAAATAACCCCGTGAAAATTCGACTAAATCGTGCGTTTATAGCTGTCTGAATCATCGATGCGATGAGAGCGATAGATTGCCTGCATATGCCCGCGCCCAGCCTGATGTAATTGTGTGTCTCGGTGAGTGGTGTCATCCCGATAGGCTGTATAATATAGTTATCCGTTATCAATCACGTAAACCTTTGATGACTGGATGCTCGCTCAGCGAGACCATCCAGTTGTGAAAGGATGATTGACCAGTTAAAGTGACACAATATACCCGTTCGCCTTATTTGTATCACAAAGTACCCGATCGACATTAATCACATACTTATGAATTATATATATATGTATATAAACTACACAACAATATATATTGTATTTTTTGGAAGATCTAATTTATAGAACTAAGCATTAACAATAAGTTTTGTGGAATCTCGACTAATGGGTCAATTCAAACATCCAGGTGTTGTCAACATGTTCGATATGAGCTTCTCCCCTGAATCATACGTGTACATTCCTATATACAACAGAGTTCTGTGTCAAAACTGATCCATGCATTAATTACACTAAAGAGGAAATGTGATGAGATTGTCTCAGACATGTGCACGTCAAACATATATGACCATATATATATATATATATAGCTATATATATATATATATATATATATATATATATATATTATATCAAAAGTTTCTCCCATATTAGGATCAGAATGGCTTGATGTGTCACTTTTACAGTCTCTCTCAATGTATAATAAGAATAATGTTATGCAGCCAAATGACGAAAAATCACCATGCACCTCGAGATACCTATAACACGTCGGGTATTATGTATATATATTTCATTACATGTATTTCACTTTATTATTTTTTTCTCAAATACTGTATTGTATATATGGTTTAATGAGAATAAACATATTTGAATTTATTTATTTGGCTTCGCAAGCGGAATAAAATTCACTCCGATACATCTATCCGGGTATCGATTGTCAGTGTTACACCTCCCATGGCTACACGTTTTCACCATTTTATGAAAACCCGACTCAGCTTGGAAATATTCTGGTGCACATCGAACAAATTATCCTTATCAATAAAACAAACGAAATCTCTCGCCGGCGTCGAAATTAATCACCAAACCAGGAATAAATGACAACATTTTCTGATTGGATGATAAGGTGATGCACGGATACTTAGTATGAAATTTAATAGTCTTGCTAATTACACAAAACATTATGTTTAATCCGAACAAACATCCGCCGATATTGAGTGTTGCTACGCTATTAACAAACATTGATGTCTTACCGGAAATCACGCTAGGCTCTCAGTGAAAGATGCCGTTATCTGATCGGATAATGCCGATATCTGCCGAAGCGTCAATTGAAGCCTTGAATAATGTTTCACCCGGTCCGGTTCCATTGCTCAAAATAGGCCGAAAATACATTAAATATTCTTGAATAAATTTTAACTACCACATATAAACTTACGGAGAATTTACTTTACATGGAACAAAAAAGAGCGTTCTTTATTAGTCTATCCCTGATATGGTAAACACAAAGAGCGTTTATCTAACTCCGTATAAAAACAGACATATCTTATCTTCTCCCCACATTACCATAGATGAAGGAAGGATAGATACGTCACTCAACGTCATTTGATCGGCCAATCGGTAACGCACTCAGATTCTGTCCGCCATTGCTAAATGTAGTTCAACTCCGATTCTTCTAATCAAAACAGTGCTTTCTCAGCGCAATAAAAAGAGGAAAATCTGGCGTCTATTGCAGCTGAATTAATTGTACACCAACTGTCATGAATTATCAGAATCTTACGTTTCAAAGGGGGTCCGTTGTGGAGTAAGAAAGGTGAGTTTTTATACCGTTTGAGACCATTTTTGTAGTAACACAACACGAAATTCTGTATTCTATTTTTGTCATTTTCACCTGGATTAAGTTATGTTATAACGACTTTCAAAATGAAATTAATTTAATACATCTCACCTGTTTGCATTTGGTAATTTGAATATTATGTATGTATGGGGTACCGATCCAAACTTGTTTTATAGAAGAAATATTTCAATGACAGCTGTCAGATGTCAAGAATTTCCATGCCACTACCAGGTGTGATCAGGTGTACTACAGTAATAATTTAGAAATGAATAGTCAAATCAATTCACCAATTGGGCAGTTTACATGTCCTACTCCCAGATTATATTGTAGTTATTATACTATTCATAGTTTGAATTGTTTCATGTCCCCTTTATGTAATATATATCATTTGTTCATAACATATTTTTCATATAGTCTTTTGATCATTGGATGATATAATCACATTTTTACTTTAAACATATTTTATTTGTATATCGAATAATACAAAAGGGATTGGGGACAAGTTACAAAACTTACTTTGCCCCTCTCCCTGTTTACAATAATATTATTCATACAAAATGTTGAAGGAGAGATTCAAAATCATATATACATGTAGGTTAAACATATTTACATTTAAAAATGAGTGGGTTCGGGGTTTGGGGTGGGAGGTGCCAAAACCGATTTGTGACAAATTTGCTTTATGTGGCTGTTCTGAAATGCGTTTGATTATCCGACTTCGAATCGTTTAGTCGCTGTTATATATCGATGGACTATTTTGAAGAGAATTTTGTTTCTTCTATTTGAGATATCGGGAATTCCGAGAAGTAAATCATTGATATGTGTAATTTTCAGTCCTTCTTGGTATAATTTTTGACACATTTCCATTCGTTCGGTGTGAAATAGGGGACACGCCCAGAGGTAGTGGTAAGTATCTTCGCATGGATTTCCACAATGGCATTGGGGGCTATCAGAGATATAATTTTGGAACATATCGGAACGTAGGCTGCCGCAGTTGTTACACAATTTGGCATGGGCGACATTAAGCGTTCTACGACCTGTATAGAAGTATGATGGTGGTTTTACTGTAGGATCTATTAATTCGAGATAAAATTTGAAGTCTGCGATAGATTCGGCATCTGTTATTTCTGTGGGTATGTCATTCCACGATTTTAAAGTAGCGGGGAAGAATGATTTTTTTAAATGCTCGGTGTTACAGAAGTAAGAATAAAATTTTCCCGGTTTTCTCAAGTTATATCCAGAGACTTCAGATGATCTAGGTGTTAGAAGATTTTGTAGGTATTCGGGGGCATCGTCATTTACTATTTTATACATTGCTTGTAGTTTATGGATCTCTCTTCTCTTGCTCAGTGTTGGCCAGCCAACTTCATTTAGGAGGTTTATATTGGACACTGATCGCGTGAGGCCACTAACTGTTCGGGCGGCATCGCAATGTAATCGGTCGAGCTTCTCGGTTAGGTATTTGGGGGCACAATCCCAGACTACATCGGAGTAATCAAATAGTGGTAGGATAAAAGTTTTATAAATGCTTTCAAGCGATCTTCGGTCAAGCTGATACTTAAATCTTCGGAGCTGTGCTAAGCGTGAGGCTATTCTGTTTTTTTTATACCATTTAGGTGATTATTCCATTTTAAGTTAGCTTGGAGTTCCAGACCGAGGTGTTTATGTGTTTCAACAAATGGGATTGGATCCTGTTTAAAGGTTGAGTCGGGGGCTTCCCCAGAAGTCCCCGTTAGTGCATAGGACATACTAATTGTTTTAGAAGGATTAAAGTTTACTAACCAGTTTTCAGACCATTGTGCTATGATTTGGATGTCACTATTCATGACGCGGCCTAATTCATTTAGGTCATAGTGACTATTTGTTAGACATGTGTCGTCGGCGTACATTCTCGTAAAAGAAAGTATGTTGTCTGGTAAATCGTTGATATAGACAAGGAAGAGGAAGGGTCCTAAGATTGAGCCATGTGGTACACCAGCTGGGATGATCTCGTATTCAGAAAAGGTGTTATTTACTAAGACTATTTGTTGCCGTTTATGAAGGTAGTCCTCTATCCATCTCAATGTTCTCCCGCGAACTCCATACTTATATAGCTTATATAACAGTCCCCTGTGCCAAACTCTCTCGAAGGCTTTGGAAATATCACAGAAAACAGAGCATGTATATAGTCCTTTGTCGAGAGATTGACATAGGTGATTGTAGAGGTCTATCAGTTGGTGAGATGTGCTGTGGCCGGTTATGAAACCCGATTGGTTGGAATAAAGTAATTTATTGTCGCCAAAGAACGGACTTATTTGTTTTAGTACAAGTTTTTCAAACGCTTTCCCAAGACAAGGAAGCAGGGAGATAGGTCGATAGTTTTTTGTGTCGGCTGGGTCATCTTTTTTTAAAATTGGAACAACGTTAGCCTTTTTCCAGGTAGATGGAAACTTTGCGTTGTTGAAGGATTTATTGAAAATTATTGACAGAGGATATGCTATTGATTCAGCTGTTGAATTTAACATTTTCGCACTTATTCCATCATGTCCATGGGCTTTATTCAGTTTGAGCGATGTTAATACAGAAATTATCTCATCCTGCGTAAATTCCAATTCCGTTAGTTCTTTTTCACAACGCGATTTGAATGGTGGTAATTTATGGGATGAATCGTTAATCGAAGAATTGGAAATGAAACTTTTATTCAGCAGTTGGCTTTGTCCAGATCGTCTGTTACGTAGAGTTTTCCGTTTATATCAATCGTGTTGCTCGTGTTGGGGAAAGAGCTTGGAGTAGATAGGGGTGGGATACAATTTGTTTTCTTTTTACATAGCAAGAAGTTTATTAATTGCCAAAAATCGCGGGGGGATGATGAGTTTTTAACCCGATTTTCCAGTTTCTCTTCAAATTTTGCTTTTGCGAACTTTTTCATGTTATTAATTTTGTTTCTGGTATTCTTATACTGTTGCCACGTATGAGGGCGGTTGTTTTTTAGCGCTTTGTTTCGTAATTTTTCTCTTTTGCGGATTTCTTTTCTAATGTCGGAATTAAACCAAATTTTGTCTTTTGGGCGTATTGTCACTTTTAACTGTGGGATTGTTTGATTCATGATGGAGAGAAATGTCTCCTGAAAATTGTTAACTATAGTATCTATGTCTGGTGCAGACAGGAGATCATCCCAGTTTGTGTTAATAAGCAGGCTATTTGCTCTTTCAAAATTTGCTCTAGTATAATTCCAAACCGTTCTCTGGAAAGAGGTGGTGGGGGAGTAATCGTATTCTAATGTTACATAAACACCACGGTGGTCTGAGACTCCCGGGTTAATGACGTCGGTGTCAAGAACGCGGAAGGTATTGCTGATTACAATCACATTCATAATGCATAATGTTGATAAATGACATTGAGACTGCGTGGGCATTAATTATAATTTATACACATACTGGTCAGCTGTGTTGAAATATAATATCATTAGCCTTATTTATTAATATATTATAGCAATAGCATTATTTTTGTATGATAATTTATTACTGCTATCATAAAGAGGTGTTAACAACTGAATATGTAAACATGGTTTGCCAATGTAGGTACTGGTGAGTGGTGTAGTACAGGGGCCTATACTATATATTTACAATAGCCGTGTTTCTCCACGTGGACAGCGTTAGTCGGTAATTTCCCTGTTTAGTAAAGCTAGACTTGTGTTCTATAGTACTCGAGCAATTGTGTTCTTGTAAATTCCTTGCATTGGATATTGGAATTTAACAATAGGCGATTACCCTTTTTCGCACCATACATCGTTGTGAACTGACTTATATAATGTTCTGTGAGAGCCATTCTGTAACTGGGGTTCATTTCAGCAGCAAGCTGCTCGATCGATTTTTGTGGTGTTTGGAGTGTCCCAACGCTGCATCTTTCTGTTATTCTATAGTACTCGAATTGTCTAACTTGGGGAAAAACAAGAACTCGCTTGACGGGCTGATAAATTACCAACTTAATTAGGGAGTTCCATAGTACAGACATAACACAAATCGGGTAGAACACGGTGTTAACATTACAAGTATACGAGGCTGACTTAGTGGTTGTCACCGCATTGAAACGCGTGCGAATGTCGATATGTCGCATTATCGCTTTGTGTATTGCGCACTCATGCATTAACCCTTTCTCGACGTGCGAAGTTTCACCGGGTCAATAAAATCGTAGTCATATTGGGATGATGGGTTCAAATTACGCATGGGCGTAGATAGATATATTTTGAGATGGGGTTCATAAACATAGACAAATTGGCTTTGATAAATAAGGGTTTGCACATAAATTATGTTGTGACGGGGGCGATTCTCATCAAAATACTCAACAATTGGGAATGTCATGTAGGGACGTTCAATGGGTGTTGGCGCATCACAATAATCTTCGTCCCAAAGTCTGTGATGATTGAATTATGGAGTTAAATGGCAATTAGTTGAGAAGTTTCGATCGGTTGGAGATTTCTAACAGTTGGAAATCTTGAGTAACCATTGCAGAATTTCAACCGAATGGGGTGCAAATATAGTTTTCCGGACTCGGAAATAATATATGGTTCAGGGATGGAGTTGCACTCGGTCAGCGGAGACCTTAAACAAAAAGTTACACCGACCCTTTGGAAAATATAATTGAAATATATATTTGCACCCTTTTAACTTGGAAATATTTCTATCAGTCTGTTATCTCCGGCAATTCAATTGTAAATGTATCGACATCGTTTGTATACGACATCCAGTTAAATGTTTCCCTGCTCAATCTTTATGCGCACATTGAATTCCCTATATTCCACTCTAATAGGCAATCAATGTGGGATAAAACATAGATGTACCTTTATACATCAACTAAACCACCCGCCAACAGTTACTGACTCAAATATATATGTAGGCTTTACTATATCCATCAATATTAGAGTAACTTCTCTTTACCCATTAACAAGCGTTCGCATCCACGGACCACGCGCAGATAAACGGATATCCATAGTACTGTATTTTATCTGTTCTTGTAAATGACTGGGAATCGCACACACTTGTAAATTATCGTATCCATAGTATTCGACAGTTTGTCTACGTGGAGAAACACGGCAATTGTAAATCTATAGTATAGGCCCCTGCATATGGGAAATATCCCAATATAAGATATTTCATACCAGTATGCCTAACCTGTAAATTATTTATAAATTAAAATTAATTGCTTCAAATTCTGTATCATTTCAGGAAGTGGACAGATATGTCAATGGCAACACCTTCATAACATTGGTGGGTCAGAAAGGTATATGTGTGCAACATGCGTGAGGCGAAAAAAAAAACCCAGAGAGAAAGAATGAGATTCAGAATGCAATGATGTGCTCAAGATAAAGAAGGAATTTAACTATACTTGTGTGAAAATCCTGGATAAAAATCTAGCTGATGTTTCATTGACTGTCAAGGAAAGAGCCACAAATGATTATACTATTTATAAGTTCATCATTAAATTAATAATAAATTACAGACATTGTTCATCTGCCACATGGTACTTATCCACACCAAGGCAACACCCATGCACATTATGAGTCCCGGGGACTGTCCCCTCCAGTCTGAAAAAAAGTATCCTCTAGCTCCCATTAGCATTTCAAGATCCCATTCAGCTTCAGTAACTGTAATTCTCCAATGGACTATAATAATGTTATCATACTAGTATGTACAAAAATTCCAAATTGTACGATAATCATTAACTATTTTATTACTGTATGGATTATATTGCACAGTTTCAAAATAACCTATACAATTAATTATTCTTCGTTGATATGTATTTTAATATCATAGTGGACAGAGATACCCTTTACATTCTTGTTTAGATTAATTCATATAATAAGACCACAAACACGCCTGTTTGAACTTATTAGATGAAACCCCCCTACTGTGACCCCCTACATGGAATCTCAAGCTGGGACCACCCCATAATGTGAAGTAGACTATTGAGGGACATGTATCAACAAAGAAATATATTCCCTGCCTTGTTTGTTCAATGTTATAAAGCCCCCTGTCGTAATGGTCAGAACATCTAAAAGTTTCTAGGTTTTGTACTGGTGGAATATGATCACTCTTCAGTCGTTAGCCAACTACAGATCAACTACACGTATGTATCCGTGGAATGATAATCATAATGAGTAATAATTAGTAGGTGGACATATATTATGTATGCATATACACGGGAGTAGTGAACCCCTTATAGTGTCCGTTAAGGTATAATTATATAACTAAAACCAGTACGAAATCGTGGGAAATAAAACGCTTGTCGTAAAAACGAATATCGGGCAGTTTTTCATTATGCCGTAAACAACATCGAATTGCGGGCACTTTCTATTTCAGGAAAACCTTTCTTGAACAAAATCGCATTCTTAGGCATTCAGTTGATGTCACCTAAAATGCATAATGTTACAAAGTTAGTATAAAGTACTTTTATTACGAATATCTCTCCCCAACCTACGCGAACTCGATGTAAATATAACGTAAAAGTATCTCCCCCTAGTTTTCTGAACTACCTTAACGGCAAGTTAACGCTTGAGGGCCAAAGCAATGGCGACGTCCTGTAGCGTTACAGATTGATAACCATGAGTGCGACGTTTATTCTATTTTTAGTCTATGACATTACCTATGCGATCATATGATTACGCAAGCTGGCAGCGGTGAGTCCTGCACAGGGGAGTGAACTCTGCATGGAGCTTGATGATTACGGAGACATGATTTGGAGTTTCAAACCAGGCATGTCCGTTAACCCTTTCTATACTAGATGGATGTTTCCACTGAATTAAAAATAAGATACAACGGAAAGATCTATTATTCATCGGGAGGGTTTTCGGGAAAAAATAAGCAGACAACAGATAATACAAGTACAGATTGAGTCCTATTTATTAGAAGGAAATGTTCAGATAATGTGTTTTGTACCAGTACTGGAAAAAAATATTCCTGTCTATCCACTGGTCTATCAAAAAATTACATATAGTTACACAATTTGAGCTAACTGTAAAACACGCAGAAAATGCAATGTCGGAGTCAAATGTATATATGAAAAAACAAGAAATTTTCCTCCAAAATGAGACTTAAAAATGTTTTGTTACCTGATCGATTGTACAAGCCCTTGAACTAAATTTTAAAATAATTACATATTTACTATATTATTGCCCATTAAGCAAAACAGGTGGTGCTATGGTAAGTCAATACAAAACATATGTTTGCTTCCAAAATTTTGCAGCAAATAACTTCAAGTTTACTATATATAGATTAGATTATTTATTGGTAATGATACAAATATCTATACAATTTTATACAAAAGTTGTCACATGTATACACATTGAATGAGCAATGTTATATGCTTATGGGTTGAACTGCGGTCGACATTAACATATATCTGTAAGTGAGTGATAAAAATACATGTAGCTCACTATTTAGATGTATATAATCGAAACAAGATTTAAGCAATAAAGTTTTATAAGATGGTTAGTCGGTGGTATTAATATCAATAAATTTTATTATTAATACTGGTCAGCCTCTATAATTCAATATATCATTACCAGGGATAACACCGAAAGAAGGAAATAAAATCCCTTGTATTTCCATAGTGGTCCCTAATACTTATGATTGGTTTAATTATGAAGACCATCCAGTCTTAAAACGATACGGTCAGTTGGAGATAGGTCAGAAACCAATATTGGCTGCGGACACACGTATCACAGTAGTGATGGCACAGTTGGTGTGACAATTTATTATGGTGTAGTTTGGTGACAATTGATCGTCATATTTAATATGCCATAGACAGCCATGTTGCCCGCTGAGTTTCCTCACAATGAGTCGACTGGACCAATTAACCCATTGCGTTTCACCAAGGTTGATCTCTACTCATCACGTTTTGCTAAATTGAATACGATATATATAATTACACGATAGATCGTCCAGAATTGTGTTTGACCGTGGCCTGGTGGCAATTCCTCGTTCACTCACATGTGGTATACGTTTGTTTATATATGATCTCAATGACTGTTTATCTACTTATATTAATTTCATGCGTATTAAGACAGTTCCCCAATTGCGTTCTTTTATTTTGCATTCAATATGACACACTGTCCATGTGTTAACATAATAATATCAATCAGAAATATCAATCAGAAATACAAAGAGGGGATTGGTTGGGTGGGAGAGGGTGCTCATTTGTTTTCACGATAAATTCGCGTATGTGGTATGCTCTTTAGTAAGAACAATCATGACTATTGGCAGAAATGGGTTATTCATTAAGTTATCAAGTGGACTTGTGTGTTAGCATGCACAATAATTATAACACTGTGTGTTGAGTAAAGATCAACAGCGACAAGATATTCAGGTAGATACATCATTGAGAGATCAACCGTCGTTGGTAGAGCTTGGTAGACTCATTGTGCGAATTTGTAGCGGGCGACATGGCTTGCTATGGCATATTAATTATGACGAGCAATTGTCACACCCGCTATGCCATCGTTACTGTGGTACGTGTGTCCGCAGAAATTAGGTACATATATATAAGTATCACATGACTATGAAAATTTGTGTACTTTAAACCACAATATCTTGACCCTAAATATTCTAATGGTAAACACGTGGTTCTGGTCAGGTCAAGTGGGGTCCACTGATCCTTAAATACGAGCACACGTTTGTCTGTGACTGTGAATGTAGAATAATCGCGAGGTTATGCAATTTTATATGTTTTTATTCTCTTATCCATGGAAACATTACATGATATTGCGAAAAGAGGAGAATATTATACACAAGATTGTTATAAGTAAGAAGTTACTTATATGCATATACACCATATGTACAACGACATCCGGATTTAAGATGGCGTTGAGATGGCCATTCTTCCAACATCACAGAAATGTCAGTTCCTCAAATTTGGTAGGCCAGATTTTTTATTTTTATGCATCGGGGGGGGGGGGGGGGGTCTTTAACCTCCCAACTTCAACAATTGGAAATGTCATTCCTGACACAACTTTAGTTATCAATTTTACACTATTAAAATTATTGTTCTCATTGTTTGAATTTCCAACTAGTAATTACTTGGGAAATG
This sequence comes from Siphonodentalium dalli, assembly GCA_032622095.1. Lineage (NCBI taxonomy): Eukaryota > Metazoa > Mollusca > Scaphopoda > Gadilida > Siphonodentaliidae > Siphonodentalium > Siphonodentalium dalli. Next base: position 75,501,250 of record CP136068.1, read on the forward strand.
TATTTTCTTTTGAAAACTACGAAGTGTCTTTTTGAAGGAAGTATAGAATGTTCTCTAATATTAACCCGCATATTAATGAAATAATTGCACTATATATAAGTGTACACGATTTTCGATGAAACCAAAAGTTGGCGGATTTAGCTTAAATTCTGGAAGATTATGTTTCTGAGACCTGTGTCATGACCGTCAATGTTGGATTTGTCAACTGCATAGCCAAGAACCTACGTCACTAATGCAATATCTAAACCGTCGCTTCAGACGTTCAGGAACCTATGTCACTAATGTAATCTCTAAACCGTCGCTTCAGACGTCCATGGCCAGGAACCTACGATAGTAATGTAATCTCAAAACCGTCGATTCAGACGTTCAGGAAAATACGCCACTAATGTAATCTCTAAACCGTCGATTCAGGCGTTCAGGAACCTACATCACTAATGTATTCTCTAAAACATCGCTTCAGAGCAGCCAGGAACCTACTCACTATTGTAATCTCTAAGCCGTCGTTTCCGACGTTCAGGAACCTACGTCACTAATGTAATCTCTAAAACATTGCTTCAGATGTTCAGAGCAGCCAGTCAGAGCAGCCAGGAACATACGTCACTATTGTAATCTCTAAACCATCGCGTCAGACGTTCAAGTATCTACGTCACTAATTTAATCTCTAAACCATCGCTTCAGATGTTCAGAGTAGACTCGTCCCTGACTCATATGTGAAACACTACGGCGCTATCGCTCTGCGACGTGCCCTCCCATAATAGCGAGAGTCCGTATCGGTCTATAATAACGACGTCCACAGCAGAGCGATGACAAGGTTTATAGTTCGGGGACCAGTCAAATGTTCAGAGCAGCCAGGAACCTACGTCACAAATGTAATCTCTAAACCGTCGCTTCAGATGTTCAGGGATAGACTAGACACTGGCTCTATGACGCACCGACGCTATGCTCTGTTCGCCGTCACGACGGCGTGCATAGTGTAACGACGTATCCTCATAGAGCCAGTGTCTAGTCCAGCATAGTGGGCCAGGGACCTACGTCACCAATGCAATCTCTAAACTTCAGACGTTCGGTTGGGGGATTTGGCGTGCAGTGCCCCTTTAGTCATCTCAGTAGCGCATATCTTCATACTTGCAGTATATTACTCATCTCAGACGAACATATGTTATCTTTTGTTGGAAATTACGTGCAGTCACTCATTCATGTATTGGTTTTTTGTTTCTCTGTTATTTTGCACTGTTTAACTTCTTTGTTAATTGTAATCTCATACCCCGTGCTATCTGGAACTCATGCAGTGGTTAAGGTAAATATTGTTTGCAGGAGTTATTGTACATGTATTTACGAGTGACGGGGATTATGTGCATTTTAAGAAAATTTATTTAATGTTGAGGTGTGTTTGATGTTAAAAATTGGGACACAATAGTTACCTTTTTTCTTGTAAATGTGTCAGTTATAAAAATAATATGAGTGTTCAACGACAACTGATTTTTGAATGTGCATTATGACCTTCAATAGCTCTTGTACTAGTTTATCCCATCACACACGCGTTTCTTTGTTTTAAACAGATTTTAAATCAAATCCGCTTTGGGTTAAAGACTTGATTAGTGACGTCGGGTCCTGCCCCTAAACTCTGCGCCACCTGAACGTGTATTTTCACAGTCTGCTTTCTCTTGTGTGGTTATCGTTTTCTGATTTCTTTTCTGTCTCCGGATTACTTCCTGTCTCTGTTTTCGGCATCACGTCCATTAGTGGGGCGTTTCGAGTCTCGGGCAGCAACCATATCAACATGGAACAGAACACGGACAGAATCCCAAGCACCAGATACAGGAGGGCGCCTTCCAGTTGATCCTGAAATATTACCATATAGATGGGAGCTGTCAAATTTGAAAGATTTTTTATAAAAAAAACATGCCGCCGGCAGCCATCTTGGATTGTATTCTTTACGTCACTAAATCCTTTAGCACACCACACAGAACACATATCCCTCATTCGACCATCACCAAAATGCATATGGATCCTTGGGGTGACCTCTAGAGGGATACTTACCATTCTTTCCGAATTATGTTAAAAACATGGCTGCTAGCGGCCATCTTTATATGACTAAATCCTTTAGCAAACCTTACAGGTCACATTTCTCATCCAGTCGTTACCAAACTTCATATGGATCTTCGGGGTGACCTCTAGATGGGAGCCTACCCTTTTCCCCGAAATTCTTAAAACAAACATGGCCAACAGAAGCCATCTTGGATTTCAAATTTGAATCCACAGTACACCCTGCAGCCCACATTTATTGGAGAATTGTTTTGAACTTTACATATTTTTTTTAAGATGAACTCCAGATGGGAGCTATCGAATTTAAACAATTTTCGATGAAAATCATGGCCGCCGGCAGCCATCTTGGATTTTACTATTTGCATAACTAATCCTTCTAGCACAACATTCAGAGCATATCCATCATCCGATCATCGCCATGAAAATATCAGGTACAATTATGCCCTGATATTTTACTGCTGCAAAGATTACACCCGTGAGAACGCTGCAGTTCAGATGGCGAGGATTGAGCTCAACCAGAACAGCATTAGTCGTGGTGATTCAAGTGAATTGTGTCTTGTAAACAACCTATAGTCCATATTGGCAATTCATAGCATTATGAAATGTCCGTCTGTTGAGATTTATTACCGTAGTCGGGGTCGCTTGAATCACCCAACCACCCGTCGCCATGTTGCTGCTCTCGTGTTTAAAGACCTTCCATATAATGAGAAAGTGCCTGGTCACGTTATTTGGAAATAGGTAAACCGCTATGTTATAATTTAATGAACATGCATACTATGAGGTGACAAAAGTGTTTATGGTTTCGTGGCAATTCGGATGACCCCACCCCATTGAGTCCCCATATGAAGTTGGCTAGAGTTGTGTATTTGGTTTGGTTCGTGTGACCGTGGATATTGATATGGATTGATATCAATATACATTAATACATTATAATATAAGTCAATTTGTATACGTATTGTGTGGAGTGCCGTGGCCTATGATGGCACCCCTGACTGACAGAATATAATCAATAATGGCTGCATAAAGAATTTAAATATTTCACTATAATTTTCAGATTAGATTAATATTTAAATTGAATTTAGATATAGATATGGAATCCAGCGAATAAACAGATATGTTTTAGTTGTGTGGATAGAAATGGATATGAATGAATATTCAACTGTCAATTTTCTCAATAACAAGTTTTGGAGTATGTTTTGGCTGTATTTACTAAGGGGAATTAATAACACTTTGCTCATACACTATATGAAGTCTGTTCAACAGTCGTTTAGAACAATAATCATCTGTTCTTTAAAAATCGCCAGTGGTGAACAAACCCCAGCGCGCTAACGTATGTGGTGTACATGTATATCACGTTATCAAACATACAGGCGTGTGGTGACATAGGGAGCCCGACTATGGTCAAAATTATTACCAGTTGGAAATTTCATACCCGACACAATATTAGTTGGAAATTTAACACAAAAAATAGGTTGAAGTTGTTCTGGTAGTTTGATTTTCCAACCAGTAATGTATGGGGAATTTGGAGTTTTAGATCAACATTTTCATTTCTTCCTACTTTTGGTAAAAAATATATTACGCAAATGTCTAATATGAGTAAAGTTTAACGATGAAGATAGTGGTACAGGTTAATAATTCTAAAGTGACACGGTGATGGAAAAGCGGATGGGCACCAAATTCGATGAATTGATTGATTTATTTTTGATATAAAGACATACACGTATATTGTTTTAACAGGTTACAAATATAATAAATTACAAGCAAATAAAAAGGAGTTTTTAACATAATTTCAGTTGTTAGGCTATATAAGAAATCGCAAATTTTGAAACAAAAATGAGGCTGTAAAGAAGTCAAAGTGAATACCAATGGTATGATGGCTGAAATTTAGAAAAAAATCGTAGAGTACACGTACGGCTAGATATCGGGGATGGCACAAAAAGCACTCGAAGGCTTAATTCCATTGTGGTCCCCTGATATGCTACCGGCCACGAAGCAGACAATATAGTTACCACAAAATTCTCCATTTTGATACTAAAAAATAATGGTAATGACATCAATGTTAATATATTGATATTTTACATTGATAAGCCATCATCAATGTGGATAAAAGAATTTATCATCATAAGTGCTACATTTACAAGTAATCTTATGATTGTGAATATGTTTATTTTAAAAGAAATGATCATTTCACCGACCAGGTGGATGAGACGCCTGGCAGATCCATTTAACATAACAAGTCTGACACTCGTCTCATTCACCGGGTCTATGAATACTGACCGATATAATATTATATTAATATTAGTGCTGCTGCAAGATGTGCCTGTGGGATCTGTGTCGGTTCGGTGACTTTGTAAATGATGGATACGCACCACTGCATATACGCACCACTGCCATGTATGGCCGGTTTTGGACTGGTCTGTCCATGACCGAAAGATGGAAACCCGAAATACAGGCAGCAGTAACAATATATGCAGAGATGAGTAATTGAACAGATATTTTGATGCCGATTTCCATCAAACTTATATAAAGTCATTTTCTTTTCGTAGGCTACCACATGGTTTGGTTAAATGACATATACATGAACAGGGATGGGGGTTGGTGGAGATGTGCCAAAAATAATAAAAAAAAATTTGTCGCCGATTTCTACCAATGTATATATAGTTCTAGCTGAAACAGGCTGCAGCTTTGATCTTAGACAGAGCGTTTAAATATTTGGATTAAAAAAATATATTATTTATTTTTTTAGATCGAGCACCTTGCTCACTGTAATGTTTTTTAATTTATATAATTAATTTTTTTATATCTAACTTATGAAAAACTAACGCAGTTGTAACATCCACCATGGTACCACCGAGTCACCACACAACATTTGGTTGAAATCGATCGAGGGGTCTTGGAGAAAAATGTCGCCGATCTCCATCAACCTTATATACAGTCTTCTTCGTGATATAAGACACTTAATAGTGTAATTTTCCGAAGTGGTGCCATTCGGTTCAGGAATTGGGATCTTGAGAGGGGAGCTTAGAATCTTATATATCCTCCTGTGCGATTTTAAGATAAACGAGATGCATATACAGTAACGCATATATGTATTTTGTACTTACTAAATACAAGAGAACTGGTCCAAATATAGCACCAATCCGTGTCATGGTATCACACGCACCATACGCAACAGATCTGTAGAGCGAATTTGATAACAATGAATATGATGAATAATCCACACACACATCACAGCATGTACAAGTATATTAGGAAAACGGGACCAGAGATAGTTCTATATATAACCACATTGGCCTAATAATATCGAAAGCGAGAATGTGCGCACGGTACCCATGTGAGAGAAATAATATGGCCATGCATCACTCAGCTATTCACTTTTCAGCGATGTAATTTTAAAGATTCCTATGCTATGTCAAGATAAGGTAGATAATATAAAGTTTATTTAAAGTCGGATATTATAAACACAAGCTCTAGAGATTTTTTAGCCTCCTCACATTTTCAATATTGATCCAGCAATATGTCTTTTTGTGTTGTCCATCTTTTGATTTGACATGCATATTATTACGTCGTAAAGGCGAGTTAACACGGAATAACGGACATAGTTAGAGTTATAGTTCTTTTATAACATAAATCATATATACATATACAAAGTCTAAGGTCGTACCTTGCGGTATTAGTGGTATACATTGTTACCATAAATTAAAATGTTATTTAAAAAAACCTTATCTCTTACTATACAATGCAATAGACGATCGAATCGTGTGGTATTTTGGTGTTATTCATATCACAAAAGATGACAAATATGATAAACAAATCGCTCGCCTGACAACGGTTGGAAACATCTCGGCTTTCACGAAGTTGAAGGCGTTCCAGGCCATGGTGAAGAAGCATTTCGCTGTCAGCGCCAAACCGGTGATTACACTGCCTCTCATTCCCTCAGCTGGTGTCCATTCGTGTGAAATAGAAGAAGTCATATCGAGCATTGGTTCGTGTCATCTCCACGATGTGAAACATATTTAGGTGAATCTATTATTCTACAGACGGTCACCCAAAACATAATTTAAGAAAATTCAAGCAAATCTTCCTGCAAGAAAGTGAAAGTTTATTCGGCGATGCATTGTACATCCTATGATGGACTATATATTGCCAAACTGTTTGGAGACCATTAAACTTTCTAATCCGTCATTCTATTGCGTTAGAGTGTGTTCGACTCATCAAATCCCGTGGCTTCGGTGATATTCATATCAAGATAGCCTTATAATTCTGAACCTGGTTTCTTTTAGGAATCATTGAACTAAATGGTTTCCCATGGACGATAGTGTTAATGTTTCAGCCAAATTAACTGAATTGAAGCTTGCTGTTCACTACAGTGATGTTTACGCAGCCAGATTGACACCAGGTGATCATGGAAATGCAAGAAAAACCATAGGTCATGTGTTTACTTTTTAAAATAAATCCCCAAGTGTACGACAGGGCCATCTCGCAGCAAAACTTTACCTGGAAAAACCCAGATCTACAGCGGCTAGCTAAATAAATACCCACTCACACAAATCCATTTCCCCATTAATTCACCGTTTTAAATTATTTAGATATGATGAATGATGTTCAAATCAAATAAACAAGATTTCATCCTTTAATAACGTGTCACGTGTATCAGGTGAAAGCCATTCTTCGATTAACTTCACCTGTAGCATTCCACTGTGTACTTGCTCCCCGACTATGGAACACATTTAGTTCCCTGACTCCTATATATATATATGTGTACTACACATAGTTTTGTATTGTATTTTATCCAAATATAGACCTTACTGAAACCAAGAATGAGTTATATCATGCAGTTTTTTATTTCATTTTCATTTTCGCAATATTGTCCGTCGTCAAAATAAAGCCAAAAAAATCTAATTTATTTTTCAATTTGACTAGCTGATGTGTCTCGTACAAACTGAAATATGCGACAGTCCCATATACACCCTAATATTACTAAATTGAAGAGGAAATGTTAATCTACAATTTGAGAAGGATATCTTGTCCAATTTTAACCGATTTCATGCATAATTTGGCAACTTATAATAAAGCATTACCTAATTTAGCAGAAAATAACAATTAAAAAATACTTTAATAGCAATATGAAGCAACCATATGTCAATGGAAATATCTAAACAGATGGCAGGGCATACTGTCTGTTTAACAAACCTGCAACGACAGTCTTAAACGGCAGTAACTCTAGGGTGGCGCCATCACCCCCCCCCCCCGATGTGGGGGCTACGATCCACGACAGGAGGCTACACGGTCCAGGAAGCTACCAGGTCAACCACTGCGTGCAGCTTTCCTCAATAGAGGGGGAGGGGCTAACACTGATCGAAATGGGGATATAGACCCCCCTGACCCCCACCCCATGGAACATCCCATGCGTAACTCAAAAATGTATCAATTACTTTACTATATACAGACGAATCTATCATGCTCTTCTTTAAATCTGTCCAAAATGTCACCATTATAATTTGAAAATCAGAAAATATGAAATTAACAATTTATCATGGAGAGACGTGAAATTTCAGGAAAGTTAAATTTTTCTTATAGGAATCACTGAACTAAATGGTTTCACATAGACGACAGTGCTAATGTTTCAGCCAAATTCACCGAATTGAACCTGCGGGCCACTCCAGTGATGTTTTCCCAGCTAGATTGGCACCAGGTGATCATGAACATGCAAGAAAAACCATACGGCGTGTGCTTACTTTTTAAAATAAATCCCCAAGTGTACGACAAGGCTATCTCGCAGCAAAACTTTACCTGGAACCATCCATATCTACAGCAGCTAGTTTAGTCAATTTTCTACTCACAAAAATCAATTGCCCCCTTTAATTAATAAGTTTAAATTATTTAGATATGACGTACACATAAATAAACAAGATTTCATCCTTTAATAACGTGTCACATGTATCAGATGAAGGCCATTCTTCGGTTACATTCACCTGTAGCATTCCACGGTGTACTGGCTCCCCGACTCTGTATAAGCGGAAAACGACAATCAAATTGTCAAATTTAGCCAGAGCTAATAATCTGAGCTACTCCACTACCCGAAAAAAAAAATCATAACGCATGCAGCAACAATGAATCAAGACTCCACTTCTCCGCGTATGGCTAAGGATAGGACTTGTATTGTTTATTGTTATTCCGTGTTTTTTTCGTTCTTCGTACCAAAAATCTTGGTTGGAAGATTAAACATATATATCTATGGCAGTCTCCCATGACACCCTCTATAGACCACATGGCGGTCGGTGAAAACACGTAAGCACATTGTATAACAACGTTCATCCTTGTGCGAATTAGTTCATGAACATTACTCACAAACGCCTATGTCAGCGAATTTGAAGGGCATTATCAACAGACACATCAGGGCAGCCAAACCATACGACGCACAGACCGTAGGTCTACGTCCAATCCTGGAAATTAATTATACATACATGAATAAGTTTTTTTTGAAGAAACCATGACTAAACTGAGTGAAAACTATATATTTCTATCACAACAAAGAACCAAGAATATGGTCTAGGGACGTTGCGGTGTGAGACAACTTTGGTCGAAACAGTTGGAAATTTCATATCTGAAACGATCACCGGTACCGAGACTCGAATATTTTCCTACTTTTAAAAAGTGAAACGTTTTAGATTGCAATGACAATCAGTTGAACATTTCCGAAAATGTTCAGGTACAGGTATCAGTTGGAAAATTCCAATGCAGACTGGGGTGGAAAAATCAGTTAAAACGTTATTCTATGACTATGTATATAACTAATAACTATTATGTAAATGGTGCTATCGATCGTGATGTTTCTGCACATACACTTGAATCAACCCTTTCTATACTAAATGGATTCTCCCACTCAGTGATAAATGTGTACATTTGAATGGACCATTATTCATCTGGAGGTTATTTTTTAAAGGAATCATAGTAAGCCGACGACAGATACTACAAGTACAGAAAGAGTTATATTTCTTTATTGGAGGGAATGTTCAGATAATAAGTTCAACAATACATGGTGTTTGCTGAACTTATTATGTGAACATTTCCTGACGGATAACTACTCGTCAATGACTAATTAGCATAGAAATGGTTAAAATGCAAGCTATGTGAACTCACCTAGATACCAGGAAAGCTTGTAGAGGAATGCTGAACTCACCTAGATAACAGGAAAGCATGTAGAGGAATGCTGAACTCACCTATATATACCGGGAAAGCTTGTAGAGGAATGCTGAACTCATCTAGATACCAGGAAAGCTTGTAGAGGAATGTTTTTTTTTTTTTTTTTTTGTAAATTTTTTATTGTGAACAAAGAATAACAAAAGAGAAAAGACATAATACATGCACTCGCTCATGCTCTCGATCCAGGACATGGAAGAGCGGACTCTGCCATGACCTGGCCTACTTTCGTACTAGTGACATGACTTTCGGAAATATTTAAAGGCACATATTGTGTTGGGACTATATCTTTCTTTAGGCACCGTTCAACTTAACAGCAAGACGAAGCAGTGATATTAGTTTCTTCCTTGAAATATATTTGACCGAAAATTTGCTTTCTTTAGCTAAATTATTGGTGATAAAACAATAGACTATTTTGTTTCCGTCAGAATAACATTCAAAATCCCGTACTAAAGCAGCTAAAGTGTTTGATGGTGTGTAGTAAGTATATCAGGTTTGCAGAATCAAAGTTCCAAACAATATGTGTAACTTTAATTATTTTATGTTCAGAGTTTACCATAAACAGTATAATTAATAAATTAACCATATTGAAACTGTATTGTAAATCTTGGTTCGACAGCTATCTGGAAAATACACAACGCTCGCTGTTTTTGCTTTTCGGACAGTGTTGTGATGTGTTTAATAAAACAGGTGTATCTATTGCAGTTATCGTAGAATATGATTGGTCAAATTATAACAAGAAAACTAAGATGCATGCATCAGGTCACCCATGAACTATTTAGCAATAGAATAATTCCGTTCGGTTGCGGTTTCACAACGTTACAACTGACATACGATTACACAAGACACACCTTGAATGTGGAACTGTGTAAGAGTGAATATTAATGTTCTAAATCCCATGTTTCACCTTTAGTTGTGATTGGGGGGGGGGGGGTCGTACTTTATTAACACGCAAGTAGTGTAATTAAGTACGGGTAATTAGAAGTAACAAATCGTTTAGTTTCTATCGTATCGACTGAAAGGGGTGAGCAGATTGTTGGTGATGAATGTTCTCGTTAGCTGTCAATATAATATGCATATTTGCCCCGTTACGTTTATACACTGTAGCATTGGCGGGCCAGAGTGTGTTGACATGTTAATTGTTTGGTTCATTAATAACAGATCAGAGGGGATTTGTCGTGAAAACGTACACGTATACGTGGAAATATGCTACGGTTACGGTTAAATTAATGGTTGTTCTATTACACCACCGTGTATACTCGGTTTAAATAGGTATATTATATAGGGACGTGTGCTCAATTTTGGGGTGGACCGATGATCGAAAAAAAAAAATCGGAGGTAAATGTCGCAGGCCGGAGGGCCATTTTTTCAATAATTTTTAAAGAAATTGAGCAGTTGCAGCAGAAGCAGCAAAAAAGGGTGTACAATTGGCAAATGATGAGGGGCGGTGTGACGTGTAACTAGGATTGAAATTAGATATGCAATTTGGAGATTATTGGATGAGGGATGTTATATTAATTATATTAAAGGGACGAGAGGGTTTAGTTGTCGAAAATATTTGTTCCAAACACCGTAAACAGATTAATATTAAAACGCATACATTTTGGTTCAAATATACGATCACTATCCCTTAAACATCATGCTTACATAAAGACCTACTAAATTTTACCTAAACAAGAGTCTGATTGTGTTATAGAAGGCAGCATAATGCTACTGGCTAATCACACACAAATGGTATAAACGCTCTTTATTATTTCCAAATAAGGAATTGAGCAACAAAGAACGCTCTTTATGTTTACCATCATAATATAAAGAAACACCAGGAAAGTAACTTTTTATGCTTTGTTTACATAACAGTCGGCAAATTTACGACTATAACATAATGTTTATGAGATATTTCTCATTTGTATATTAAAGGGGTACTGTACGCCATTTTCAATAAATTCCCGGTGATAACAACGATCTAGTATCGATACTATATAGAAATATAAGTAATTTGAGTCGAAGATGTATTCTGTAAACGCTCAGGTTAATAGGCTATCTTAAAATTTAATAATTTAAAAGTTAATAATTTAATATAAATTGATTTTATGGCTCCAGCCATAAAATGGCGTCTCTTAAAATTGGAATTTCCGTGTACAAAACGTAATCAAATTATAATTGAGGGATACTGGATTAATAAAACAATTGCACACACGATCGTTTGAAACATTATGCTTATACGGGGAGAAAACCCAAGCTACTCATTGACTAGTGACCATACACTAACTTAAATGAGTATATGGGACTACTAAGCATATACTATAATGTTTATTTGATTCATTTGGTTGAAAACTGTACAAAAATTACTCGACAACGACAATTTGTATTTTTGCATTCCGGTAAATTTGCCATCCGTAACAATACTTCGTACTCAACATACTTTCAAAAAATGGAAAAGTTGTTACCTTATGATCCGACTCGGGGATTATAGAAACCAACAACAACATCTTGGGTACAGTACCCCTTTAACAAAGTCTGTCTATATTTGAATATTATTTCGTTTGTAGCGGTTTTTGACAGGTGGAAATATGTTCACAACTTCACATGTTACCCACCAAGGCCTTCATACATTTAAGGTATACTACAACTGTTTTTCTTTTCAATAGCAGAATACAGAATGCTATTAAGAAGTGACACAAAACACAGAACATTTGTTTTAATTTTAAGTATTAAGCAGTGAGAGATATGTGAGTCAAGGAAACCAGTAACGAAAGGCAATATTAACATGATTTCTGTCAGAATAATTGTTTACGTTCCAATGAATATGTACTGGAAACAAACTGTCTGTACCAGACTTTCATAAACACAAACTATGTATTAATGATCATTAATGGTGTAACGACATATTTCGTTCTTTAATGTCTCAAATGAAAGTGTCAATGACACTGTAGCTCAACTTGGAGAAGAAGTTAAATTTGTGTGATGAGCAATGAATGGAAAGATTTAGAATTGAATTTGGAAATCCAATATGGCCGCTGGCAGCCATGTTTTTTTGTCGGAATGTCCCCAAAATGTCTCATTCTCATCTACATTCCAATTTCAACAGCCATGAAAAATTTCATGATGATCAGACTAAAGGTACGACCTGTAGCCCGTGCTAAAGGATTTAGTCATACAAAGAGTAAAATTCAAGATGGCTGCTGGCGGCCATGTTTTTTGGCCGAATGACCCCAAAATGACTCGTTCCCATCTACATGTCAATATTAACATTCTTGACAAATTTCATGATGATCAGACTAAAAGTACGACCTGTAGCCTGTGATAAAGAATTTAGTCATACAAAGAGTAAAATCCAAGATGGCTGCTGGCGGCGATGTTTTTGGGTCAAATGATCCCAAAATGACTCGTTCCCATCTACATGTCACTATTAACATTCTTGACAAATTTTATGATGATCAGACTGAAAGTACGACCTGTAGCCCGTGCTAAAGAATTTAGTCATACAAAGAGTAAAATCCAAGATGGCTGCTGGCGGCCATGTTTTTGGGTCAAATGATCCCAAAATGACTCGTTCCCATCTACATGTCAATATTATCATCCATGACAAATTTCATGATGATCAGACGAACAGTACGACCTGTGGACCGTGCTAATGGATTAAATTTTGAAATCCAAGATGGCCACTGGCGGCCATGTTTTTTGTCTGAATGACCCCAAAATGACTCGTTCCCATCTACATTCCAATTTCAACAGCCGTGACAAATTTTATGATGATCAGACTAAAGGTACGACCTGTAGCCTGTGCTAAAGTATTTAGTCATACAAAGAGTAAAATCCAAGATGGCTGCTGGCGGCAATATTTATTGACCGAATGACCCCAAAATGGCTCGTTCCCATATACATGTCATTATTAACATTCGTGACAAATTTTATGATGATCAGACTAAAAGTACGACCTGTAGCCCGTGCTAAATAATTTAGTCATACAAAGAGTAAAATCCAAGATGGCTGCTGGCGGCCATGTTTTTGGGTCGAATGACCCCAAAATTACTCGTTCCCATCTACATGTCATTGTTAATATCAATGACAAATTTCATGATCATCAGACAAACAGTACGACCTGTGGCCCGTGTTAATGGATTAAATTTTGAAATCCAAGATGGCCACTGGCGGCCATGTTTTTTGTCCGAATGACCCTAAAATGACTCGTTCCCATCTACATTCCAATTTCAACAGCCATGAAAATTTTTATGATGATCAGACTAAAGGTAAGACCTGTAGCCTGTGCTAAAGATTTAGTCATACAAAGAGTAAAATCCAAAATGGCTGCTGCGGCCATGTTTTTTGGCCGAATGACCCCAAAATGACTCGTTCCCATCTACATGTCATTATTAACATTCTTGACAAATTTCATGATGATCAGACAAACAGTACGACCTGTAGCCCGTGCTAATGGATTGAATTTTGAAATCCAAGATGGCCACTGGCGGCCATGTTTTTTTTCCGAATGATCCCAAAATTAATAATCTGGTCTAAATGTTGATGTCAACAGCTATGACAAATTTCATAATGATCCGACCAAAGGTACGACCTGTAGCCTGCATTGTTGACGCCTTACGTACACACATACACACGGACGACAAAGCCATGGCAATAGCTCAAACTTTACAAAGTAAAGTTGAGCTAAAAATAGGGGTGGGGATGTTTGGATCTCTAGTTTAACGACATTTTTCGGTCTTTGCAATTTAACGACATTTTCGGTCTTTAACAGTTTAATGGGGGCCCCCGGTGGTCCAGTCGGTAGAGTGCCAGGTACGTTACTTCGTCCCAGGCCGTCCAGCGCTGACGAAGCTGGTTCGAACCCCACCATAGGGAGGGTGACCGGAATCGTGTATCTGGGCAAGTTTGTCAATTGCTTTCGGGGGGTCGGTGGTTTCTACACGCAGTGGAACAACTTCCCGGTGAAATTGAGCCTCTGCGTGGTCTTTCCTCCACCCGTAAAATTGACAACGTCGTGTGTGGCCTAGCGGCTAGAATGACGATAAACCCTAATAAACAACAGCAACAACAATTAATAGTTTAATGACATTTTTCGGTCTTTATAATATCTCAAGATATAGGGGGTATTTGGATCTCTAGTTTAACGACATTTTTCGGTCTTTATAGTTTAACGACATTTTTCGGTCTTTAATATATCAAGATAGAGGGGCCCTTAGGGGGTATTTGGATCTCTAGTTTAACGACATTTTTCGGTCTTTGATAGCAAAATGGAAGAAGTACATATTTGGAAGATCTGGTGGCCCTAAAAAGGAAAGTTGTTTGGTGGTCTTGAAATGCAGTTTTTCTTAACAGTCTTCCTTGATTAAAGTGATGTGAAACACTCCGGCAGACACCGGGCAGAGTGATCAAATAAATAGAAATTAAGAATAATCTTTCTCAAAGTAGTTATTTGTTACGAATATTAATCCAAATGGATGTTACACAACGTCATTCTTATATATTAGTTAAATGCAATGACTCTCGATGGCAAAATGATTTTTGTTTAATTACAGCCGATAGTTGCGCCCCGAATCGAGATGTAAATATTTACAATTTGGAGTAGTTCAGACGATGTTCTATATGAAGTGGTGTGGTAGATCTTTTTGGAAATTTTCAGTGATGTTAGTAGAATGATAACATTCCCCACGTTGGAAAAGTGCCTGAGCACTAACTTATCAATTTCTCGCTCCCGAAAAAGTCCATAATATGTCTTTAAACATATATATAAATCTCCAAAAACAAAAATTCTAAAGCATTAAACGATTTGCTATATTTCCACTAGGGCATATATTTCATCTGATTTTGCGAGAATCCATATATACTTTTTCATGAGAATCCAGGGTAATTTGCGAGAATCTAGATTTGGATTCTTGCCGAAATATAAGCCCAGATTTCACTCTGAAGTGTGCCTAAATGGCATAAATTGTACCTTGGTTCCCATGTTCGCTATAAACTAGCTTGAAATTCGCAAACCAATTAATTTTTTTTCTTCAGAAAATTTACATTTTTATCACTCGCGACATAAATTGTCACCAATAAAAACAAATTTGATTCATCGTGGAAGTTAGTCGGTGACTATAAATAATGTCACCATTCAACTGAATGTTGTTGAATTCTATTGAGATGTGGAGCAGACAATATATTGGGAGGCTCCATAGCATGAGGCCCCCACCCCCCTTTTTCGAATGCCGTATTCCATGCCCTGTTATGAGGTACGCCGTATTCCGGCCCCTCTGTTAGGGAGGTATTCGGTATTCCAAAAATACCGGTATTCGTACGCCGACCTTCCAAAAAATGAAGTTTTCATATAATTTTATGTATTCCATATGGTATTCCGTATTCCAACTTCTGTGTTAAGTGGTATTCCGTATTACATGGGGGGTGGGGGTGGGGGGCCTCTAGCATCTGCTCCTCAATCCTTACCAGATGTCAGTAAAAGTTTCCCATTTCATTATTTCAGTTCTTTAGCAATCTTAATCATTATATGTAATGCCCTGACCATGCTCAATACTAGCTTGAAATTGGCGAAACAATGAATTTTTTTTCTTCAGAAAATTTACATTTTTATGACTCGCGACATAATTGTCATCAATAAAAACAAATTTTATTCATCGTGGAAGTTAGTCGGTGACTATAAATAATGTCACCATTCAACTGAATGTTGTTGAGCATATTTCAACCAATTTTGGAAGTTTAAATGAATATTTTCTTCACACTCAAAGTCAATTGACAAATTTCAGGATTTTAGCCTGCTTCGTTGGGACCAAATATTTGTTGTGCACACTGAAGGAACGTCTACCATCACTCGATAGGCCAGATTATGCCCTGACCATGCTATAAAGTATTAAACTAGCTTGAAATTGGCAAAACTATGAATTTTTTTGGTTGAACAAATTTACATGGGAATCTCCATAGAAAACGGTTATATTTCGATAAAAACGAAAGTAATGCGAAATGAAAGTCGGCACTGGCCAGAATTGTGCAGAATAACATATGAGTCAAGTTATATGCGAATATTTGACCTCATTCGATTAAATAGTGTCGTATTTAACGAATTAATGGCGCTCGGACATGTGGAAAAATTTTCCGTCGCACTCGCAGACTGTAATCAGGCGGTGACGCGTTATGCAGTAGAATTGTGAAATGTAAACACGCATTACCTTTTGTGAGAATAACACAAGCGCAGACTTGATCAAAGTAATGCAATACACAACAACAAATAGGATAAAACGGATATAAACACGGTATAAGTGAGAATAAACGTGGAAACAGTTGACAAAATTTCTTCGGTTATTCGGCAAACGGAAGGTATAGATTTATGGTCACTAAAAAGTGTACTCCAGCCCCGGCTCGACTCGGGAGAAAAAGTGTGAAATACCAAGCAATAATCTTAACATAAAAATCAGAAATATGTTCATGATCGAACTGCGGACCTGATAATTATCGAAATATGTAGTCGAAATAATTTTTAAGTAGTTAATCACACGATTTAGACATTAACACACTCTTAAAGACGAAATACACGACCATCTAATGTCATTATTTAACTGCGTCGGTGATTGTTGATATCAATCGTGTATTGCTTCGTTTTTAGTAAGACCATTGTATCTGTTTTGCGCATGCGCAAGTCACTTTCCATATTTGGAATTTCCATATATGGGATTTGTGTTAACCTGAATACTGATCAATCCATTACAAACAAATTACCACGCAATTATCTTAGCATAAAAATATATTGTAATTTATGCAACTACGACCCTGGTAACTCTGATAACTAATAAAATATACCGGGCAATTCATTTTAAGATCGTTATTTGACTTTGCTTTAGGTATATATACACTCTTAAACGCACATAAACGACCCATTGGCGTTAAATTAAATATACTCGGTATTTATTATATTAGTTTTTTATTGCTCAGTATAGAGTTAGACCCTTGACACCTGTCAATATATTTGGGCTGAATTCATATGATGCGGTATTATTCCTCGAAATAAACAACAAAGCAGTCGTTACTTCGAAATGTCGTTTGGGCTAACATTTACACAAATCCTTCGCGTGTTCTCCTCAATTGGCACGCAGGTTCTCAGTCGACACACAGGTTATCCCAGAAAGTGGTGTGAAATAAACACCCAAGGTTTGGGTGAAATGATCAGTGTAACACTAAATTGGATAGATTTCTTTCGCTCGGGTACCGGGTATAATTCATTTTGTTGTGTGCTATATTCAGAGTCACTGTTTATGTCGGGTGTATTTTTGAGTCTGCAAATATTGGGGTTTCAGTCTATTATTTT
Organism: Siphonodentalium dalli; assembly: GCA_032622095.1. Taxonomy (NCBI): domain Eukaryota; kingdom Metazoa; phylum Mollusca; class Scaphopoda; order Gadilida; family Siphonodentaliidae; genus Siphonodentalium; species Siphonodentalium dalli. The sequence continues at coordinate 75,518,813 of CP136068.1, forward strand.
ATTTTTAAGGCATTTCGAAGTGTCATCCACTGGTTATCGAAGTCATAATTCATGTTACATTTTGCATTGTATCTCTCGCATTCATACCTAAATTGAAGATCGCAAAGGAATGAGCAAAGCGACAGTTGTGTTGGCGTGAATTTTGTCCTATATATATACTGTTTCATCACTAACAGGAAGAGGTTGCTTATTGACTTTCTGTATTCGTGATCTATACCGATAATAATATTCTTCTTTGTTAGATCAATGGGAAACTGGTTGTTTTCCTTCCATATTTCAATTTCCTTTATAAAGGTTTGTACATGGGGACAGTCCCAAAAGATATGAGAAATTGTTTCCTGTAAATTTTGACACCGATTGCAGAAGTCGTCGACTCGAAGGTTAGCCAACTTCAGAAATTTATTGGTACCGATAATTCGCGTGTTTATTCTGAATTGGAGCCACTGTAATTTCGTATCGGTTGTCGTTTTAAAGGGCATGCTCAAATATTCTTCCCAATTTTCTATCTTCTCGGAAATTTCGGATTCCCATTTTTGACATGAATTTGGCATAATTTTCTCACTTTCTAGCACTTTATAAAATAATTGTCCGCCTGTTTTGTCACGGAGTATCGCAGTAAGATTATTAGGTAGGTATGGGCAGGGTATACGGATTAATGGTTGATTAAGAGAACTTGCCATTGACATAATCTGACGTTTTATGTTGCTGATAGTTATGAAATCGACGCGGATGTTGAAATTTGCATATAATGTGTGTGGGGTATGGAATGTATAATCTGATTGGAATAAATCGTTTATAAAATATATTCCCGCATCTCTCCACGATTTAAAGTTGATTGATGAACCTCCAATTTTTATGTTCGGATTATTCCAGATAGTCGAAGCCATAATAGTATTATTTGAATTATTTAATCGCATAAATTTACACCATGCACCGAAAACATCTCTCCAGAATGGATTTGCGAACTTGTTTGTTTGCTTTGCAATATAACTTGAATGGTACGTGAGAAATAGTTGGTCGTTTAAGAAAGATGTAGTGTTACACAATGAAGCCCATTTTGATTGTTTGCAAACCAAGCGTCGTATCCAGGTAATTTTCATGGCATTATCAAAGTTTTCAACATTAATCATCTTCAAACCTCCGTGCATATGATCGGCACATAATTGTTTTCTTTTTATTCGATCGCGTTTGGAATTCCAAATGAAATTATATAAACAGGTATTTAGGGCTTTAAAAAAAGTTGTACCTGGACTTGGTAGAGTTATAAATAGGTGTGTCAATTTCGGTAAGATGAGGGATTTGACAACGGTTATTCTACCTAAAGGGGTCAGGAGTCTGTGTTTCCAAATTTTTGTGGTCTTTTCTATATCTTCGAGTTTATAATTGTAGTTTATATTCATGTTTGTTAAATCAGTGTCGAAGTGTATACCTAGAAAATTGAAAGTGTTTACAGTGGACAGGTTTAAATCTATAAGAACATGCCGTATTTTATTTGGTGACCCTATCCCTATCCATGCTGATTGACATTTTTCAGGATTTATGCGCAGACCCGATACCCGAGCAAATTCGTCAAGTGTTAGGTACGATTCACGTAGACTTTTTTCAGAACCATCAAGAATGAGCGTCGTGTCGTCCGCATATTGTGTTATTTTGTACTCTGAACCGCCGAGGATAATCCCTTTAATTGTATTGTTTTGGCGTATCATTAGCCCCAAGACTTCTGCGCAGATGAGAAAAATATACGGTGATATTGGGTCACCCTGGCGGCAGCCTCTCCCTAACAAAAAGCTCTGAGAAATATGACCATTAATCAGAATAGATGAGCTGGCATTATCGTACAAAATTGATAGCCACTTCTTTATGGTATCTCCAAAATTAAAAAGGTCAAGACATTTTCTTATAAATGACCAGGAAACAGTGTCAAACGCTTTTTAAAAATCGATAAGGAGTAGTAGACCAGATTTATTTTCTTGCTTTGTCCTGTGAATTATGTCATATATTAATCGGGTGTTGTCTCCTATATACCTACCAGCTAAAAACCCAGTTTGATCGGGATTGATTATAGATGAGAGCACACGTTTTATTCTGTTCGCTATACATGACGAGGCTAGTTTGTAAGATGTATTCAAAAGGGAGATGGGACGCCAGTTTTTTAGCATCTTTCTATTTTTATCCTTTTTTGGAATCAAAGTTATAATACCTTGCTTTTGTGTGATTGATAGTTCCCCTACCGAAAACGATTCATTGAGCGAGTCTATTAAAAGGGGACTTAAGTCAGACCAAATTTTTTTATAAAATTCGTAGGTGTATCCGGATGGCCCTGGGCTTTTATTATTTTTGGTGTTCTTAAGCGCGTCTGTTAATTCTTGCAAAGTTAATGGTCCTTCAATACTCGAGGCCTGCGTAGGGTTTAGTTTAGGAACTTTTCCATCTTTAAGAAGGGAGTTTAGATCGCGATCGTCCATTGACCTATGTGAGTATAAATTAAGGTAAAATTTTCGGGTTTCTTTCATAATATCGTTTTGTTTCGTGATTGTACTACCATCGGCGATTGTCAGACTGGTCAGGGTTTTGGAGATGTAGTTACGTTTTTCTAAATTTAGAAAATATTTTGTTGGTTTTTCACCTTCTTCTATCCATTTAGCACGAGATCGAACCATGGTTCCGCGGATTGTTTCTTTTCGCATTGCTTCAATTTCGGCTTCTAATTTTTCCAAGTCTTTCATTATTTTCTGTTTGTCACCAGAGATGTTGGATTCAAGATCTGAAATAATTTTTTCCTTTTTTGATGTCAGATTTTTCTCGATTTTTGTTCGCTCACGTTTTCGATGTGCGGAAAAGCGTATGGTGGCGCCTCTGATATCAACCAACACTGCGTCGAGGAAGAGTCGTTTTCCAATTGAACATTTTATCTTGCTTTCGTTTTCGGTTACATTTGTGGAGTAAGAATATCTAATTTTATTTTCAGCTATGATTGATTTTACTAAATTAACATATTCTCTACAGTACAGAAGTGAATTATTAAATTTCCAAAACCCTGGACCAGTTTTGATGTCACTGACGTTTAATGAGAGTGAAATAATAGAATGATCTGATTTGTACCCAGGTAAAATTTCCGGTCCTTCTCCAGTTAGATTAAGGAGGTCCTCAGAGATTAAAAAATAATCTAGCCTCGCCATTTTAACTGGGGATTTTCTTCTCCACGTGTAACGTCTTTCTTGTTTATTGAATAGTCTCCACACGTCAACTAGTTCAAGGCTGCCGGCAAGGTCAACAACTTCATTTATGGCATGGGGGTTATTTATATGTTTGTAGTTATAAGTGTCTATGTCTTGTTTCTGAACAAGATTCCAGTCTCCACACATGATTATTTGCGTGTTCCCAATCTGGGTAATTAGTTTTTTTAGGTTAGAGTAAAAAGCTGGATTATCATCATTGGGCCCATATAAATTCACCAAACTTAAACGTATTTTGTCTATGGTTATATCAAGTATAATAAAATTTCCACCAGAGTCTTTGTATGTTTCGTGAATAATATACTCGAAGTTATTTCTAAATAGAATAGCTACACCTCTAGCTTGCGAAGAGTATGATGCCATTATTGCTTTGCATCCCCATTCTGCTTCAATGCACCTTTCCATGCGATTAGTAAAGTGTGTATCTTGCAAACAATATATAGATCCACCAAGGTTACGGATGTGATGGAAAACGTCTCGGCGTTTATCGGTTTGGTTAAGTCCACGGCAGTTCAGAGAAAAAACTTTTATATTACTCATTATAGATATGCGGACGCCCTAGCTGTCGAACCAGACACATGTTATGTAGTGGCACACACGGCACATATATATATAATATTATGGTACATTTTGATGTCACATTCATTCGCACAAAGAAAAGGGTTACAGACATAACAAAGGTGAAGTACAAAAACAGAAAAAACAGAGACATATACAACCGGCTAAAGGTCGTCGTCTGCTTGGATGGACAACACCGACCGTCCAGTGGTGGCAGCATATACTACATGTTAAGTTCTTTGGATTGCCACAGCCCGAGCTAGATGTATTAGTTCAATACGACTTGCATGTTCGTTTCTTATTTTATTACTATACTTTCCAAGTGATGAAATAAACCAAAGTGAAAATTAGGAGAAGATGAGATAGACAGTTAATGGGCTGAGGCACACGGGGTGCTTATATGGATATGTATAGTATATATATACATGTAATATAGTGAAATAAACTAGTGGAATTAGGAAACTCAATTCGGTATGTAATTAAGTATGTGTTCAATTGTAATTTTTTGGAGATGAACAATCATCTTAAAAAAGTCGATTCATAACGCATCCATATCTAGGTGCAGACATTATACTGTGCTTAAGTAAGATAATATTACATATTAGTGGCATGCTAACAATGAAATAGTAGTACACATGTTATCTCTGAATAGTTACATGTTCATGCATTAATAATAACATGAATGTGTATAGTAATTACTTTCCCCGAGCCTTGCTTATTCCACAAGCCGCACCATATGCTCACTGCGACTATTGAGCTGCACGCATATGAATTAGCATAATAAGTGTTATATGCCTTATTTTAGTCATGACCAAAGCATTGTGTGAAAGCAAGTAAACTAGATATATAGATTAAGTGGCATTTACATGTAAATTAACTTGATAGGGAGCTGCTCATATATCAGCACCGTCAATAATTTGAAAGTAGCTCGCATTTGATGCCAAAAAATCATAATACGGCGTGGAGATAACACCAACTCATTACTTGATAAAACAGTTGCACATTTGTTAAATCTGGACGTTTTTCTTGGTTGGTGAGGCTAAATATAGATAGATACTCGACCGGGCAAACCGATCAATAAAGCACACATTCCATCAATAATTAGCACTCATCATACACGACTGATTTTGTGAGTTTGCTCGTGTGACACCCGTAGTTATGTCAAACCCCATTTGTTCCATGTGTTTATTTTTTGTGCTAATTCGGAAGGTTCCCGTAGGCGAAGTATGTTTTGGATTAATGTTTGTCTTTTGGGTTTCGGATTTCTGGATTTACTATGGATCTTATTGTGTTTCCGAAATAAGGATTATTTTCGAGAGGTCTTTCTTTAACAATTAAATAAATGGAAATAAATAGTCGAGTTGTTTGGACACTGACCAGCTGACAGTAATGCAAAACAAGAAATCAAATAGCCGAGTGTTCAACAACATGTTACTTACACGTACATGCCAGTTAGCTGATCGGATGGATATTATTTGGTGCTGCTTGAGTAACATATGACATGGATCCACGGTAGGCATTTACTATACACAACTATAACACGTACAGTATGTTTTTTGTTTTGTCTCTACATGTATGGATGTTACAATGTTGGGGGGGGGGGTTTGGTTCAATTTAGATAATATTATGATGATAAACAGATAATGTGTACAATATAATATAATAGGGCAATGAGATATAATAAGTATTAACTTAACTCATTCCATATTATGTGGCAGTATTCGAGTTATGAGATAAAGCTTCGAATATGTATTGGTAAAGATAGGATTAGGCACAATTTAGATAAATGGAAATTAGTGATTAAATTAATTCTTGTGTGACATTTGTGGGTATTAAGATCACATTGGAAATCATATGAATGATTTGGGGAGAAATTCTGATATTATATAAAAGTTGTTTGCTATATATCAACATAGTATTTAATATTATACAGTCAAGTGGTCTCAGTATAATATTGAAATTGTAGAGGAATGTTGAACTCACCTATAGATACCAGGAAAGCTTGTAGAGGAATGCTGAACTCACCTAGATACCAGGAAAGCTTGTAGAGGAATGTTGAACTCACCTAGATACCAGGAAAGCTTGTAGCGGAATGCTGAACTCACCTAGATACCAGGAAAGATTGTAGAGGAATGTTGAACTCACCTAGATACCAGGAAAGATTGTAGAGGAATGCTGGGCAACGATATCAGTCCACTCAGCATGAGATTCAGATACAAATCTCCGGATAGCTTCGATATCCCGAACAAGATCCCATAATAGCCGGCACCCATCGTGAAACTGAAATTTACGATAGGAGTATTTTTCTATAAAGACGCTCGTTAATCATTTGTATGTATATCCAGGGGATATACACAAGTATATCCAGGGGATATACACAAGCAAAACTCGGCCGTTCTTTGCAACGACAAGACTTTGCCTGTGTATCCTAATGTCGCGTGCCTGTGTATCCTAATGTCGCGTGCCTGTGTATCCTAATGTCGCGTGCCTGTGTATCCTAATGTCGCGTGCCTGTGTATCCTAATGTCGCGTGCCTGTGTATCCTAATGTCGCGTGCCTGTGTATCCTAATGTCGCGTGCCTGTGTATCCTAATGTCGCGTGCCTGTGTATCATAATGTCGCGTGCCTGTGTATCATAATGTCGCGTGCCTGTGTATCCTAATGTCGCGTGCCTGTGTATCCTAATGTCGCGTTCCTGTGTATCATAATGTCGCGTGCCTGTGTATCCTAATGTCGCGTGCCTGTGTATCCTAATGTCGCGTGCCTGTGTATCATAATGTCGCGTGCCTGTGTATCCTAATGTCGCGTGCCTGTGTATCCTAATGTCGCGTGCCTGTGTATCCTAATGTCGCGTACCTGTGTATCATAATGTCGCGTGCCTGTGTATCCTAATGTCGCGTGCCTGTGTATCCTAATGTCGCGTGCCTGTGTATCCTAATGTCGCGTGCCTGTGTATCATAATGTCGCGTGCCTGTGTATCCTAATGTCGCGTGCCTGTGTATCATAATGTCGCGTGCCTGTGTATCCTAATGTCGCGTACCTGTGTATCCTAATGTCGCGTGCCTGTGTATCATAATGTCGCGTGCCTGTGTATCCTAATGTCGCGTACCTGTGTATCCTAATGTCGCGTGCCTGTGTATCCTAATGTCGCGTGCCTGTGTATCCTAATGTCGCGTGCCTGTGTATCCTAATGTCGCGTGCCTGTGTATCCTAATGTCGCGTGCCTGTGTATCCTAATGTCGCGTGCCTGTGTATCCTAATGTCGCGTGCCTGTGTATCCTAATGTCGCGTGCCTGTGTATCATAATGTCGCGTGCCTGTGCATCCTAATGTCGCGTGCCTGTGCATCCTAATGTCGCGTGCCTGTGTATCCTAATGTCGCGTGCCTGTGTATCATAATGTCGCGTGCCTGTGTATCCTAATGTCGCGTGCCTGTGTATCCTAATGTCGCGTGCCTGTGTATCCTAATGTCGCGTGCCTGTGTATCATAATGTCGCGTGCCTGTGCATCCTAATGTCGCGTGCCTGTGCATCCTAATGTCGCGTGCCTGTGTATCCTAATGTCGCGTACCTGTGTATCCTAATGTCGCGTGCCTGTGTATCCTAATGTCGCGTGCCTGTGTATCCTAATGTCGCGTGCCTGTGTATCCTAATGTCGCGTGCCTGTGTATCCTAATGTCGCGTGCCTGTGTATCCTAATGTCGCGTGCCTGTGTATCATAATGTCGCGTGCCTGTGTATCCTAATGTCGCGTGCCTGTGTATCCTAATGTCGCGTGCCTGTGTATTCTAATGTCGCGTGCCTGTGTATCCTAATGTCGCGTGCCTGTGTGTCCTAATGTCGCGTGCCTGTGTATCCTAATGTCGCGTGCCTGTGTATCCTAATGTCGCGTGCCTGTGTATCCTAATGTCGCGTGCCTGTGTATCCTAATGTCGCGTGCCTGTGTATCCTAATGTCGCGTGCCTGTGTATCATAATGTCGCGTGCCTGTGTATCCTAATGTCGCGTGCCTGTGTATCCTAATGTCGCGTGCCTGTGTATCCTAATGTCGCGTGCCTGTGTATCCTAATGTCGCGTGCCTGTGTATCATAATGTCGCGTGCCTGTGTATCCTAATGTCGCGTGCCTGTGTATCCTAATGTCGCGTGCCTGTGTATCCTAATGTCGCGTGCCTGTGTATCCTAATGTCGCGTGCCTATGTATCATAATGTCGCGTGCCTGTGTATCCTAATGTCGCGTGCCTGTGTATCCCAATGTCGCGTGCCTGTGTATCCTAATGTCGCGTGCCTGTGTATCCTAATGTCGCGTGCCTGTGTATCCTAATGTCGCGTGCCTGTGTATCATAATGTCGCGTGCCTGTGTATCCTAATGTCGCGTACCTGTGTATCCTAATGTCGCGTGCCTGTGTATCCTAATGTCGCGTGCCTGTGTATCCTAATGTCGCGTGCCTGTGTATCCTAATCTCGCGTGCCTGTGTATCCTAATGTCGCGTGCCTGTGTATCCTAATGTCGCGTGCCTGTGTATCCTAATGTCGCGTGCCTGTGTATCCTAATGCCGCGTGCCTGTGTATCATAATGTCGCGTGCCTGTGTATCCTAATGTCGCGTGTCTGTGTATCCTAATGTCGCGTGCCTGTGTATCCTAATGTCGCGTGCCTGTGTATCCTAATGTCGCGTGCCTGTGTATCCAAATGTCGCGTGGGCGATTTGTCGTCCGTATCAGTTGATAACACAATCATCGTCGTGGCCGTGTGATTATAATGCAGGGTTGTTTTCGTTGACTATATAAGGTCATTGTGACTATACCAGAAAAAAAACCGAAATGGAAAAGTAATGTGCAACAGCCAAAATGAAAAGCTAGAGCTTTTATTTCCGCCAATTGTCATGAAATATGACACAACAACAAGATCGGCAATACAAACCGTTAATCTAAACAAGAAAAGAAGATGCATGCATCAGATCGCCCATGAATTATTTTACAAAAAAATAGCCACATACATTGGGGAAATGTTATAAAGTTAATATTAGAAATTCAAATATACGCATCTATCAGAACGAGATATCTGGTGTGCTCACGACCAAGCACACGATGCTTACATGGCCAAATTACCCCTAGATAAGAAGCTTGATCGTGCATGTACTATTTGACAAATACATGCTCATAAATGTGGGCTATATGGTTTGACGATCTATAGATTCAAATCGTGAGATCCAATATGCAGACGGACAGATGCGGACTGTAACGTAATCCAAATACTTTAATGACGCAAAGAGTATAAAATCCAAGACGGATGCTGAGGTTCATGTTTCCGGAATTCGGAAAAGAAACGTTTGCTTATCGAGTTGTCACCACAAATATACATATGCAATTTGGGATATATCAAATAGAAGATGCTGCCTATATAATCAAATGCAATAAAGTATGTACATGAAATCAAAGATATTGGCTATATAATCAAATGCAATAACAGTATGTACCCAACCCCTCGTGTCACGCCGCTGTGACCAGCCATGAGAACATACACATAAAATATTCTAACCGACCGGACTGTGTTGCACCCCTCTGTGACGATGTGATCAGCCTTGATGACATACACACGAAATAATCAAAAAGACAAAACAGTGTCCCATGCAATATAAGTACGCACACCCTATCTCCATGTCGCCACGTCTCTACATTGTTGCATGCAATATAAGTATACGTACACCCCAACCCCCAACCCCGTGCCAGCCTCTGTGACGATGTGATCAGCATTGATGACATTATACTTATGAAATAATCAAATATACCAGACAGGGTTCCATGCAATATAAGTACGCACACCCTTACCCCATGTCGCCACGTCTCTACACGGGACATATTGTAACATGTGAAAACATGCACACGAAATGTTCAACAGACATGGTCCCATGCAATATAAGTGCGTATACGTCAATCCTATGTCGCCGCGTCCCTACATCTAACCAGTCGTGAGAACGTGCACATGAAATTGTCAAACATATCCGACAGTGTCACAATCAATAACAATATCAGAAAAAAGTACGTACTGCACCCAACCACATGTCGCCGGGCCCCTACCTGTGATGACTAGAAGTGAAAACATGCACATGAAATAAAAGCTATTGCATATACATGTATAATCAAATGCAATAAAAGTATGTATACCCAACCCTTTGTACCACGCCGCTGCATTGACCAGCCATGAGAACATACACATGAAATGTTCAAACCGACCGGACAGTGTTGCATGCAATGTAAGTATACCCCAACCCCCTGTGCCACCCTCTGTGACGATGTGATCAGCCTTGGTGACATACACATGAAATAATCAAATAGACCAGCATGCATTATAAGTACGCACACCCTAACCCCACGTCGCCACGTCTCTACACGGGACATATTGTGACATGTGAAAACATGCACATGAAGTGTTCAAACAGACATAGTCCCATGTAATATAAGTGCGTACACGTCAATCACATGTCGCAGTGTCCCTACATCTAACCAGTCGTGAGAACATGCACATGAAATTGTCAAACAGGCCCGACAGTGTCACAATCAATATTAGAAAAAAACAGTACATACGTGCATCCCAATCGCCCGTCGCCGCCTCCCTACATGTGATGACCAGACGTGAAAACATGCGCATGAAATTTTCAATTAGACCCGATAGTGTCCCATACAATATAAGTACTTACACCCCAACCCCCTTTCACTGCGTCCTTACTTGTGACCCACCGTGAAAACACGCACATGGTATTGAGTTTGTTTTAATTCATATTTTTATAAACCTATTTACTTTACTAAAGGTCAGTAATAATATTAACTGTTTTACTTTTAATTAACTATTTGCTTCGTCTCATCGTAAACACGCCACTACAAAGTTTCCGTCCATGTACAAAATATCGTATCAATTTTTAATTCACTTCACGTAACAAACTTCAGTTAAAATACTCATTAAGTGGTTACCAAGAACTAATAACTGCACATTACCTCTTTTAAAACTGACTCTCATTTTACAGATTTTCTCCATAACCGCAAACCAGACGACATCAATTTCAAAATAATTCCGACCTCTATACAGGAGATCATCCTCACATGTTTCTCTATGACTGGGAAAGTATCAAGGGATTTCAATGGTATATCAACTAAACTTATCAAGGAAACAATTGAGGAGATAGCCCCAGCATTATTGCATATTTTTAACTTGTCTTTAGAGCATGGAATAGTCCCTAACAAAATGAAAATTTCTAAAGTAGTCCCGATCCCAAAAAATGCTACCACTTATGAAATTTCCAACTACAGACCTATCAGCATTCTTCCAGCTAATTCTAAACTTCTAGAAAAAATAATGCATAAACGATTACTAGACTTCTGAAATGAACAAAACGTTCTCTATAAACACCAATACGGCTTCCGACCTCATCATTCAACTTCCAATCCTGTATTGCACCTCCTCGATCAAGTTGTCTCAAATAATGACAAAATGACAAGAGACCCCACTTTAGCTCTATTTCTTGACATCTCAAAAGCATTTGACACGATAAATCACGATATTTTACTTCATAAACTAGATCACTATGGCATAAGAGGGACAGCATACTCGTGGTTTCAGAGCTATCTGCAAAATAGACGGCAATATGTTGAACTCAATGGTGCCCCATGGTTCCATTCTCGGACCGATAATTATCTTAATTTACGTTAACGATATGTCAAATTCGACAACCATGGATATCTTATCATACGACTCTAGTAGTGGGGGGGATAGTTGCAAAATCGTTCACTTTGTGATAGAAGCGCCAAACTTTCAGAGTTTGTTAAGTAGTTGTTGAGTATCACTAAACTGGCTGGTTCCAGATTTTGGAGGTCACCTTGACCTTCAATTTGACCTTGACCTTTTTGAAAATCTCAGTTTTTGGGTTGGGTGGTTTATGCCATCCTCTTCTTGTGAAAATCGCATCTTCTCACAGTTTTCTCAATACAGTTATAGTTGGGAGGTGACTACGGTTCATTTGGGCCAAAACATATCTAAATTTTCATAAGATGGCCGCCAATATGGCCGCCGGAAGTTGAAAATGTGACAATTTTTCACAAATATCTTCTAGTTCAATTCATGCTGTTTGGAACTGGTTGAGTAATGCAACTTTATTTTGTGTTTTGTATATTAACCGATCATTGGAGCAATTAAATATGCAATTATTGTGGTCCTAGCCCCTTCCGATCCCTCAAAACTTCGATTTTACAGGATGCGGTATAAAATTTCACAAAAAATCACAATTGGGAATCTAGTCATATTTCAACAAGAAATGAACATAACTTTGTAATGTAAGTGAGGCATATCATTACCTATGAATATTCCAAATCACTGGAACCAAAATTCTTACTTTGGCTCAAAATGGCTGCCAATATGGCCGCCAAAATATGGAAAATGGTAAATATTACACCAGCGTCTCCTGCAATCATTTGCAAGTTGTGGTTGATATTAAAATTGGCAATTATGCATTCTATACATTGAATACTAACATGTCTGATGCACCATGGTTAATTGTTACTATTGTCACCACTGACATCGTCAAAAATATTGGACTTTTCTCTCAAAAACTTGACATAAATATTGGCAAAAATTCACTTTTCAGGTTTGGACCATTTTTTCAGGTAAAATGTAACTATCTTTGGATTGAAAGGTTTTTATTGTTTTGGTCTATCTTAAATGTGTCTCACTACGGTGTTTATAGACCAAATTGCTCAAGATGGCTTCCAAAATGGCAACCAAATTTGTAAAATGTTAATTTTTTACATATATCCCGAACATTCTCTGCATTATCCGAAAATGTAGCAAAATGTGACTCACTTGGTTATTATACGTGTTAGTTAATTAACTGACAACTAAATGTTCTATTCTGGTTGTCCCACTTCCGTATGGGGCAAAATAAATTCATTTTAAAGTATGTAATTTTGCCGAGCACCTCTTTTGTGATTTTGGCCATAGTTATTGAAAGGAAATGGGCAGAACTTTGAGACAGAATTGAGATGGACCATAATATTTGGCTATTCTGGTCCATTATGCTAAGAAAATGTCAACTGAATACAGTGTGGATGCCACGATCGTAGCCAGGGAGTTACTCTATGATCATACGTGAGGTGAATAGGTATACAGTGAGTTATTGTATGTCATGACTTATGTGAATAGGTATACAATGAGTGACTATATGGTTATGAGTGGGTTGTCCATTGTAAGATATATGTATACAAGGAGATGTCATGGTCAGGTGTGAGGTGAATCGGTATGCATGGAGTGACTGTATAGTGTATGATTGTGTATATCCAGGTGTGCCTGTATGGGCATTGGTGTGGTGTATGGATATAGCTACATGGTCATCTATGTGTTGATTATGTATATATGGAGTGACTCTAAGGGCATGGGTGTGATGTACATGTGGTGTCTGTATGATCATAAATGGGTGTGTTGGTAAATAGGGTGTGATTTGATGGTTACGGGTAATGTGTATAGGTATACATGGAATGACTGTACGGACATGATTGAATATGATTACCTGGAGTAAGCTTGGTGGACATTGTCGAGTGTGTGAGTATATAGGGAGCGTCTTTGTGGGATGCATATTTATATATCTTATGGATGTATTATCATTGGTTGGTGTATAGGGATTAGCTCTATTATCATGGATGGCATGTATGATTATACAGTGAATTGCTGAATTGTCATGTGTGAGGTGTATATGCAAGTATGGATTGTTTGGGTGGTTGTGTGTATATCTGGAAGGGCTGAATGGCCATTAGTGAGGTTTACTTGTATGCTTGGAGTGAATCTATGGTCTAGGGTGGGCTGTATATGTATATTGAGTGGTTATATGACTATGTGTGTCGATATAGGTATACAGGTAGTGAATGTATGGTCAATGGTGAGATGAGTACATGTATGTATACAAGTAGTGACAGTATGGTCATAAATATAATGGACATCTATACAGGGGGTGACTATTAAAATGGTCATGTGTCAGGCGTATGAGTATACCTGGTGTTCCTGTTTGGTGACTCGTGGCGGTATGGTCATGTGTAGGTTATATCAGTATACACATGTGTTGCTTTTTGTCATGGGCAAGGGATATGTGTATATAGCAAGTGGCTATATGGCCATGGATAAAGTGCATATGCATACATGGAGTGACTATACTGACATGGCTGGGATGTATTAGTATATATTGAGTGACTATGCGGCTATGGTGTGACAAATAGGGATACAGGGAGTGACATGGCCAATGTTGAGGTGAATATGTATGCAAGGATTGACCATGGTCGTGTATGAATGTTTTGAATAGGTACACACGGTGTGACTATATGGCCATAGGTCAGGTACCATTGGTGAAGGTATGTGTATGAAGCGAATGGCTATATGGCTATATGGCCATTGGTGAGGTGCATATGTATACCCGGAGTGACTTTATGGTCATTGTTGATGTATATATTGATTGTCTATTTGACCACGTGTTTGGAGAATATGTATACAGGGGATGACCTTATGGCCAATGGTGAACTGAATGGGTATACAAGGAATGACTATATAGTTATCGGTCATGTTTAGAAGTATCCCCGGTGTGCCTGTATCGTGACGCGTGGCTGTAAGGTCACCCGTGGTCATGGGTCAGGTGTACATTTATACAGTGGGTCACTATATTGTTATGTCTGTGGTGTTTATGTATATAAGTAATGACTGTGTGGTAATAGGTGGCCATCGTTTTCCGTGTTTAACGCCCCCCCCATGTTTTTAAACACCATCAAGATAGAGAACTCTCTGACATGACCTCTCCATTGATTAACATATCCTTGAGTTATTGTGTCACCCAAGGTACACATGTACAACCCACCCATTACCTCAGTCACTCCATATTTACATAAACACAACACAAATGACAACATAGTCACCCACTTTATACACGTACACCTGATCATACAGCCATACTTGGTTATACCCATACATACCACAAACGACGATACAGCCACGAGTCACCATGTATGAACACCAGGTATACACATACACCCGACACATGGCCATATAGTCACTCTATGTATACATATTCACTGCATTCACGATCATACGGTCACGCGTTGTATACCTATTCACCTCACCGTGGACTATACAGCCACTACATGTATACTTATTCGCATATCCATTACCATAGAGTAAATCCAGTTATACATATGCACATCACCAATGGTGAGCCCTTCCAGATATACCAATACCCGCACATACAACATCTCATAAGTTCCACACTTGCCATACTCATGATCATGCATCTACTACCCATACACCATCAATGATAACACATCCACAACATATATAAAGATACAACCCGCCGTTGCCAACAGGGCACTCCCCATATACCCACACATCATCCATGACCATACAATAACTCGCGGTATACCTAGTAATAGTATACTCATCTACGATCATAGAGTAACTCCCTGGCTGTCATCTTGGCTTCCACCCTGTATCCAGTTGATAAATTTTTATCATAATGGGCCAGACTATACCCACATATCATGGTTCATCTCAGTTCCGTCTCAAAGTTCTGCCCATTTCCTTTCAATAATATGGCCATAATCACAAAAGAGGTTATCCGCAAAATTCCATACTGCAACTTTAAAATGAATTTGTCATGCCCCATACGGAACTAGGATAAACATAATAGAACATAGTTGTCAGTTAATTAACTAACAGGTATAATAACCAAGTGAGTCACAATTTGCTACCTTTTCGGATAACGCAGAGAATAATTTTCTGGATATGTGTAAAAAATTTACTTTTTACAAATTTGGTTGCCATTTTGGAAGCCATCTTGAGCAATTTAGTCTATAAACACCATAGTGTGACACATTTAAGATAGGTCAAAACAATAAACACATTTGATACCAAAGGTAGTTGCATTTTATTTGAAAAAATGGTCGAACCTTGAAAAGTGATTTTTTGCCGATATATATGTCAAGTTTGTGAGAGAAAAATCCAATATACCTGGTGATGTCAGTGGTGACAATAGTAACAATGACACATGGTGTATCAGACATGTTAGTATTCAATGTATAGAATACAGATTAGCCAATGTTATACATCAACCACAACTTGTAAGCAATTGCATGACACCCTGGTGCAATATTTACAATTTTCCATATTTTGGCGGCCATTTTGAGCCAAGGTAAGATTTTTGGTTCCAGAGAATTGGAATATTTATAGGTAATGATATGCCTCACTTGCATTACAATTTTCTTTTCATTTCTAGTTGAAATATGACTAGAATCCCAATTGTGATATTTTTGTAAAATTTTGTACCGCGTTCTGTAAAATCGAATTTTTGACGGATTGGAAGGGGTTAGGGCCCCAATAATTGCATATTTAATTGCTGCAATGATCGGTTAATATACAAAACACAAAATAAAGTTGCATTACTCAACCAGTTCCAAACAGCAGGAAATGAACTAGAAGATATTTGTGAAAAAATGTCATATTTTCAACTTCCGGCGGCCATATTGGCGGCCATCTTATGATAATTTAGATATGTTTTGGCCCAAATGAACCGTGGTCACCTCCCAACTATAATTGTATTGAGAAATCTGTGAGAAGATGCGATTTTCACAAGAAAAGGATAGCATAAACCACCCAACCCAAAAACTGAGATTTTCAAAAAGGTCAAGGTCAAATTGAAGGTCAAGGTGACCTCCAAAATCTGGAACCAGCCAGTTTAGTGATACTCACCAACCACTTAACAAATTCTGAAAGTTTGGCGCTTCTATCACAAAGTGAACGATTTTTATGTTTTCCTGTAATTATCCCCCCCACTATAGTAACTGGTGAACAAAATGGCATCCTTGTAGAAAGTTATGTGAATAATGAGTTATGCTAATACACACAGAGAACAATGATGACAAATGGAACTTTATAAAGGTTTACTTAAATAACACGGAAATAAACAAGATAGTAAATCTTGAACACGATTCCCCCACAAAAATCTTAGGAATCCATATAGATGACTTTCAAAAAACATGTGTCTTCTGTTTGTTCTAAAATGGTGAATGCCATATACACCATCGTTAAAGTTAAACAATTCTTTCCTGGTAGCGCACTTAAAACATTATATTATGCTCTAATACAAAAGCATCTTGTCTACAGTGTTCAAATACGGCACTGCGGTCAAAAAAAAATTCATTCTTCAAAAACGCGCGATACGATTTTTATGTAATAAGAAATATAGAAGACACATAGAACCACTTTTAAAAAAAGAAAATATACTCAAAATCTATGATATCCACAAATTCCAAGCTGCTGTTTTCATGCATGATTGGTATTCTATGCGCTTAATAGAATCATTCACCGACATGTTTACCAAACACAAAACCGGACCAGACACCCGGCAAAAGCACCCACTATTTTTAAAAACACCAAGGACATCTTGGTCCCAACAACTACCATTTCATTCTTATCCAACAATATGAAACAACTTAGATAACGAATTTACATCATACCAAACCAGACACGCATTCAAACGGCGTTTACATGACGATTGTATTAAAAAATATTCTGCAACCATTAAATGCAGCAAAGATGTCCCGACTGCGTGGTAGCTCGGTCAATAGAGTGACCTCCCCTACATCGCAATCCACAACCTCACTCAGCACATTCCTACTCGACTTTCAAGGAACACCCCACTGACAAGAAAGAGACAAACCATCGAGTAGCCCATAAGCAATTTATCTATACGTAAATTGCATGCATATAATCCATTTAAATGCAACCATTATGTGATACATAATTATATAGCCGTGCATTGTACAAGAAATCTTGACCGCCTATCGTAACATCTATTCATCTTTAAGGGGGTGACAGTAAGACAGTCTAGCCTGACTATGCCACCTCCTCGAATATACAATACAATATTTGTAAAATGTATTACGCATTAATATGTGTATATTGAAATAAAATATCCTATCCTATCCTATCCTATCCTATCCTATGCACACACTTCGTACATATCCCCTTAAAGTATATCGGTGAGATACTAGAAACCTGTGTAATATATATACACTACACACAACTGTACTCAAGCAATACACACGCGAAATATTACTTGCGTTCGTTCCTTTACTTATCCATTTATACTACTATATCGTATACGATATAGTAGTATAAATGGATATTTTAATACCCTCGTATACTTGGGTGTTTCAACACCCAAGTACGTTTGGGAAATACCCTCGCATACTTGGTGTTTTAATACCATCGTATACCTGGGTGTTTTACTACTCTTGCTTTTTGTGTGTTTTAATACTCTCGTATACTAGGGTTATTGTAATACCCTCGCACACGCATAAAGGCAACCTGCCCAACGTCGGGGTGGGTTCAGAATTTTGGCAAATTCCACCGAAAATAGCAGAGGGGGAAATCGGGCAAAAATCAAACATCGAGATAAAACAAATTTGACGAGTGGATGTGATAGGTAGAATCCAAGCGCAACTTTAGTGTCATTTTCTAACTTTTAGAGCGAACGATTTACTCGTGGCGACGCTATGTAACTTAAATACGTATAGTTAAGTATCACTAACCTATTTTAGCGTCAAACCCAAACGGGCTAACGAAGGAGCGATGTTAATACACGAGCAGGCAAGTCGGTACACTATAGGTACGCCCCTAAAGTTTGACCGCTCTAATATAAAAGCAACCTGTCTAATGGAGAGTGTGCATCGGAGTGGATCAAACTTGGCAATTCCACCGAAAATCTTGAAGGGAAATATATGGCAAAAATAAAACATCGGGATAAAAATATTTTGACGAGTGCATGGATTTGATGGGTAGTATCGACACGCAACTTTAGTGCGATTTTCTAAGTTCTAGAGTGGACAGTTTACTCCTGGTAGCGTATACCGTTTTAACATGTGATATGTGTTATAATACCCTCTATTTCTGCCGCCAAATAAAAACGGGCTAATGTAGGACCAAGGCTAATGCACGCGCAGGTACATTGATATATCCAGGGTGTGGAAAGGATAAAGGTGTAGATAAGTGTTGTGTGTAGCGTTAAGGGTATAGGTATCATCATGTTATAAATAGGGTAAATGAAAATTTTGGATAGTGTTTATTTTAAAGGTGATCGTGTTATGCAAAGAATTTTGGTTTTGATTAGGCTTGTATGTATATGATTAGAGTTATCGATATGGTTATGGTGTAGGTTAAGTATATGGTTATGGATATGGTTAGCACGAGTGTTATGGATATGCTTAGTCGTATTGATTGGGTTAGGATTAAGGAAGGGATTGATGACAATGATGTTAGTGTTATAGACAGGGTTATGGTTATCGGTGTGTTTATAGAGGGGTTTAGGGTTATGGAGTGGGTTATGGTTATGGATTGGATAGGGGTTGGTAGAGTGTTAAGTTTTTTAAAGAAGGGGATCGGGGATGGGAAATATGCATGTATAAAAATTCTGCATTCTGTAAGTATCAAAATTCTGCAGGCCAGAATTTTAACCATCTAGTTGCATTCGATAAATAAACATATTTATATGTACGTGTGGCCGTTTCTCAACTAACCTCAATAGAGTGGCGATTATAATTCGCCTCATGATGAACCATGATCTGAATAGATCGATGAACGTATACTGTTTATCTTGGTCGACGCTCTCGTCTTCAGTGATGACGTCAAATACGGTGCTGAGATCTGGACAGGGCCGACGGTTGAATTTTGCTACCATCTTAAGCGATTCTCCTGCTTTCTTAGTTTTTCCGTGGACAACATGCCATCGCAGACTCTCGCGAACAAATCTGTTGGGGATAAAGTGATTTCTGTCACTTTAAAGTAGAAAAATGGTGCACCAACTCATATTTGGCAAGTCAACTTTTCCCTATGGCATTATAGTGCTTTAACGTAATTCCTCGTGCATAACTTGCATAACGTTTGTTGAAATACAGTCAGCGGAATGTGTCGGCAATACATGCAAATCGAAAATACTGCATGTCATATATAAGTTGAAAATATATTAAATATCAAACGAATCTGAGGGTGGTGATACAACATTAAATGGCACCGCCGACTATCAGTGCATGTCAAAGGGGGCACTCGGTGTAGCATTTCTTTCGATACAATGTCATATGGGGCATAAATGTACATATCGATGGAAGATTTATATATGCAGGGTCTTTGCTACCGGCGATGTCCAATACCCACTCCCCCGCCGAACAGCAGAGGGGCCCGTAACGCGGCGCTGCTCCCGCCCACACTCATTATACCAATGCAAAAAAAAATAATATATATATATATATATATATATTTCTGAATTACCCACTAATCTCGTTATAACAATTGATAATGACGATGTCTTTTGTTTAGCTTGTGCAGATAAATTATCAGCCGATGTGTTTTCATTTAACGTTTAATGAGATTGTAACGTGTTTTATGGATTTTTGATTTGACAAGACTCGGAGGGGTAAAACATGTTAATGGTTCTACATATTGTTTGAGTAATATCAATCTGGATTTTTGACGCCCTTGGGAGATAATATTCGGTGTTCAAAATAAATTATATGCTATGGATAGTAATGTAATTGAGAGGCGTTTGTGCTACACTTGTATTAATTGAAAGAAGAAGTCTTCGCCGACCTATTCGTGTCCATCGATGCCATTGTGCTCGGAAAATGGCTAAAATTGTTAGTTTTCTGAAGGGTGGTAAATCGGGGGAAATCCCATCGTTTTCTCTTGTCTCTACTATGCTACCATAACGTAATGCATGCATGCGTATATATATAGGGACGGTGCATACGGAGATTGTGGTGGAGAGTAGCAGCGGGGCGCACTACAGGCCCCTGTGCCGCCGAATAGCCGAATAATAACACTGTGCAACAATAGTAAATTCGGCGGTTTAAAATAAGAAAGTTCGAAATTTCAAGCGTGGGTATCGGTAGCAAATGGTAAATAAAAGGATGTGCATCTGACTCTGTTGCCGATTGTATAAGCCTATATGAAAAGTGTTGCAAGCGCGGATCATGTTTGAAAAAAATTCAGTCGCGCCTCTCCATTGAGTGAGTTTCCTATGCCACTAAATATAGAAACTATAGCCGTCGATGTTAAACATCAGAAGTTTTAAGCAATAGGATATAAAGCTGGCTATTATCTTTGAAGTTTACGTACATCATTCCACACAGGTAGGGGATTGAGAACGCCGCTGTTGTCATTGCCACGTGTCTGTAGTCTCTCAGTCCGTAGGCTACTCCAGCGAAAATGATGAGCCCGGTCTCCCAGAATGGGATGCAGTTGGCGAGATGTCTGTATTTTCTCCCTACGAATTCCATTGGGTACAACTCGTCTATTGAAGATATCGAGCCCTGAGACATGCCTGTAACATTATATTGAGGTTTGAATATAACTTATATTTGTTCACGAATAACGATATTTTATAACAGCCAGTATGTGGTCAACATTTAAATGATCTTCGAATATATTACAATTTACCCACTTTAATTTTGAGTGTGTATATGAGAAGTTACCCACTTTACTTTTGGGTGTATATATGATAAGTTACCCACTTTACTTTTGGGTGTATATATGAAAAGTTACCCACTTTACTTTTGAGTGTGTATATGAAAAGTTACCCACTTTACTTTTGAGTGTATATATGACAAGTTACCCACTTTACTTTTGAGTGTTTATATGACAAGTTACCCACTTAACTTTTGAGTGTTTATATGACAAGTTACCCACTTTACTTTTGAGTGTATATATGATAAGTTACCCACTTTACTTTTGAGTGTTTATATGACAAGTTACCCACTTTACTTTTGAGTGTTTATATGACAAGTTACCCACTTTACTTTTGAGTGTATATATGATAAGTTACCCACTTAACTTTTGAGTGTATATATGACAAGTTACCAACTTTACTTTTGAGTGTATATATGACAAGTTACCCACTTTACTTTTGAGTGTTTATATGATAAGTTACCCACTTTACTTTTGAGTGTTTATATGACAAGTTACCCACTTTACTTTTGAGTGTATATATGATAAGTTACCCACTTTACTTTTGAGTGTATATATGATAAGTTACCCACTTTACATTTGAGTGTATATATGACAGGTTACCCACTTTACTTTTGAGTGTTTATATGATAAGTTACCCACTTTACTTTTGGGTGTATATATGATAAGTTACCCACTTTACTTTTGAGTGTATATATGATAAGTAACCCACTTTACTTTTGAGTGTTTATATGAAAAGTTACCCACTTTACTTTTGAGTGTATATATGATAAGTTACCCACTTTACTTTTGGGTGTATATATGATAAGTTACCCACTTTACTTTTGGGTGTATATATGACAGGTTACCCACTTTACTTTTGAGTGTATATATGATAAGTTACCCACTTTACTTTTGAGTGTATATATGATAAGTTACCCACTTTACTTTTGAGTGTATATATGATAAGTTACCCACTTTACTTTTGAGTGTATATATGATAAGTTACCCACTTTACTTTTGAGTGTTTATATGACAAGTTACCAACTTTACTTTTGGGTGTATATATGATAAGTTACCCACTTTACTTTTGAGTGTATATATGATAAGTAACCCACTTTACTTTTGAGTGTATATATGATAAGTAACCCACTTTACTTTTGAGTGTATATATGATAAGTAACCCACTTTACTTTTGAGTGTATATATGACAGGTTACCCACTTTACATTTGAGTGTTTATATGATAAGTAACCCACTTTACTTTTGAGTGTATATATGATAAGTAACCCACTTTACTTTTGAGTGTATATATGACAGGTTACCCACTTTACATTTGAGTGTTTATATGATAAGTTACCCACTTTACATTTGAGTGTATATATGATAAGTTACCCACTTTACTTTTGAGTGTATATATGATAAGTAACCCACTTTACTTTTGAGTGTATATATGATAAGTAACCCACTTTACTTTTGAGTGTATATATGATAAGTAACCCACTTTACTTTTGAGTGTATATATGACAGGTTACCCACTTTACATTTGAGTGTTTATATGATAAGTAACCCACTTTACTTTTGAGTGTATATATGATAAGTTACCCACTTTACTTTTGAGTGTATATATGATAAGTTACCCACTTTACTTTTGAGTGTATATATGATAAGTAACCCACTTTACTTTTGAGTGTATATATGATAAGTTACCCACTTTACTTTTGAGTGTTTATATGACAAGTTACCCACTTTACTTTTGAGTGTATATATGATAAGTAACCCACTTTACTTTTGAGTGTATATATGAAAAGTTACCCACTTTACTTTTGAGTGTATATATGATAAGTTACCCACTTTACTTTTGAGTGTTTATATGAAAAGTTACCCACTTTACTTTTGGGTGTATATATGATAAGTTACCCACTTTACTTTTGAGTGTATATATGATAAGTTACCCACTTTACATTTGAGTGTATATATGACAGGTTACCCACTTTACATTTGAGTGTTTATATGATAAGTTACCCACTTTACATTTGAGTGTATATATGATAAGTAACCCACTTTACTTTTGAGTGTGTATATGAAAAGTTACCCACTTTACTTTTGAGTGTATATATGATAAGTTACCCACTTTACTTTTGAGTGTTTATATGAAAAGTTACCCACTTTACTTTTGGGTGTATATATGATAAGTTACCCACTTTACTTTTGAGTGTATATATGATAAGTTACCCACTTTACATTTGAGTGTATATATGACAGGTTACCCACTTTACATTTGAGTGTTTATATGAAAAGTTACCCACTTTACTTTTGAGTGTATATATGATAAGTTACCCACTTTACTTTTGAGTGTTTATATGATAAGTTACCCACTTTACTTTTGAGTGTTTATATGAAAAGTTACCCACTTTACTTTTGAGTGTATATATGATAAGTTACCCACTTTACTTTTGAGTGTTTATATGATAAGTTACCCACTTTACTTTTGAGTGTATATATGATAAGTAACCCACTTTACTTTTGAGTGTATATATGATAAGTAACCCACTTTACTTTTGAGTGTATATATGATAAGTTACCCACTTTACTTTTGAGTGTGTATATGACAGGTTACCCACTTTACATTTGAGTGTTTATATGAAAAGTTACCCACTTTACTTTTGAGTGTATATATGATAAGTTACCCACTTTACATTTGAGTGTATATATGACAGGTTACCCACTTTACATTTGAGTGTTTATATGAAAAGTTACCCACTTTACTTTTGAGTGTATATATGATAAGTTACCCACTTTACATTTGAGTGTATATATGACAGGTTACCCACTTTACATTTGAGTGTTTATATGAAAAGTTACCCACTTTACTTTTGAGTGTATATATGACAGGTTACCCACTTTACATTTGAGTGTTTATATGAAAAGTTACCCACTTTACTTTTGAGTGTATATATGATAAGTTACCCACTTTACATTTGAGTGTATATATGACAGGTTACCCACTTTACATTTGAGTGTTTATATGAAAAGTTACCCACTTTACTTTTGAGTGTATATATGACAGGTTACCCACTTTACATTTGAGTGTTTATATGAAAAGTTACCCACTTTACTTTTGAGTGTATATATGATAAGTTACCCACTTTACATTTGAGTGTATATATGACAGGTTACCCACTTTACATTTGAGTGTTTATATGAAAAGTTACCCACTTTACTTTTGAGTGTATATATGATAAGTTACCCACTTTACATTTGAGTGTATATATGACAGGTTACCCACTTTACATTTGAGTGTTTATATGAAAAGTTACCCACTTTACTTTTGAGTGTATATATGATAAGTTACCCACTTTACATTTGAGTGTATATATGACAGGTTACCCACTTTACATTTGAGTGTTTATATGAAAAGTTACCCACTTTACTTTTGAGTGTATATATGATAAGTTACCCACTTTACTTTTGAGTGTTTATATGATAAGTTACCCACTTTACTTTTGAGTGTATATATGATAAGTTACCCACTTTACTTTTGAGTGTATATATGATAAGTTACCCACTTTACTTTTGAGTGTTTATATGATAAGTTACCCACTTTACTTTTGAGTGTATATATGATAAGTAACCCACTTTACTTTTGAGTGTATATATGATAAGTAACCCACTTTACTTTTGAGTGTATATATGAAAAGTTACCCACTTTACTTTTGAGTGTATATATGATAAGTTACCCACTTTACTTTTGAGTGTATATATGATAAGTTACCCACTTTACTTTTGAGTGTATATATGATAAGTTACCCACTTTACTTTTGAGTGTATATATGATAAGTTACCCACTTTACTTTTGAGTGTTTATATGATAAGTTACCCACTTTACTTTTGAGTGTATATATGATAAGTAACCCACTTTACTTTTGAGTGTATATATGATAAGTAACCCACTTTACTTTTGAGTGTATATATGAAAAGTTACCCACTTTACTTTTGAGTGTATATATGATAAGTTACCCACTTTACTTTTGAGTGTATATATGATAAGTTACCCACTTTACTTTTGGGTGTATATATGACAGGTTACCCACTTTACATTTGAGTGTTTATATGAAAAGTTACCCACTTTACTTTTGAGTGTATATATGATAAGTTACCCACTTTACTTTTGAGTGTTTATATGATAAGTTACCCACTTTACTTTTGAGTGTATATATGATAAGTTACCCACTTTACTTTTGAGTGTATATATGATAAGTTACCCACTTTACTTTTGAGTGTTTATATGATAAGTTACCCACTTTACTTTTGAGTGTATATATGATAAGTAACCCACTTTACTTTTGAGTGTATATATGATAAGTAACCCACTTTACTTTTGAGTGTATATATGAAAAGTTACCCACTTTACTTTTGAGTGTATATATGATAAGTTACCCACTTTACTTTTGAGTGTATATATGATAAGTTACCCACTTTACTTTTGAGTGTATATATGATAAGTTACCCACTTTACTTTTGAGTGTATATATGATAAGTTACCCACTTTACTTTTGAGTGTTTATATGATAAGTTACCCACTTTACTTTTGAGTGTATATATGATAAGTAACCCACTTTACTTTTGAGTGTATATATGATAAGTAACCCACTTTACTTTTGAGTGTATATATGAAAAGTTACCCACTTTACTTTTGAGTGTATATATGATAAGTTACCCACTTTACTTTTGAGTGTATATATGATAAGTTACCCACTTTACTTTTGGGTGTATATATGACAGGTTACCCACTTTACTTTTGAGTGTATATATGATAAGTAACCCACTTTACTTTTGAGTGTATATATGATAAGTTACCCACTTTACTTTTGAGTGTATATATGATAAGTTACCCACTTTACTTTTGAGTGTGTATATGAAAAGTTACCCACTTTACTTTTGAGTGTATATATGATAAGTAACCCACTTTACATTTGAGTGTATATATGACAGGTTACCCACTTTACATTTGAGTGTATATATGATAAGTTACCCACTTTACTTTTGAGTGTTTATATGATAAGTTACCCACTTTACTTTTGAGTGTATATATGATAAGTTACCCACTTTACTTTTGAGTGTATATATGATAAGTAACCCACTTTACTTTTGAGTGTGTATATGAAAAGTTACCCACTTTACTTTTGAGTGTATATATGATAAGTAACCCACTTTACATTTGAGTGTATATATGACAGGTTACCCACTTTACATTTGAGTGTATATATGATAAGTTACCCACTTTACTTTTGAGTGTGTATATGAAAAGTTACCCACTTTACTTTTGAGTGTATATATGACAGGTTACCCACTTTACATTTGAGTGTATATATGACAGGTTACCCACTTTACATTTGAGTGTATATATGATAAGTTACCCACTTTACTTTTGATTGTATATATGATAAGTTACCCACTTTACTTTTGAGTGTTTATATGATAAGTTACCCACTTTACTTTTGAGTGTTTATATGAAAAGTTACCCACTTTACTTTTGGGTGTATATATGATAAGTTACCCACTTTACTTTTCAGTGTATATATGATAAGTTACCCACTTTACATTTGAGTGTATATATGACAGGTTATCCACTTTACATTTGAGTGTTTATATGAAAAGTTACCCACTTTACTTTTGAGTGTATATATGATAAGTTACCCACTTTACTTTTGAGTGTTTATATGATAAGTTACCCACTTTACTTTTGAGTGTATATATGATAAGTAACCCACTTTACTTTTGAGTGTATATATGATAAGTAACCCACTTTACTTTTGAGTGTTTATATGATAAGTTACCCACTTTACTTTTGAGTGTATATATGATAAGTTACCCACTTTACTTTTGAGTGTATATATGATAAGTAACCCACTTTACTTTTGAGTGTATATATGATAAGTTACCCACTTTACTTTTGGGTGTATATATGATAAGTTACCCACTTTACTTTTGAGTGTATATATGATAAGTTACCCACTTTACATTTGAGTGTATATATGACAGGTTACCCACTTTACATTTGAGTGTTTATATGAAAAGTTACCCACTTTACTTTTGAGTGTATATATGATAAGTTACCCACTTTACTTTTGAGTGTTTATATGATAAGTTACCCACTTTACTTTTGAGTGTATATATGATAAGTAACCCACTTTACTTTTGAGTGTATATATGATAAGTAACCCACTTTACTTTTGAGTGTTTATATGATAAGTTACCCACTTTACTTTTGAGTGTATATATGATAAGTTACCCACTTTACTTTTGAGTGTATATATGATAAGTTACCCACTTTACTTTTGAGTGTATATATGATAAGTTACCCACTTTACTTTTGAGTGTATATATGATAAGTAACCCACTTTACTTTTGAGTGTATATATGATAAGTTACCCACTTTACTTTTGAGTGTATATATGATAAGTAACCCACTTTACTTTTGAGTGTATATATGATAAGTAACCCACTTTACTTTTGAGTGTATATATGATAAGTTACCCACTTTACTTTTGAGTGTATATATGATAAGTAACCCACTTTACTTTTGAGTGTATATATGATAAGTAACCCACTTTACTTTTGAGTGTTTATATGATAAGTTACCCACTTTACTTTTGAGTGTATATATGATAAGTTACCCACTTTACTTTTGAGTGTATATATGATAAGTAACCCACTTTACTTTTGAGTGTATATATGATAAGTAACCCACTTTACTTTTGAGTGTATATATGATAAGTTACCCACTTTACTTTTGAGTGTATATATGATAAGTAACCCACTTTACTTTTGAGTGTATATATGATAAGTAACCCACTTTACTTTTGAGTGTTTATATGATAAGTTACCCACTTTACTTTTGAGTGTATATATGATAAGTAACCCACTTTACTTTTGAGTGTTTATATGATAAGTTACCCACTTTACTTTTGAGTGTATATATGATAAGTAACCCACTTTACTTTTGAGTGTATATATGATAAGTTACCCACTTTACTTTTGAGTGTATATATGACAAGTTACCAACTTTACTTTTGAGTGTATATATGATAAGTTACCCACTTTACTTTTGAGTGTATATATGATAAGTAACCCACTTTACTTTTGAGTGTTTATATGATAAGTTACCCACTTTACTTTTGAGTGTTTATATGATAAGTTACCCACTTTACTTTTGAGTGTTTATATGATAAGTTACCCACTTTACTTTTGAGTGTATATATGATAAGTAACCCACTTTACTTTTGAGTGTTTATATGATAAGTTACCCACTTTACTTTTGAGTGTTTATATGATAAGTAACCCACTTTACTTTTGAGTGTTTATATGATAAGTTACCCACTTTACTTTTGAGTGTTTATATGATAAGTTACCCACTTTACTTTTGAGTGTATATATGATAAGTAACCCACTTTACTTTTGAGTGTATATATGATAAGTTACCCACTTTACTTTTGAGTGTATATATGATAAGTTACCCACTTTACTTTTGAGTGTTTATATGATAAGTTACCCACTTTACTTTTGAGTGTTTATATGATAAGTTACCCACTTTACTTTTGAGTGTTTATATGATAAGTTACCCACTTTACTTTTGAGTGTATATATGATAAGTTACCCACTTTACTTTTGAGTGTATATATGATAAGTAACCCACTTTACTTTTGAGTGTTTATATGATAAGTTACCCACTTTACTTTTGAGTGTTTATATGATAAGTAACCCACTTTACTTTTGAGTGTTTATATGATAAGTTACCCACTTTACTTTTGAGTGTTTATATGATAAGTAACCCACTTTACTTTTGAGTGTTTATATGATAAGTTACCCACTTTACTTTTGAGTGTATATATGATAAGTAACCCACTTTACTTTTGAGTGTTTATATGATAAGTTACCCACTTTACTTTTGAGTGTTTATATGATAAGTTACCCACTTTACTTTTGAGTGTTTATATGATAAGTTACCCACTTTACTTTTGAGTGTATATATGATAAGTAACCCACTTTACTTTTGAGTGTATATATGATAAGTAACCCACTTTACTTTTGAGTGTTTATATGATAAGTAACCCACTTTACTTTTGAGTGTTTATATGATAAGTTACCCACTTTACTTTTGAGTGTATATATGATAAGTTACCCACTTTACTTTTGAGTGTTTATATGATAAGTTACCCACTTTACTTTTGAGTGTTTATATGATAAGTAACCCACTTTACTTTTGAGTGTTTATATGATAAGTTACCCACTTTACTTTTGAGTGTATATATGATAAGTTACCCACTTTACTTTTGAGTGTTTATATGATAAGTTACCCACTTTACTTTTGAGTGTATATATGATAAGTTACCCACTTTACTTTTGAGTGTTTATATGATAAGTTACCCACTTTACTTTTGAGTGTATATATGATAAGTAACCCACTTTACTTTTGAGTGTTTATATGATAAGTTACCCACTTTACTTTTGAGTGTATATATGATAAGTTACCCACTTTACTTTTGAGTGTATATATGATAAGTTACCCACTTTACTTTTGAGTGTATATATGATAAGTTACCCACTTTACTTTTGAGTGTATATATGATAAGTAACCCACTTTACTTTTGAGTGTATATATGATAAGTTACCCACTTTACTTTTGAGTGTATATATGATAAGTAACCCACTTTACTTTTGAGTGTATATATGATAAGTAACCCACTTTACTTTTGAGTGTATATATGATAAGTTACCCACTTTACTTTTGAGTGTATATATGATAAGTAACCCACTTTGAATTTGGGTGTATATATGATAAGTAACCCACTTTACTTTTGAGTGTTTATATGATAAGTTACCCACTTTACTTTTGAGTGTATATATGATAAGTTACCCACTTTACTTTTGAGTGTATATATGATAAGTAACCCACTTTACTTTTGAGTGTATATATGATAAGTAACCCACTTTACTTTTGAGTGTATATATGATAAGTTACCCACTTTACTTTTGAGTGTATATATGATAAGTAACCCACTTTACTTTTGAGTGTATATATGATAAGTAACCCACTTTACTTTTGAGTGTTTATATGATAAGTTACCCACTTTACTTTTGAGTGTATATATGATAAGTTACCCACTTTACTTTTGAGTGTATATATGATAAGTTACCCACTTTACTTTTGAGTGTATATATGATAAGTTACCCACTTTACTTTTGAGTGTATATATGATAAGTTACCCACTTTACTTTTGAGTGTATATATGATAAGTAACCCACTTTACTTTTGAGTGTATATATGATAAGTTACCCACTTTACTTTTGAGTGTATATATGACAAGTTACCCACTTTACTTTTGAGTGTATATATGATAAGTAACCCACTTTACTTTTGAGTGTATATATGATAAGTAACCCACTTTACTTTTGAGTGTATATATGATAAGTTACCCACTTTACTTTTGAGTGTATATATGATAAGTAACCCACTTTACTTTTGAGTGTATATATGATAAGTAACCCACTTTACTTTTGAGTGTATATATGATAAGTTACCCACTTTACTTTTGAGTGTATATATGACAAGTTACCCACTTTACTTTTGAGTGTATATATGATAAGTAACCCACTTTACTTTTGAGTGTATATATGATAAGTAACCCACTTTACTTTTGAGTGTATATATGATAAGTTACCCACTTTACTTTTGAGTGTATATATGATAAGTAACCCACTTTACTTTTGAGTGTATATATGATAAGTAACCCACTTTACTTTTGAGTGTTTATATGATAAGTTACCCACTTTACTTTTGAGTGTATATATGATAAGTTACCCACTTTACTTTTGAGTGTATATATGATAAGTTACCCACTTTACTTTTGAGTGTATATATGATAAGTTACCCACTTTACTTTTGAGTGTTTATATGATAAGTAACCCACTTTACATTTGAGTGTATATATGATAAGTTACCCACTTTACTTTTGAGTGTTTATATGATAAGTTACCCACTTTACTTTTGGGTGTATATATGATAAGTTACCCACTTTACTTTTGAGTGTTTATATGATAAGTTACCCACTTTACTTTTGAGTGTATATATGATAAGTTACCCACTTTACTTTTGAGTGTGTATATGAAAAGTTACCCACTTTACTTTTGAGTGTTTATATGATAAGTTACCCACTTTACTTTTGAGTGTTTATATGATAAGTTACCCACTTTACTTTTGAGTGTTTATATGAAAAGTTACCCACTTTACGTTTGGGTGTATATATGATAAGTTACCCACTTTACTTTTGAGTGTATATATGATAAGT
Source organism: Siphonodentalium dalli (assembly GCA_032622095.1). Taxonomy (NCBI): domain Eukaryota; kingdom Metazoa; phylum Mollusca; class Scaphopoda; order Gadilida; family Siphonodentaliidae; genus Siphonodentalium; species Siphonodentalium dalli. The sequence continues at coordinate 75,550,468 of CP136068.1, forward strand.
TACCCACTTTACATTTGAGTGTATATATGACAGGTTACCCACTTTACATTTGAGTGTTTATATGAAAAGTTACCCACTTTACTTTTGAGTGTATATATGATAAGTTACCCACTTTACTTTTGAGTGTTTATATGATAAGTTACCCACTTTACTTTTGAGTGTATATATGATAAGTAACCCACTTTACTTTTGAGTGTATATATGATAAGTTACCCACTTTACTTTTGAGTGTATATATGATAAGTTACCCACTTTACTTTTGGGTGTATATATGATAAGTTACCCACTTTACTTTTGAGTGTATATATGATAAGTTACCCACTTTACTTTTGAGTGTTTATATGAAAAGTTACCCCACTTTACTTTTGGGTGTATATATGATAAGTTACCCACTTTACTTTTGAGTGTATATATGATAAGTTACCCACTTTACATTTGAGTGTATATATGACAGGTTACCCACTTTACATTTGAGTGTTTATATGAAAAGTTACCCACTTTACTTTTGAGTGTATATATGATAAGTTACCCACTTTACTTTTGAGTGTTTATATGACAAGTTACCAACTTTACTTTTGGGTGTATATATGATAAGTTACCCACTTTACTTTTGGGTGTATATATGATAAGTTACCCACTTTACTTTTGGGTGTATATATGATAAGTTACCCACTTTACTTTTGAGTGTATATATGATAAGTAACCCACTTTACTTTTGAGTGTATATATGATAAGTTACCCACTTTACTTTTGAGTGTGTATATGAAAAGTTACCCACTTTACTTTTGAGTGTATATATGATAAGTAACCCACTTTACTTTTGGGTGTATATATGATAAGTTACCCACTTTACTTTTGGGTGTATATATGATAAGTTACCCACTTTACTTTTGGGTGTATATATGATAAGTTACCCACTTTACTTTTGGGTGTATATATGATAAGTTACCCACTTTACTTTTGAGTGTATATATGATAAGTAACCCACTTTACTTTTGAGTGTATATATGATAAGTTACCCACTTTACTTTTGAGTGTGTATATGAAAAGTTACCCACTTTACTTTTGAGTGTATATATGATAAGTAACCCACTTTACTTTTGAGTGTTTATATGATAAGTTACCCACTTTACTTTTGAGTGTATATATGATAAGTAACCCACTTTACTTTTGAGTGTATATATGATAAGTTACCCACTTTACTTTTGAGTGTTTATATGAAAAGTTACCCACTTTACTTTTGGGTGTATATATGATAAGTTACCCACTTTACTTTTGAGTGTATATTTGATAAGTTACCCACTTTACATTTGAGTGTATATATGACAGGTTACCCACTTTACATTTGAGTGTATATATGATAAGTTACCCACTTTACTTTTGAGTGTTTATATGAAAAGTTACCCACTTTACTTTTGAGTGTATATATGATAAGTAACCCACTTTACTTTTGAGTGTATATATGATAAGTTACCCACTTTACTTTTGAGTGTGTATATGAAAAGTTACCCACTTTACTTTTGAGTGTATATATGATAAGTAACCCACTTTACTTTTGAGTGTTTATATGATAAGTTACCCACTTTACTTTTGAGTGTATATATGATAAGTAACCCACTTTACTTTTGAGTGTATATATGATAAGTTACCCACTTTACTTTTGAGTGTTTATATGAAAAGTTACCCACTTTACTTTTGGGTGTATATATGATAAGTTACCCACTTTACTTTTGAGTGTATATATGATAAGTTACCCACTTTACATTTGAGTGTATATATGACAGGTTACCCACTTTACATTTGAGTGTATATATGATAAGTTACCCACTTTACTTTTGAGTGTTTATATGAAAAGTTACCCACTTTACTTTTGGGTGTATATATGATAAGTTACCCACTTTACTTTTGAGTGTGTATATGAAAAGTTACCCACTTTACTTTTGAGTGTTTATATGAAAAGTTACCCACTTTACTTTTGGGTGTATATATGATAAGTTACCCACTTTACTTTTGGGTGTATATATGATAAGTTACCCACTTTACTTTTGAGTGTATATATGATAAGTTACCCACTTTACATTTGAGTGTATATATGACAGGTTACCCACTTTACATTTGAGTGTATATATGATAAGTTACCCACTTTACTTTTGAGTGTTTATATGAAAAGTTACCCACTTTACTTTTGGGTGTATATATGATAAGTAACCCACTTTACTTTTGAGTGTTTATATGATAAGTTACCCACTTTACTTTTGGGTGTATATATGATAAGTTACCCACTTTACTTTTGAGTGTTTATATGAAAAGTTACCCACTTTACTTTTGGGTGTATATATGATAAGTTACCCACTTTACTTTTGAGTGTTTATATGATAAGTTACCCACTTTACTTTTGGGTGTATATATGATAAGTAACCCACTTTACTTTTGAGTGTTTATATGATAAGTTACCCACTTTACTTTTGGGTGTATATATGATAAGTTACCCACTTTACTTTTGAGTGTATATATGATAAGTTACCCACTTTACTTTTGAGTGTATATATGATAAGTTACCCACTTTACTTTTGAGTGTATATATGATAAGTTACCCACTTTACTTTTGAGTGTTTATATGAAAAGTTACCCACTTTACTTTTGGGTGTATATATGATAAGTTACCCACTTTACTTTTGAGTGTATATATGATAAGTTACCCACTTTACATTTGAGTGTATATATGACAGGTTACCCACTTTACATTTGAGTGTATATATGATAAGTTACCCACTTTACTTTTGAGTGTTTATATGAAAAGTTACCCACTTTACTTTTGGGTGTATATATGATAAGTTACCCACTTTACTTTTGAGTGTTTATATGATAAGTTACCCACTTTTACTTTTGAGTGTATATATGATAAGTTACCCACTTTACTTTTGAGTGTATATATGATAAGTTACCCACTTTACTTTTGAGTGTATATATGATAAGTAACCCACTTTACTTTTGAGTGTATATATGATAAGTTACCCACTTTACTTTTGAGTGTCTATATGATAAGTTACCCACTTTACTTTTGAGTGTGTATATGAAAAGTTACCCACTTTACTTTTGAGTGTATATATGATAAGTAACCCACTTTACATTTGAGTGTATATATGACAGGTTACCCACTTTACATTTGAGTGTATATATGAAAAGTTACCCACTTTACTTTTGAGTGTGTATATGAAAAGTTACCCACTTTACTTTTGAGTGTATATATGATAAGTTACCCACTTTACTTTTGAGTGTATATATGATAAGTAACCCACTTTACTTTTGAGTGTGTATATGAAAAGTTACCCACTTTACTTTTGAGTGTATATATGATAAGTAACCCACTTTACATTTGAGTGTATATATGACAGGTTACCCACTTTACTTTTGAGTGTGTATATGAAAAGTTACCCACTTTACTTTTGAGTGTGTATATGAAAAGTTACCCACTTTACTTTTGAGTGTATATATGACAGGTTACCCACTTTACATTTGAGTGTATATATGACAGGTTACCCACTTTACATTTGAGTGTATATATGACAGGTTACCCACTTTACATTTGAGTGTGTATATGAAAAGTTACCCACTTTACTTTTGAGTGTATATATGATAAGTTACCCACTTTACTTTTGAGTGTTTATATGATAAGTTACCCACTTTACTTTTGAGTGTTTATATGAAAAGTTACCCACTTTACTTTTGGGTGTATATATGATAAGTTACCCACTTTACTTTTGAGTGTATATATGACAGGTTACCCACTTTACATTTGAGTGTTTATATGAAAAGTTACCCACTTTACTTTTGAGTGTATATATGATAAGTTACCCCACTTTACTTTTGAGTGTTTATATGATAAGTTACCCACTTTACTTTTGAGTGTATATATGATAAGTAACCCACTTTACTTTTGAGTGTATATATGATAAGTAACCCACTTTACTTTTGAGTGTTTATATGAAAAGTTACCCACTTTACTTTTGAGTGTATATATGATAAGTTACCCACTTTACATTTGAGTGTATATATGACAGGTTACCCACTTTACTTTTGAGTGTATATATGACAAGTTACCCACTTTACTTTTGAGTGTATATATGATAAGTAACCCACTTTACTTTTGAGTGTTTATATGATAAGTTACCCACTTTACTTTTGAGTGTATATATGATAAGTTACCCACTTTACTTTTGAGTGTATATATGATAAGTAACCCACTTTACTTTTGAGTGTTTATATGATAAGTTACCCACTTTACTTTTGAGTGTATAAATGATAAGTAACCCACTTTACTTTTGGGTGTATATATGATAAGTTACCCACTTTACTTTTGAGTGTATATATGATAAGTTACCCACTTTACTTTTGAGTGTTTATATGATAAGTTACCCACTTTACTTTTGAGTGTATATATGATAATTTACCCACTTTACTTTTGAGTGTATATATGATAAGTAACCCACTTTACTTTTGAGTGTATATATGACAAGTTACCCACTTTACTTTTGGGTGTATATATGATAAGTTACCCACTTTACTTTTGGGTGTATATATGATAAGTTACCCACTTTACTTTTGGGTGTATATATGATAAGTTACCCACTTTACTTTTGGGTGTATATATGATAAGTTACCCACTTTACTTTTGGGTGTATATATGATAAGTTACCCACTTTACTTTTGAGTGTATATATGATAAGTTACCCACTTTACATTTGAGTGTATATATGATAAGTTACCCACTTTACTTTTGAATGTATATATGACAAGTTACCCACTTTACTTTTGAGTGTATATATGACAGGTTACCCACTTTACTTTTGGGTGTATATATGATAAGTTACCCACTTTACATTTGAGTGTATATATGACAAGTTACCCACTTTACTTTTGAGTGTATATATGATAAGTTACCCACTTTACTTTTGAGTGTATATATGATAAGTTACCCACTTTACATTTGAGTGTATATATGACAGGTTACCCACTTTACATTTGAGTGTTTATATGAAAAGTTACCCACTTTACTTTTGAGTGTATATATGATAAGTTACCCACTTTACTTTTGAGTGTTTATATGATAAGTTACCCACTTTACTTTTGAGTGTATATATGATAAGTTACCCACTTTACTTTTGAGTGTATATATGATAAGTAACCCACTTTACTTTTGAGTGTATATATGATAAGTAACCCACTTTACTTTTGAGTGTATATATGATAAGTAACCCACTTTACTTTTGAGTGTATATATGATAAGTAACCCACTTTACTTTTGAGTGTATATATGATAAGTAACCCACTTTACTTTTGAGTGTTTATATGATAAGTTACCCACTTTACTTTTGAGTGTTTATATGATAAGTAACCCACTTTACTTTTGAGTGTATATATGATAAGTAACCCACTTTACTTTTGAGTGTATATATGATAAGTAACCCACTTTACTTTTGAGTGTTTATATGATAAGTTACCCACTTTACTTTTGAGTGTATATATGATAAGTTACCCACTTTACTTTTGAGTGTATATATGATAAGTAACCCACTTTACTTTTGAGTGTATATATGATAAGTTACCCACTTTACTTTTGAGTGTATATATGATAAGTTACCCACTTTACTTTTGAGTGTATATATGATAAGTTACCCACTTTACTTTTGAGTGTATATATGATAAGTAACCCACTTTACTTTTGAGTGTATATATGATAAGTTACCCACTTTACTTTTGAGTGTTTATATGATAAGTTACCCACTTTACTTTTGAGTGTATATATGATAAGTTTCCCACTTTACTTTTGAGTGTATATATGATAAGTTACCCACTTTACGTTTGGGTGTATATATGATAAGTTACCCACTTTACTTTTGAGTGTATATATGATAAGTTACCCACTTTACTTTTGAGTGTTTATATGATAAGTAACCCACTTTACTTTTGAGTGTATATATGATAAGTTACCCACTTTACTTTTGAGTGTGTATATGAAAAGTTACCCACTTTACTTTTGAGTGTATATATGATAAGTTACCCACTTTACTTTTGAGTGTTTATATGAAAAGTTACCCACTTTACGTTTGGGTGTATATATGATAAGTTACCCACTTTACTTTTGAGTGTATATATGATAAGTTACCCACTTTACATTTGAGTGTATATATGACAGGTTACCCACTTTACATTTGAGTGTTTATATGAAAAGTTACCCACTTTACATTTGAGTGTATATATGATAAGTTACCCACTTTACTTTTGAGTGTTTATATGATAAGTTACCCACTTTACTTTTGAGTGTATATATGATAAGTAACCCACTTTACTTTTGAGTGTATATATGATAAGTTACCCACTTTACTTTTGAGTGTGTATATGACAAGTTACCCACTTTACTTTTGAGTGTGTATATGAAAAGTTACCCACTTTACTTTTGGGTGTATATATGATAAGTTACCCACTTTACTTTTGAGTGTATATATGATAAGTTACCCACTTTACATTTGAGTGTATATATGACAGGTTACCCACTTTACATTTGAGTGTTTATATGAAAAGTTACCCACTTTACTTTTGAGTGTATATATGATAAGTTACCCACTTTACTTTTGAGTGTTTATATGACAAGTTACCAACTTTACTTTTGGGTGTATATATGATAAGTTACCCACTTTACTTTTGAGTGTTTATATGATAAGTTACCCACTTTACTTTTGAGTGTATATATGATAAGTAACCCACTTTACTTTTGAGTGTATATATGATAAGTTACCCACTTTACTTTTGAGTGTATATATGATAAGTTACCCACTTTACTTTTGAGTGTATATATGATAAGTTACCCACTTTACTTTTGAGTGTATATATGATAAGTTACCCACTTTACTTTTGAGTGTATATATGATAAGTTACCCACTTTACTTTTGAGTGTATATATGATAAGTTACCCACTTTACTTTTGAGTGTATATATGATAAGTTACCCACTTTACTTTTGAGTGTATATATGATAAGTTACCCACTTTACTTTTGAGTGTATATATGATAAGTTACCCACTTTACTTTTGAGTGTATATATGATAAGTTACCCACTTTACTTTTGAGTGTTTATATGAAAAGTTACCCACTTTACTTTTGGGTGTATATATGATAAGTTACCCACTTTACTTTTGAGTGTTTATATGAAAAGTTACCCACTTTACTTTTGGGTGTATATATGATAAGTTACCCACTTTACTTTTGAGTGTATATATGATAAGTAACCCACTTTACATTTGAGTGTATATATGACAGGTTACCCACTTTACTTTTGAGTGTGTATATGAAAAGTTACCCACTTTACTTTTGAGTGTGTATAAGAAAAGTTACCCACTTTACTTTTGAGTGTATATATGACAGGTTACCCACTTTACATTTGAGTGTATATATGACAGGTTACCCACTTTACATTTGAGTGTATATATGACAGGTTACCCACTTTACATTTGAGTGTGTATATGAAAAGTTACCCACTTTACTTTTGAGTGTATATATGATAAGTTACCCACTTTACTTTTGAGTGTTTATATGATAAGTTACCCACTTTACTTTTGAGTGTTTATATGAAAAGTTACCCACTTTACTTTTGGGTGTATATATGATAAGTTACCCACTTTACTTTTGAGTGTATATATGATAAGTTACCCACTTTACATTTGAGTGTATATATGACAGGTTACCCACTTTACATTTGAGTGTTTATATGAAAAGTTACCCACTTTACTTTTGAGTGTATATATGATAAGTTACCCACTTTACTTTTGAGTGTTTATATGATAAGTTACCCACTTTACTTTTGAGTGTATATATGATAAGTAACCCACTTTACTTTTGAGTGTATATATGATAAGTAACCCACTTTACTTTTGAGTGTTTATATGATAAGTTACCCACTTTACTTTTGAGTGTATATATGATAAGTAACCCACTTTACTTTTGAGTGTATATATGATAAGTTACCCACTTTACTTTTGAGTGTTTATATGATAAGTTACCCACTTTACTTTTGAGTGTATATATGATAAGTTACCCACTTTACTTTTGAGTGTATATATGATAAGTAACCCACTTTACTTTTGAGTGTTTATATGATAAGTTACCCACTTTACTTTTGAGTGTATAAATGATAAGTAACCCACTTTACTTTTGAGTGTATATATGATAAGTTACCCACTTAACTTTTGAGTGTTTATATGATAAGTTACCCACTTTACTTTTGAGTGTATATATGATAAGTTACCCACTTTACTTTTGAGTGTATATATGATAAGTAACCCACTTTACTTTTGAGTGTATATATGACAAGTTACCCACTTTACTTTTGGGTGTATATATGATAAGTTACCCACTTTACTTTTGGGTGTATATATGATAAGTTACCCACTTTACTTTTGGGTGTATATATGATAAGTTACCCACTTTACTTTTGGGTGTATATATGATAAGTTACCCACTTTACTTTTGAGTGTATATATGATAAGTTACCCACTTTACTTTTGGGTGTATATATGATAAGTTACCCACTTTACTTTTGGGTGTATATATGATAAGTTACCCACTTTACTTTTGAGTGTATATATGATAAGTTACCCACTTTACATTTGAGTGTATATATGACAGGTTACCCACTTTACTTTTGGGTGTATATATGATAAGTTACCCACTTTACATTTGAGTGTATATATGACAAGTTACCCACTTTACTTTTGGGTGTATATATGATAAGTTACCCACTTTACTTTTGGGTGTATATATGATAAGTTACCCACTTTACTTTTGAGTGTATATATGATAAGTTACCCACTTTACATTTGAGTGTATATATGATAAGTTACCCACTTTACTTTTGAGTGTATATATGATAAGTAACCCACTTTACTTTTGAGTGTATATATGATAAGTAACCCACTTTACTTTTGAGTGTTTATATGATAAGTTACCCACTTTACTTTTGAGTGTATATATGACAGGTTACCCACTTTACATTTGAGTGTTTATATGAAAAGTTACCCACTTTACTTTTGAGTGTATATATGATAAGTTACCCACTTTACTTTTGAGTGTTTATATGATAAGTTACCCACTTTACTTTTGAGTGTATATATGATAAGTTACCCACTTTACTTTTGAGTGTATATATGATAAGTAACCCACTTTACTTTTGAGTGTATATATGATAAGTAACCCACTTTACTTTTGAGTGTTTATATGATAAGTTACCCACTTTACTTTTGAGTGTATATATGATAAGTTACCCACTTTACTTTTGAGTGTATATATGATAAGTAACCCACTTTACTTTTGAGTGTATATATGATAAGTTACCCACTTTACTTTTGAGTGTATATATGATAAGTTACCCACTTTACTTTTGAGTGTTTATATGAAAAGTTACCCACTTTACGTTTGGGTGTATATATGATAAGTTACCCACTTTACTTTTGAGTGTATATATGATAAGTTACCCACTTTACATTTGAGTGTATATATGACAGGTTACCCACTTTACATTTGAGTGTTTATATGAAAAGTTACCCACTTTACATTTGAGTGTATATATGATAAGTTACCCACTTTACTTTTGAGTGTTTATATGAAAAGTTACCCACTTTACTTTTGGGTGTATATATGATAAGTTACCCACTTTACTTTTGAGTGTTTATATGATAAGTTACCCACTTTACTTTTGAGTGTTTATATGAAAAGTTACCCACTTTACTTTTGGGTGTATATATGATAAGTAACCCACTTTACTTTTGAGTGTATATATGATAAGTTACCCACTTTACATTTGAGTGTATATATGATAAGTTACCCACTTTACATTTGAGTGTATATATGATAAGTTACCCACTTTACATTTGAGTGTATATATGACAGGTTACCCACTTTACATTTGAGTGTATATATGATAAGTTACCCACTTTACTTTTGAGTGTTTATATGAAAAGTTACCCACTTTACTTTTGGGTGTATATATGATAAGTAACCCACTTTACTTTTGAGTGTATATATGATAAGTTACCCACTTTACTTTTGAGTGTTTATATGATAAGTTACCCACTTTACTTTTGGGTGTATATATGATAAGTTACCCACTTTACTTTTGAGTGTTTATATGACAAGTTACCCACTTTACTTTTGAGTGTATATATGATAAGTTACCCACTTTACATTTGAGTGTATATATGACAGGTTACCCACTTTACATTTGAGTGTATATATGATAAGTTACCCACTTTACTTTTGAGTGTTTATATGAAAAGTTACCCACTTTACTTTTGGGTGTATATATGATAAGTAACCCACTTTACTTTTGAGTGTATATATGATAAGTTACCCACTTTACTTTTGAGTGTTTATATGATAAGTTACCCACTTTACTTTTGGGTGTATATATGATAAGTTACCCACTTTACTTTTGAGTGTTTATATGACAAGTTACCCACTTTACTTTTGAGTGTATATATGATAAGTTACCCACTTTACATTTGAGTGTATATATGACAGGTTACCCACTTTACATTTGAGTGTTTATATGAAAAGTTACCCACTTTACTTTTGGGTGTATATATGATAAGTTACCCACTTTACTTTTGGGTGTATATATGATAAGTTACCCACTTTACTTTTGAGTGTATATATGATAAGTTACCCACTTTACATTTGAGTGTATATATGACAGGTTACCCACTTTACATTTGAGTGTTTATATGAAAAGTTACCCACTTTACATTTGAGTGTATATATGATAAGTTACCCACTTTACTTTTGAGTGTTTATATGAAAAGTTACCCACTTTACTTTTGGGTGTATATATGATAAGTTACCCACTTTACTTTTGAGTGTTTATATGATAAGTTACCCACTTTACTTTTGAGTGTTTATATGATAAGTTACCCACTTTACTTTTGAGTGTTTATATGAAAAGTTACCCACTTTACTTTTGGGTGTATATATGATAAGTAACCCACTTTACTTTTGAGTGTATATATGATAAGTTACCCACTTTACATTTGAGTGTATATATGATAAGTTACCCACTTTACATTTGAGTGTATATATGATAAGTTACCCACTTTACATTTGAGTGTATATATGACAGGTTACCCACTTTACATTTGAGTGTATATATGATAAGTTACCCACTTTACTTTTGAGTGTTTATATGAAAAGTTACCCACTTTACTTTTGGGTGTATATATGATAAGTTACCCACTTTACTTTTGGGTGTATATATGATAAGTTACCCACTTTACTTTTGAGTGTATATATGATAAGTTACCCACTTTACTTTTGATTGTATATATGACAAGTTACCCACTTTACTTTTGAGTGTATATATGATAAGTTACCCACTTTACATTTGAGTGTATATATGATAAGTTACCCACTTTACATTTGAGTGTATATATGACAGGTTACCCACTTTACATTTGAGTGTATATATGATAAGTTACCCACTTTACTTTTGAGTGTTTATATGAAAAGTTACCCACTTTACTTTTGGGTGTATATATGATAAGTTACCCACTTTACTTTTGGGTGTATATATGATAAGTTACCCACTTTACTTTTGAGTGTATATATGATAAGTTACCCACTTTACTTTTGATTGTATATATGACAAGTTACCCACTTTACTTTTGAGTGTATATATGATAAGTTACCCACTTTACTTTTGAGTGTTTATATGATAAGTTACCCACTTTACTTTTGAGTGTTTATATGATAAGTTACCCACTTTACTTTTGAGTGTATATATGAAAAGTTACCCACTTTACTTTTGAGTGTATATATGACAAGTTACCCACTTTACTTTTGATTGTATATATGACAAGTTACCCACTTACATTTGAGTGTATATATGACAAGTTACCACCTTTACTTTTGAGTGTATATATATGCGGAGCAGGGACCACCACGCTCTGGGGCAGCTTATGCCCAGTGTTCACAGTCTTACTATCACAAAGTTAAAGGCGACCTTTGGATAGGTATTTCGCATGATAATTCTCCAGTTGTTACTCCCTTTCCGTGACATCTATGATTCCAACAAAATACAACCTGCATTAATTACATGCTAAAATGTAGAGATATCGGAGCTCAATTAGCCCATTGTCATGTGCCACCATTGAAATTTGTAAGCGAAGATATAGAGGATCTCCAACGAGTAATGTCGTAGACGAGTTGTGAATCAAATGTATCAAAAGAGTTTCATAAAATCTTATATCCCAACATAACCAGTTGAAGATCTTGTATATCACATGAACAAAACTAGAGCTTTATGCCTTTTTAATAAATCAATATCTTTAAAAGAAGCTGAAAAATGCATGTAAATTGCATACATGCATGGCGTTGGCTGAGACGCTTAACAACCGTATACGACAGCATAACGCGCGATCTGCCTTGCGACGAAATATATAGTCCCCCAATTTACCTCTTTGTTTTTGTGCCTATTTTCACAAGTGCAAATAGGTGGAAAATAATTGAACTTTAATGAACAAAGCAATCATTTTGCAATGTCTGGTATTGGTGGGGAGTCCGGTTTTCTAAATAGTATGAATCCGCGCGGTAATTTACTTGGCGCGATGTCAAGTATCCCGGGAAGCACGCGGCGATTACACACTAGTGAGAGATAAGAACATATCTAATGACTTGTTCAATGATATTATAGGGGTTTCATGTGTTATATACATAATTAGTCATGCCAAGAACTACAGACTATAATATTAATGTTGTTTGGCGCGAAAAAGTATCCAGCGATTCGTCGACAATCTAACAATGATATGTATAAATGCTGAGTCTTATTTTAAAGGACCTGCATGTCGATCTACTATATCCGCGTTGTACTCTGTTTGGATTCTGGTGACTGTTGTAAAATTAAGATACTCAAGGCAAACAACACAAAGCAGATCTTTTTGCATGCATGAATTGTTGCACATCATTACTGAAGCAATAAGTAAACTCTGAATTGTCACAATTCGCAGTTGTTACCAAAACTGAAGGTCATTTACATGAGATTCTTGAAAATCGTAAAGATTGTTGATTTTCTGGTGCAATTTGATACCTCTTTACACAACTCAATGATATCACCAAACGGACCCATCATACAGCTAATACTTAGTTAATTAACACTTAGGCACGACTCATGCTTTTGTGTTACGGCCAACCGAGAACATGCACGGCTGCTGCGATGTTTCAAGTTCTGGGTATACCAATAATAACTACATATATGTCATTTAAAATGTCACATATGCTACAATATTCACTATATATTGTTATATACACCACAATTGAACATTATTATGACTTAATTATTAATTTTACACTTGTTCTCGGTCACCCCACCGCATTCTTTCGGAAGAGATCACGTGGAGAGCATATACATGCTAACTGTTTTCCTATATATAATTAACTTAAGTTACTTAAGCAAGCTAGGTTCACCTTCATTTCAGGTAGCGTTCTTTAAAAGGCCGTACACTCGCTTACATAACAATGTGTATATATTTATACATGTATATAAGCCAATGTTTTGTAAATTCTATAGTGTTTCGTTATGAGCACTTCAAGAGAAATTATTTATTTAATTGATACCTGGGTGATAGGAAGACAGGCAATCCTGCATGGTTATGCAACTCCCTCACGGTAATTAAAAATGACTTAAAAATTATTATTGATGCGTTGTTGAAACTTAATTAATGTGTGAATAAAACATCTACCCCTGGACCAATAGTTGTTATCATCCATGGAACTACTCGTCATTCGCCACACTTGTAAATGGACCTGCTTATTACCTACAAAGAAGCGACATGCTGCCATTAATTTCCAGGTGTTCGCAAGTCCAGTCCCCAGGTCCATGGAAGCTAGTAGGAATACGTAGCAGTAGAACAGTTTCTTCCTGCCGAAAAATTCTGTGATCTGTCCTGCTGTTAAGGCCCCAGCCAGAACCCCGACCTGCTGAATCGTGGTAATGATCTCAGCGATTCCCGAGTCGTCACACACGAAATTGAACTGAAATGAAAACCATAAAATAAATTTTTTGAATTTGTTTAATCTCAATAAAACCGTACAAAAACATTCGTATTTGAGATAAATATTAGGACTGTAACGATTCATCGTTAATTCAATGTATCACGATACACTTTCAAACGATATCACGATACACTTTCATGTGTATCGCGATATCGGTTGTGTGAGAGATATGGGTCATAACTATTCTCAGAATTTGTTTAGTTGCTGATTACCACCAAACATATAAATAATCATCGCCAGTATACCATGCATCCACGAGTCTAATGGGAGTGGTTTAAATGTGTCAAAAGAGACAAACGCTGGTACAAATTTATTTGGCACCAATTTCCACCGAATTCATACACGTTTTTTCTAATGATATACCATGAATTAAATCACATTTGGTGTCGTTTGCGTCGCGGATGGCGAGCGGATATTCACTTTCATTGATAAGATTGCTATTCGCCTTTATATACAGTCACCCAGGCCATCTCCATATCATTTTAAGTAGTTTTGGACGTTCACATTTCACAATCCCGACATATGGTGACCCACTTAAATCACTTGAACAATTATATCTTCTTAACTGTCATATTTATATGGGAATAGCAATCAGGGCATTCACAATATGAGCTAGCAAAAAGAGATGCATAGAAGAAGCATTAAACGTATATTTATCATTCTATTGAAGAGATACATATATTCGTGCAAACTGAGATACCCCGAACCATCAGAGGATTGCATATATATTATAACAAAATTGAGTCCGTTCCATTCAATACAGTTTCCACAAAATAAGTTACAATTTTTCAAGAGATATGGAAGGCCTGTTCAAAAGTAGTGGTCACAGTGTGCAGTCAAATATAGTTTCTTCTGATATACAAGAAAATGCAGTTAGTAGCATAAGACTCTTCAGGATCCTCCCAATACTGTACATGCATCTTACAAGGGTTTTATAACAGACTCCTCGACTGACATAAACAACTCAAAATCTCGCACTGTGTCTGGCATATGTAGCTAATATTTATGCGCATCAACATTCGTTTAAACAGAGAATATTTAGCCAATATATAGCACCATGAACAGAGGAGCATCTGGAAATTTCTTTGAAACATCTGTATCTTCATGGAGTTAGCCAGGATGTCCTCGAGAACTTAGTCCAACCCACTAAATTGATTGATACATTTCAATATTGAAAACCCAATTATCATCTTTTATCGAACTAATTAATGTGTTTGTGATGTTCATGTATCATATTATAACGTCTAATGTATACGCAGTTGTAAATAAATACATAATTCATTATTGTTGGAACAGATTAATCACGACAAACAGAATGACAATTGACAAGGCGAGCCATTACTTATATCCCATGACTGTAATAATCATGTTTTATGATGCTATTTGAATGTACAATTTTTGAGAAAACGTATAACACTTTTAATCAAGAGCATTCTCTATCCCCAACAAATATTCACAGCATACAGAGGGTTTCTCATCGCATTAACCTGGGCAACGCCGGGTAACCCTGCTAGTATATAATATTTTCAAACTCTCTAATGTATTAATATTCATTGTATGTGTCTCCCCTTAATAATTGTTCAGATTCTTTATACAATGAAGATGAGGATATGTGAAACTGAAACCCAAAGATTTTTCGCCGGATAGAGATGTATTACACTTTATTCCCAGAGTATTCCTCAACTATTATAGCTTCGCCTTATCTGACAGAAACTGTTGATCGCGTAAACGGTGGTTTATTGTCTCATATAAACCATGCATATGGAAATTGAGAATACACTAATTTGAAGAAATTTTTAATTGAAAAAATTGCAATTTTGCCTGTATTAATGCACAACGTGCATCTGGCACTTAAGAAATATAACTAAACCACAATCTAAAGGTTGTCTGTTTTGGACATTTTGATCTTCAAATATAGATAAAGGCATATATGTACGTGTATGTTATTACAATATGTAGTTATCTTCGGCAACATCGGGGGTATATGAAGATGTAATACCTGGATGTCGATTTTGAACTGCGGTGCCGAGGTTTATAAAAAGATATAACCAGGTATGTTGCCGGAAATAACGATTTTGTCACTGCAACAATAGCCATACGGTCTCAATTTAAGTGTGATTTTCATAGGTTCTCAGATTAATTCACACCAATACGAATAATCAGTAGACGGCCCATGGATCCGGCGTCAGGTGACGTCAAACTAGGCGTGCTAGTGCAACGTCACGGTTGCTGGAAATTGCCAGTTCAAGGGTCATTCATATACCCCCGATGTTTCACGTGTTCATATACCCCCGTTGTTTCGCGGACGTTCTCTTTAACCCCACTGTCAATGATGACGGGGGCAGGGACATTATTAGTTATCTTCGGCGACATCGGGGGTACATGGAGATTTAATACCTGGATGTCAATTTTGAACCCCGAGGCGGAGCCGAGGGGATCAAAAAGAGACATCCATGTATTAAATCTCCATGTACCCCACGATGTTGCCGGAGATAACGATTTTGTCCCCACAACAATAACCATGTCTCCTTAATTTAAGTGTGCTTGTCATAGGTTATCCTATTAATTCATACCAATAAGAATAATTCAGTAGCTGACCTAAGGACACGGCGTCAGGTGACGTCAAATTCGGCGTGCGAGAGCAACGTCACGATTGGTGGAAACTGCCAGTTCAAGGGTCATTCATATACCCCCGATGTTTCACGTGCTCATATACCCCCGATGTTTGGCGCACGTTCTCTTATACCCCACTGTCAATGGTGACGGGGGACATGGTGACTTAAACGTGGCGTTGTAGCCAATCAGATTGCTAGTTACAACCGGATGTGGGGACAAGGTGAATTAAACGTGGCGTTGTATCCAAGCAGATTGCCAATTACAACCGGATGTGCATGGGGACAAGTAGGTATATGTACTATGGAACAAGGTCATGTTGTCGGACTCTGTCGGGCTCTGTCGGGCAACACGACATTTACTCACCTCGCTCACTGCTGTCCACGTGTCCGTGGCGAATAACATGTTGTAACACGTGTGGTTCGTTCCATTCAGGTTGCAATTTTGCAATGCATCCGAATGATATGGTGCGTTCGCTTCATTCCCAGAGTTGACTACTTGATCTGTGCACCACCAGTTTGGCACCTTGATCGCGAATGACATTAAAGTCACCGACATGGCGTTGAAAACCTTGTTGCCCGGGATGAAGAAAATCATCCCGATTTGGTACAGACCGAAACCGCCGACAAGATCGATGACGTCATCCAGACACGTGATTTTAGATTTCCCTGAAGGAGAGAGAAATATGTCACACAAATGCCCCACCCCACCACGACAGATTAGGTATATCGAAGTGGATAGCACTTGTCCTCCAATCCCGCCACACGCTCTCTCTAAATTTAACCGTACACATGTACCAATAGTTCAGAAAAGATGAAGTCATACATGAGATCAACTGGCGTTTGTACAAGGGTCAAAAGGTAAAAACATTGTCACATCAGGGCCGTCGTCACCCCCTCCATACTAAATGGATTATCCCACTGTTATATAAATTATAAAAGTATATATTGGAATGGTCAATTTATCATTTGGAGGGGAGTTGAGGAAAAAATTGGATTCATATTAATATTCTTTGGTGGGAAATGTTCAGATACTAAATTATACTATAATCGTTTATTGAACTGATTATCTCAACATTTTACCAAGGGAGCTACTCGAGCGCTTCAGTGAATATTTAGTATAGAAAGGGTTAATTACAGCGTCCTGGCTATATGTCTCACCATCAGATTCTACGTCGACCTTGCCATCAGTCTTAGCTTCTGAGTCACGATTGACCTCCTCGGTTACGGTATATACGTTACCGTTGGCAAACATCGTTTTTTTTATTCAAGACATCGGTTCAACAGCACCTGCAGATGGAGGAACATATTATTGGACACAATTAAACATATGTGCTGATGAAGAGGATCTGCTAAAATAATTTACAACTACTTAAAATATTCATAGATCATGTTAAACGAGCACGGCTCACCCGAAGAGCTACATTATATCTGTATGCTCATATACATGCATGGGGAGGATGGATAATATACAGTGTTCGCGTTGGACCGAAAAATCTTGTGGCCAAAAGTTTAGCCAAATGAAAATTTTATCAGCCAAATGAAAAAAACTTTGGCCAAATGTTTTTTGGCCAAATTAAAAAAACTTTGGCCAAATTAAAGTCTCATTTTCTCGGCGCTTCACAATTAATGACTAAAATATTTGTTTTAAACTTTATTTGTTACTCAGAATAAAATTAACTTTAAAAACAATATTATTCGAACATAGGTATGCGTTATATCGCACAGACAGATCAATTATATATAGTGTATTATTATATATATGCTTTAATCTCCGATCCAGGTTACATTCACATGTAGGATATTGAGATATAATAAAGATAGGTATTTAAAAAGAGATTAGGTATATGTACAATATTTACATTCTGGTTTTACATGGCCTCAAACAATTACATCATACATGTAACAGTGATATAATAAATATAGACCTTTCGCAACGTCACTATTACGATTACGGGTAGATATATTGCCATAGTATAAGGTGGACACCATCACAATTTACCTACGATGGTTAATTGGTGAGACGGCATATGCCCCACTATATTCAGTTACACATATATTTGATGGAAAAAGTAATGTGTGTCTCTTTCAGATCCTAAGATAAGATAAGATAAGACTTATTGGCAAAACATCCATATAAGGACAGTATGCATACATAATAACATATAATTGTACATTGTGTATTGAACAATCTAATAAATGGTATAAATATATGGCAACGAATAACCTCAGTAAAGCTGAATGTGCATAGGATCGTCTCGTCTCTATTTATTCATGATTGATTTATGATACGATGCTCATCGCGTGCGGAAAATAATCTTCGGATTATATGACAAATTGAAGTACATGTGTTTGAAATATTGTTGGATAAGATTTTGACAAGCTGTTAAGTTTGGGTCATGCTTTCAAAGTCTGGGAACTGTGTCTTCATAATGTTTATGAGTTCGAGATGTGGTGTACGATAAGCACTACATTCTAAAAGAAAGTTTTCGTCTTCAATAGCATCAACGGAACAAAATATACACAGTCTTTGTTCCAATGCCGTCGGCGGTTGAGTGTGGCATCCGTTTTCAATAGCCAATTTATGATTACTTATTCGCAGTCTAGTGAAAACGATTCTATTTTCTATTGATGTTATGTAAAGGTTCTATTTCGTACTTAAGTTTGAAAAGTCGGTATGTTCGTAATTTATTACTCCCGTTTTTGAACATTCATCAGTGAGACTCTGTCTAAAATATATATAACTAGAAGGTGACCCGACTTCGTCCGGGCTTTGACCTTGAATTGACCATTTTGAAGGTCAAGGTCAGGTGGGGTCAAACACCAACACCCCAAAAATGGTGGAAATCGGCCCAGCGGATACCGGGAAATCAGCCCGGCGGATACCGAGATACCCTATGCTATGCATCAAATTTCGTCCGTAAAAATCCGCCAGTTTAACCCGATTTGATTTCCACTCAAGTATATAAACGCGCCTCATATACACACGCTCATTAATTATCAAGTTTCAACGTAAAGATAAATTACCATCGGTGCCCGAGATATCACCAAGACGTCTGAAACAGTCAAATGCATCGGCCGGTTAAGCGTTAACGTGATCTAACGTTATGACCTCTAACGACGTCATAGAAGTTACGCATTGTTTTTATCCTGATGGAAGATAGTACCACTTCTTCTTGATAATTGAGGCAGATAACTAAAACAGATACATACGCATTATATATCGTTGGAAAGAGGAAACACGAAAGATTCTCACAGTGTCATTATTATGACTGGCATTTTATTATTCGCGCTGTTTCGAATAGATTTGTAAGCACCGAACTCAAATGAAAGTCCCGTAACACAGCGTAAAAACAGATTTGACAGCGGCACGTGAAAAGTTGACATCGGATCTGAAAATTGATAGGCCCATGCCACCCCCCGGCCGAAAATACCCCCACATACCAAGTTTCATCGAAATCGGCAAGGTCGTTTTCGAGTCCATCGCGATCACACAGACGTGTACACCCCCACACACACACACACCCTCACACACCCCCCCCCCCACACACACACACACACAAACAGATCTTCCAAAAATATATAATAGACTAGAAGGTGACCCGACTTCGTCCGGGCTTTGACCTTGAATTGACCATTATGAAGGTCAAGGTCATGTGGGGTCAAACACCAACACCCAAAAAATGGTGGAAATCGGGCCAGCGGATACCGGGAAATCGGCCCAGCGGATACCGAGATACCCTATGCATCAAATTTCGTCCGTAAAAATCCGCCAGTTTAACCCGATTTGATTTCCACTCTAGTATATAAACGCGCCTCATATACACACGCTCGTTAATTATCAAGTTTCAACGTAAAGATAAATTACCATCGGTGCCCGAGATATTATATCGCCAAGACGTCTGAAACAGTCAAATGCATCGGCCGGTTAAGCGTTAACGTGATCTAACGTTATGACCTCTAACGACGGCATAGAAGTTACGCATTGTTTTTATCCTGACGGAAGATAGTACCACTTCTTCTTGATAATTGAGGCACATAACTAAAACGGATACATACGCATTATATATCGTTGGAAAGAGGAAACACGAACGATTCTCACAGTGTCATTATTATGACTGGCATTTTATTATTCGCGCTGTTTCGAATCGATTTGTAAGCACCGAACTCAAATGAAAGTCCCGTAACACAGCGTAAAAACAGATTTGACCTCGGCATGTGAAAAGTTGACCTCGGATCTGAAAATTAATAGGCCTATGCCACTTCCCGACAGAAAATACCCCCACATACCAAGTTTCATCGAAATCGGCTAGGTCGTTTTCGAGTCCATCGCGATCACACAGACACACACACCCTCACACACACACACACACAGATCTTCCAAAAATATATAATAGACTAGAAGGTAACCCGACTTCGTCCGGGCTTTGACCTTGAATTGTCCATTTCGAAGGTCAAGGTCAAGTGGGGTCACGATTTGACCAGTCCAAAAACACTGCCCGGACAAAAGTACCCGACAAACGTGCCCGTCGAAATCCATCCGGTTTTACCCGATTTGACCTTGAATTGATCATTTTGAAGGTCAAGGTCTGGTCGCGGTCACGATTGGACCCGTCCAACACAATCAGTGGACAAAAGTAACCCCCACGTATCAAATTTCGTCGAAATCCCATCAAAATTGGCGATTTGACCTTAAAGTTACCCGATTTCAAGGTCAAGGTCACGTCGCACAGGCAAATTAATAGGCCCATGTCACCCCTCGGCCGAAAATACCCCCACATACCAAGTTTCATCTAAATCCCGAGATATTCGGGCGTTTGCCCATGCCAGTTCCCGGCCGAAAATACCCCCACATACCAAGTTTCATCGAAATCGGTTCGGCCGTTTTCGAGTCCATCGCGAACATACAGACACACAGACAGATCTTCCAAAAATATATAATAGACTAGAAGGTGACCCGACTTCGTCCGGGCTATTCAAAAACCAAATTTCAAGTCGATAGCTCCACCCGTTTCCGAGATCTGGTCTGTGCATGCGCGAAGCTGGCGTCGCACGGGCTCGGCGACCCGATAAAATTCGTATCCGGGGCAAGATACATTCACATCCCAAATTTCAAGTCGATAGCTCCACCCGTTTGCGAGATATATAGCCCAATGCCATTTGCGGATACCTCGGCCGGTGATGAGTTAACGCGACATCGGCCGGTTAAGAGTTAACGCGATCACGTCACGATCTGTTCATGGCCTAATATATTTACGCAATGTTTTTCGATGAGCGAAGCATGGTCCTGCGTTCTTCCCGATAATTAAGGTAGAAACTTTAAACGTACACAGGCGTGTGATACATCATTGGAAAGATGAAGCGCCACAGATTCTAACCGTGCAAATTATATGACTGGCAATTTATTATTCGCGCTATATCGAATCGATTTGTGAGCACAGAACTGAAATATATTAGCGCAAAACGGCGTAAAAACAGATTGGACCTCGGCACGTGAAAAGTTGAGCTCGGATCTGAAAATTAATAGGCCTATGCCACTTCCCGACAGAAAATACCCCCACATACCAAGTTTCATCGAAATCGGGTCGGCCGTTATCGAGTCCATCGCGAACACACACACAGACAGACACACACACAGATCTTCCAAAAATATATAATAGACTAGAAGGTGACCCGACTTCGTCCAGGCTATTCAAAAACCAAATTTCAAGTCGATAGCTCCACCCGTTTCCGAGATCTGGTCTGCGCATGCGCGAAGCTGGCGTCGCACGGGCTCGGCGACCCGATAAAATTCGTATCCGGGGCAAGATACATTCACATACCAAATTTCAAGTCGATAGCTCCACCCGTTTGAGAGATATATAGCCCAATGTCATTTGCGGATACCTCGGCCGGTGATGAGTTAACGCGACATCGGCCGGTTAAGAGTTAACGCGAACACGTCACGATCTGTTGATGGCGTAATATATTTACGCAATGTTTTTCGATGAGCGAAGCATGGTCCTGCGTTCTTCCCGATAATTAAGGTAGAAACTTTAAACGTACACAGGCGTGTGATACATCATTGGAAAGATGAAGCGCCACAGATTCTAACCGTGCAAATTATATGACTGGCAATTTATTATTCGCGCTATATCGAATCGATTTGTGAGCACAGAACTGAAATATATTAGCGCAAAACGGCGTAAAAACAGATTTGACCTCGGCACGTGAAAAGTTGAGCTCGGATCTGAAAATTAATAGGCCTATGCCACTTCCCGACAGAAAATACCCCCACATACCAAGTTTCATCGAAATCGGGTCGGCCGTTATCGAGTCCATCGCGAACACACACACAGACAGACACACACACAGATCTTCCAAAATATATAATAGACTAGAAGGTGACCCGACTTCGTCCGGGCTTTGACCTTGAATTGTCTATTTTGAAGGCCAAGGTCAAGTTGGGTCACGATTTGACCCGTCCAAAACACAGTGCCCGAACAAAAGTACCCGACAAAAGTACCCGTTGAAATCCATCCGGTTTTACCCGATTTGACCTTGAATTGACCATTTTGTAGGTCAAGGTCAGGTGGGGTCAAACACCAACACCCCAAAAATGGTGGAAATCGGCCCAGCGGATACCGGGAAATCGGCCCAGCGGATACCCTATGCATCAAATTTCGTCCGTAAAAATCCACCAGATTAACCAGATTTGATTTCCACTCAAGTATATAAACGCGCCTCATATACACACGCTCATTAATTATCAAGTTTCAACGTAAATATAAATTACCATCGGTGCCCGAGATATCGCCAAGACGTCTGAAACAGTCAAATGCATCGGCCGGTTAAGCGTTAACGTGATCTAACGTTATGACATCTAACGACGTCATAGAAGTTACGCATTGTTTTTATCCTGATGGAAGATAGTACCACTTCTTCTTGATAATTGAGGCAGATAACTAAAACAGATACATACGCATTATATATCGTTGGAAAGAGGAAACACGAAAGATTCTCACCGTGTGATTATTATGACTGGCATTTTATTATTCGCGCTGTTTCGAATAGATTTGTAAGCACCGAACTCAAATGAAAGTCCCGTAACACAGCGTAAAAACAGATTTGACCTCGGCACGTGAAAAGTTGACCTCGGATCTGAAAATCAATAGGCCCATGTTCGTTCCCGGGTCGAATTACGTGTCCGTACCAAGTTTGGTCGAAATCGGTCCTGCCGTGTTCGAGTCCATCGCGAACACACACACAAACACACAGATCTTCCAAAATATATAATAGACTAGCAGGTTAGCCCGCCACCGGCGGCTTGTCCGAAACATGACATTTTTTTATATATTTTTTTTTTAATTTTTAGCTCCACGCGTTTCAATAAGAAAAAATTGTACCCTGTAGCTCCACCCGTTTCCGAGATCTGGTCTGCGCATGCGCGAAGCTGGCGTCGCACGGGCTCGGCGACCCGATAAAATTTGTACCCGGCGCAAGATACATTCACATAGCAAATTTCAAGTCGATAGCTCCACCCGTTTCCTAGATCTCGTCTGCGCATGCGCTGCACGGGCGTCGCACGGGCTCGGCGACCCGATAAAATTTGTACCCGGCGCAAGATACATTTACATAGCAAATTTCAAGTCGATAGCTCCACCCGTTTCCGAGATCTCGTCTGCGCATGCGCTGCACGGGTGTCGCACGGGCTCGCAAATACGACAACGACCACCGCCTGGTCAAACTACACACACGTACCAAGTTTCGTCCCGATCGGTCGAGAATCGTAGATTTGTATGAAGTACAACACACACACAAACATAAATATATAAGAGAGATATGTAAATTAGATAGATTGTATCAAGATATATAGGAGATATATGTAAATGATCTACACACCATTACTGGTGTTTGTCAAAGTTTAGTGGGGTATATCAATACTCATTCACGATCATATCATTGAGGTCCGGAGGGTGTGAGCTATCTCTCGAATACACGGAGTTCTCAAAATATATAGGAAAGAAGACTAGAAGGTGACCCGACTTCGTCCGGGGTTTGACCTTGAATTGTCTATTTTGAAGGCCAAGGTCAAGGGGGGGGGGGGTCACGATTTGACCCGTCCAAAACACTGCCCGAACAAAAGTACCCGACAAAAGTACCCGTCGAAATGGTTTTACCCGATTTGACATTTTAACCCGATTTGATTTCCACTCAAGTATTTAAACGCGCCTCATATACACACGCTCATTAATTATCAAGTTTCAACGTAAAGATAAATTACCATCGGTGCCCGAGATATCGCCAAGACGTCTGAAACAGTCAAATGCATCGGCCGGTTAAGCTTTAACGTGATCTAACGTTATGAACTCTAACGACGTCATAGAAGTTACGCATTGTTTTTATCCCGATGGAAGATAGTACCACTTCTTCTTGATAATTGAGGCAGATAACTAAAACGGATACATACGAATTATATATCGTTGGAAAGAGGAAACACGAAAGATTCTCACAGTGTCATTATTATGACTGGCATTTAATTATTCGCGCTGTTTCGAATCGATTTGTAAGCACCGAACTCAAATCAAAGTCCCGTAACACAGCGTAAAAACAGATTTGACCTCGGCACGTGAAAAGTTGACCTCGGATCTGAAAATCAATAGGCCCATGTTCGTTCCCGGGTCGAATTACGTGTCCGTACCAAGTTTGGTCGAAATCGGTCCAGCCGTGTTCGAGTCCATCGCGAACACACACACAAACACACAGATCTTCCAAAATATATAATAGACTAGAAGGTGACCAGACTTCGTCCGGGGTTTGACCTTGAATTGTCTATTTTGAAGGCCAAGGTCAAGTGGGGTCACGATTTGACCCGTCCAAAACACTGCCCGAACAAAAGTACCCGACAAAAGTACCCGTCGAAATGGTTTTACCCGATTTGACATTTTAACCCGATTTGATTTCCACTCAAGTATTTAAACGCGCCTCATATACACACGCTCATTAATTATCAAGTTTCAACGTAAAGATAAATTACCATCGGTGCCCGAGATATCGCCAAGACGTCTGAAACAGTCAAATGCATCGGCCGGTTAAGCTTTAACGTGATCTAACGTTATGAACTTTAACGACGTCATAGAAGTTACGCATTGTTTTTATCCCGATGGAAGATAGTACCACTTCTTCTTGATAATTGAGGCAGATAACTAAAACGGATACATACGAATTATATATCGTTGGAAAGAGGAAACACGAAAGATTCTCACAGTGTCATTATTATGACTGGCATTTAATTATTCGCGCTGTTTCGAATCGATTTGTAAGCACCGAACTCAAATGAAAGTCCCGTAACACAGCGTAAAAACAGATTTGACCTCGGCACGTGAAAAGTTGAGCTCGGATCTGAAAATTAATAGGCGTATGCCCGTTCCCGGTCGAAAATACCACCACATACCAAGTTTCATCGAAATCGGCTCGGTCGTTTTCGAGTTCATCGCGAACACACAGACCACACACACACACACCCGCACACACACACACACACACAGATCTTCCAAAATATATAATAGATAATCTTCAATAAGATTTCTTTTGAATTGACTCAGAACGGGACCAGGATTTTGGAGGTCTGCAATAGTATATATACCCCAGTGATTCTGCCGTTTTAAAGATTGATTTCTTAACCGATGCCACTTGCTGTTCCAACGCAGCACTGCGGAGCAGATTACAGTCCGACTGTTACATTATCTGAATTACATACAAGAAAACCATAATCAGAAATGGTAGCGCCCTCAATATCATATTATTAGGCATAAATATAAAGTATAATATTAAACGGCTTATTACGGCAGGTTTCTCATTCACCACATCAGAAAGCCTCTAAATGCTGATCAAAAATCTACTAATCGGAGGCATTGTGTTCCACCATAAAATCTTCAAGAGTGGCCCAGCTATTTTTGATACCTAAACGCCGAGAGCAATTAACGCGGTCATAATAGTTACATACGGCAACTATCAGACATCTAGCGAATACACACCCCTCGAAAACCCGAAATATGTTGTCCTGCGAGATATCCCATCGCTATAGCTCAATTTGACACGGCCAGATTAGCCTTCCTACAATATCATAAAACAATAAAGCTTCTCAAATCATCGGCATAGTCAATAGAACTTTCACGAACTTGGACATCGATACTTTCCGATCGCTCTACATAAGCATGGTCAGACCTATCATCGAATACTGTAACTCTGCATGGAGCCCACATCTCAAATATCAAATCATTGTGTTAGAGAAAATAAAAAGAAAAGCAACGAAACTAGTTCCTCAAATCAAAACTCTATGCTACCGAGATCGAATGATAAGACTCAATCTGATGTCTTTAAAATATCGAAGAGTTAGATGAGATCTATATAATCGAGGTATATAAACGGTTGAATGGTCATTACAATATCACTGCATGTGACCTATTAGAAATAAATCCATCAGGAAGAACAAGACGACATAATAAAAAGCTACAGATGCGCACTGTTAACAAGAAGATAGGAAAATATTTTTTCACGCAGAGGGTTGTAAATAGCTGGAACTCTCTGCCAGACTTCGCTGTTGAGGTTCCAGCATTCGATCAATTCAAAATATACATAGACTCATTCTTCTATTATATAAAATACGAGTTCGACGACGATTAACATGTTTAAGTGACTCACAAGAAAATATCGAATGACGATACATATATTTGTAAACAAACATTGCAAATAATGTTAGTGGGACGAAAAGTCGCAAGGCTTGTTCCGTATTATGATGATGCTGATGATGATGATGATATAATTGATAGGACAAACCACTATTATGATGATCGTGTCGTTATTTGTTTAAAATACGTATCAATTGACATATACGCACCCGTTCACTCATTAAAATCAACCTATTTCGACCATTTTATGGGATCTCCGCGAATTCGGGAACTCCGCAAATGGACATCCGCAAATAGGGACCTACTGCAAATTTTCACACCGATCAGCACCTAATTAAGGAACCGGTGGCTGACTCGGCTGTCTCCGACAGTTCGACTAGGTAGCGGGGTAATGTCGCAAGAGCTATACTCGTCCTTGACCTCGACAAATGGTATACTCGTAGGGCGCGCATCTATAATATCAAATCGACTCCATTCCACCCGCATGTTCAATTTGACTTATATATCAAGATGTTCCACCCACTTTGGTGTTCTAGAAACTACCCGAAAAAGACACGTTAATTAGTTGAATATAACGTGACTGCAAATTATGAGGTGAAGGTCGAGTATAGCTCTTGCGACATTACCACTCCACCGTTCGACTAGAACTCTTAGTGCGCTGCAGAACGAAAAATGTCGATAAAAGTTGAAATATAAGATTTACAAAAATATTTTTTTCATTTCTTCTATTTGTAATTGGCATAGCTTATCACAAACCAAAAATCAACATTATTGACATAGTAATGTAAACGACAATAAACAAAATTGAAATTCCCAACTACACCTCGGCGTCGCATTACAACGTTTAGTGTGTCCCAAAAATTCGCGTTTCTATAAATAAAACCCCCATGCGACCACTATACACCAAGAATCTCTACCTGATTATACACCGGGGGGGGGGGCGCAATGATGAAAGTCTGCATGCCACGTCAATGAATAGTGGGTGGCTCCCTAACTCAGCGCGGACAGCGTTGTTCGAAGAAAATTGGCCGACTCCGAGTAACCGTTTACAGTATTTATGTGTACCTTCTCACATGGCAGGCGGTCGTGATTTTTAGTAGTTATTTCAACACCCCATATTTCGCTACCATATATAACATTATCGGCTTAATTTATCTATCGAAGAGTTTTAAAGACGTCACTGGCGGAATCGGTGCGTCTTTTGTACATGCGTAAAATAGTGAATGCATTGCTTTGAGTCCTTTAGCACTTAATTCTTCCATTGCATGTGAGAATCTACCAGTGTTACTTAATATCCTATGTTCTTATATGTGTGTTATACACCACACGGATAATGTTAGAGTCTCCCCAAGCAGGACTGTGGCACACCCTTGACACATCTGCACATAATTTAATTGAGTGGGGTATATTTCGTCTCACATAAGAACACCCGTGCGCAAAGATCGAATTTTTGGCCGTATATTGGCAGCATATATTGTCCATATCCGTAATCGTATTCGTAACTTTGCGAAAGGTGTATAATATAATAAATATTTAGTCATGTGTGTCACTTGTCGATTGTACTTAATTGTTTGTCCTGATCTACATAGTAAGGGTTTATATTTTGTTTAGTTAGGATTTTACGTCATTTAACCGTTAGTTAACAACCGTTAGTTGCCGTCTATGTAACAACAACATCAACGGCAACAACAATAACAATAACAATAACACCACCACCACCACCACCACCACCACCACCACCACCACCACCAACAACAACAACAACAACAACAACAAAATCAAAGACGTTATGTGTTGTGAATCATATTCACTTCACTGAACATACCTTGTGGCGTAGGAATGGTGGGTCGTCTAAATTTAGAACTTCGCTCATGATTTCTACATTAACCAGGGGGGGAGTCGGAAAAAAAATTCTGGCACGTATTGCATTTTTTCCCTTTCGATCATTTTTTTTTTCCCACCCACCCCCACCGCCAATAATTTTTCCGTTTTCGGCAGTTTTTTCCGACCATTTTTTGACACCCACCCCCCCCTTTTAACACTAAAACAGAGATTCGCGGGGGGAAATTCACTGTAAGCAGCTGCATATGAATTTCTGTGCATACTATTTATCATGGATGTTAACATGGACATGTAAATAGGAATGAGTCATTTTGAGGTCATTCGGCCAAAAACCATGGCTGCCAGCGGCCATCTTGGATTTCAAAATTTGCAACAAAATACAAAACGATAACTGCCTGCAGTCAGTTTACCAGTTAGAATTACATTATTTCTCTCAGTCAAAGTGGTTTTGAAGCCCAACTCATTGCCAAAACACTAAAAAACAAGCAGGAAATTTTTGTTTAGTTGCGGAAAAAATTGCTTGATGGTGCCGGAATTTTTTTTTCACCCCCCACCCTGCATTAACCCTTATTTCTTTTTGGAATTAGATGAGATTCTTGAGTCTTTTATTTTTCGCATGTTAAAAGGTAATTAAATTCATCTTCAATTTGACTTTTGCTACACTAAATACATGTTTATCATGCCATACCATCTTCCGGATTAGATTGACAATTTATAGGTGGACAAACACACTAAATATATTTGGTATAAACATGGTCCAGCCAGTCCCAAGGTTTAGCATCTGTATATTGTCGCGCGAAATAATCGTTCTTGCCTAATGCTGACAGCCGCGTTCTATCCACAAAACTAAATAATTAATAATTAAAAAAACAAGCGTTCGCACATGTAAAGTGCACGGAGATAAAAAAAATTTGTCAATTTCCATCATTTTTGTTAAGTTTTATGACCGTAAATCGGTAAATAAACCAATTCATTCGATGGTCCAGATAAACCCGGTTTATGGAGGCTAGACCTGAGATGACGAATCCACATTTTCTGGACCGCGGTTTATATGGGTGGAGCTGTACATAATCTCGAATGACGGCGTGTGGTTTATATGGGTGGAACTGTACATAATTTCGAATGACGGAGTGTCTATAAGGTGAGAGTGTGTTATCATGTCACAATTGATTAGTTCTCACACGATTGTTGTTATAGGCTTGCTTTGTTGGTGTTAATTGAGTGCCAATAACCATTGTGCCGGCCTGGTCCAACTAGGAACTCGGTATTTTGATTGCATGCTCATCTCATCAAATCAGCTAGCCACAACAAGCTAACCAGGTTTGGCTGGACCGTCAATGTAGGTTTAGTTAGATTTAAACTAGGAGGTTTACATTGAAGATGACGAATCTGGTAACCATGCATCAATTCAACAAACCCGGCGTCAATGTGGGAGGCCAACGTTTTTCACCAAAGCAGAATTGCTATAGATGAAAAATGCGACATGAATTATCAAGTGAACACGATGTGCAATAATGCATATATCCATAATCGTTTGGCATTGCAAGGATAAAACGGTTTCTGAGCAGAAATGTCTCATCATAACGAAGATACACGGAAAATTTAACAGTGAAAATGCTGCGTTAAATATTAATAATCACACGGCAGTTGTATCAGGTTACACTGGTGTGAATAGGGTTCGGAGTGACATCTAGCGGATGCGGGAGGAATATATAGGAGAGAATAAAATAGACACTGGGCCCCGATTGGTCAATAGCCTTGTGTGCTTTTTGCATAAACAAAATCAGTACAGCTCTTTCCCATGATTTCCCATAGGTAAAATAGCCATTGGCACAGGAATTAACCCTTTGTAGTGAAGTTAGATTTTTTTGGTGTGGTCTAAAATATGACACTAGTTACGAAAACACAAGATTTAAAGGCGAATTCCATGCTAGACGGACATGATTTTTTTGTGTAAAAAGTTTCCCCAAATGTCAATTGTTTAGATTTAAAGAAAATTTTGGACCCAAAAGTTATATTGCCAACAATATACGCTAAAACGTTAGCACTGAGGCCTATGGGAAACATTTACACCAGTGTAACCTAAAGGGGAAAACTGAGCTTTTTGGCATTTTTGATTCCTGGGAGTCACTTTAAAGTATTTTAATGCATTTTTTACAGCCTGGTTTTCCAGTCCAATGAATCTCTCATGCATGGTGTGGCTATTCTTGCTGCTGATGTCTTCTTTCACTTACATCAGCCAAAAAAATAGTATGATTTTTTCATAAAAAAATGCCAAATTTTCAAGGTGGTAATAGTCACATGATAATGCAAATAACCCATAACATGAGTATGTCAATGACACACATATCAATTGTTATAAGAAGTCAATCTAACAAGTATTTGGGATTTTATAGCCAGTGATATACATTATACAGATATATATCATAAATGTGTGTCATTTCCACTGGTGGGTATGGCCATTTGAAGGTTAATAGCACTAAAACTTGGACACATTTAAGAAAATGCTTTAGCAGTTCAAAGAGAGCATATCCTTATTCAACTAATTCAATATACACCCACATCCAGTTATCTTGGACCACCCTTGCAGACCTGAAAATGTCATATTTTAGTCTTCCATGTGCTGATAAAGTCTTGTGCTTCATGCTCAGCTGATCAGATCTGACTCAAGGACATCACATCCCCAGAAGTTCTCTCATGGAAAGTCTTCCATAGCTGATCCAAGTTTGCAACACCAGACCCCAAAAACTGTGTGAAAATGGGGCCTGAACATGACTTGTGGTGGAAAATTGTGCTTTTTTGATATATAATGTGTTAAAGGGGGTGGGGTTAAATTGTGTGTGATAAATAAAGATTCACAGAAGTGATATTGTTTTTGAACACATTTTTTCAATTGATGGGTAATTCTGAAAAAATGAGGCCTATGGAAAACATTTACACCAGTGTAACCATCGGACACACTCACTCTCTATCACTCCCTTGATATCTTTCTTCACTCTCTCTCTCTCTCTCTCTCTCTCTCTCTCTCTCTCTCTCTCTCTCTCTCTCTCTCCTCTCTCTCTCTCTCTCTCTCTCTCTCTCTCTCTCCATCTCTCTCTCTCTATCTGTCCTTCTCTGACCTCAGCAGCTTCATCAATTTTCTACGCTTATTAAGTTCATCATTATCATTTTATTCAACTAGCCTCTTGTCCTCCGCTCTCATTATATACTCCATGTCTTTTTCTTTTCTGAGGAGATACCTCAACATCAGCAATGACACGCTTGTTGTTAGACCCCCTTCGCCCTTATATATTCTAAATCAAATCATAAAACATGAACAACTGGAACATGGTGCACACATCGCCTGATATCATTAACTCATACCAGACGATGATGAACACCAAAGTTGCATGCAACCCGGTTAACAGCGTTGAGGAGCTTGAACAATCGTTTTATCATTTAGTGCAAGTTATACACGAAGTTACAAGCTACAATTACAACGAAGTCATTCAAACGCCATCTCAAACCATTTAGGAACAACGAGCTAACATAATTGCATAAAATCATGAAAATCGAAAGACGCGAATGGATCGAGGCAGATAGACCCCGTGAATGTGATAATTCTAAATACAAAGCATACAAAAATTCGAAGCGCATATTTCGGTGTAAGTTGAGACAGTCCAACGAGAAATACCTCAGTGAAGTAGATCAACGCCTCGATAATTTAGCGGAAATCGATATAAATAAATTCTACCCCGTATTCAACAAACGGCGTACCGGAAGTGGGGCTTCCTCCAACAACTTGTTTGAAGTAAACGGATCAACACTGAGAGAACCATCACAGGTGATAGACGCCTGGGCAAATTATATTGAAATTCTATACTCCCCACTTGAGCGCGATATGTTTGACAAACAAAATTTCGTGAATGACCGAATTGGTGAGATACACAATTGTGATGTTACATCTGAACTCAGTGATATGTTAACGTATAACGTTACCACTGATGAATTGCAATGCGTCCTAAAAACTGTTAAACGAGGTAAAGCTCCAGGCATGGACCACCTTTCTTACGAACATATAATTTATGGGGGAGATGTGCTGAGTTATACCGTCGCAGACACTCTGTCGAAAATGCTGGAGTTCAGTCACATTCCAGAGCAAGCAAAACGGGGAATCATGATCACCCTCCACAAGGGAGGTAACAAAGTCAAAACAAAATTTGATAGCTATCGCACGATAACTTTACTACCTGTCATGTATAAACTGTTGGAGAAAGTGATGCTTCTCCGAATGGAAACTCTTGCACCAGAGCTCATAAAGGCTTCAAAACGGCTTCCAGAAAGGAGTAAGTTGTATGAATTCATCGTTCGGTATTCACGAACCATCTCATTTACATTAGAAAACCACAGTCCTCTCTTTTCATGTTTTCTCGACACCCATAAAGCTTTTGATACGGTATGGATTAACGGACTTCTAGTAAAACTATACAATCGGGGATTTCGTGGTAAAATATGGCATTTATTAAGATCTTTCTTAAAGGGGTACTGTACGCCATTTTCAATAAATTTCCGGTGATAACAACGATCTATTATCGATACTGTATAGAAACATAAGTAATTTGAGTCAAAGATGTATTCTGTAAACGCTCAGGTTAATAGGCTATCTTAAAATTTAATAATTTAAAAGTTAATAATTTAATATAAATTGAATTAATGGCTGGAGCCATAAAATGGCGTAAATTAAAATACGAATTTCCGTGTACAAAACGTAATCAAATTATAATTGAGGGATACTGGATTAGTAAACCCATTGCACACACGATCGTTTGAAACATTATGCTTATACGGGGAGAAAACTCAAGCCACTCATTGACTAGTAAGTGACGATACAATAACATAAATGAGTATATGGGACTACTATGCATATCATATAATTTTTATTTGATTCATTTGGTTGAAAACTGTACAAAAATTACTCGACAACGACAATTTGTGTTTTTGCATTCCGGTAAATTTGCCATTCGTAACACTACTTCGTACTCAACAGACTTTCAAAGAATGGAAAAGTTGTTACCTTATTCTCCGACTCAGGGATTATAGAAACCAACAACAACATCTTGGGTACAGTACCCCTTTAACATATATTAAGTGTAAGGTCCGCTACAATAATCTCTTATCCAGGGTCATTGATATGCAACAAGGCACGCGACAGTGAGGTATTCCCTCTCCTCTATTTTATATGATCTTCATTGATGGTCTATTTTACGAATTGTACAAATCTCAGAATGGAATGTGTCTGAACTCCATTAGTTGCGCATGTCCTACCCAGGCCGACGATTTGACAATATTGTCACTGACGGGACCAGGACTACAGACATTGTGTAATATATGCACATAATTCTCAAACATGTGGAGGTTCATATACAACCCTGATAAGTGTAAAGTGTTCACATTTAATGAATCGGCATAATCATTTAATCACAGGACGCGGCAACAATGGTACCTAGATAACAAAACAGTACTAGAGGCAGATAGTATTCAACACCTAGGCATCCCCCTTCATAGAAATAATCACATAACCGACTTCACTGATCACATCAGTCACAAAATCCGTTCAGTATACCTCATGTTGAGCAACGCGGGGATGTATGCTGGAGGCATAACCCCTCTTAGCTCGAAAACTGTATATGAGTCAGTAGTATTGCCAACTAGTCTATATGGATCAGAACTCATGTGTTCATTATGTGCGGCCAATGAACTCAAACTAGAAAGGACCCATCGATGTTGTCTGAAGCAAATTCAAGGCCCCGGCCCGTGCCAGAACAGACTTGGTATTAGGTCTCATCGGAACAGGCACAATTATCTCTATAATTGAAAAACGCCAAGTTACCTTCTTTGGCAACCTTTGCAACACCCGCGAAGACAAATACTCAAAACAGATATTCCGGTCCAGGTTAAATGACCACTTTACACTTGGATCGAATCTTGATGTGTCATCGTTTATATACTATATCTTTAATGTGCTAACCAAATATAATTTACAGGATTATTGCCGTGTCTATGCAGAAGAGAGCACGTTCCCGACAAAGGAGACATGGAAAAGCCTAGTGAAAGCAAATGTCAAAATCACACAGGAACGTGACTGGAGATTCAGAATGAAACATGACATACAGCTCATGCCATTTGCGGCATGTTATGCAACCCTCAAAGTATCGCCACTTTGGCATATATGTCGTTCTTTCCCGAAACTGAAGCACGAGTGTGCCACAATCGCAAATCTCATAACGCAATCTCTGATATGGGAGTCGGGAATGTGTCGCTTGTGCAACAGAAACTTCAATACCACAGACCGTAATAAGGAATGACACGTGGTATTGCATTCTTAGTTACTTCGGAATAGACTGCTTCTTTGCTATCGATGACTTGTCTAGTAACGAACAGTTGTTGGTTTTTCTAGCATGCGTACCCGAAGCCGTCAGTCGCCACGTAGAATCTGATATTGAATTTATCACATTCATAATCAGAAGGGCATTCCTATTATGGACAACATACATGGAATTGGTCGTGTAACGACATGTCTACATGTTCGAAAGCAGTCTGGCACAATTTCAGTCTCCAACATCGTCGGATAGCGAATGTCAAAATTGTGACTTGCGGAGTAATACTACACCAAACGATTTATAAAGCAATGACATCGTCAGACGACGTAACCACCCGTGCGACTCACGTCCATAATAGTAATATCTATAAGTGATATCACTTACTCGCGGTGAATCCGCCATTTGGTCTCTGGAGGTCAAAGTTAACCAGTAGCATCTATTTTTAGCATATGACTCCAGTCTGGGAATTCTCAAAATATAATGGCAAAAGGTCGTTACCGAATCGCAGGTGCGAGAACTTCATAAAACTAATTAAACACTCACCCTGGATACATACAATACGTAGGTTTCGCACAGTAGATGGATTGGATGTATCACATATGTTTTTGAGTTATTTTTTTAACGCAAGAACTCGCTATTTATCAGTAACTTATGGGAAGTTCGTTGACAAAAAAGGGCCTCTGAATGTCTGCATCGTCACCAGATCCTAACTCTATAGATGACATGGCCACAAAACAATTCTTAAACACGTAGTTGCACTCAGAATAAATTAAATTAAGCCATAAAATGTTGATAAAAAATTCTCGCACTCAGCTGTCGAATGTTTAGAAATGGATGCTACTTCTCAACTTTGACCTTTTATCGGCTTTTACCGGTGGGTTGGATAAAAAGCTAGGAATCGGACCATATGGAACCATCGGCCATCTTGAAAATCGCGAACCAGTAATAAGGCTTATTGTATCGTATAACTTCTATTTTATATCTATGTAGTCATTGTATGTATTATGAGTTGTATTGTATTTGTATGTGTTACTTGCTCTCCGGTATTGGAGGAAATAAAGGAATATATATATATATATATATATCTATTATATATTTTGAAAGATCTGTGTGTTTGTTTGTGTGTGTGTGTGTGTGTTTGAAATCGATGGACTCAAAAACGACTAAGCCAATTTCGATGAAATTTGGTATTTGGATGTGTTTTCGGCCGGAGACGAACATAGGCATATTTATTTGTCCGTGCGAGGTCAACTTTTCACGTGCGGAGGTCAAATCTGTTTTTACGCCGTTTTTGCGCTAATATATTTCAGTTCGGTGCTCACAAATCGATTCGATATAGCGCGAATAATAAATTGCCAGTCATATAATTTGCACGGTTAGAATCTGTGGCGTGTCCTCTTTCCAACGATATATAATATGTATGTATCCGTTTTAGTTATCTGCCTCAATTATTAGGTACAAGTGGTCCGATGCTTTTATCGGGATAAAATCAATGCGTAATTTCTATGACGTCGTCAGAGGTCATAAAGTTAGATTACGTTAACTCTCACCCTGCCGAGGCATTTGACTGTGTCGCGTTAACTCATCACCGGCCGAAGTATCCGCAAATGACATTGGGCTATATATCTCGGAAACGGGTGTAGCTATCGACTTGAAATTTGGTATGTGAATGTATCTTGCCCCGGATACGAATTTTATCGGGTCGCCGAGCACGTGCGACGCCAGCTTCGCGCATGCGCAGACGAGATCTCGGAAACGGGTTGAGATATTGACTTTAAATTTGGTATGTGAATGTATCTTGCCCCGGATACGAATTTTATCGGGTCGCCGAGCACGTGCGACACCAACTTCGCGCATGCGCAGACCAGATCTAGGAAACGGGTGGAGCAATCGACTTGAAATTTGGTTTTTTAATAGCCCGGACGAAGTCGGGTCACCTTCTAGTCTATTATATATTTTGAAAGATCTGTGTATGTGTTTGTTTGTGTGTGTGTGTGTGTGTGTGTTTGAAATCGATGGACTCCAAAACGACTAAGCCAATTTCGATGAAATTTGGTATTTTAGGGTATTTTCGGCCGGAGACGAACATAGGCATATTTATTTGTCCGTGCGAGGTCAACTTTTCACGTGCGGAGGTCAAATCTGTTTTTACGCCGTTTTGCGCTAATATATTTCAGTTCGGTGCTCACAAATCGATACGATATAGCGCGAATAATAAATTGCCAGTCATATAATTTGCACGGTTAGAATCTGTGTGGCTTCATCTTTCCAACGATATATAATATGTATGTATCCGTTTTAGTTATCTGCCTCAATTATTAGGTACAAGTGGTACGATGCTTTTATCAGGATAAAATCAATGCGTAAATTCTATGACGTCGTCAGAGGTCATAAAGTTAGATTACGTTAACTCTCACCCTGCCGATGCATTTGACTGTGTCGCGTTAACTCATCACCGGCCGAGGTATCCGCAAATGACATTGGGCTATATATCTCGGAAACGGGTGTAGCTATCGACTTGAAATTTGGTATGTGAATGTATCTTGCCCCGGATACGAATTTTATCGGGTCGCCGAGCACGTGCGACGCCAGCTTCGCGCATGCGCAGACGAGATCTCGGAAACGGGTTGAGATATTGACTTTAAATTTGGTATGTGAATGTATCTTGCCCCGGATACGAATTTTATCGGGTCGCCGAGCACGTGCGACACCAGCTTCGCGCATGCGCAGACCAGATCTAGGAAACGGGTGGAGCAATCGACTTGAAATTTGGTTTTTTAATAGCCCGGACGAAGTCGGGTCACCTTCTAGTATATATATATATAGCTATATATATATATATATATATATAAAAACATTATTTGGAAAGAATTATTTTTTCCCACTCAAGTACATGTAACCTCATTACTATACCGAAGAGCATTCAAACATTACCTACGTGATGACTGAGAACTATAGAGATGTTAAGTTGGCACGAAATACAATTTCACTCTAAGGGGTAACTCTGTCAAATTAATGGGCGAACCCATTTGCTTGTGCATATACCAAAAGCCATTTTAATCCGCCCACAGCGCGACGATAATTACAGAGCTACAAAGTTCGGACGGGCCTCTGCTAGTTCCGCTAGTCGATACTTGAGATACTATATAAGAACACTATCAACGTTTCGAACGCAATTGGTACCACTATCAGTAGTTGATAGATTCTGTAACATTTTCAACAAAACCAAGCAAATATTACCACTGTCATCGGCGGAGATATCCTATATATTATAGCCAACTACCTCCTATATGCAACAAACATAGGGTTGCTTGACATTTGTTAATTTGTGCAAAGTAAACTTAGACTATATAATACATAGTCGCTGGTATTTTCCAAAACGAATTTGCCAATGCTGATGTCAATATGCTTGGTCTAATCGATAAACGGGTCATCAAATAGAATGAAAAGCTTTCTCATTTCATAAAAAAAAAGCATTGTGACGTTTCGTAAATGTCTTACAAGCAAAGCATTTACTTAAGAAGGGCACAGGCCACATGAACCCGTGACATTTTATCACTTCTCAAATAAACACATTTCTTCGCTATTACCACAGCGTCGGTGTCAGCGGGGGTGTTTTTGTATGCACCACAATAGCTTGAAATAACCATGATCGTTTGATGTTATAGTTTAAATTTCTTGTGTTTATAAATAAAACTCGAATATATTTAACTGGAAATTACCAACCGTTTGGAAGCGTCAATTCTATGACACAATGGGGTGCATACATGGGGGGGGGGGGGGCATTTTTTCCCTTTCGATCATTTTTTGTACCCACCCACCCCCACCGCCAATTTGTTTTCCGTTTTCGGCAGTTTTTTCCGACCATTTTTTGACACCCACCCCCCTTTTAACACTAAAACAGAGATTTGCGAGGGAAAATTCACTGTAAACAGCTGTATATGAATTTATGTGCATACTATTTATCGTGGATGTTAACATGGACATGTAAATAGGAATGAGTCATTTTCAGGTCATTCGGCCAAAAAAACATGGCTGCCAGCGGCCATCTTGGATTTCAAAATTTGCACCAAAATACAACACGATAACTGCCTGCAGTCAGTTTACCAGTAAGAATTACATTATTTCTCTCATTCAAAGTGGTTTTGAAGCCCAACTCATTGCCAAAACACTAAAAAAACAAGCAGAATTTTTTTTTAGTTGCGGAAAAAATTGCTTGTTGGTGGCTTTGACCACCCACCCACCCAGGCATACGTGGGAGTGCTGTTGGAAGTTATAAGTTGACCCCACGGAGACCATATAACCCGGACATCATATACATGTCAACATATAATTATATAGTACTAGCTGGTGGGCCCGACTTCGTCCGGGCTGTTTCCCCTCTGCTTTATCCGGACAAAAGTACCCATAGGCATAAATTTTTTTTGAAATACGTATTTGACCTTGAATTGACAATTTTTAAGGTCAAGGTCAGGTCGGGGTCATGATCTGACCCGTCCAAATCACTCCCCGGACAAAAGTAGCCCTAGGTATAAAATTCGTCGAAATCCGTCCGTTTTACTTTATTTCACCTTGAATTGACCATTTTGAAGGCCAAGGTCAGGTCGGGGTCTCGATTTGACCCGACCAAAACACTCCCCGGACAAAAGTATTCCTAGGTATAAAATTTCGTCGAAATCCGTCCGTTTTACCCGATTTGACCTTGAATTGACCATTTTGAAGGTCCAGGTAAGGTTGGGGTCACGATTTGAGCCGTCTAAAAGACTTCCGTGACAAAAGTAGCACTAGGTTTCAAATTTCGTCGAAATCCGTCCGTTTTACCCGATTTGACCTTGAATTGACCTTTTTGAAGGTCAAGGTCAGGTCGAGGTAACGATTTGACCCGTCCAAAACACTCCCTGGACAAAATTATCCCTAGGTATCAAATTTCGTCAACATCCGTCTGGCAGTTTTCCCGGCCATAGCTAACACACAGACAGAAGTTTCAAAATATATATTAGACTAGCCGACGAGCCCGACGTTGTCCGGGCTATTCAAAAACCAAATTTCAAGTCGATAGCTCCACCCGTTTCCGAGATCTCGTCTGCGCATGCCAAATTTCAAGTCGATAGCTCTACCCGTTTCCGAGATCTCGTCTGCGCATGCGCGAAGCTGGCGTCGCACGGGCCCGGCGACCCGATAAAATTCGTATCCGGGGCAAGATACATTCACATACCAAATTTCAAGTCGATAGCTCCACCCGTTTCCGAGATCTCGTCTGCGGGCACCGCACGGGCTCGCCAATACGACAACGTCCACCGCCTGGTCAAACTACACACACGCACCAAGTTTCGTCCCGATCGGTCGAGAATCGTAGATTTGTATTAATGACAGACAGACAGACAGACAAACATACAGACAGAGGTCTTCAAAATATATATGAGACTAGCCGACGAGCCCGACGTTGTCCGGGCTATTCAAAAACCAAATTTCAAGTCGATAGCTCCACCCGTTTCCGAGATCTCGTCTGCGCATGCCAAATTTCAAGTCGATAGCTCTACCCGTTTCCGAGATCTCGTCTGCGCATGCGCGAAGCTGGCGTCGCACGGGCCCGGCGACCCGATAAAATTCGTATCCGGGGCAAGATACATTCACATACCAAATTTCAAGTCGATAGCTCCACCCGTTTCCGAGATCTGGTCTGCGCATGCGCGAAGCTGGCGTCGCACGGGCCCGGCGACCCGATAAAATTTGTATCCGGGGCAAGATACATTCACATACCAAATTTCAAGTCGATAGCTCCACCCGTTTCCGAGATCTCGTCTGCGGGCACCGCACGGGCTCGCCAATACGACAACGTCCACCGCCTGGTCAAACTACACACACGCACCAAGTTTCGTCCCGATCGGTCGAGAATCGTAGATTTGTATTAATGACAGACAGACAGACAGACAAACATACAGACAGAGGTCTTCAAAATATATATGAGACTAGCCGACGAGCCCGACGTTGTCCGGGCTATTCAAAAACCAAATTTCAAGTCGATAGCTCCACCCGTTTCCGAGATCTCGTCTGCGCATGCCAAATTTCAAGTCGATAGCTCTACCCGTTTCCGAGATCTCGTCTGCGCATGCGCGAAGCTGGCGTCGCACGGGCCCGGCGACCCGATAAAATTCGTATCCGGGGCAAGATACATTCACATACCAAATTTCAAGTCGATAGCTCCACCCGTTTCCGAGATCTGGTCTGCGCATGCGCGAATCTGGCGTCGCACGGGCTCGGCGACCCGATAAAATTCGTATCCGGGGCAAGATACATTCACATACTAGTAGCAAATTTCAAGTCGATAGCTCCACCGGTTTCCGAGATCTCGTCTGCGCATGCGCTGCACGGGCGTCGCACGGGCTCGCCAATACGACAGCGACGACCGCCTGGTCAAACTACACACATCTTGAACCAGTGGCGTTGGTATCTGATGCAAAAGACGAAATTGTGAGTGTTGGTTTGTAACCGGGATTTCTGAGAAGCATTATGCCTATATCCACACCAACTACCCCCTAAGCCCTGACCTAAGTGTCATACATACTATAACAATGATGCTGAACACTTTGAGGCAATTATATTGCAGAAATGTTGTAAGAGTACTATGGCCCGTATATCTCTCTGCAGATGCTAATAACGTTGAATGGTAAACAAACGCTCTTTATAGCGATGCGTCAACAACAAACGCTCATTAAATTATCACTTGATTAACCACCGCAGTGCCGTTTTTTTGTGACTGAGAGTGGAGAACGGGTGCTCTGGGCTTCTCCAAAATGCGACGTCGACGATTCCCGTGGGATTTTACCTTTGGATAGGAAGTTTGGTCTCGATCGGTCAACCCGTTTTCGATTCTATAAAGGACATACAGACAGACAAACAAAGTATATAAGAGACTAGCAGGTGGACCCGACTTCGTCCGGGCTGTTTCCCCTCTGCTTTTCGGCGAATTGCGCGATTTGACCTTGAATTGTCCATTTTGAAGGTCAAGGTCAGGTGGGGTCACGATTTGACCCGTCCAAAACACTGCCCGGACAAAAGTACCCGACAAAAGTACCCGTCAAAATCCTTCCGGTTTTACCCGATTTGACCTCGAATTGATCATTTTGAATGTCAAGGTCAGGTCGGGGTCACGATTGGACCCGTCCAAAACACTCAGTGGACAAAAGTAACCCTATGTATCAAATTTCGTGGAAATCCCATCAAAATTCGCGATTTTACCCGATTTCAAGGTCAAGGTCACGTCGCACGGGCAAATGAATAGGCTTATGAGAATCCCCATACGAAAGGATCCCCACATACCAAGTTTCATCGAAATCCCGTGATATTCGGGCGTTTGACCTTGAAATGACCCGATCTCAAGGTCAATGTCACGTCGCACGGAAAATTAACAGGCCCATGCCACTCCACGGCCGAAAGTATCCCCACATACCAAGTTTCATCGAAATCGGTTCGGTCGTTTTCGAGTCCATCGCGAACACACAGACAGACTCACAGACTCACAGATCTTCCAAAATATTTAATAGACTAGCCGATGAGCCAGACGTTGTCCGGGCTATTCAAAAACCAAATTTCAAGTCGATAGCTCTACCCGTTTCCGATATCTGGTCTGCGCATGCGCGAAGCTGGCGTTGCACGGGCTCGGCGACCCGATAAAATTCGTATCCGGGGCAAGATACATTCACATACCAAATTTCAAGTCGATAGCTCCACCCGTTTCCGAGATATATATATATATTGCCCAATGATTGCGGATACCTCGGCCGGTGATGAGTTAACGCGACATCGGCCGGTTAAGAGTTAAACGCGATCACGTCACGATCTGTTGACGGCGTAATATATGGTCCTGCGTTCTTCCCGATAATTAAGGTAGAGACTTTAAACGTACACAGGCGTGTGATACATCATTGGAAAGATGAAGCGCCACAGATTCTAACCGTGCAAATTATATGACTGGCAATTTATTATTCGCGCTATATAGAATCGATTTGTGAGCACCGAACTGAAATATAGTAGCGCAAAACGGCGTAAAAACAGATTTGACCTCGGCACGTGAAAAGTTGACCTCGGATCTGAAAATTAATATGCCTATGCCACTTCCCGACCGATAGTACCCTCACATACGAAGTTTCATCGAAATCGGGTCGGCCGTTTTAGAGTTCATCGCGAACACACAGACCACAGACCACAGATACACAGACAGATCTTCCAAAATATATAATAGATAATTAACGAGTTATGGGGCTACATATAATTATATGGTATAATTAACGAGTTATGTGGGTATATATAATTATATGGTATAATTAACGAGTTAAAGGGGTATATATAATTATATGGTATAATTAACGAGTTATGGGGGTATATATAATTATATGGTATAATTAACGAGTTATGGGGGTATATATAATTATATGGTATAATTAACGAGTTATGGGGGTATATATAATTATATGGTATAATTAACGAATTGTGAGGGTATATATAATTATATGGTATAATTATCGAGTTATGGGGTATATCTAATGATATGGTATAATTAACGAGTTATGGGGGTATATATAATTACTAGCAGGTGGACCCGACTTCGTCCGGGCTGTTTCCCCTCTGCTTTTCGGCGAATTGCGCGATTTGACCTTG
This sequence comes from Siphonodentalium dalli, assembly GCA_032622095.1. Classification (NCBI taxonomy): domain Eukaryota; kingdom Metazoa; phylum Mollusca; class Scaphopoda; order Gadilida; family Siphonodentaliidae; genus Siphonodentalium; species Siphonodentalium dalli. Next base: position 75,594,702 of record CP136068.1, read on the forward strand.
AATTGTCCATTTTGAAGGTCAAGGTCAGGTGGGGTCACGATTTGACCCGTCCAAAACACTGCCCGGACAAAAGTACCCGACAAAAGTACCCGTCGAAATCCATCCGGTTTTACCCGATTTGACCATTTTGAAGGTCAAGGTCAGGTCGGGGTCACGACTCGACCCGTCCAAAACACTCAGTGGACAAAAGTAACCCCACGTATCAAATTTCGTCGAAATCCCATAAAAATTCGCGATTTGACCTTGAATTGACCCGATTTCAAGGTCAAGGTCACATCGCACGGGCAAACGAATAGGCTTACGACACTCCCCATACGAAAGTATCCCCAGACACTAATTTTCATCGAAATCCCGTGATACTCGGGCGTTCGACCTTGAAATGACCCGGCCGAAAGTATCCCCACGTACCAAGTTTCATCGAAATGGGCTCGGCCGTTTTCGAGTCCATCGCGAACACACAGACAGACAGACACACACACACACAGACAGACAGACAGATTTCCCAAAATATATAATAGATATGGTATAATTAGCGAGTTATGGGGTATATCTAATGATATGGTATAATTAACGAGTTATGGGGGTATATATAATTATATAGAATCCATAACAAATTCATCATAATATTATAACCCAAACTCAATACAATCCACTTACTACGGTTTCGTCCATTAATTTTTTACCAGAGTTAGGGCTCCTGTTTCACTTGTAAATGTGTGAATTTTGAGTCAGAAAGAACATTTCAGCTTGTAACATGGGCAAGTATAATCCTATTTAGTTGTGCTTTGGTATGGTGATTGCACAGCTTGTGGGGAATGCTACTGACGTCTACATGTTTCGTCCATTCATTTTCACCAAAGTTACAGTCCTTGTTTGATTTGGGAATTTCTCAATTGTGTGCCTGTTTAAAAAATTTCAGCTTGTAACTTGGGCATTGGCCATCTGATTTGGTTGTGCTTTGGTGTATTGATAGCCCAGTTTATTGGTAAAGGTTACCAACTTCTTGGATTTAGAAAAGTTTCCATCCATACATATTTTGTACTGGTGGAATATGATACCTGCGAGCCATAGAGTAGAGATTCGTGGCATTATACAGTACATCATGTCGTAACAACGACGATATAAGTTCATTTTCAGCCGCGGGTTCACGAACACTGTACATAAATTAGCCTCCATCACCATTGTAAATACTGTTCATATATTATAATGTATATCATTTGAATATGTATTATGTAAGCCATGTACATAAATGTATTATATGTTATATTAATACCTATGTATTATGGGTCGACAAGATTAAACGAATTGAAGATCTACATGTATGTACTTACATTGCACAGAATTAATAAAATATGCAAATCCCTCCGCTTCTGGAAATTTACAAATTCGTCTATTATAGTGTCTCAAAAAACATTAATGGACAATAACATTATTGTGTCGTCAATTTTTTTATGTTGAGTCCGTTTGACCTTTGATGTTAAAGTTTTGCATTGCACTACGGTTAAACAAATACGACCCGAACTATTAAAAGCAAATATGTATATGGTTATTCAGACGAATGTGTGTTCTCATTGGTGTCGTATAGGTACCCCCCGTAAACTTGGTAACTAAACCCCGTAGGTGTCACCAACACTGGATCAATGGTTTAAAAGTGAACATACCCTCCCTCACGTGATGGCATTCAGGTAAACATACATATACAAATACCAATGGCGGATACTTTCCAATGACGTGGTTGAAAAGTATCCGCCATTGGTATTTGTACATGTATGTTTACCTGCATGCCATCATGTGACTTAGTCTGAATAATATCAACTGAAGAAGGCATCAGGATCAATGCTTTTGAAGAGCAACTTCCTTCGTTTGTCAACCTATACAGGACCCCTTATCTACTGGACCATTTATACACTATGAATGAAGTGAATGGTGTTTATCAAACTGCAAGCAAATTTCCGTGCCCGTATGACCGCTGCCATCACGTAAATATACGTAATTAAGTCTTAACCTTTTGTATTCAAGAGATTTGTTGCTTACTATTCATACCGCTTCTACCTAGCCAATTTCCAAATGAAATGGACAGTTGGGTTTCTCAGAATGCAAAACGAATGGTAACGGAGAAAAGTCTTAAATAAAATATGAGTCATTTCCTCACATTATGTACGTGGTTGCAGTGGTCAGGGTAGCGTAGCTGAGGACTGAACTCTGATTTGGATCATTGCTTTTGCATCAATAAAATCCTTCATTGTATATGGCATTTAATGATGGTCTCGTCCCTGAAAGTGTTATATATTTTCCAGGGTATAAAATATTATACATGAATCAATGACATCTGTCAGGAAAAGTTTCTATCAATTAATATAATTATTATTTATAATTTCTTATCACATCAGCGGGACAATTTAATGGGCTATTTTTATAACAGGTATCCAACGTGAAAATGTTCAGGGCATACAAAAAAAGCCTCAATAACCTTATCACTGCCACATATGAAGTGTTGCGCTCCAAAATACACATGAAATAATATTCGCTTTTGAATTTTTCTCGGTATCGAAAAAGGTCGACACATACCTGAACTACCTTTCTACGAGCATTATATGTCCCAGAAAGACGCATTGATGTCACAATATATACAACTCGAACACAATTTACGCGGGCATTGTGCAAAAACGGTGCCATTTGTATTCATCGGAATTCTGGAATCGGAAACGGAATGTCGGGAAAAGGATAATGGCGTTATCTTAACATGAAACTATTAAAAAACTACACGAACAGCTTTCTCTTCGTTTCAGTCATACACATTATGTAATATACCATAAACGTCTCAGAGCGACGATAGCTCTTGATTTTCTTCAGATGGTCTGCAGTTTCGTCTACAGTTTCAATTTATTGAAACAAAACAAAACATTTTATATTTTCAAAATATTGACGGTAAACATGGAGAAGGTCAAAGCAATGAAAAATATTCATATATATGCAGACTAAACTATTTGAAGTCATTATACACGATTGCGCAGGTTTGATAAAAATTGAATAATTGCGTAAGGTGGAGGTCCGCTTCAGTTATTTATAGTTTTTGGGTATATTCCCTTCAATCGAGTCTTCACCGTGGTACGGGCGAGTCGAATATTTTTAATGTACGTTTTGCATTCCTCATTATACAAGACACAAACATCCATGCGAGTGTTCTTTACTGCGACGGCACTAAATACAGTTCTAGTCATTAGAAGCATCTACGTATAGGTTATAACCTCCTTGGGCATCTGTACAAGAAATATAGACCAAGCCGCGAAGCGGCGCGGTCTATATTTCTTGTACAGATACACAAGGGGGTTATGACATATTTATAAAATGGTTCACACCCCAAGGCAAACACAATTGAGCCACATTCTATTCGACGATTACCTATCAATTACCATTCAATTAAAATTAATTGAATGGATTGTGGTGTGACATATTCCTGTTGAATAATTAGTCAAATGTTCGTTGACAATCGGCTCATTTGGGTCTGCATTATATATCAGCATTGATAAATCATGTTGTGTCCGAATTTGAGAACGTTTTATACTGATAACGTGTTTCTTGATAATCTGTTGTGATAATAAACTGTTTCATCTGTTTAAGTTATTTTTCGCCTTGTTGTCATAATGGAATTATCGTTCAGAACACAGGAGACAATGTGCCGGTAGTGTTCGGACTCCGAAGTGAAACTATTCCACATTAATTGCAAGTTTGTTTGATGAAATATCACCGGCATTCATAACAAAAGACGTAAGCAAACCTGTGTATAGTGCCTGTATTTTCCGCGCACATGCATGTATATGAGAACAGTTGTGAAATTTTCTCAATGTATCATTTTGAAGATCATTATGTGATTATTGTCGATTATACATTCGAAACAGGTTTGGATCTCGTTCAGTTTACTTCCAAATCGCCCGCCCCTCTCGATAGACAAAAACGTATTCAACCAAAAGTGTTGGGCCCAACCCATGCAGACCACCCCTATATGTCCGCTAATAATGGAATGATGCGTGTTTTAACTTCCCAAGTGACTGGTGCAATCATTATCATGGCGCATTGTTAGAATTTCACACCTACCGGTCCGATCTTCTTTCAGCTTACTATCCAATTAATGTCAATTTCTGTGTGATATTTAGCTCAAGTCTGTATTTTGGCCCCGTTGAAATACAGATTCATACAAGAAATATTGTTCATGAATTGGAGCAATTTGATTGGCCGAGGGGTGTGAACCGGTTTATAAACGTCATTATAACATTAATCCATTGAGAGTATATAGTTTGAAACATTGTGTGGGAACTGTTACATCTGAAATCGTTCTATCGCCGATTTTTGGTGGTTCTTGACTGATTTGTGACGTTTCCTGGTGATCCAAATTATACATTTTCGCGAGTTTTTGACAGTTAATTTTTTTTTTGAGCCATCTAGGTGATAATTCGATTAGTTTTTCCATTCCCCTCATAATCTATGGTCCCAAACAACGTAAACATAATGAATATCCTATTGTGCGAGTAATAACAACGACGAAAACTGCGAATTGTGATATCTCGATCGGTTCTCTCCCGATCGTGTCGGTTCTCTCCCAATTTAATCGGTTCTGTCCGGGAAATATAATGACTATTAACTGGAAGTATACGTGAAAATAACCAAGTGAGCACAACGAATTATCAATTATGTTGAATTTACACCACTTATGATCAATTACGATGAGTTACACTGCCTTCTTATATATAACTAGAAGGTGACCCGAATTCGTCCGGGTTTGACCTTGAATTGTCTATTTTGAAGGCCAAGGTCAAGTGGGGTCACGATTTGACCCGTCCAAAACACAGTGCCCGAACAAAAGTACCCGACAAAAGTACCCGTCGAAATCCATCCGGTTTTACCCGATTTGACCTTGAATTGACCATTTTGAAGGTCAGGTGGGGTCAAACACCAACACCCCAAAAATGGTGGAAATCGGCCCAGCGGATACCGGGAAATCGGCCCAGCGGATACCGAGATACCCTATGCATCAAATTTCGTCCGTAAAAATCCGCCAGTTTAACCCGATTTGATTTCCACTCAAGTATATAAACGCGCCTCATACACACACGCTCATTAATTATCAAGTTTCAACTTAAAGATAAATTACCATCGGTGCCCGAGATATCGCCAAGACGTCTGAAACAGTCAAATGCATCGGCCGGTTAAGCGTTAACGTGATCTAACGTTATGACCTCTAACGACGTCATAGAAGTTACGCATTGTTTTTATCCTGATGGAAGATAGTACCACTTCTTCTTCATAATTGAGGCAGATAACTAAAACGGATACATACGCATTATATATCGTTGGAAAGAGGAAACACGAAAGATTCTCACAGTGTCATTATTATGACTGGCATTTTATTATTCGCGCTGTTTCGAATCGATTTGTAAGCACCGAACTCAAATGAAAGTCCCGTAACACAGCGTAAAAACAGATTTGACCTCGGCACGTGAAAAGTTGACCTCGGATCTGAAAATCAATAGGCCTATGTTACTCCTGACCCGAAAATACCCCCACATACCAAGTTTCATCGAAATCGGGTCGGCCGTTTTCGAGTTCATCGATTACACACACACAAACAAACAAACAAACAGATCTTCCAAAATATATAATAGACTAGAAGGTGACCCGACTTCGTCCGGGTTTGACCTTGAATTGTCTATTTTGAAGGCCAAGGTCAAGTGGGGTCACGATTTGACCCGTTCAAAACACAGTGCCCGAACAAAAGTACCCGACAAAAGTACCCGTCGAAATCCATCCGGTTTTACCCGATTTGACCTTGAATTGACCATTTTGAAGGTCAGGTGGGGTCAAACACCAACACCCCAAAAATGGTGGAAATCGGCCCAGCGGATACCGGGAAATCGGCCCAGCGGATACCGAGATACCCTATGCATCAAATTTCGTCCGTAAAAATCCGCCAGTTTAACCCGATTTGATTTCCACTCAAGTATATAAACGCGCCTCAAAATTGACGGCGGTCAACTGAATTTGGATCGGGGGAGTGTTTATGGTGTCTTGTGGACACATTTCATTTCATTTTGTCCACAGTTGTCATTTCACCTTGAGGCAGTATGAACGATAAAGTGAGTGCGAGTCGATTTAGCCAGTCCGTGTACCGGTATATAGTTTGTAATTTTAACTCTATTTTGGACTTACTTGTGCAATTTGGGTTATTTATATAAATGATACGTATACAAATTAGGAGCTAAGCATATACCAGCGTATTAACATTTCACTCGATGATATTTTGGATTGTTCGAGCGAAATGAAAACTATATTTAATAAAATTAAATAAATACACATCAAACATGGTCTATTCCCAATATGTCGATGCACAACTCCATGACAAAACATCACAAATTAATTTAAAAAGATTATGTGCTTATTGCTTGTTTGTTTTATTATTTCAGTCGTTCCTTGTTTACGTATTATATAGTTTTTTGTTTTTTTTATTAAATAACATTTGATATTTTAATTTGATTTATTTCATTATTTATTCCTATAGGATCAAAATGGTTGGAAACTAAAAATTGTAACCAGATGTAATCGAAAAGTAATCAGTTACATTTTACTAAATTAATTGTAATCGTAATCAATAACATTTGAAAAAAAATGTATTCAATAATCGTAATCATGTAAATCAAAAGTAATTGTAATCGTAATCGCCCCAAGTCTGGCTAGAATTGAACACATATCACACATGGAACTTTCAACCACAGACCTTCATTTATCAAATAAAGTCACTTGGTGGTTTGCGCTCCAAAATACGCGTAATAATAGTCGCTTTTTAAGTTTTCCCGATATAGAAATAGCTCGATAAACATTTGAAATACCTTTCTATGAGCAGTATACTAATGTCACAGAAAGACACATATGAGTCATGAAAAATACAACTTTGTACCCGATGTTTGCACGACATGGAACAGAAAAGAGCGTTCCGTGTTAGTCTATTCTTGATATGGTAGAAATAAAGAGCCTTTGTTTCACTTCTGTACGATAAAAAAACCACAGCTGGAATAGGGCTCTGACCACAGTATATATTTCTGAGAGCATATGAGGCCGGTATATATACTTATCAACATTTCTTGTATTTGCAACCAATCTTATACATCCTTAGAAATTACTTAGACAAAATTTGGAAGCTCGAATGAGCCATGTCCATTTAAATTAACAGAATATCATGACAGTAGATGTCTAATTTCATTGGGTCAATTATGCGGGCGTCCACGATTATATATGATCCTATACCCAACATGACTTTCAATGTGTTGTATCTGCCACTCGAAGTGAAGGTAATGCCACTTAATATTCTGTTATAATAGATAGCTATACTCTTATTTCTTAATACACTTGTTGGATTATGTAGGTAACATCCGCTGCAACCATTATCGGGTTTAAAACGTTTGTTACACACAACTAAATGATCCCAAAGTGCAGATATCGTTCGAATAAATATCATGTAAAGAACCGTCACAATCGTGATTACATTGGAATAGAACCGTAACACTCATAAAAGTTGTGATTAGGCGGCGAATGCTCCAAACATCGAATGCTCACACATCGGGATATTTCCTCAGCTATTTTACAGAAGAATAACACAGGTACAATATATACTCAGTGTTCGTCTTCAGAATGCGTTTAACAGTCGGTATGCTACCGAAAACAAATAAATTACTTTTACAAGGCTTGATTTTCAGTGATTACATGTTGATAATTACACGTTAACTCGCTATAAGTTCCAACTGATGACCATTTAAGTCAACAATTTTAACCAAATGTAGTGAAATATTGTTTTCTTAAACTCATTAGCAGTTTTTTATAGGCCACGGGGAGGGACCATGGTTCGGCCCGGTGTGCGAAAAGTTTGAAATCTGAACAAGAAAATCGCAAATTCCTAGCATCTAGACTAGCCTCAAGCATTCATAGAGTTGAAAATTTCAAACCTGACACCCCGACTTTGGTTGGAAAAAGTCCAACTGATGACAATTCCAGTGAAAATTTTGACCAAATGTATAGGACAATATAGTTTTCTTAAATTAACTATATATAAGTTTTTGACTGGCCACGGGGAGGGACCAGGACACAAGCTTTCCAAGAGTTGGAAATTTCCAACCTGACACCCCATAAGGTTGGAAAATTTCGAACTGATGGCCATTTCAGTCCAAATGTTTTACCAAAAGAAGGAAAATATGCAAATATTGGTCCAAAAAGAATAAATTCTCACCAATAAATTGTTTGAAAAGAAAACTACAAGAACATTTTCAACCTATTGTTGATGTGAAATTTCCAACTAATGTTGTGTCAGGTATGAAATTTCCAACTGTTGAAAATTTTGACCACAGTTGGGGGGGGGGTGATACCCCCCTGTCGCCACGTCTCTGACTATGGTGAAATAATTAAATGATACTGACATAATTTACACACGTGACACGCGTTCGACGTTTTTCGTTTTCCGTCGGGTGATACACGCGAGCATCCAGAGTGACACAACTGAATCGAACTTCTAAATTTTGTCTGTACGTAATTTGGAAGGAGGAATAAGATAGGTTGACAAATGCATGAAATATTGATATTATATATACTCATATATGCTCTAAAAATACACTCCATGGTCACGGCCATTTCCAGCTGTTTTCAACTTTTCGCAAAGAAGTGACTTGTAAATGTGTGAATTTTGTGTCAGAAAGAACATTTCAGCATGTAACTTGGGCAAGTATAATCCGATTCAATTGTGCTTTGGTATGGTGATTGCACAGCTTGGGGGAATGCTATACTGACGTCTACAGGTTTCGTCCATTAATTTTCATTTTGTTACAGTCCTTACTTGACTTGGGAATTTCTGAATTTTGTGTCTTTATGAAAATTTCAGCTTGTAACTTGGGCATGGATCATCTGATTTGCTTGTGATTTTGTGTGTTTGATAGCCCAGTTTAGAGGTAAAGGTTACTCACTTCTTGGATTTAGAAACGTTTCCATCCATACATATTTTGTACTGGTGGAATATGATACCTGCGAGCCATAGAGTAGAGATTCGTGGCATTATACAGTACATCATGTCGTAACAACGACGATATAAGTTCATTTTCAGCCGCGGTTTCACGAATACTGTACACAAATTAGCCTCCATCACCAGTACATGTATGTACTTACTTGCACAGAATTAATAACATATGCAAACCCTCCGCTTCTGGAAATTTACAATTCGTGTCTCACTGTCTCAAAAAACCTTAATGGACATTATCATTATTGTGTCGTCAAGATTTTAATGTTGAGTACGTTTGACCTTAAATTTCTACATTGCAACACGGTTAAACAAATATGACCCGGACTAAAACAGATATGTATATGGTTATTCAGATGCACTATGTGCGTTCTCATTGGTATCCCCATAAACTTGGTATCACAAACCCGTAGGTGTCAACGACACTGATCAATTGTTTAAAAAGTGAACATATCCTCCCTCACGTGCATGAAGGCATTCAGGTAAACATACATGTACAAATACCAATGGCGGAAACTTTCCAACGACGTGGTTGAAAATTATCCACCATTGGTATTTGTACATGTATGTTTACCTGCATGCCATCATGTGACTTAGTCTGAATAATATCAACCAAAGAAGGCATCAGGCTCAATGCTTTTGAAGAGCAACTTCCTTCGTTTGTTACCCTTATCCCCTGGACCATTTATACACTATGAATGAAGTGAATAGTGTTTATCAAACTGCAAGCAAATTCCCGTGCACGTATGACCGCTGCCATCACGTATATATACGTAATTAAATCTTAACATTTTGTATTCAAGAGATTTGTTGCTTACTATTCATACCGGTTCTATCTAGCCAATTTCCAAATGAAATGGACAGTTGGGTTTCTCAGAATGCAAAACGAATGGTAACGGAGAAAAACGAATGGTAACGGAGATGGTAACGGAGAAAAACGAATGGTAATGGAGAAAACGAATGGTAACGGAGAAAAGTCTTAAATTAAATATGAGTCATTTCCTCACATTATGTACGTGGTTGCAGTGGTCAGGCTAGCGTAGCAGAGGACTGAACTCTGATTTGGATCATTGCTTTTGCATCAAATAAATCCCTTCATTGTATATGGCATTTAATGATGGTCTCGTTCCTGAAAGTGTTATATAATTATATTCCAGGGTATAAAATAATATACACGAATCAATGATAACCTGTCAGGAAAAGTTTCTATCAATTAATATAATTATTATTTATAATTTCTTATCACATCAGCGGGACAGTTTAATGGGCTATTTTTATAACAGGTATCCAATGTGAAAATGTTCAGGGCTAACCAAAAAAAAGCGTACCAAGAAGGACAACTCTCTCTTGTTAGCAGCCTCAATAACAGCAAGTTGTATTTCAACTATAGATTTAACACGATCTTACCATTGAAATAAACCACTTTATTGTGCCTTTATAGACAACGATATACCCAATCTTCATTTTTATGTATATAGTTTATTCACATAATAGCTATTTGTATTCTTGAAATCGGGATTTAAAAAAATATATAAAAACTATGTTGTTGTGGTTATAATATATATGGCCCTAAAGAATGGACTATCTTTAACTTTTATCTTTGTTCAACTGGAAATGTTGAGTAATAGTCCAGTGCGTTTATGAGAAAAAATGCCAGACCTGGAACTAATTGCAACATATTTTTTTGGCTGGAATAAGCATAAACGACACGAATCGGTGAAAAGGGAAATTGGTTAATTTTGCGAAATGAATTTGGGGAAAGTTTGTCAAATCATTAATTTATGAAAAAAAATAGCATTACATTGCTTATGTCATCGTATGCCACTTGAATACAACTTTACTTGAAAAGCTTCTGCATACATTTTTCTTTCACAGATAATTTATCAGATACTTTGTTTATATTCATTGACAGAGCCATGATAATTTTTGTCATAATTTGGCAGTGAAATATCAAATTGGTATTGTGAGATTGTTTTTATATAACATGACTATAAAATTCTAAATAAACATCAAGTGAGGTACAAAGCCATAGTATAGCGCAACGAGAGTATGTACCAACTGGAAGAAAACAATATATGTTTCAAATGACTTTAATTTGGTGATAAGGTTGCCGTTTGTGATTTTCCTTACCCCAATACCTACATTTAAATTTGTAGTCTTCCTGAAAAATGAGTAATTTCAAGTGACATACGATGGCATAACCAATGCAATGCTATTTTTCAACAACAAACTGTTGTGAGAGGAAAGTTCAAATAATTTTACATATTAAACACCCATCTTTTAGAATGGAGAAAATTGCACCAAAATGACATTTTTGGAAACTAGTTAAGACTAAGGACTCGTGTGGCCATAGGTTGATTTAGTGTTTTGTCCATTCCATTAACATTTTTGCTATGTCCATACAATGGAACACACATTTTGTTTGAGACTACTTTTTCTTCTTAATCATAGATGCATAAATAAAAAAAAATATTCTAATCTAGTGACTGAATTAATAAAACAGTACAAAATTCCTTCATTATTCTCAAGTTTTTTTTTAATAATTGACCATAAAATAGGGAATTTGGCTTATACTGAGAAATTGAAGTTCTGACATCATGTAGACTTCTGTTTTTGAAGGTACACAACACAGAAACAACATAACGAATCTGGGAATGGTTTTCTGTTCTGGAAACAAGAAAGTGAGATCGACCAAATAGACATGAAATTGGAAGGACTTGTAAATTTGAATTGTGTATATACATCCTGAAAATTCATAAATTGATGATTTGACCAAATTTCTCCAAATTTATTTCACAAAATTCACCAGTTTCCCTTATGATGATTTTTAGTATGTTGTTTATAGAGGGTCTGTGTACTTGTTCCAGCTAAAACAGGTCTGTTGCTATTAGTTCTAGGTAAAACCATAAATGCATTGGAGTACAAGCTGATATCTCAGCCATATTTGCAATAGGATCTCGATAGATTGGAGAGTGTGTGCGAAACAAAAGGGGAGCAAACTTAGCTTTAGTTTAATCCCCTTTCCAATCAAAACATCTTTTCTATTCTATTCTATTTATTATTGTCAACAATTTTGTTAAATGTTTATATATGTTATTAGGATTGGAATAACATGTTTGCACTAATATAATGTGGTATGGCGGTTCAGCATATAGGGTGATTTCAAACGAAGACAATATGTGGTTGTTTGCATGTTCCGTTCTAGAGTTATCTTTCTTTATCTGGAAACAATGTATTTTTGTCGATTCATATGAGTATCCCAATCATTGTTATAGGATCGTTCTGATCGTTTGTATACGTACGCGTATGTGTGCTCACTATTACAAGGGCGTTCGTATTTAAAGTTATTTTCTATTGTTGATCTTAAATTTCGGGTATGCTAGCACCCATAATAAAAATTGATTTTTAAATTCCTGCCAAGAAGTGGAGATCAGAGCAGAATGAAGCTCACAAGTTGCTGCCGGATACCTTATAATTTTGCTAGATATACAGACATGCCAAGCCAGGAACTTTCATGCATGTGACAATAGAAACAAAATGTTGAATTTTGAATATCTTTGTGAAAATGCTCTTTGGGTCGAAGCGTTTTATCGACAGCGAAAATTGATAACTAATTAAGATAACGAGCATATTTTAGGACAATTAAAAGCGAGAGCCAGGAACTTTCATGCGTGTGACAATAGAAAAAAAAAAAGTTAAATTTCCAATATCTTTGAGAAAATGCCTCTGAGGGTCGACGCGTGTTATCGACAGTGAACATCGACAATTAAGCAAGATAACGAGCATATTTTAAGGAAAATTAAAAACGAGAAGCCTGTAAATGTATGGGGACACTTTTTTGTTAATTGCAATATTGCTTTTGGCGTTTTATAACATTAAACCGCAACTAAACAATACCATTCGATGGTCCAGCAGAACGGTGTTCTAGGTCTGAAATGACGATATGACACGTCTCCCTGTCGCCAAGAGCAGGAATGTGAAATGAACGAAAGACGTTATAATAAATATATTTATTCACAAAATATAACTAATATATACAATTGAACAATAAAGCGATTGAGCACTTAAAATAAGGTCAGTTGACCTATGCGGGCTGAAGAATCAGATATAATTTGGAACAATATTGGAATGTTGCCCAAATCCCTATATTATTATAATGGGTGGGTAAACATTTTACGGACTGCATCACCGGAGGGCTGACTAGGAATAGATGCCTCATAACCATTGTGTGGAGCATCTTTTACCCTTTCTTTACTAAGAACTAAAAATACGAGTAGTTCCATTAGGACATGATTAGATAATAAGTTCAACAAACGCCTCTGGAACTGTGATTAAAATTTCATTTTACATGGATATGATTCCCTTTATTTCATTGTGTCTCTGGTCGCTATGTCATTGGTTGTGTCACACCAGGTCATTGCAATGCGGAATCCACCCTCTACAAAACACAGACAACAATTACAAATACTGCTTCGTGGTTGGTTATATTTAAATTACGAGATCGGAGGTCAATGACGTGTTGACAATTTCCCCATGCACAGCTACACACAACTCATTTTATAATACACAATACATGCTATAGCCGATATATTCATACTTCATGGTTGGGAAATGTAGCCACATCATCACGGGGTGTTTTCTATGGTGGTATTTCTGTACGCCCGGAGATCAGAAGATATCTAATTGAACGTCCATGGTACTTAGCTGAATGCATTGTTAAGATTAGGACATCAAATAATCGAATGCCAATAGAAAGTGGACGGTGGAAAAAATCAAAACGGAATGACAGAGTGTGTACATTATGTAATGACGGCATAGGAGACGAGTACCACTATGTAATTATGTGTTCTCACCGTAATGATATCCGAATCAAATATATCCCGGACTATTACTGGAAGTATCCCAGCGAAGAAAAGTTTTATAGACTTCTATCAATTGAAAATAGTAGTATATTGCGGAGATTTTCACAGTGTCACCATACCTGAAGTGTGCCTTTAAGGAATTGCCCAAAATTTGAGACACTGAAGACCCCACCCAGCCTGGGTAAAAACTCCCCATTTCAAAACACATCCCATTTGTTGAGACCGGGGGTAAATATAACTGCTGTTCCCCTGAATTATTCGATGTGGGTAATAAAATGGGAATGGGCGTGCCTTCACCCAGAGGGGTTGAGATATATAATTAGTATATGTTATTATGGCTGTGGCATGAGTATAATATTGTAGCCACTATAGTTTCCTGATATTGTACATATATGTATATATATATATATATATATATATATATATATATATATATATATTGCATGTCCTGTGTTAAATCATAGCTTTTGCAATAAACTGATTCTGATTTACTCATGGCAATCTATAGGAGACATCATCTTCGAGTTTTTATCAGTCAACAATATTTATTACTGAATATTTGTTTTCACCGTGTTGTGTTTATAACTACTGCTAAACACTGCGATTCTCGTATCATTAACTGTACCAGGAATGCGATTCTCGTAACATTAACTGCACCATGCATGCGATTCTCGTAACATTAACTGCATCAGGCATGCGATTCTCGTAACATTAACTGCACCAGGCATGCGATTCTCGTAAAATTAACTGCACCAGGCATGCGATTCTAGTAACATTAACTGCACCAGGCATGCGATTCTCGTAACATTAACTGCACCAGGCATGCACTCCATATTTGGGAAACGATTTATTACGCCATCTTAGGAATGCCTCGTCATCCTAGAAATCAGTTATGAGTGGAATTCCAGAAACGTAAATCTGATATGATTACCGTCGACTTTTAACAGAGACAGGTTGCCACATAACCATTGGAATGAGCTTCTTTAATTTGTTGGTTTGTCTATCACTAACCTTTTTGACGAAAATTACTTTTTGCGGAGTTGTTGGTGGCGTATACGATTGCATTTCATGGAAGCTACCATGACACTGTTACTGTGGTATTTAAGTTTAATATATATATTGGACGGGCTCAGATTGAAGCAATCCACGTTCTCCTATCTATGGTTATTGTTGTAGGGGTAGAAATAACCATAGCGGTGAGCGTGCGTTCAGGAAAGAGAAATCCAACAGGGCTGTGGAATTAATTAATATGCATTCCAAACCCATCGATCGTTAAAACCACCAGATATTCGGAGTCCATGTAAATCGTAGTAATTCATCGCTTTATGTCGACAAATACATCAATTCACGTAAACTCTGTTATTATAACAATATCATTGCAGTATAGAGTGTATAGCCTCGGAAGAAAAAAATGGTGTTTTTTTGGTCTGCTTGGAACATTATGTGTTATGGTAAAAATAAAGAGCGTTTGCATCACTTATGGAACGCTAAAACAGTTTATAAACTTCGGCAAGTGTTTTTCAGGAAAAGATAGCACATTAGTAACCCTGTATTTATCGACATATTTTAATTTTGATTGCCGGAACGTGACAAAAGTGAGAAATTTTTGTCTGAGATTTGAGGCCTGCATATTGTGAGTCCCATTAATCATTTATATACTGAATTAATTCTCCAATTAGTTATGAAAGTATACGTTAGCATGGTCTATTATTTATTTGGAGGGGAGTTGAGGAAAAATGAGCAGACGACAGACAATCGAATAGATAATACAAGTGCAGAAGGATTCTTATACATTGGTGGGAAATGTTCAGAGATGGTTGTTTGTTGAACTTATTATCTGAACATATCCTTAGGGAACTACTCGTCAATGAGTATTTAGTATAGAAATGGTTAACATCAATCAGTTTAGCAATAGTTTTGTCGGGGGGGGGGGGCGCAGGAATTTTGTAAATAACTCGTATACAACTGCTTATCTCCTATACAACTCAACATGTGGGCTGTGTCAGAAACAGAAACAGAAAGAGTATTCGTCATTCAGTTCACGATACACATGATAAGGACGAGCGTGAGCAGAAGGATGACTCGGTTGTCTGGCAGGAAATCCAAAACGATCCAGCTTTAGCTTCCCAATGTGACGGCTATCCATGTATGTTGTCATAGTCTGGATGGCTTTCTGCGCCGCGGCATGACCCATACACCCACGAACACGTGGATTAGCAGTTCACAATTGCTACCTGCAATCACAAGAAATATAGTTCACTGATACTTTCAGATTCTATTTGACAACCTAATAAAAGATAAATACATCAATACGGCCATTCCACCCTTGGAAAACACTAGAAAATGCCAAAGCGTTGAAACATATTATGAAAACTACATTTAGACTTAAGATAATTTAACTTTATATTACGCGATTGGCGATGTCTGTTGACGACTTACTGTAACAGTTTTGTTTACATAACAATGGTTTTAACACGCGAAATTTCGTTATTGGAGAGTTATCAAAGTTTATCTATTTCTCCAATGTTCTTTTTGGTAGTTTTATAGACGTTTAAAATGTTTGCAAATTTACCCACTGCGAGTGCCTAGGGTCCCTTTAAATCAAAACCACTTGGCCCATATATTGGGTTAATCTTAAATATACAAGGATCTCGGGTGACATGCACTCTCCCATCACTGGTTTACTACGACCCGTCGGCTTTATTTGGTATATCAACATGCAACATCAGCATCAACAAGTATATATAAACTAAATTGCGACTGGCGGATTGAGCGCCCCAATGCCAATTTCCTTGAACCAAAATTTTGATCGTAAATGATATCTGATCTGACTTGCGTGGTATTTGATGTATATAGCTTTAGGGCGCGTAGAACTTCTTTTAGGTTTTACGATCGATAAAGCAGTTGTATCCGTGATGAAATGCATCAGCAAAATGGGTGTTTTCGAAAATAAAACTTAGTCAGTCGATAAACTTCGCATAAATCCACACGAGGCACCATGTCTGTCATCAATTTAATTCACATCAACCGAAACAATCATACAAGAGCTACAGTAATATGATATAATATGCTTAGTAATAAACTGAACAGGACTGCTGTTTTTGTAAAGATGACATATCAATTCTTGCTGGAAAACAACGCGCCCGGTCCATGGAAATATTGCTCCATATTAATAGGAGAAAACAATTCCGGGAATTTCATTGACTCGACATCCATGGCCATAAACAAAGTCGGCCCACTAGCCTACGACATAGAACTGAAACAATTTCGGTTTCAGAGAAGTCGGTCACGTGAGAAGTCAGATCTGATGCTAACTTAATTTCTTGACCTTTAACAACAATAGTATTATGTTATATCGTAATTCATGGTTTACTTTGGCGCTAATTGTTGCTAGTCATGCACCAATATTAATTATAAACTCAAGACTTGTTTGTATTCTCCCTTATAATTTACCAGTCAGCATATATGAGCTGCTATATGTTGGTGAAATTGTTCATCTCGTGTAACGTAACCAGTATATCTCTGGTGGTCATAGTTTCGTACTCACGTTAGCTTTCTATTATACTTCACAAGATTCAAGGGAAACTCACCTTTTATCAAAACTTGATAAGTTCTTCATAGGCACTAAGGAGAACCATTATTCCGAAACCCAGAAGTAATCCCACATTGTTTAGCACCACAAACTTCCTGCCCAGCTTGGCCTGTGAGTGAACTAATTCTGGAAGCTGGAAATACACAATCAGTAAAATATACTCATTTTCCGTATTCTGGTGGAATATGTATGTATATACATTTGGTTCCTCTTCTAAATGGTATATAATAATACGTTCCATACGGATTTGTAAATATGTAACAGCAATAACACTGTACTTCTAGAAACAAGCCTGTAATAAAATGCCATGTATCCGCGATATAACGCACGAAATACAATGCCATGTATCCGCGGAATAACGCATGTATTACAGTGTCATGTATCCGCGAAATAACGCATGAAATACAATGTCATGTATCAGCTAAATAACGCATGAAATACAATGTCATGTATCCGCGAAATAACGCACGAAATACAATGTCATGTATCCGCGAAATAACGCATGAAATACAATGTCATGTATCCGCGAAATAACGCACGAAATACAATGTCATGTATCCGCGAAATAACGCATGTATTACAGTGTCATGTATCCGCGAAATAACGCACGAAATACAATGCCATGTATCCGCGAAATAACGCATGTATTACAGTGTCATGTATCCGCGAAATAACGCATGAAATACAATGTCATGTATCAGCTAAATACACATGAAATATAATCCCATGACATGTATTCGCGAAATAACGCATGGAATACAATGCCATGTATCCGCTAAATAACGCACGAAATACAATGCCATGTATCCGCGAAATAACGCAAGAAATACAATGCCATGTATCCGCGAAATAACGCAAGAAATACAATGCCATGCCGTATCCGCTAAATAACGCATGTATTACAGTGTCATGTATCCGCTAAATAACGCATGTATTACAGTGTCATGTATCCGCGAAATAACGCATGAAATACAATGCCATGTATCAGCTAAATAACACATGAAATATAATCCCATGTATTCGCGAAATAACGCATGGAATACAATGCCATGCATCCTCTATATACACACTCACCATGTCGACCAGCGACACATACAGAAACATTCCACCAACAATAGCGAATATCCACTGTCTGACGGAGTCATCTGTGGATACTGAAAGTCCGATGAATAGTCCGATGAACGCAGTGAGAGAGGAGAACAGGTTAGCCATTATAGCCTTCGGAAATGAAACGCCGCTGTTCAGGAGTATGGCAAAATCACCTGGAATAAACGACGCAAAAGTTGAGATAAAAATGCAATTCGCCAGGCTGGAACTATTTGGGGACCCTATTAACGCTTTCTATACTAAATACACATTGACCAGTAGTTCATTTAGGAAATGTTCAGATAATAAGTTCAACAACCAACCATATATATAGGTCGTTTGTTGAACTTTGTATCTAAACATTTCCCACCTATGAATATGAATTATTCTGCACTTGTGTTATTATTTCGTGTGACTGCCGTCTACTCAGATAATATATCCTTAGTATCATCAAAATGAATAATAGGATATTCCAATCTATACTTTTTTTATAACCGAATGGGAGAAAACATAAGTAAGGAAATGATAGAAGCCCCACAGCGGTTTGAATGCTGTAAAATGGTTGCTTTCGTTTCATGCCGATGAGGTTCAATGTTTCAAAATAGGTCGATACACACGTTGTGTTCCATCAAACGCACTTTATATGATACAAGGATATTTATAACAAGTTGTACAATTTAGAAAAATAAAGTCTGGGAGTTTTCTTCAACATATAGACTATATAATAAAGTGCGTTTCTTATTTTATTCCTGATGTGGTAAAACTGTAATAACTGAAGGCGTTTTCCCATTCTGTATGAAAACTTCAAAACTGTTGGAGGCAAGGTTACTCGCTAAGATGCCCCGATGATTCCCGAGGCGTGTTTCGGAAATACAGCAATAAGTTGATTAACAACAATGGTAGCAATGGATTTTTGTTTAGGTTACTGGAATGTTTTTAGGTTTACCATCAAGTCCAATAAATAAATATGACATGTGCCTACATGCTATAGCTAATTCCAACGGTGCCACAATCACTTCATCATTAATTTAGATTTATATATTGATAGAATTAAATTGTTAGGTTTTTTTTGTGGCAATTTCGAAATTGAAAAAAATAGTTTCATTTTTACGGAATAAAAGTAAACTTTCATTGAAACAACATGCCAATTTGTTTTAAACTGTACATATGGTGGTTCGATGCAACGTGCACATACTCATTCTACGTTCAATATGCATTGAAAAGACCTTCAGAGTGGAAATTTTGTGAATTTAATACATGCACTAAATGGAGTGACGATTTTGGACCTGATTGATAACGTTCCCATAGATGATATGCAACAGCTATATCGTTTGGATTGTTTCGATATTGACGAGAGGATATATCAACCCGATGTCGTTAGTATTCACAAAGGGCACAAGTCACACACACAGGCATTGTAACATACATATAATTACTTCATCACAGCAGGCGTTACATTTTTGGTTTGACAAATTACTTCATCTCGACTTGTTATTTAAGCGTTCGAGATGAACTTCCTGTAGCCGAGGTTGACATATCCTCGTGTCAACCACGAAACAATGCAGTGTTCATGACATATAATGTTTTCCTGGAAATATGGATTACATAAAGAGTAATCACTTGATTGAACTGGTGACGTGAAATAATTCATGAGAGGCAGGGACGTTGTACAAACACGAGAACGCATTGCCCTGCAGTGTTTTACAAAAAAGTCCCTTCTTATATAGCTGGAATTAATTATTTCATGTCACCAGTTCAATCAAGTGATA
Source organism: Siphonodentalium dalli (assembly GCA_032622095.1). Lineage (NCBI taxonomy): Eukaryota > Metazoa > Mollusca > Scaphopoda > Gadilida > Siphonodentaliidae > Siphonodentalium > Siphonodentalium dalli. Next base: position 75,615,060 of record CP136068.1, read on the forward strand.
ATTCTGTTCATAATATTCCACAATAAACATCTGATCTATCAGAAATCCGAATAATACCGTCATTATACCATCACGCATAAATTTCGATAGCGCGTATGAATACATCAGTCATCTACACGCGCTAGTTAAAGTGGCACAATTGTCGTTTACAATTACTCAAGAAATCAAGGTAAATCACACATGAATGTAATAAAAGTTAGTTGCTCATATACGCATGTCACTCCGGAATAAAGTAAATATACAACTACGTGTATTATAGTTATATTAAACTGTCAGGGCTGAATATGGATACTGTTGTTCCATGAGATTTATAAAAAATCACGATCCAAAAACTGTTTTTTTTCAATAAATGATTGACAAGTCGTGTTAGCATAGTAAACCAATTTCACTTTTGTTTCTGTTATGTAAATCAGTGCAAATAGATCGTCGATATATGAACGCATTAACCCTATCATGACGGGAACAGCGCTGGTGCAGCATTAAATATCACGTGGCAGTGCATTCTCTTATATATTGGAGTCACATGGAGCCTCGCATAATAAGAAAATGCATGGCTTACACGGTCAAGGGTAAATATGTTAGGCCAATCCATTATCTTATATATGGGAGGCCCCCTATGAGAGACTTGCATGCATATATATACCAATGGAAACCGATGGAAAACTTGATTTCTATCGGAAATTCAAGCGTGAGTTTAAGTTTGAGAACTATCTTCTCTCCCCAAATACCACAGATGAGCTAATGGCGCTTACCCGGCTCAGGATAAGCGCTCACTCATTGTCGATTGAAACAGATAGGCATAACCATGACGTCAATGGCAAAGCGCCTGCCAGAAATCTTCGAAAATGCCCGATGTGCGATGCAGAAACAGAGGATGAAGCACACTTCATCTTACATTGCCCAACATATCGAACGTTAAGACGGGAATTATTTGAAAGCATCGCGAATATTAGTATCATTGACTGAAATAACGTAACTGAAGAATATTTTCTTAACATTATCTTCCGTTCATTCGATCACGACATCACGCAGAATATCGTAAGGTATATATATACCGCATTCGAGCAACGAAAGAACTTAGTGTCTAATGCCAACCTCAAGCAGTAACGATTTACCCTATAAACTTACGTCAGTCGTATAGCCTTGGCGTACCACATTACAGTACGTAAATATTTGTTTTATTGTCTATGTGAAATGTTCATGTATATGTTTCATTTGTGTTTTATGTTAACCTTCAATGTTGAAGTTGTGACAATACAATCTTATCTTATCTTATCTTATATAAGAGAATGCATTGACACAGTGGTTTCGCCAAGTTTCAAGAAGCTCCTGTAATATGGAAGGGTTAGTGCTCGGTTATATGAGGGAAACTTTGCGTCGCCTCATAAGTATTATCCAGACAAGCATTAATATGTCATTGTGAATAAATGTAGTCTGACTCCACGTGCAGAGCTACATGTGTCAATTAATTCGCCGTATTAACTCTCCTACACTCAATGGAGTCACCCCCATTCAGTTATAAAAGTATACATTGGAATAGTCATTTTGATGGGTGATGTGTATATATGAGCAGACGACAACCAGAAGAAAAGATAATATCTGTGCAGAAGAATTCATATTCGTTGGTGGGAAATGTTTAGATGATAAGTTCAAGAACCGACCCATTGTTGAACTTATTATCAGGACTAGTCGTAAATGAGTATTCACTATATATACATAAATAATTAAAGTGCATAATTTGATGTGTGTGCATCGAAATGAACAATCCTTATTTTAGACAAAACATAGACGACATGGATCTGGAACTTTAACGAATTTAAAAATAGTTGAATTCTGGATTTTCAAGACCTGTTCATTGGAAATGAGTCATCAGAGACATACACGTGTTGCATGTAACAAGTGAAAACATCTGTATTTAGCGTTCAATTCCATTGTTAACATAATGTGAGTGATATTTATTCAAAACGACTATTCGTTAAAAACTCTCTAATCTATACGCGGAAACATCGCAGCATATGCATTTACCTAGCTCATGTGGAAGCTCGTGGCAGAACACAGCTATAGTCGTGGCCAGTCCGTCTGTGTTACTGAGGGCGAACGCTGCCCCTATCGCCAGGCCATCCGCGCAGTTGTGTATGGCGTCTCCGATAATGATCATGAAAACGATAGGTTTGCAGCCCATAACTGTAAGAATAAAAGATGTTTATCACATTAAATGGTGTAAATTGACACCACTTACCACATTCCGATTTGAGAAAAATTCGTTCGTGGAATTTTGGTAAAAAATATCAGCCATTAAAAATCTGAATCAACAGAAATTGGAAATTTTAAACCGAAAATAGGTTAATATCATCATGATTTTTTTAATTTTCCAACCAATATCTAGTGTAAAATATGTCATTTTAGCCTAAATATAGAATACTCTCCTACTTTCAGCCGGAATCTAGATTAAAATGGCCATCAGTTGGAGAGGGGTATTACAGTTTGGAAAGATTGCTCTATCAGTTATAAAATGCCAGCTCAAGGTTGTGCAAATTTTAAGTTCCCTAGAGAGTTGGGTATATTCGTTGCAGTTGGAAATTCTTATTAGGACACTCCAAATCAAGCCTTGAAATGCCTGAGTGTCTCTGTCATTTGCGGAATGAGGTCCCCAGAGGGTGAATTTAGTGAAGCTATCCCACACAGCGGGCTAGTGTCACCAAATTCACCCTCTAGGAACCCCATTCTGTTGAGGCCTCACCTGCTATATATGAGAGACCTAGGATCAAATTGAAGATCCCCAGTTGAAGTTGGTGATGTTCACCCATTAATCACATCGATTGTGCATTTTATCTTCTGCAAATTAGGGGATATATAAACTGAACAGAAGGGAAAATGTAACTAAAACAATGTTAATTTGAGACTATAGCTACATCCCAGAAGATGAGTCCTAAGCAGAATGAGGTCCACATAGTGTGAATTTGGTGATGCTAGCCGCTGTGCAGGGTAGCATCACAAATTTCACCCTCTGCGGACCTCATTCTACAAATGTAAGACACACTATTTTATGACTTGTTCCAAACAAACACAAACTAGATGGTGTCACCACATTTGAATCATGAATACCAGTTAACAGAAGGGTGAATTCTGAACTCCAGTTAACAGAGGATGGGGGTGAATGCTAAATACAAGTTAAGAAAATAATTGATGAAAGACATATATTTCTCACTTCAATAGCATCTATTTTGATCACTTTTCTCAATAGTAACTGTTATCTTCCGATTGGTACCAAATTAAGAGCGCAAGTCAATGGTAGTTACATGTTACTATTATTATATGGCATACAGAGTGGTAATCGGATGCGACGCGATTGATCTATGAATGCTTGTCACAAACAAACCAGCGCCCGATTAACAGCACGAGACCGAAAAAGGATAAAAATGCCTTTAAAAAAGTACATTCTAGCCTTCAAAAAACACAATTTGTCACGTACCAGCCTTAAGCTTTCATTTGAATCCCAAAATAGCATTCAAGTTGAGACAGGGTATGAATCCTGATTACCAACTAACAGCGGGATATGAATCCCGCGTAACGCACGAGAATGGCCCGTTCGAGTGAGGTTCGGTAACTCTACGATGCGACCACATATCGATATCATCAACATTAGGATATCGATGCTTTGTGGATTTCTTCCACTTGGACCTTGTATTGATATACGATAATAAAATGAGTACATACTTGAGTTTCGTTTGTTGTCCTTTTTATTCTCTGGGACGTCTGGGTATAAACTTTTCGTACTATTGATGTATGATAAATCGACAGAAGAAGTCTTCGAGCCATCCAGAGAACTCGTCGAACCACCGCCGTTCTGTAAAGAGAAACATATTTTGTCTGTTGGAAGCATTTAATCTAAGTTGAAAATTTACACATATATACATTTATGTTTATAGGATATTTAGTGTTTTGAATGTATACCGATAATTATCTCATGAGTGATAGAGGCAAATGTTTATTTTATAATAAAAAATGATCTCGGTAAAAATGAGATGTTTGGTATCCATTTAAAAACACTTACATGCGTTTTCAAGGAAATTCACAAGTTACAACAATAAATTTTCTCATCATCAGCTTGAATCGACACACCAAAGCCAACAGCTGATCTTCACTTCTTAATCTTAATTCACTGCCCACCGCAGCGAAATATATAGTTCCCACATCATTGTGACATCAATTTATTGATTTCCCCATAAGTATACAAGTGTATATCGAATTTCAACACAAAACAGTTTTTAGTTTTTACCATGATATATACTAATGCAAGTATAATGGCAACTCTACCGATTCACGAGGATATTCAAATATTCCTGCCACGTATTGACACACGCAAGTGAATCGGTCGCTGGTGGATGTACAGCAGCGTAGCACTGCCAGTAATGTTTTTTTTTTATTTAATTCGAATTTTCGAGTTAGTAGCTCGAATTTAGGATTACTAACTCGAAAATTCGAGTTAAAATAAAAACATCTATATCAATAGGTGAGCGGATAAAAATTATAGGATATTACTTGATTTGTTTGATATTATGCCGGATATCAGCCCGAGGTAATCTCATATATGAGATATGTGATATATGATATGAGGTTACCGAGGGCTGATATCAGGCCAATAATATCAAACCAACCAAATAATATCATTTTTATTAATATAAGATCGTCTCGTAGTATAAAAGTGTAATATCGACAATATGAAATAAGTGACAATGATATTACGCGGGTTAAGGGCAAGTTGAAGCGATAATTACCTAGTTCAATAACAAATGTTATATCTAATTAATAAACGTATATATTGTTACGGATATACCACGTATGTATACATGCAATGCAGATGCACAACGCGCTATTATCGAAAACTTTATAGGACGAATAAAAGAGTAACATTCTTGATTGAATGTTTTGTTTATTATATTCCCACTTCCGACAAACAAGTTATGAAGGCACACTCAATTAAACGGCTGATTCTTATATAAGTGATTATGTCGAAGACACTGCATGGTGGTGATGATATGATGATGCTCAGCTGCATGGTGGTGATGATATGATGATGCTCAGGCCAGTGGTGAAAAGCATGATGATGATGATATCGATCATGATTGATATGCCGATACATGACAATGACGACCTTAAATTGTACATTGTATATACAACAATACAGTTGATAGTGTGATGTGTGATGACGTAGATCATGTCATGAATCTCTATTATATAGCTATACGCCCGAAGAGATAATATTCGACCAGTACAAAACTTTGGGAGTGTTTGACGTTGTTACAGGGAAGTGTATAACATTGAAAAAAAAAAGTGCAGGTAATTTAATTTATAGCTACTACTTGTTCCTTAATAATGTACTTCACTGTATGTCCCAACTCGGAAGTGCACGATTTAAGTGATTTTGTGACCGATTTCCTTTGCGTCATCTTCCCGGATAATTTATTCGGCTCCCAAAAGTCGCAAAAAGCATGTGACTCGAGCTGGGACACCCCTATTGTGAAGTAGATTATTGTTGAACAACTATTAACAAAGAAATATATTCCTTGTCTTCTTCAATGTTATACTGTTCCCTGTCAGAACGGATCAAACATCTTTGGAAAAAAAATCCCAGGTTTTGTACTGGTGGACAATGATATCGACGGGCGTAGCTAGAGTTGTTATCCGTGGCATGATCTAGTGATGACGATGGTGATGATGATGACGGGCACGATGGTTGTTACGGAGGTGATGCCGATGATGCTATTGGTCATGGTAAAGAGTGTGACGGTGACAGAGCTTATAATGATGATGATGATAATGGTGATGTGTGTGGTGCATAATTAAGACAACGAGGATGGTGATATGTGCGAGATAAGCATACCGTCATATTGCTCTTTTTCTGTGTGGTATTATTGCAGGAGGGACGATCTAGTTCCATATCCATCTCGGGAAAATGTGAGTGACCATGTGCATCTTCTGTGTCCTGAAAGGTAAATATATATCATGAATTTAATCCTTCCATGACTGGAGCTTACTGAAATTTTGCGAAAACCTGTGCCAATGCATTCTCTTATACGTGCGAGTAAGAGAATAAATTGCCCTAACAATATTCACCTTGACATTGTAAGTCAGTGCATTATCTTATATATGGGAGACTCGCAGATATAAGAGAATGCACTGTCACATGATATCTAATGCTGCACCAGCACAACTCCCATCATGAAAGGGTTAATCCTAATTTTCTTACTTATATGCAGACAATATGTTGTTCGCGATTACACATTGCACCACGTTCTTTTGAATTCATGTCATCTTCAAAGTATGAACCCTCACATATGCGGTCCATAATCACTGACAAATACACCTCAAAATAAGTGAGTTCCCCATGACATATTGTATTGTAGCCCAATAATCCTGAGGCTGTAGCTCAGGGTTCGCGCTGCCACTTGCCAAATTTGCCAATGGCAAAAATAATTCATATTTGGCAAAAAATATTTTCATTTGGCAAAAGTTTTGGCAAATCACTTTTTAATTCCTCAAGCAATTTGAAATTTATGGTCAATCAATACCATTCATTTCAGGAAACTCTTACAATATAATTATATTAGTGGTGTTTTATAAGGTTTATGGAAAGTTAGCACCTCTATTAAGATGCAGTTAATCTCATAGCATTATATAGTACTGATGGTTGGAGGGATTACTAATCCTCCTGTGATGTGCCTTTCTGATGGAGAAACCCTTCTACCATTGTATTGTTCGGTGATCGGCTTATTGTTGTATGATAAACCACAATAGAGATGCGAGTATAATTAATTATTAACTACCTGCTTTTCTATCGATATCAGAAGTTCAAACCGCGAGTGTCGAAACATAAGACTTACGGTTGCAGAAAATGATAATATCCGGGATAGCATTTGGCAATTGCTGAAATAATTTGGCAAAATATTATTTGGCAACTAGTAAATTTCGGTCCAGCGCGGACCCTGCTGTAGCTGAGGTTTGTCATAATATTTAGTGCCATTGTCCACGCTTTTGCAGCTTGCTCGCCCAACCCTTTGGTCCTACTTGCCAAACCAACATGCATGGAACGGTCTATCTGTCATTAACCGGTAATTCTGACATTTGAACATGACCAAATGTCAAACAAACACGGACATGTTACCTCTTAATGAATCAGGTGATGTTATGATTATTGGGATTGATATATTTATTGGGGTTTAATGTCACTTTCAGCAACTAAGGCCATATCAAGACATTGCCAGTTTTAATGGTGGGGAAATACGCACACCTTAGGCTAATTTAACAGTGATTTCAATGGCCCATGTTCGGCAAACCAGCGGCCATCGGCGAGTATCTGGCAACTCCACAAGATAACGATTTCGAGTTACAAACATGTGGATTTGAACCCTCATCGCCAGCGCTGGAGGGCGAGACGGCTTGATGTTGTGCCCCTAACCAAATGAGCAACCGATGCCCTGATTTTATTAGGAAGTCGTCTCTTCTCATTCAACTGGTGTAATTGAAGCATGTGTGGTAGCTCACAATATCTGTAATCATTAGATATATTGGTAACTTATAAGAGATTACCTTCTCAAAGTTTCTACCACATGTAAAGATATTCTCTTAAATATCAGTAGGGAGACTTACTTATTTTGAGGTGTTTTGTACCAATACTAGACGAATGAGATAGCTCGTGTTTATGAGACCATGAATGGAAGCAAGACTTATAACCAATAACAAAGTTCGTGTTCGAGTCATGTTGAAGATACATGTAGTGTATATAACGTAAGAGTTCATAGGCCTGGCAGTCCCACTGAATGGCAGTACCATAGCACTAGAAAGGCGAATATGTCAACATACGCGCAGCTGCATATGTGAACGTGCGACAGCATTAAATATTGACAATTTACGAATCAACGAGTGAATTTGAACGTTTGGTGGTTGTAAATTTTAGTGGATCTGACGACCATAACTAATTCGCGAATAACCATTGATTATATGTTCCTTGGGGCACGTTTATGTCGAAAGAGTATTATTTGGAACTAAATAATTAGAAAATAATTAGATCTTATCCATTTTGAGGTTTTGATGGCCAGATATCGACTTTAAGATGAGAAGGTTTTAGTACTTTTGAATTTTTGTCAGCCAAACAAAATAGCAATATCTTATAAAGAGCACCCATGCTTCTGTCATCATAACAGCGGTAGATAACAACGATAATAATCATGATCATCGTATTCGTTATCAACATAAAAAGAATGGATGATTTTGTGGGTTTTCGACACATTGATTATAAATGATTTTGTGGATTTTCGACACATTGATTACAGATGATTTTGTGGGTTTTCGACATATTGATTATAAATGATTTTTTTGATTTTCGACACATTGATTATAGATGATTTTGTGGGTTTTCGACAGATTGATTATGAATAATTTTGTGGGTTTTCGACACATATTGATTATGAATGGAATGATTTTGTGGGTTTTCGACACATATTGATTATGGATGATTTTGTGGGTTCTCGACACATTGATTATATATGATTTTGTGGGTTTTCGACACATTGATTATGAATGATTTTGTGGGTTTTCGACACATATTGATTATGAATGATTTTGTAGGTTTTCGACACATATTGATTATGAATGATGTTGTGGGTTTTCGACAATTTGATTATATATGATTTTGTGGGTTTTCGACACATTGATTATGGTTGATTTTGTGGGTTTTCGACACATATTGATTATGAATGATTTTGTGGGTTTTCGACACATATTGATTATGAATGATTTTGTGGGTTTTCGACACATATTGATTACGAATGATTTTGTGGGTTTTCGACACATATTGATTATGAAATTTTGTGTGGGTTTTCGACAGATTGATTATATATTATTTTGTGGGTTTTCGACACATTGATTATGGTTGATTTTGTGGGTTTTCGACACATATTGATTATGAATGATTTTGTGGGTTTTCGACACATATTGATTACGAATGATGTTGTGGGTTTTCGACAGATTGATTATATATGATTTTGTGGGTTTTTGACACATTGATTAAGGTTGAATTTGTGGATTTTCGACACATATTGATTATGAATGATTTTGTGGGTTTTCGACACATATTGATTATGAAATTTTTTGTGGGTTTTCGACAGATTGATTATAGATGATTTTGTGGGTTTTCGACAGATTGATTATGTATGATTTTGTGGGTTTTCGACACATATTGATTATGAATGATTTTGTGGGTTTTCGACACATATTGATTATGAATGGAATGATTTTGTGGGTTTTCGACACATATTGATTATGAATGATTTTGTGGGTTCTCGACACATTGATTAGATATGATTTTGTGGGTTTTCGACACATTGATTATGAATGATTTTGTGAGTTTTCGACACATATTGATTATGAATGATTTTGTGGGTTTTCGACACATATTGATTATGAATGATGTTGTGGGTTTTCGACAGATTGATTATATATGATTTTGTGGGTTTTCGACACATTGATTATGGTTGATTTTGTGGGTTTTCGACACATATTGATTATGAATGATTTTGTGTGTGTTCGACACATATTGATTACGAATGATGTTGTGGGTTTTCGACAGAGTGATTATATATGATTTTGTGGGTTTTTGACACATTGATTATGGTTGATTTTGTGGATTTTCGACACATATTGATTATGAATGATTTTGTGGGTTTTCGACACATATTGATTATGAAATTTTTTGTGGGTTTTCGACAGATTGATTATATATGATTTTGTGGGTTTTCGACACATTGATTATGGTTGATTTTGTGGGTTTTCGACACATATTGATTATGAATGATTTTGTGGGTTTTCGACACATATTGATTACGAATGATGTTGTGGGTTTTCGACAGATTGATTATATATGATTTTGTGGGTTTTTGACACATTGATTATGGTTGATTATGTGGATTTTTGACACATATTGATTATGAATGATTTTGTGGGTTTTCGACACATATTGATTATGAATTTTTTTGTGGGTTTTCGACAGATTGATTATATATGATTTTGTGGGTTATCGACAGATTGATTATGGATGATTTTGTGGGTTTTCGACAGATTGATTATATATGATTTTGTGGGTTATCGACAGATTGATTATGGAAGATTTTGTGGGTTTTCGACAGATTGATTATAAATGATTTTGTGGGTTTTCGACACAATGATTATAGATGATTTTGTGGGTTATCGACACATTGATTATGAATGATTTTGTGGGTTATCGACACATTGATTATGAATGATTTTGTGGGTTTTCGACACATTGATTATAGATAATTTTGTGTGTTTTCGACACATTGATTATAGATGATTTTGTGGGTTTTCGACACATCACATTGATTATAGATGATTATAGATTATTCGACAGATTGATTATATATGATTTTGTGGGTTATCGACAGATTGATTATGGAAGATTTTGTGGGTTTTCGACAGATTGATTATAAATGATTTTGTGGGTTTTCGACACAATGATTATAGATGATTTTGTGGGTTATCGACACATTGATTATGAATGATTTTGTGGGTTTTCGACACATTGATTATAGATAATTTTGTGGGTTTTCGACTCATTGATTATAGATGATTTTGTGGGTTTTCGACACATCACATTGATTATAGATGATTTTGTGGGTTATCGACACATTGATTATGAATGATTTTGTGTGTTTTCGACACATTGATTATAGATGATTTTGTGGGTTTTCGACACAATGATTATAGATGATTTTGTGGGTTTTCGACCTATTGATTATGAATGATTTTGTGGGTTTTCGACATATTGATTATGAATGATTTTGTGGGTTTTCGACATATTGATTATGAACGATTTTGTGGGTTTTCGACACAATGATTATAGATGATTTTGTGGGTTATCGACACATTGATTATGAATGATTTTGTGGGTTTTCGACACATTGATTATAGATAATTTTGTGGGTTTTCGACTCATTGATTATAGATGATTTTGTGGGTTTTCGACACATCACATTGATTATAGATGATTTTGTGGGTTATCGACACATTGATTATGAATGAGTTTGTGTGTTTTCGACACATTGATTATAGATGATTTTGTGGGTTTTCGACACAATGATTATAGATGATTTTGTGGGTTTTCGACCTATTGATTATGAATGATTTTGTGGGTTTTCGACATATTGATTATGAATGATTTTGTGGGTTTTCGACATATTGATTATGAACGATTTTGTGGGTTTTCGACAGATTGATTATAGCTGATTTTGTGGGTTTTCGACACATTGATTATGAATGATTTTGTTGGTTTTCGACACATTGATTATGGATGATTTTGTGGGTTTTCGACAGATTGATTATGGATGATTTTGTGGGTTTTCGACAGATTGATTATGGATGATTTTGTGGGTTCTCGACAGATTGATTATGAATTATTTTGTGGGTTTTCGACACATTGATTATGAATGATTTTGTGCGTTTTCGACACATTGATTATGAATTATTTAGTGGGTTCTCGACAGATTTTGAATTATTTTGTGGGTTTTCGACACATTGATTATGCATTCTTTTCTGGGTTTTCGACACATTGATTATGGATGATCTTGTATGTTTTCGATACATTGATTATGGATGAATGTGTGGGTTTTCGACAAATAGATTATGGATGATTGTGTGGGTTTTCGACAAATTGATTATGGATGATTTTGTGGGTTTTCGACACATTGATTATGGATGATTTTGTGGGTTTTCGACACACTGATTATGGATGATTTTGCGAATTTTCGCGATGCCTGTTCGATAGCTCGGAAAATTGTGAATTACTCATTATAAATCGTCCCGTGGATCTTTAAAGTCGATCAATTGATGGAGCTAATCATTTCTGAACATAATGGATTTTCCACTCATTTATAAACTTATTTATTGGAATGGTCTATTATTCATTTGGAAGGGTGTTCAGGATAAATTCGCAGACGCCAGCCAGACGTAATGCTAATATAAGTGCGGAATTAAAGATTCATATTCTTTGGTGGAAATGTTCAGATAATATGTTCAACATACGACATATGGTCGTTTATTGCACTTATTATCTAAACATTTCCCAAGGGAACTACTCGTCAATGAGTATTTGTTAGGGTTAGAAAGGGTTAACAGAAACATATAGAGCGATCTTTCATTATTCCAAAAGATGAGAGAAAGTGTTGGCAGGTTAAAAACTTACGTTGCATTGCGTTGGACCAAACATTCCAAACAACAGCTCAAGTAAATAGAATGCGTAAATTCCTGAAATAACAAAGATGAATGATTTTGTAATGATGTAAATATTACATCGGGTCGTTTCGATATTTCGAAACTGACATTATATTAGTCCACATTGGAACTCATATATTGTGCAACAAAAGATATTTGTGTCGAAAGCAGCGACAAAATTATTCCAATAATTGGATTAAAAACGTTCATTCGCCTGAGACCTTCTTCTGTGGAAACAAACGAATTTGAATGTACTGTATTAGTAAACCTGGAGTTATATGTGAAATCGAATTCATTTATCGATGAAAACAAATGAATTTGTGGTTAAATATCAGTAGGTTGATTAACCATTTGTATACTAAATGGATTCTACCACTCAGTTAAAATAGTGTACATCGAAATGGTCAATTATTCATGTGGCGGGATTTTCAGAAAAGAAAGCAGACGACAAATCATAAAAGTATAGAAGGAGTCCTATGTATTGCAGAGAATTGTTAAGATAATAAGTTCAACAAACGACATTATCTGAACATTTCCTATGGGAACTACTCATCAATGATGCTTTAGTATAGAATGTGTACACATATGTACATTCAAATTCATTTTGATTGTACGAATGAAAGCTCCAAACCGAAAGTTTTGCTCGAATAGGCGTTGCTATATTCCCACTAAAAGGTCGCTGTAATTTATTTGGGGAAGGACGATTTATTTTTATCAAAATATCATGTATTAACTCAACACGGACCTTCTATATTTAAAAGCCAATTACAATCTCGCAAGATAAATGTGATCATGATCCATTCCCTCTTTATTTCTCGTCCTGATGCCACGACACCATGCATTCGCCCTATCGCCGAGGATATCATCAAACAATAAAATACCGCACATCCTGTTGTGGAGTCGTGTCATACATCAGAGGTTGCCAACTCAGTGGGCAAATGACTTAGGGATGTTTTATATGAATTGAGAAATCAAGCTATTTGCCAATATGTAACATATTAATTGATTTCATTTGGAAACATATCAATTTAGCATTTAAGTTAATTTGATATACAAATAAGCATTTATACAATATATTACCACAATCAATCAACTAAGTAGAACAATTCCCACATGTTTTATTTTCACATTTCGATTACATATATATGTGCATACTTGTTTTTGTTGATTCCGTAATCTTACTGTATTTTTATATATCACATGAAACCCCTATAATATCATTGAAAAATCCATTACATATTTTCTTATCTGTCACTAGAGGCTAATCGCAGAGTGCATCCCGGGATACTTGGCACCGTGCCAAGTAAATTACCGCGCGGATTAATACTATTTAGAAAAGCCGCTATTGCCACCAATACCAGACATAGCAAAATGTCATTAAAGTGTAATTATTGTCCAACTTAGTTGCACTACCGAAAATAGGCACAAAACAAAGAGGCAAATTGGGTGACAATCTGTTTCGTCGCAATGCAGAGCGCGCAAAACTGTCGTGTACGGGTGTGAAGCGTATCAGCCAACGCCGTGCATGTATGCATTTTCCATGCATTTTCCAGATTCTTTCAAAGATGTTGATTTGTTAAAAAGGTATAAAGCTCTATTGTTTTCATATATGATATACAAGATCTTCGACTCGTTATGGTGGGATATAAGATTTTATGAAACTCGTTTGATAAAATCTTATATTCCAACATAACTCGTTGGAGATCCTCTATATCTCAATTACGATATATGTATACTGCTAATATGAGTGGTTTATGCAGTAAACATGTTTATCCTTCTATATCACAAGGACATCTTGATGCAACGTAATGACTTAAGGATGATTTATGTGAAATGAGAAAATGATAATTCCTGTTAACGGGTCTGATATGCACCAACTAAAAGTTATAACATATCTCTACATCCTGTTAAGCAACAATCAAAAATATATATAGACACACCGATATACTATTTCATGGCAATCTTTTCACGTGGAGAAAAGCAAAATGTTATATCGGTTAACCATGTCTTTACTAAATGGATTCTCCAACTCAGTTATAAAAGAATACATTGGAATGGTCTGGTCTATTGTTCACTTGGATGGGTATTCATGTAATACAAGCAGCAGACGACAGACATATAATACAAGATCAGAATGATTCATATAGATTAGTGGAAATTTTCAGATAATAAGTTCAACAAACGACATATGGTCGTTTGTTGAACTTATTATCTGAACATTTCCAAAGGGAACTACTCGGCATTGAATAATTAGTATAGAAAGGGTTAATGGGTCACGTTTTACCATCCCGTTGGTGTAAAATCTAAACTGATTTAAAAAAAACAAGCTACATGTACATGGAAATGGAATTTTGTATTAAATTTACGAACCTGCTATTATGGCGATGGAGAAAGGCACATACGGTTCCAAAGATGGGCCGCTTGCTTCTTCGGAGTGTCCATGTCCGTCGTCTTCGTCGCTATGTCCGTGTAATCCCAGCGCCTGAACAAACATATAAGAAGTGCAACCCCAGTCGATGCGTACATGTATGCTCCCCTCCGACGCTCAGTTTAGAGGGTGCATGGGAAATACTAAATATTTGTATGGATGGAAAAGTTTGTTATTTTCTAAATCCAAGAAAGTCAGTCACTCTGAGGAAATCAATGGATAAAACCCAGTGTATCCTTTCGCTCATATTGACCTATAACTATTCCAAAGATATTCAAATCAATATGTTGAGTAATAGTACTAAATGTGAAGCAAAGATGGAGAATCTTGCTATTTCCAACAAGGGCAATAACTCCTGACAATAATACATGGACAAAATATGTCAGTATCCTTCAATTGATCCTGGTCTATTAGAATTTGACCATTGTTACCGGGTTACGATGCAAAATGTCTGTACAGAGTGAACATTTAATATAATTATAAGTCAAACAAGGGCCATATATATAACTTTGGTAACAATAAATTGACGAACCCCATAGTAAGTATGTATCCTTTCCCCTTATATTGGGTCATATCAACATACAATAAAGCACATCCAAATCCGATGAGGCATGCCCAAGTTAGAAACTGAAACATACAGAAATTTCCTACTCAAACAAGGGCCGTAATTCTGGTCAAAATAAATGGACGAATACCATGGTCTGTGTGCATACTTTACAGCACGCTAGGCTATATATAACAACGCCAAAGCACCACCAAATACGTTGATCAATTCCCGAGTAGAAATGGTTGTACATAGACAAAATTCACAAAAGTCAAACTATTTTTTTCAATCACAACATTGCATATAGTTCCTAAAACAATGACTATGGTTTACTATGAATGCAGTTTTGTGGCATAAAATTTCCATTAGTTGGAAACTGTGATTTCGGTGAATGTGGAAACATCTTAAAGGTACTCAATCCGATCAGACGCGCCCAAGTTACTATTTCTTTGGCTTCGGGGGTAAACAGTATTTGATTCGAGTAGAGGGACCCAACCACCAAAGCTCAGAGTGATCAGATATCGATATTTGAAGTTTATTATTTCTCGAGATTTGTAATAATATGTGGCCCAGAAACACGTGGTCAAACGGAGGGTCTCGGACAAAATTGCGGATGAAGATGGATAACTCTAAAATCAAGTGGTAATACGGTCAAATTTCGTGATACTTTAGTGATAATACGGCCATATTTTATTGAACAAAATGTTGATAAATAACAAAGTTTGGGAAATTTGATACCATAGTTGCCAGTGGTTAGCATTATTTTGTTGCAATAAATCGATTCTGATAACTAAAGCGTATTTTGAAGAAATGTTATTGTTGTTGTATCTTGATGGTATGGGGACCGTCTGATCGGATTGAGTACCTTTAACAATAATTATCTTTCGCTAGCTAATCGTGTGCGTATTAGGTGGATTTCCAGTCCCGTAGTTTCCAGCAAATTATAAGCATTGGGCGTATTTCTCACTTCTACTAACCTCTGGTATCAGGTGTATAAGTGCATCGCTGACCAGTGTTGCAGTAGCCAGACCGAGGAAGACTGACATCATGATGTTGTAAACGGACTTCTTCGCAAACGGGAAGACCACAGCACCAGTAATGGAACAAAGACAGATAATTCCGACGGCAAGACTCCCGTATCCATAACCTGAATGAGACGGAACGTCTATAAGACAAACCTGTGGACAGTGTGGTAACGGAATTGGGGACGCATAAGTTCTATACGCTGACATGTGAAACATTCAAATATATTTATGAACAGTATATTCCATATTACTATTGGTTATCTCCAAAGCAAGATGTGTTGTATAGATTGCTTTCTATAGCAATTATATCGCTCCTCACGTATCTTTAAAAAAATGCTTTTCTGATCTGACAGTATCTACGTAAGTTATTTCAATTATGAGAACTATTTTGCGAGTCCATCAAAGTTTGATTCATGATTCTGTTTATAATGCATTCATTACTTATATAATGCACACTAACATGGACGTAGTGACAGGGGGTTTGGGAGGGGTGTCAGATACCACCTCATCTTTGATCAAAATGTTGAACAGTTGAAAAAGTCGTGCCTGGCACAACGTCAGTTGTCAATTTTACACCACAAAAGGGTTGAAATTGTTCTCATTCCTTGACATTCCAACCAGTAATTAGTGCGCACTTTTTTGTTTGTAGACCAACATTAGCATATATTTCCACCTTTATTCATTTTTTTGGGTCTGAAATGGCCATCAGTTGGAAATATCCCAACATTAGGGGGTGTGAGGTTGGAAATCTTGAGGTATCAGTTGGAAAGTTCAGGAAACTCCAGGAAAGGGATTGGTCTGGTTCAAAGGGGGTGGAGGTCCGCAGTTGGAATTTCAAGGTACACCACCCCAAACAGAGACCCTCTCGCCGCGTCCCTGTACACTAATCCTTTTATATTACTAACCTGCCGCGGGATCGTTGGGAGCTGCTTCATACTCGTCCTCCTCGATCGCTACACACGAGTTAGATATGGACTGGTAGATCAGAGACGGACACAACTCTGCAAATTGTTCATGGCTTATCCCTTGACTCTCTCCAATGTTGTAAATGGTCATAAGCTGGTGTGCTGAATAACAGCTTTTTGGCTGTAAAAGTTAAAAAAAAAATGATATTTGTGATTTACAGAAACACTCTTTATAGATTCTTGCCACGGCGTTTAGGCGACCAGTTTTGGGAGATAATGATTCACAATAAGTTTTTTTTCGGATTTATATATGAGATCAATATATTAATATTTCGTAAATTTACCAATACATTTTGATCCCAAAAGTATTGACAAATGTGTGTTTAATTGATAAGTTTAATTCGAAATTTGATGACAATTGAAAATCGAATTAATTGTCCTCGATCCGATAACTGAGAGTTTTGTTTTGGAGCTTTCTAGTTCCAAGAAATCTACCAAAATATAACTGTATTTTGTTAGTGAAAAGATCTTGGGCTTTAACTGTTTAAGAGGAGATTTTACACATCATTCTGAAAGTTGATATCGTCATAATTTGAAATGATGGTTGGTGGACGTGAGTGTGGTTGGATAATGGGGTGTGGACACAGTCTACTTCTACCATATAATCATTTCCATATTTGTGTACTCGTCAATCAATCAGGATTTAGACCGTGACATGTAATATATTGGTCACCCAATATTAGGTCACCCAAGGCAAGTGCTTTCTGGATAAATTTATGAGCCAATCCATCAATGAGTACATGCATGTCCAATTCCCATGTATAAAACTGTCAAAGGAAAGCTGTGACATAATGGATAAACATTCTGTCTTCCAGGTATTGCCATGAGTATGGGTACTAATACACACGCAGATTCGACCTAGCACCTATCGCGGGTGTCCACCTGATCCGTACGATTTTTTACGCTACCACGAAAATTCTGTTAAAAAAAATTAGGCTCTGGCAGCGCTAACAAGTGTTTTGATGATCTTTCTAGCTTCGTATGCTACCAACTCGTACCTGATTTGGTCATCTCGTACCCTCTTGTCATGGGTAATTTCTTACCCGTGTGAGTCATCTCAATGTGGCACAGTTTAGCAGAAAATTTATGACATTGACGTGTGAAGTTTATAACCTTCATCAGCAATTTTCTAAACGGATGTTCAGTATTCAACCACCGTTACCTGGTATTCATAATTCAGGGGGAGGGGTGACACCATCCGTAATAAAGATTCTAATGGATACACCGTAAAAGCACTACTTCTTTAGTTGTCGTTCCCATGTTTTTTTATAATCTCCAAACTATTACCCGAGGTTATTAATATATTGAGGATTGTACATATCGTTGAATTAACATCCCCAGCCGATTTGATATACAACATCTGTGCACGTGTTATATACCACAAAATGATGCGATCGAAACTATTAGTAAACACATATGGTCTCATTCATGGAAGATTATATGAGTTTCAAAAGAGGCTTTTCTGTCACGTTTAATTTTTGGGCAATAGCCCAAAAATACCAAACGATCACATACGACAAACAGCGTTAATGGCTTTGTGTCCATTTGCGCTACTTATTAAAGAGCGCTCCATGACCCTCTATATACTAAATGGATTTTCCCAGTCAGTTAAAATGTGTACATAGGAATAGTCTATTATCGATTTGGAGGGATGTTAAAGTGATAAAAACAGAACATAGATAAAGAAAAGTGCAGAAGGAGACCTATTTATCCGATTCCCATCTACTTGACCAATTGTCGTTCGTTGAACTTATTATCTGAATATTTCCTATGGGATAACTACGCGTCAATGATGCTTTAGAATAGAAAGGGTTAAAAATGTTTTATTATAATTCGTGTTGCATAGATTTGGATGAGCTTGTGCAATATGGGGTCATTGTGATGATTAATGTGAATAACGTGGACTAAAAGAAATAATGGCTCATATGACGGTTTGACTGATTTGGAATCATATCGAATGCGGCATATTTAATTGTTGGCCATTGTTTTCAGGGATAAGTGACTAATTGCAGTCATAATTATCGCTCATGTGAATGGATATTACTAACCTGTGAATCGTGACCATGTTCCACTTGCCTCTTCGATCTCACCAGAGCGGGTTCAACTGATCTTCTCCTCCGATGCCCATGTTCGTCTGTTACTATTTCTGAGTCGGTCTCCATCGACTTTACCAATTTCAGTTTCCTGAGAAGTTCCTCCAAACCTTGAAATATATGATTGTGTGACAGGTAAACAGTTAATATAACTGTCCAGTAAGTTGTTGGGCCAATCCAGTGTATACCTAAGTGATTGATTAGTGTGTCTTTAAACGCAAAGCCATTGTGAGTCCATACGCATATCTGATTTTGTATCGTCATATAAAGCTTGTCACTGCATGGGACCCACGTTGGGGAAAACCCAGAGCTGAACGGGGGAGGGAGGCTGTCTAACCACAAAACTTGGTCAAAATTTTCAACAATTGGACATTTCATGCCTGACACAACATTAGTCGGAAATTTAACACCACTAAAAGGTTGATATTGTTCTCAGTGATTGATCAAACTTAGTAGGAAATTTGGACCAACAGAAGTAGCATATATTTCTAAATTTGGTCAAAATTTGTGTCTGAAATGGCTATCAGTTGGAAATGTTCCAACTTTAAGCGGGGTGTCAGATTGAATATTTCCAACAGATGTGGAAAATTTGAGGTACAAGTTCCAACCCAAGGCGGGGGGAGGGGTGCAAATGATATTTCGCGAACATATATGAGTTTGGTCTGGTTCAAAAGGGATTGTGGATGCAGTTGGAAATTTGAAGGTGGATACTCCTCACCCCAACGGAGACACTCTAGATACATCCCTGCGTGTAACTCGATGATGGCATAGTTGCCAAAAAAGTGGGAAAAATTTAATTTATGCTACGAGTACAATTATTACTCTGCTTGGTTCCTCATAGAAAGACTTATATATTAAATACATACCTTCCTCTGTAATGGTAGTCTCTGCGTTCAGTAAATTGAAAAGTTCGTGGACAAAGAATTCCTTTCTGGGAACAAACCTGCATCTCTCCTCGATTCTGGATCCTAAAACCGATACATTATAATACAATATAAATAATTAATTGAAAATGAAGATAGTATCTGTCCGCAGGTATCCCGCATGTTCTACGACATTCACAAATTGGCAAACTTGCCCAGAAATTTCTCAGGCAGTTCCACCAAAGAGTATTGTGTGTTGGAATATATAGAGGATCTCACATGAGTTTCTATTTTATACGGAATTTATCAACCGAGTTCACTAAATCCGATTTGAGCCGAGGTTTATCGAGCCTCAAATAGAATTTAGTGGACGAGGTTGATAAATTACATATAAAATAGAACGAGTTTTAGATACCTTTTATCACATGATCAAATAAACGCGAAGTATTCATCGAAAACAACATTCATGAACTTCAGTAATCGCAAGTCATTTAAATAATGGCGTAACGTCGTCACACGCGCTAATTAAACGTCTGTTTACCAATAAATATGAAGCTGGTTTTGTGGGTTAATTATGTGATAAATATATATACATAATAAACTGCATATAATTATAATGAATCTGACCCATGGCTCAGGTGATAACACAGATGACATTTGCACAGATATTTGAAAATAATCAATCATGCAACCAACAATGGCATTTAGAATTGCTGAATGTGACTGAATCCGTCGTTTTTGGTACTTATATTTATATACTTAAACGGACATGGCTCGTTCGAACCCCAAAATTACATAATTTGGTAAGAGCTTTCTCAAAGCATACCAACGCGGTAGATTTCCGAACACATTCGTCGATATAGCGATGAAAATACGTGGTTTGCTTCTTGTAGTTTTCAATATTTTTTAGATCGATTGGTAGTTTAATTTATTTGAAATATTTTTAGTCAGTGGTCGCGTAAGATTGCAAATGTAGACAATGTGAATAACGGAAATGCTTAAAGAAGTGCTTTTATACCGAGTTCCCATAACCTCCCCAAAGCACACCCACCAAATGGGATAATTTGAATTATATTTGAATAATGGTGGTCTTTTAAAGTGTTTCATACAAATCTCCCTTATTTCGTAAAAGTACATTATATATAAAGTTCTCACCCTTCTGATTAACCCTTTACCCAACAAACCGGCCAAAACCGGCCAAATAAAGCTTCAACAGCCTAAAATATCTTCGGTCTGTCTCAATAGAACCATACAAATATGGGTATCATTGGAACCGGCTCCTTGACCACATTGTGATAGTTACAGTTATGCCCTGTGCCAATGCATTCTCTTATATATGCGAGTCGACCATAGGTCGCCTCGCATATATAAGAGAATGCATTGGCCTAAAAAAAATCTTTTTTTAACACTTTTTACCATTTTTTCTTACATTCTTTAACAATTTTATAATTTTTAATGTGTTAAGCCAATGCATTCTCTTATATATGCGAGGCGACCTATGGTCGACTCGCATATATAAGAGAATGCATTGGCACAGGGCCCTTCTGTTGGGTAAAGGGTTAACTTAGGATACTTATTTCTAGATGTAATCCTAACCTCGCGTGTCACCTCTTACTGCTTTTGATTATCAATCGCTATATAATCGTGAAACCCGATTGAGTATGTTTCGCTATCTAGTCGTGTGCGTATGCGTATTAGGCAGGTGTATTTGGCACAACCCGCTTTAAATTCATTGCGAATGAGGATTGTTTTATGTCATTACCATAGTATTTTTTCAACGTCAATGGAATAGTTGGAGTGCATATTCTATCAATTCATCAAATCGTAGCACAAATTAGTATTTTCTATTTGTTTTAATAATTTAATTCATACCATATGTATCTCAGATCGTTTATGGAGGCACGGACTCAGAATGAGTGGTCATTGCTTCAAATGTGTTTGTTTCAGTGAACGTGAACAAATTCTTAAAGTGATGTGAAACACTCCGGTTGGGTGATCAAATAGAAATGGGGAATAGTCTTGCTCAAGGTGGTTATTTTTACGAATATTAATCAAAGTTTACAACACACACACCAGTATTCTTATATATCAATTCACTGCAATGACTCTCCATGGCGAAATCATTTGCGTTAGTTTATCGGCAATTGTTGCGTCCCGAATCGAGATGTAAATATTTACAATTATACGCGTAGTTCAGACGGTGATATATATGGAGTGGTATTGTTGATTTCTTTGAAATTTTCGGCGATGTTAGTAGAATGCTACATTTTCACAGTTGGCATGGCGCATGAGTACTAACTTATCAGTTTCACGCACCCGAACAAGTCCATAATATGTCTTTAATACTCGAAATGGCCATGTATCGGAATGGCATATTGATATGTCCCTCAACTCAGATCAAGCTTGAAAATTGGTCCCGATTTCCGCCCATCTATAACCCAGATTGCGATGATCCTTTCGACAAAAATATATATAAAAACTATAATATACATGCATTTCATACCTCTTATAGATGTGGCGAATTGATTGATAATTTGTCAGTGTATGCGTACTCATAAGATAATACTTTACAGTTTATTTGGCCAGTTATTAAATTGATTGTGTATTTGCTCAACATAAATATATTGATGAGTAAATACTCGTTAATATGTAGTTCACTTTGGGAATGTTCGTAAAAACGCTTGCTATCTCAGAAAATTGTATAATTAAGTGAACAGTGAATAGTCCTTGTATTATTAACACACCCCCTCAATATCTTTGTTAGGCCGTTTTTACCATTTGTAATTAAATGGGACAAAGAAGTCACCCGGTAATGACAGAGTTTTTTTTTGTATATCGGATTTCATTTGTTGCATTCGTTGGCTTTACATGGGAAATCTATTAAATGTAATCATCGCATGCAGGACCAGGCAGGACGCGAAAGAAAAGAAAACAACAACAACAAAAACACCATGCAGGCACGCCGTTATCTGAAGGAAGCTTTTGATTGAAAACAGTAAATAAGAAGATATATCTGTGTGCATGAGTGGTACATGTAGTCAGTATAATCATCACTCATTCTACTATATTTCTTGGACGGAGTATATCAGTCCTATAAAGGAGATATACCACCCAGAATTATAAATTGCAAAGAAAGTTATGTAGCCCACTCTTATATCAGAATCTTCTTGTGTTATGCTTTGCGATTCTATATTACATTCGTGCTTATTTATAACATTACTTTAATAGAGGCAGTTTAACAATTTGCTCTAGAATATTGGAGAGCCGCAGTTTTTTTTTAAATATTGCCAACTTCTTCACTATTTGGCAACACTATGCGCCCCTGGTCGGACAGATTCGTCGGTCGTTGACATAAATGCCGTGAGCTTGCATGCATGGATACCCAAAATGTTAAGTGTTCTCACCTGACACTAGATGGACGAGGAAGACGGATGACAATAGATCCACTTTACTGATGGGGACAGATGCTTCGAAGTCTGTCCCGATCTGTTCGATTATGAGACTGGCACTAACACACTGCGAAAAAGAACAGCACAATATTAAACTAAGTCCGAGCAGCATTGCTATAAAGGAAAAACGCATGCACATATATACGCGGTTACATGGTCATGCTTTCTTTATGCTAGAGCATGTTTTTGAAAAGGTTTTTGGTGATACGCCTAGCAACATACCTCATTTCTGCACCTGTTAAAACATTTATCATATAATTGGTCAAACCATCATAAGTCAACAACACGCAAACAAAAACGAAGAATCAAATGCAATACGTCATACAAGTAATGTGACCAGTCGAGCTATTAAAGAATTCTTTGAAACGAGAGAAGAAGCCCGTGATTGAGGAATGAATTAATAATTATTTTCTATTCCACACGATATCATAGGTCAGCATACAGATTATTTGCACGCTTACAGTATTGAGTGTCTATTGTATAAATGTAGTTTGGATAGGTTGAAAGTTTATTATATGAAAAATGTATGTATAATTATGTAAATTATATGACTTCTTATTATGTAATGCATACGGCTCACATGAGTGTTTTTATGCTAATAAATATCATGTCATATCATACACAAGTGACACAAATGCCACAAATGACCACACAAAACATTTTCTCGTAAAAAAAAAATCCAATTCTATATTAGTATATGTATGGAAACCACGAACACTCTTCATCATATGTGATCTTTTAAATTACTGGGGGCTATACCAAGATTAAAGCATGACTGACAACACTGGCCTTTTGCAAGTCGACATATGACTACCAAAACCTTCCACGAATGCATGGGCTCACAGGTTCCATATAAGTATTTTCTTATATTTTACATGCAATTGTAGTTCAGTATATTATATACTCACATTCTCTTCAACGACTTCGACTTCGTTGTCGTCTTTCCCAGAATGCACTTCGGCATCTTCCGGAATGCCACCAACAATGACGCCTTCAAGACCTTCCAGAGCGCCATCTAGACTACCTTCTGTCACGTTATCGGTTGTGTTTCCAGCTAATAGGTAGTACAGGAAGTTTTGGTAGTAGCTGATAGACGAGACTTGTACCGGGTCTAGCGTTTGAAAACATAGTGTTTGGGTGTTGAATGTCAGGTAAGCCAGAATACTGCAAGCTTTCTGGAACTGGTCCTCATTCAGGCCGCTGCTCTGGTCTCCGCCCACAATCGCAGTAAGACTGGTCGCGTTAGCACACTGCGAATCGAGAAAGAGGTGTGATATACAGGTAGATCTGTCGACAAATCAATCTTTCGATTGATTGCTCGATTGGCGAACACTATAAGTTATCTCCAGCAATATATGGGGGGGGGGGTACAACATTGAGATCTGATACCATGCAGGTATCATGCAGGTATCAGATATCTGGATATAGATATTGAAACCCAACTGTTCCACGAGGCGAGTATCAAGACGCCATGTAATCCTCGTGATGTTGGACCCACAGCAATGGTGGGCATACGAACTCAAGTATGGTGTGGCATTAATCAGATCCTCACACCAATTAATGATAATAAGAATTCAGTAGCCGTCATATGGATCGGACGTTGGCTGACGTCAAACAAGGCGTGATAGAACGTTATGATTGTTCCGGACAGCCGGTGCAACGGTCTTCCATGAAACCCCGATATTTCACGTTCTCATGGGCGAAAGAAGCTTCGCGCTCGTTGATGGTGATGGTGACATGCCGATTTGAACGTGGCGCTGTAGCCAATCAGACTACCCGTTGTTGTGTAGACAACTAGACGTTTTTCCCAATTTATTAACATAAGAATACAATTCATGCCCAAGCAAATCATCACCAAACAATAACTTAGATATCTCATTTTACGGAAGTAGAAGACACTAAGGAAGTTGACTGGTTTACATGCATGTGTGTAGAAAGATGTCTTCTCTTCGTGCCATCGAACGGCTAGGTCGATTAACGTGGAGACAAGTTAACCGGTCGATTTATATGTTTATTATGCGGGTGCATCTAGTGATCAACCGGGCAAACGCATTTTTCAAACCCAACAAGTGTCGTGTAGTTGACGCAGGTACATTTAACCATGCAGTAACTTTTGCTGCATGCACAATATAATATATTTCACCTCGCCCAGAAATGTTTTGTTCTATTGGTTGAAAGATGTGTCCTATATATATATTGGTAATGTTGTGCTAAATTTTGCACGCTACTGTGCTTCTTTAGTATCGTGGTAAATATAACACAACGCTATACCAAATTCGGACGCGAAAAGCTTTGAACAGCGACCCTCATCTCGAGTAAAATATATGCGGACTTATTTCCTAATATATTCTTTTCCAAACGAAACCAACGCAAAACGTTTTATTTCTGTGAGTACTTGTTTCACAGGGGTGGGGCATCAACTTTCGAAGTGGTTTCATTCGGTTGAATTCGCTTAACGGTTCCGTTACGTGTTTTTGCGCACTCAAAATAATTTACTTGGGAAATCACAAGCATGGTAAACATAAAGTATCCACTCCTATAGCTGTAGTCAACAGATACAGGATAGTATTTATGGTAAGAATGTGTTGCATTTAACTTTTGTAATTATCATCATGCCTAAACACGAGCTATCATATTTACTCAACACCGCTTACAATATTGAAGTTTCAAGACAATTTTGCCACAATTCTGTTTCTGGTAAACAGTTAATCACGGCAACTATACTCATGTACATCATTGGACGCTATACCCGCGCCGTAAACGCTAAGCCATGCTATATGTTTGGCATTAGAAATGGATGATTGCAGACGGGGATTCCAAAACATGTTGAACAGGATCTCATGTTTTGTATGTGGGCGGTGCACATGAAGAATAATGCATTAATATGCGTTGTAATGTCAGAATACACGGATGTAAGAGTGGCCCTGCCAGCATCTTGATAAAAGGACACCAATCAAGATACATTTCATAGGGAGAGATCATCCCATGAAAACGTTGCTTGAATGCTCATTAATCAAATATATTTACATAACTCGACGAACAACGACGAAAATTAAAAAAACACCATAACAATTTCGCTAACGGGGTCAGGTTACTACGTGCTTAGATTTTCGCAGTTTTTGACCAGAAACCAGTCTATTTAACAAGAGAAATCGAGTGCGCACCAACAAAAGCTAGTCACAAAACAATGGTAGATGGCATATTCTATCCCCAGAGGGTGGATTTAGTTCTGTTAGCCCACTGTATGAGGTAGCGTCACTAAATTCACCCTCTGGGGACCTCTAAAGATGGAAAAGTTAATTCATTAAGCATTTGTAACTATAGGGTTAATATGAAAATATATTATTAGAATGTACCGTTATACGTTCGTAAAGCAGAAACTTCGACATGTGAATTTGTTGCCGAATTTCGCGCATTAGAATGACTCTTGCCCAAACTGAACCAGCCGTATGATACGTAGTAACTTGACCCTTTTGACACACTATTTCAAATATTTGATTTATGATCTGAGTTTGTGAAATTAGCGGATAATCGCTGTATATCAGATGCCCGAGTGCGTATCGGAAGCAACGAATGTCACTGAAGTATCGGAATTGCTGTGATGTTGGTGGCTCCTGCTGAATTGATATGGTGTTGGTGAGTCCTGCCGAATTGCTATGATGTTGGTGGGTCCTGCTGAACTGCTATGATGTTGGTGGTTTCTGCTGAATTGCTACGATGATGGTGGGTCCTGCTGAGTTGCCACGGTATTGGTGGGTCCTGCTGAATTGCTACGATGTTGGTGGGTCCTGCTGAATTGATATGATGATAGTGGGTCCTGCTGAGTTGCCACGGTGTTGGTGGGTCCTGCTGAATTGCTATGATGTTGAAGGATCCTGTTGAATTGATATGATGTTAGTGGGTCCTGCATAATTTATATGATGTTGGTGGGTCCTGCTGAATTGCTACGATGTTGGTGGGTCCTGCTGAATTGCTATGATGATGATGGGTCCTGCTGAGTTGCCACGGTGTTGGTGGGTCCTGCTGAACTGCTATGATGTTGGTGGGTCCTGCTGAATTGCATGATGTTGGTGGCTCCTACTGAATTGATATGATGTTAGTGGGGAAAACCGATGCTGTTGAGAAAAGTACCGATATTTTGTCGCAATAGGTCATTTTCATGGCCTTTGGGTAATCGGATCGAATCAAGGAAACATATATATTTTAAAATATTTTAATCATGTCTATTCCTCTCGTTTCACAGCAATCACTAGTTCAGCCACTACTAAAATAAATTAAGTATGTATGTTCTTAAATATTTCATACAGGCACTGAATTTTTTCTCAAACCGCTGAGATTAGCCAAAAACTGCGAAATGACTCAAACAAGGGTGAGTATGAGGAGTTGAAGCGAATATCTGTTCGCGGTGTTCGTTCATGTTAAGAATCAGACGCACGATTTGCTAAAATGTTCTGATATTTCAAATTGGAATTTATCAAAATCTATCTGGATTCTGGAATTTCTGTTTAGAAGTTTAGTACAAGCGATTATTCTGACACAACATATAAGAAATGTCAATTCGTTGGAAATTATGACCCCATTTACTATACTTTTATGGCATGAAAAATATGTAAAATTTGGCTGTTTTATGTTGTAACATAGAATGTTTTCGATAGTGCAGTTCAAATATCCATGATATTATATCTGAAGATCATGATAGTAGACTTAATTCTTCTAAATTCATGAAATTTCATAATTGTTTTCATGTAGAAAGACAACCACCCATAATTATTTTTCTATATTTAAGAATTTCCATGCCATGCCTGCTGATCAATAAAACCTTGGGATAAAGTGAGTTTTGAGTCATATGTCCATAAAAAGCCAAATCCCCAACTGACAAGGTATCTCTAACAATGTGACATATTTCCAGTTGATGCTCCTTGCTTGATTGGACCACAGGAGCTTGGAATTTGGTCAAAACCCCTCTTTTATTGGCGGAACCACCACCCGGGACCAAAGGTCACGGAAGGAACGAAACAGAAAATTGTTGCCACCTATTTTGAACTCAACTGTATTCCTACAAAAAATATATTTTCACTAAAAACTTTTGGTACCTCTTACACCTTAGATGCCAATCTACAACATTCCATAGGTATATTTTTCCAGTTCTTCGAAAACCTCACTTTATTTCGGTAATGTATTGTAAATTCACCAACGAACACAAATCTGCGACACCTACATCACCCGTTCTAGAATCTGAGTAGCGGAACTGGTACAGAAATATGCGGAAACTTTAAAACTATGATCCGGAGACGGATAGCATGAAAGTACCGTTTATAATTTCGAACATAGCTGCTGATTACATGTTTATTACATGACCGTACCGATGCACTGATCATCATGAACTTTTTGATGGATGATAACATTGGCGTCTAGATGGGAACGAATTATTTTGGGCTCATTTGCATAAAAACATGGCCACTGGCAGCCACCGTGGATTTAAGTGATAATACTAGATAAATCTTAATCAATAACACAGCCTAGAGCCTGTGTCGGTGCTCCTATATCATCACGAAATTGTTCACCGATCATGACACTGATATATAGACGACACCGAGTCATTTTGGGCTTATTTGCATGAAAAAAATGGCCGCCAACAGCCATCTTGGATTTCAAAATTGCATCATTTAGCACCGTGGGCAAGAGGTCGCAGTGTTGGTCCGATCATAATTAAATTTGTCACGGAGGTTGACATTGACATATAGATGGGAACGAGTCATTTTGCTGTGAATTCTCAAAGAAACATGGCCGCCGTCGGATTTCGGCGACAACACCGCATATATAATTAAATCAATAAATGCCAATATCGTTACCTAACTCAAGAAAAATGTCTTCTCTCATCAACTAAGACATATATTTGTTCGTCAGAACTAGTAAAAAACAGCATATGATGTGGAAATAATTAAGATATTCTGGCAACGAATCTGCACCAAAACGCACAAAGGAATCGCTTCATGCATAGGCATATATACCAGGCATCCCCGTGAGTCTATATATCTTTTTCTTCTACTTCGTGATATTCGACCAGTAATCAGTTGGTTGATTACTATTACTATTATATGATGGATATTTTAGGCCTATACAGCGGAGCGCGACACAAGCTCCTATGAGAGAGAGAGGGAGCTAGAGAGTTTTGGTCCCCGTATGACCAATCATTGCAACCAGTAGCATTACAAAGTCAAGTAGTACATATAGGCCTACCTGTACATAACGAACATAAAACAAGAAGGAAAAAAACTATACCAGGTGGTCGTGCCATAAATAGAAATAAATTAAATATTAAATATATGTACAAATTACCATTCAGTCTAATGAAGAACAGCAGACACAGAAAAATACAGAAATTTTCAGGAAAATGCACAAAACATCAGGATTAGATCTTCAAAAACGAGCATAGTATGACGCAAACATAAACAGATTTAAGTTTTCTGGCGCCTAAGTTAGAAAATCGCACGCACTTTCAAATATTTTTGAATTTCGCGGGCTTTCAATTTAGGTTTCGATTTTATTTCGTTCCGACTTTGTTATTCCGGAAAAATGGTTTTGTGCCATTTGTCATTCAGATTCTAGAACGGGTGATGTAGGTGTTCGTTGGTGAATTTACAATACATTACCGAAATAAAGTGAGGTTTTCGAAGAACTGGAAAAATATACCTATGGAATGTTGTAGATTGGAATCTAAGGTGTAAGAGGTACCAACAGTTTTTAGTGAAAATATATTTTTTGTAGGAATACAGTTGAGTTCAAAATAGGTGGCAACAATTTTCTGTTTCGTTCCTTCCGTGACCTTTGGTCCCGGGTGGTGGTTCCGCCAATAAAAGAGGGGTTTTGACCAAATTCCAAGCTCCTGTGATTGGACTAGCCTGAATACCAACATTTGTTTTCATTGGGCTGAAATCATTTCAAATATATTCCCACAAAGCTCTTTTGTTTGGTGACATCACGCTCAATGACAACGATAATTTCGTTCTCCTTGATACAACCTTAACATTTATTAAATCGTCCAGCAGATTCTCGTGATTAATCAATAAACTAAATTTATTATATATGTATCTTTGTGTATATATGTATATCTATGTACACATATTTATATATATCTCATATATATTTTGAAGACCTCTGTTTGTCTGTCTGTTTGTCTGTCTGTCTGTCTGTCTGTATGTCTGTATGTATGTCATTTATACAAATCTACGATTCTCGACCGACCGGGACGAAACTTGGTACGTGTGTGTAGTTTGACCAGGCGGTCGACGTTGTCGTATTGGCGAGCCCGTGCGGCGCCCGCTTCGCGCATGCGCAGACGAGATCTGGGAAACGGGTGGAGCTATCGACTTGAAATTTGCTATGTGAATGTATCTTGCCCCGGATACGAATTTTATCGGGTCGCCGAGCCCGTGCGACACCAGCTTCGCGCATGCGCAGACGAGATCTCGGAAACGGGTGGAGCTATCGACTTGAAATGTGTGTAGTTTGACCAGGCGCAGACGAGATCTCGGAAACGGGTTGAGCTATCGACTTGAAATTTGCTATGTGAATGTATCTTGCCCCGGATACGAATTTTATCGGGTCGCCGAGCCCGTGCGATGCCAGCTTCGCGCATGCGCAGACCAGATCTCGGAAACGGGTTGAGCTATCGACTTGAAATTTGGTATGTGAATGTATCTTGCCCCGGATACGAATTTTATCGGGTCACCGAGCCCGTGCGACGCCAGCTTCGCGCATGCGCAGACCAAATCTCGGAAACGGGTTGAGCTATCGACTTGAAATTTGCTATGTGAATGTATCTTGCCCCGGATACGAATTTTATCGGGTCGCCGAGCCCGTGCGACGCCAGCTTCGCGCATGCGCATACCAGATCTCGGAAACGGGTGGAGCTATCGACTTGAAATTTGGTTTTTGAATAGCCCGGATGTATCTTGCCCCGGATACGAATTTTATCGGGTCGCCGAGCCCGTGCGACGCCAGCTTCGCGCATGCGCAGACCAGATCTCGGAAACGGGTGGAGCAATCGACTTGAAATTTGGTTTTTGAATAGCCCGGACAACGTCGGGCTCATCAGCTAGTATTTATATATACTGATTGAATTCGGTCATCAGTGGTTACTTTATTCTTCATTGTAATATATGGGGACATGATGCTATATCATGCAATTATACAAAATTAACTCAACATTATGACAGAAACGAAGTCTCCTCCTATATAGCAAAGATAATAAGCTATTTGGTGAGTGGATTGTTCTTTGAAATTATTTATTATTTTTGAAGTTATTGAAAAAAAGAAAATGATAGTTTCATTCCCTCAAACGTATTAAAAAATACATTGTTTTTGTATTCTCTTAATTATTGTTCCGATTTTGTTTACAATGAAGACGGGGATGTGTGAAATTTAAGATTTTTCATTGGGTAGATCAAAAGAAATTCCTTGTTGAAAATATGATGCAATTTTGCTTGGAATTATGCAAAACGTGCGTACACTCTTATGACTAATGTGTAGGTTTTCTACACAAAATGTGTAGCCCTGCTACACAATCATTATTCAATTTTTATCTTAAACATATTTGTGTAGTATATGTGTAGTTTCATATTCTTACACAAATTGTGTAACAATTTTTACACATAAATGGGTAATTGTTTACACATTTATACACAACTGTGTGTATAAAATCAACACATATCCCTTACACATTTTGTGTAGGTTCTTACACACACAGTTTGTAGACAAGAAATGCAAGTTCAGTAGTCCGACCTGTGGGTATAGTATTAAAGATATATGCAGATTTATATGGTAAAACTTTCATGGCGCATAGTGGTATGTAGTATTTTGTTCTTTACTGTGAGTTTTTGCTTTGAATGAACAAACCAGAGTCGAGGCGTGATTGCATAATATTAGTATTATTACAACAATCATAACAAGAGTCTAAGGGCAGTAATCGCCATGAAAGTTTTAACAAATAAATCCTCATTTACTATTAATACTAAACCCACAAATTGGAATTCTGAACTTACGTCCTTGTCTACGATCGCTGTAGATTGTATTCCAAAAAATATACTCAAACAATATGGCCGTCACGTAGCAGACTATGAAACTGAAGGCACCGCAATGCGCATGTCTACGTTCTTACACAATTATGTGTAACAAAATATACACATTATGTGTAGAACGGCACTTGTCAATGTATTTGTATGTAAAACTACACATTGCTATGTGTATTAACCGGCTTTACACATTTGATGTGTAATCGTTTCTACACATTAGTTATAAGAGTGTATGGCCCCTTAACTGCCGTTCGCGAACAACTAGGAACACTGATTCGAATACACCATATGAGGCAATCGAATACTTCCCGCTATACCACGCGGACATTACCCACATCACGGAAGCTTCGTTTTATTACAACGAAGTATATATTGCCTTCAATCAACTTCGCAGTAACTATACGTCTGATCAAGCTCGGTCTAGCGGTGAATGGCGCGTGTTGCAGTGTGCAGCTTTCATACATGCAGTTCGACATCGTCTACACTATTCATCCAAGATTGAGATTCCATCTTAAAGCGACGTGAAACACGTTACTACGACATGGTGATCAAATAGAAATTGAGAATAATCTTGCTCACAGTAGTTTTACGAATATTAATCCAAATTGACAACACACCGTAATTCTTATATATTAATTACATGCAATGACTCTTGATGTGGAAATCATTTGCGTTAGTTTATCGCCGATAGTTACGTCCCGAATCGACGTAGATATTTACAATTGAGCGTAATCGGACGATGTTTTCTGTGGAGTGGTATGGCCGATTTCTTTGAAATTTTCGGCGATGTATATAGAATGCTACATTTCCCAGGTTGGCATAGCGCCTGGTGTGCTGATATCATTAGCGGTATCATTGATTCCAGAACCCGTTACAGAGTTCCGTGTCGTGTGAACATGTCTTTTTATCGCGTTCGTCCATGTCAACGCCCAAGGTTATAGTGGTTCACGTTTCGTGCTGTCTACTGGCCGTAGACAGCACGAAAACGGCGATCGGGCAAGAACAAGTTAAGAGCGGAATAAAAGAGAATTGACAGCAGTTGAACCATGTTACCGTCACCGATCTGGTGCACATGGTAATATGAAGAGAATCGTATCAAAATACAGATTAGATTCTAAGAGTGAAGCTTCAGTACTCATGGAATAAATCGATAAGGAAGGCATCTGACATTTTGCTTCATACAGATTCAGATTAATGTATTTACCATTCGCCATACATGAGGCATAACAGGCATTTGCATTGTATCAGGTATGATGTATAATAATAATAATAATAATAATAATGACCAGTTTTATATAACGATTAACCAATTACTTGTTCTAACGCGCTTGGTACAATATGACCCCAGTAATTTATACAAGCAAACCAATGAACCCGCTGCAGCCATTGCAGGCGCTGCTCTAGTTTGATCAGAACATGCTCTGATACTCATCAGTATGACAAGCTGACTGGTACTCTTTTAACGCATGAGTGATGCGAAGCCGACACAGTACGAGCGACCTTGCTCAAGGGTCACAACTTGGCGCGGGTTTTGAAACAGCGAGCAATATAATGGTATTAACAATGCATTATATGTAACAATGCATTATATGTAGGATAATAATTATACATGTATCAAAGAAAATGTCGGGAATGTAGTTACATGTACATCTCTTAAAGAAAATGTCAGGGGTGGGTTGGTAGTTACATATTTCAAAGAGAATTTCAAGTGGGGTTACCTGTTTCAAGAACCATGTCGAGGAGGGGGGGGGGGGGGTATAGTTAAATTTATAAAAGAGCATTTCGAGGAGGGGTCCGCAAATTTCGGATTGCTATATATAAAGGGTATGTTATTGTTATGTGGGTGGTGGGCGGTAGTACATATTTGTCATGGTAACGACATAACTTCACAGTTGGGAATCAGGAGTGTTTCAATATATTTTGGGTCTTGTTTATGAATATCGCTAATTCCGCGTCGTCCGCTAATTAGTATAGAGTTAAATAACGTGGTTGTGAATGGCGTTTCTTCGGATAATTGAATCAAATGCACAACTTCATATATAGCTACTACACTCCGGGTACATGTATATTTGAAATAAATATTCGCTCACGTGGTCATATCTTTATAATGGAACGCTGCAATGTAAACCAACTCAAGGCTGTTTAATTAGGCATAAAGATTATACATCGATTAACTTACTCGATGTCGGTCAGACGGTCACCTTACATAAAGCTCTGGTCCGCTAACTAGTTTCCGAACAGCATCGATCCCACGCATGTTTGGAAATATGACAGACTTTGGTTTAAATTGACCGACTTCTAATGGAAATAATGTCAGTGAAGGTTTTCTGCAAGTGGGTGCGCGATAATTTAGGTGTATATGAAGATTAGGAAGTTACAGCCGACGAAATGGAGACAAATTTACTATAGCTATAGTATAGTATATTATAGTAATATAAACTACAGAGCATGCCATGTTAAATGTTCATATATATAAGTGGCTGGAAAAAGTCAAGAATATTCATAACTCAGTAACTATTACAAACTCCATGCAGCACACTCTCCGTTATCACTGCGATAGATCACTTCCGGCTTTTTACGTTTGGTCGGAACTATATTTAGTCACCTATTATCTTATTTTGACCACCAAAACTTTGCAATAATGGTAATTCTTTCGGTATTGATAAGAACAATATGAACTGAGCCAGACATAGACAATTTTAATCCTAAAACGTAAGAACTAAGATCATGTCCGAAATCCTTACCAAATGTCATTGTGGCAGTGGTACCTCAGCGGAGAGATGGGAGATAGCTCTGTCTGGAGTTTGAAACCATTTTAGTGAAAGTAACTGTTGGCGTCATTTTCAAGGACTTTGTCAACGTAATCGGTGCATGTGTATTGCCCAAGGACAAGACATATTTTGATTGAACGCTTTGAAACCTATTTGATTTACTCAGCGGAGCGACGTCAAGTTGATATTTAATAATTTTAATCTATTTCATAAACCAGGCAATAGGCCTTTATGAATATTCTTTCAATGAAATTCAATGTTATCGCGTGAATCATGTTCAAGTAAGCTCACAGTTGAAAGCAGACGGAGCCGTTAACGGGGCAAGCATATAATCACTCACAATTCCACTAGTTATAAGATATGATCTTCACATACATGCATAAGAAATTATATTCCTAAATTTCATCACATTCTGAATACCATATCTGTAAGATAACTTCGAAAATTATATCATCATCATCTTTATTTGAGAACGAGTCTGTTTGACTCTTAGTCTATGTTAGTAACATTATACATTTACAATTTCGACATCACAATACATTGAGTAATGCTGCGCGTACACTGGAGTGCACTATTTCAAAGTATAATGTTCCAATATTTGATTACCTTCCAAGCGGAAATTTCTAGAAGGGTAAACTTTCTGTTTCCTTTTCAGTTCTATGCGGAGTTCATAGATCTGTTCCATTTGCGTTTTCGTGAGATCTATATTTAAGTATATATTTGCACTACCTGTTGTTTTACTGTCCTTTAATATCACGCAGGGGTGGCTTTTCATATGTGTTTAAATTGAATGTTTTGTATGGAATTCAGTCTGCTTTGTCGATTATGGTGCCTACTTTCAAATGAATGTACAATGAATTCAAATGTCATCTTGACATCATAAAACGAACACATGCCAGAGAAGCGTTTTGACAATAAATGCAGCACATTTTAATGTGGTGATCTGATTTGATTGATAGGAGGTATACGTACGAGGTTTAGAAATTCGCCGAGTTGGTCATTAATCTTGTCAAAGCAACATCTTTTCTTCATAACAACCACCCCATTAGTTTAATATGCATGGGTGGCCTGAGGCGGTGCAATAAATTTTGTGTTAAATCGCACACCTCTTGAACCATACCTAAAAGTCAATTCATTCCATTTGCACACCTTGGATTACAGTTTTCCATTTGGTACATAATAATATTAATAGTTTATTTTATATAGCGTAAACACACGACATGCTCTAAAACGTATTATAATACAACATGAAGTTTGGTCAAACAATCAATATCTACAAGAAACACAAACAAATTAATTTCTA
The DNA here is from genome assembly GCA_032622095.1 of Siphonodentalium dalli. Lineage (NCBI taxonomy): Eukaryota > Metazoa > Mollusca > Scaphopoda > Gadilida > Siphonodentaliidae > Siphonodentalium > Siphonodentalium dalli. The sequence continues at coordinate 75,651,860 of CP136068.1, forward strand.
CAAGCAACACAAACAAATTAAAAATTGGCAATTAAAATGAGTAAGACTAGGGAAATATTTGACCGTTCGTCTAAATAAATACTGGTTGGGATATCACATTATCAGAACGCATTCAACTTAATTTTGGTCTGACATTTGTTGTGCCATGCATGACAGATCCAACGGTTGAACATGTTGGCCAATTTGTGAGGGTGAGACACCCCAACCCCCTGCAGTCGCCAAGCCGCTGCCTCTTGAAAACGGATGATCACATATACCATGCACCGATTTCAACTATACGTATATAGCACTCAGTATCCTATAATCCGCATTGAGAGACGAAACTCAAGTCTAGAAATAATTTATAGCTGAATAATCGGTCCGTGTCCTCATATCCGGTTGTAATTAGCAATCTGATTGTCTACAACGCCACGATCCAATCATCATCACCCATGTCACCCCTGTAAGAAGGGTTTAAGAGCAGGTGTGCGAAACATCGGGGGTATATATGGGCACATGAAACAATGGGGGTATATGAGCACGTGAAACATTGGGGGTATATGAATGACCTTCGATCTAGCAGTTTCCAATAATCGTGACGTTGCTTCAACACGTACTCCGAGATCACGTCTCCCGACACCGGCTCCAAGTAATGGTCGACTTTTGAATTACTCTTATATTGTTGTGAACTATTGTGAGCTCCTATAAAAAAAACACGCTTAAATTGATGCCGTATACATATAGGCTATAGTTCTGCATGTGGGGACAAAATCGTTATCACCGGCAACATCGTGGGATCCATTGAGATTTGATACATGCATGGGTGTCTCTTTTCAACCCGCCGCTTTCGCCTCGGGGTTCAAAATCGATATCAAGGTATTCAATCTCAATGAATCCCCGATGTTACCGGGGCTATAACTTATAACATAGACAAATGTGATATTAATATAGAGCTCGGATCCGTATTGCCGACCCAGGACCCTATCGTTGTATGTATTGTGCTATTTATCTGGCACCGTGAATAGATATCTGATTTCCGAGGTGAAGCATAATAATATCACTCAAAATTAATTCCGAAATATCTTTGTTTATTTGAAAGAAATTAATTAAGTGATTTGTATGTGGAGCGACTCTATAACTTCGGTGTTCATATTAAAGCCACGTTGCGCTCCAAAAATAAGCCTTATAATTTTGATTTCGAATTTTTCTCGGTATCGATAAAGGTCGACACATACCTGAAATACCTTTCTACGAGCAATATATGTCCCAGAAAGACGCATTGATGTCACAATATATACAACTCGAACACAATGTACCGGCTCTGTACAAAAACGGCGCCATTTGTATTAATTAGAATTCTGGAATCAGAAACGGAATGTCCCGAAAAGGTATATGGCGTTATATCTGAACACGAAACTATTATAAAAAACCACGCACTACATTCTCTTTAATAATCAAAAAAATTATGTAGCAACCTAAAAAAATTCAGAGCGACGAAAGCTCTAGATTTTCTTCCCATTTTTGTTTTATTTTACGTGACCGCTGATTTTAAAATATTGAACCGACACGAACGAAAACTATCTCAAATTTATCGAAAAATATAACAAACAAAACACGTGTTTTCAGTGCTATATCAACGAATGTGTTCGGAAATATTCCGCATAGGTATGTTTGGAGATATTTCTTACAAAATGATATATACATAATTTCGGGGGTTAGAAAGAGCCATGTCCGTTTATAGGGAGTATTTTACCACTTGCCAAAATAGATCAATAAGTACGCGAATACTTACATGTATATGGAACGCATTCCATATGTCTCCAATAATATTATTGAGTTATAACGAACGACACATTAATGTTAGTATATTCCGGATATGGCAATGATATTTAGCGTCTACATGTGTCATTTTATATGCGCGCGAAGTTGAAAACAACATTTGTATATAAGGCAGAAATCAGTACGTAAGTTTATAGGCAATTAAAAGCAACAACAAACTAAGCATATTTACAGACCCTGGTACAATAATCATGATCAAATACGCATTTCTATCAAAAATACTGTCTAAAAAAAGAACCATTTTCGTACGGCCATTACCCCAATAGGCGCGTCTAAATAGTGCAAAGACACCCAACTTAGGTAACTGTTTAGTAGTTTGTATATGGTTACTTTGTGGTGTATTTATCGACCCCTCTGTCATTAATGATCACGCGATACTTTTGTATAGTATATGTTCTTTATATGTCTAAATGTCAAACTTAACCGTCGAGATATCACAAAAGTGGCGAGAGTAATTTGAGGCTTGAGGGATCAGTAGAACCAAATTGCGTTGATAGGAATTCACATATCAATGCAATATAAATTATATTTTGCAAGTATTATGTAGCTGCTGAATGGAAACATTAGCCCCCCAAATATAAATCACCCACAACACCAAATTATCACAAAATTCTGGGGAAGCAATATTGGTATGTGGCCCAGAAGAAGATATCCAATTTCATGGTAAACATTGGGGCATGCACCTGATACTTAATGTTTTTTGCGAGTACCGTCGCTTACGATGAATTGGACTAACTCAATACATTTCATACTATGTTGACTGTACAAAAAAAGAAGACTTTTTACTACATTCGTCTCAAATATATGTAATATCGTATACTGATATGCGCTCGTTATCGTGTACCTTGTATATACTCCGTTCTTTTGTACACCAGAGGAAAATTTCACTCCATATTCGCTAGACAAAAAGCCGTTTTTATCACCATAATCTTAATATGGTATAATTATATTCTCCCCTGATCATAATCATTCACGATCAATATGTTTTGTTCGTTCGTACATTGAGGGGGAATTAATCCTAGATCCACGCTATGCGCGGTGAGGAATGTACGTCTGTCACAGCTTGGGAGTCTAAGTTAGCAATACACGATTTCATGGGTTTGTAGGACGGCTGAAAACAGGATTTAAAGCATTTGGTAGCTATAACTGTCAGCTTGTCCTATGTTATTGATGGGAGTACTGTTTTGATGGTTATTTTTGTAAAGGTGTCATAGTATACAAAATGGGATGATGTTTGAATGCGAAGTATGTGTTTAGTATCTGGTGTGGGACAGCTCTGTATGGTATACTCCACTGGAAAAGAACACGACTTATCTGCCTGAAAACAATCGTCTGCACTCCCAAGACCAAAATTCGTCGGCTTGAATCTACGTATAGGTGGTTCATAGCTTTGAAGTGTAGACTTCGGTTATTGGTCTATGAACCTCGGAAATGTTCGTGTAAAACGTATGGCGATTTATAGCGATTTCTACGGGCGCTAATTGTGTGAATGTAGATGGTGTGTGGTTATTATGTTATACCACTGAATATATACCGGAAGGTTTTTCCGAAAACCTTGTGCCAATGAATTCTCTTATATATTGGAATAGACCATATAGGGGGCCTCGCACATATAAGACAATGTATTGGCCTAACAGTATTTTCCTCGACCATGTAAGCCATGCAGCGCATTCTATTATTTATACAAGGCTCCCAAAGGGAAACCCGCATATATGAGAGAATGCATTGGCACATTATCTTTAATGCTGCACCAGCGACGGTCCGGTCATGACTTTTTACCACACCTCGCGCATCATCTGAACTGGCGCCATATTGTAGTAGTTACTAATACACGAGAAAGGCAGTATATCTCTGTGGTTTATTAGCACATATTAAAGGCATATTGAGCGCTTATTTCATTATTTAAAAATTGACAGTTCAACATTCAAATAATATGCAAGCTTTTGAAATGTAACATTACAATAATATGGCCGAAACTTGGAACCACGTACGTGTATAGTTGCATGATATTTTATTTTTATTATAGAAAGCACGTTATCTGAAGTATATTATACGTAAAATGGGAACACATATCGCTTCATTGTGACCAATGAAATCTCGACAATCGCGGGAAAATGAATCTTCTAAAGAGAAGCAAGTACTGCGAACTATCTACAAATTGTGTAGTGTTAGTGTGTTTCATTTTGAGGTTATATATAACTTCATTCCGATGCGCAGACCGTCTTAAGTTCATCTGAACAAATATATGTGAAAGATGGAAACTTGCATCATGTTGAAAATATTACCACCGTGAGTGTATGATTGATCCCATACCAATTACACCAGCATTGTGTTCCACATCACTTTAATTTGGCCAGAATTAAGGACTAAATAATTACAGATTACGTAATTCAGATGTCATGTTTACTAATACGATACAATAGACGTGATTCGATGGTTCGACAATAAAAATATAAGTTGACTGATACAATCGACAAACTGGTAAATAACAAGTTTGAAACAAGGATATATCATATAAGCACACGATATGAATTTGATATGTGCTAATGAAAACGCAGCTGAGAACTATAGTGTAGCCAGTTTGTCGATTGTAACAGTCAACTTATATTTTTATTGTCGAACCATCGAACCACCTCTATTGTATCGTAAACACGACACCGTACGTAATCTCGAATTATTTAGCCCTTCATTCTGGCCAAATTAAAGTGATGTGGAACACAATGCTGGTGTAATTGGATGGGACCAATCATGATTAAAGCAGTTATATATTTTCACAAATGTTAGATCCAAATTGGCAACATATAACGTTAATGGTCATCTATCGACGATCAATTCGTCCAGACTTAAGAAGCAAATATTTACAATTGTGCGAACTTTGGTTGTGTTTTCTGTACGATCGATGTAGCTGGATTTTCGGCAATATTTTGACGTTCTACCAGCTGGCATAGACCGTATTAACTTTGGCACTCACGTCTCAGGTTAATCCACAAAAATAAGCACACAATGGCTGGATTCGTCATCTCCAGTTTAAACTTCCGAGTTTAAACCTTGTTTAAACCTACATTGACCATCCAGCCATCGGTCAGTGGCAAGCTTATTCGGTGAGATAAGCATGTAATTAAACAACCCAGTTACCATGCGGACATCAAGCAGGCAGATATTGAACGAGAACAAGCCAACAATTATAAAAACTCTCGTGTGAAAATGAATCAATTGTGACATGGTAATTATCAAGCCACGACTCTCACCTTATAGACACGCTGTCAATAGAGATTATTTGCAACTCCACCCATGTAAACCGCGATCTCGACGATATAGAGATAGGCTAAACCATGTGTCTGGCTGGACCTGGTTTAAACCAGAGATGACGAGTGCGCAATTTAGACCTGCTGTCTCTGGTACATTATATGTATTAACCATCGACAAACACGCGGAGATGAATATGCTAATGAGCCACTGCGAATCATCTATAATTAATTGGTGAACATAAATACATGTATGTCGAACAAAACAAATATTGTTCATAAGTTGACACCCCCGTGGAGTGTTTCACATTACTTTAACACTTGTGTATTTTAATTGTTTACTCAGAGAAAATGAAAGTTTCAATGACACTGTACCTCAATTTGAATGGGGGTGGGGGTAATTTCGTGTGTTACAGTCACACCCTGGTCAAGTGGTCCTGCAGAAGTGCTACGATGCTGGTGGGTCCTTCTGTTTTGCTATGATATGGTTAGTACAAAGCGATGCTGGTGACCGCCTGCACGTTCCGCCTCGTGTTTACATCGAAACTACGCAATTACAACACGATGTAAACATGATGATGATCACACATGAATGCACTAAAACCTCCGGTATAAGTACATTCTGCAATTCCGCGGACGACTTAAGAATGACGTTCTTTTGTGAGTATTAACCTAGTTATTGTTACACCAAAAAACCCCAAGTTTTGTCGCGTTACCTGACTGAAATCATTCCAGATGAAGGGAATGATGATTTTAATAACAAGGACACACATTCATTCAAAAAAATATATATAGCGTACGCTTGAAACAAGCCCAATTTGGTATTCTAGGGTCCACACTGATGTTGGTGCGGGACCACGGTGATGCTGGTGAGAATCTACACTGTTGTTAGTGAGGATCCACTCTGATGTTGTGACATATTTCTTCCATATTACTGAACTCAAATCATGAATGCATCGAGGACAGAAAATACAGCCCACCTTGAAGTCAGAAACATCTTTAGAATGAGAGAATAATGACCAAAATATCACAAATTGGACCATTTGTTACTTATTCCATTTTCGGAAACATGCAAACTTGACCAAATAAACGGTGCGGTAGGATGGCTCACCCAAGTTATGTTAGAAGAACCGAAAACCGAACCCTTCTAGCCCGCGCGGTTGCCACATGAGGTGACAAATAGGCACACATGGCCGTTTCGTTATTTATAAACCGATGACTCACCCCATGTTATACTACAAAAAACGAAAACCGCACCCTCTATACCGCGGTGTTGCCACAGGAGGTGGCAAAAAGGGCACCCATTATCAATTCGTTATTTGTGAGCCGATTTTGACCAAATAAACGATGCAGTGGGGTGGCTCATCCCAAACTATACTACTGAAACTGAAAGCCGCACCTCTCTAGCACGTGTGGTTACCACCGGAGGTGGCAAAAATGGAGTCCATCGACGTTTCGGTATTTATGGATCGATTGAGCCCAAATAATCGACGTGGTAGGGTGGCCCACCCCAAGTTATGTTAGAAAACCCGAAAACCGCACCCTTCTAGTCCGTAATGTTGCCCTAAATACCGAAACGGCAATGGGTGTCCTCTTTGCTACCTCATGTGACAACCACACTAGAAGGGTGCGTTTTTCGATTATTATAATATAACTTGGGGTGGGCCACCCTGTCGCACGGTTTATTTGGTCAAAATCGGTCCACAAATACCGAAACGGCAATGTGTGTCTGTTTTTGCCACCTCCTGTGGCAACCACACTGGCTAGAGGGTGCGGTATTCGGTTTATATTTTATGTCTTGGGTGGCGACCCCACCGTGCTGTTTATGTTATCGAAATCGGTCCATAAATATCGAAACGATAAAGGGTGTCCTTTTTGGCACCCCCTGTGGCAACCATACGGGATAGATGGGTGCGATTTTCGGTTTTATAGTATAACTTGGGGTGGGCCACCCTACCGCACCGTCTATTTTGTCAAAATCCGGTCCATAAATACCGAAACGGCAATGGGTGTCATTTTTGCCACCCTGTCTTAACCTCACGGGCTAGGGTGCGGTTTTCGGTCTTGCAAACATATCTTTAGGTGGGCTACCCTACCGCACCGTGTATTTGGGCACAATCGGTCCATAAATGTCGAAACGACAATGGGTACCCTTTTTGCCACCTCCTGTGAATACCGCACGGGCTAGAGGGGTGCGGTTTTCGTTTTTTATAGTATAATTTAGGGTGAGCCACCCTACTGCGCCGTTTATTTGGTCAAAATTGGTCCATAAACACCGAAAAAGCATTGGATATCCATTTTCCCACCTCCTGTGGAAACCGCACGGGCTAGAAGTATGCGGTTTTCGGTTTTTCTATTGGTTAATCTTGACCACATGATTTAACACCGATACCCATGCATCATATAAAAGTGGTATTTGAAGAAGAATTTGAGTTGATATTCCAATGCCATTCACTGTATTCACATTCTATTTTAATTCGACAACCTTGTATTTTGAAGACCTAAATATTTGACCGAGTTAAATTTCTGAATGAGTTAAAACCCCTATATCGCTAGCACGGCATAATTACACCATAGTACGGTATATTTACGCCCTATATAATACGGCATATCTACGCCGCAATTAAATCCAGCACGACGTACTTACGCCCTAAAATGTGGTGTATATTCTCTGTAATACGTATGCCGCTACCCCAATATGTTTAGAATCCGGAGGACATGTCTATAAGTATATGTTACATGTTAAACTGACCCCCCAATATGCCTATATATAAATACATTTTGGGATAACATTTCCAGAAAATTAACGAAAACGATAATTCGTCTGTTATGGGACCAAGACTCTTGAGCTTGAAGAAGGACATTCGATGAGTAGAGATGTTTAATTCGTTGTTGAATATTTGTCACACGACCTTGAGATGGGCATAACTAACCTAAATCGCGACCGAAACTATGGCATGCTGTTTCACAAACAACATCATTTTGTACCCTCCCCAACATAGATTTGTATATTTAACAGCTTCAGTGCGGATCACCAACAACATCGCTTTGGACCCATCAATTTATTTGTCACCTGCTTGTGCCGAATATATGCCATTTCCAAAGCTTGTCACTGCATAAAGCCTCCAATATGCTTGTTTGTACCTCTCTACGTGTCCGGTTTATAAATTATTCCTATTAGATTGATATAAATGTCGAAATAACAGGAATGTTATAAATTTGGTTAAAATGACCGCGTATGTCTTCTAATTCCTATTTAGGCCAACGAAAGCTTTAGTGTGATCGCAGAAGCATTCCAGCAGACGATTGCACCACTTTTAATCAACAACACACCATTTGAAATTAATCAAATTACGTCTAAACTCTCGATATGAGTTTTGAAATATCACGCGGTCACCAGCATCGCTTTGTACTAACCGCATCATATAAAAAAGCAGGTCCCACCAGTATCATAGCACTTCTGCAGGACCACTTGACCATGGGTGAGTCAATAGAGCGATTAGGAATGCAGACAGTTCAAATGTCTGAGTAATACTAGATGGAAAACATGAAGAGATATACATGCATATAAACTAAAATCCAAGATGGTCGCTGGTGGCCATGTCTTCCAATGAAATTAAAAAAGAATTGATGGCTCTCATCTAGTGGTCACCCCGAAGATCAATATGAAGTCTGGTGACGGGTGGTCTGTACTCTGTAGGCTGTGCCAAAGGATTTAGTCATGCAAAGAGTAAAATCCAAGATGGCCATTTCATCGAAATTCGGAAAAGTTTGAGGCCTCGCATCTAGTGGTGACCTAAAAGATCCATATGAAGTTTGGTGACGATCGGATAAGAGATGTTGCCTGTATGGTGCGCCGAATTTAGTCATGCAAAGAGTAAATCCAAAGTGGCTGCCGGCGACCATGTATTTCTTCGAAAATCGTTCAAATTTGATAGCTCCCATCTAGAGGTGATCCTAAACATGCATGTAAAGTTTCAAAAACAAATCTCCAATAAATGCGGGCTGAAGGGTGTGCCGATGGATTCAAATTTGAAATCCAAGATGGCTGCTGGCGGCCATGTTTTTTAACGAATTTCGCTCAAAATAGGAGGCTTCCATCTAGAGGTCAACCTGAAGATTCATATGAAATTTGGTTCTTGGTCGGATTAGAGATGTGACCTGACGGAAATTGTTGACGGACGGACCCACGGACGACGGACGCCAACCCACGTCAATATCTAAAAATAAAGTTTATATAATTCGTCCAAATCGCTTGAGGCTATGAATTTATCAATCGTCTTACGGACAATCGCTCCCATGACCTTTGGGGGTCATGTGAAACTGCTATATTATGAATCCATGCAGAACAAGGAATAAACATTTTCGGTTGTCCTTTAACACTCGTCAGTAAATATTGAAGGGTGGATTGATTTGATACTTACGAACGCTCTCGTGCAGTCCCCACCAGGACTAATTCCGCAACTGATTCTGTTGACCACATCACCGATAAATGCATTTAAAGAGGACAGAGGAAGAATTGGTCCACTCGAATTGTATCTTTTTAACACGACATCAAAGGCGTCAAGACGAAGTTCATTTAGTCCGCCGGTGCCATGCCCATGTTGGGCGAAACAAGCAGTAAATCCGAAGGACAAAACAACACACACAGCAACACGTGAAAACGTCCCTGTCATTGCCATTTTGTAGTCGAGGTAGTGGTGCCTGGAACGCCTTGATCGATAGGGATACGAGAACACAAGGAAGACAGCAAATGAAAATTAGAACAACGAACAGACAGTATCAAGCTATTTCAAATTGACCGTGATCTAAAATCCGATTAGAGAAGTACACGATGTGATGTGAATCTTCGTCGACGAGCGTGAATAACAAGGCTTCGTTCCGCTTTGCGACTTCCTACTTTTATATTTTTGCGTTGTGAATCCGATACGTGAATGTTTCACATAACACGTGACACCAAGCTTACAAAGTGCGGTTAATCTGCTCGGGACGCTCTTTAGAAATCGAACAATGGCGTCGTCTGTCGTATGATCGCTCCTACCGGAACTGATAGGGTTGCTCCTGTGTCAGTGACGTTTCTGAAAAGAATAAAAACATATGTGAAGGCTAACCCATTTGCTCTCATTCTGTGTGTAAACCTAGTTTAATTTACATCACATATTTGCCATACGACATTACATAATCTATAGATATAAAAGAGTAGGATCTGTCTGTCTGTCTATCCGTCTGTCTGTCAGGATTTTTATCCCAGACCCTTGGACCGATTTCATCCAAATTTGGTGTGGTGACTCGGGTTGCCCTGGCGGAGGTAAAAGGCGTTATTTTTTTCCAAAATTATGATTTAAAAAAATAAAAATAAATAAAAAATAAGCTCAGGCTATGGGCTCACTTCAGAATCAAATAAGTCGAATATGTGAATATTTAGGTCCAAATGTGCACAAAACGCACACAGGGGCCTCAGGCCCCTAACGCACAAAGATAAATAACGCACGACGATGAACAAAGGCTCCCGGAGATATGTGGTGATTTAGGATGTCAACAAGCCGTCGAACGCTGGCGAAGCTGATTCTATCCCCGATAGGCGCCGATTTGTAATCCACGCGAGGGGGGGGGGGGGTGGATTCAATCTGATTCGATCGGTGGTTTCTACGTGCAGTTGAGTGATATTTTGGTAAAACGAACCCTGATCTAGGTATTTCCTCCACCAGTAAAAACTGACCAATTCGCGATAATGCCAATCTATTTGTTAATAAAGATCCGTTCTGTGCCAATATTCAAACCCATGTTCAGACTCATACGCTTCCCAACTCTTGGTGAAAGGGCTTCCTTTTAAGAATGTCCCCGTAGCCGATGTGGTTAGGTCGTGAATACGAACATCGCAGTCTGGGCTAGACGAGGTTGGCACGGGTTCGAACCCCGACATGGGGGAAAATCGGGACCGATTTGATCAAGCTTGGTCTGAGCTGTGCGACATCTCAATATGCCATTCCGATCGATACATGGCCATTTCGATAAGACATGAACATTTGTTCACGCGCACTTAATTAAGCTTATTTGAAGCAATGAACAGACAGACACATCCTACTCGTTTATATCCTGAGTCAGTGCCTCCATAACTCTGATATATAAACTCCTCAAATAAGTAAGTTCCCTTAAATTGACCATTGTATCTCAATAATCCTATATATATATAAGACTGATCGTCGATTTTTTTTACAAGTATCATCCGTACCGGCAGACTGCTCATTTGATATAAAGTTGACTCCCTATAGCCGAGTGCTTGCATGCTTGAGTGAGGACATTTATATGGATGTACAATGCTCAGTTTAAATCTCACAAAACCGTTATGAGTGGCGAAACTGATTTAAAGACGCATATGAAGAAAAACTCTGACCAGTGGCGCATAAATATAACCGCATGTCATAGCAAGGAGTGAAAGTCTGATAGGCAAGACTTAATTGGTGGCACATGTCCTCATTACGCTGAATAATTGCTATACAAGTATGACATCGGTAGGTTGTTCCAAAGTGATATATAACTAGCAGGGTGACCCGACTTCGTCCGGGCTGTTTCCCATCTGCTTTCATCCGTCGAAAGGCGCGATTTGACATTGAATTGACCATTTTGAAGGTCAAGGTCAGTTCGGGTCACGATTTGACCCAGTCCAAAATACTCCTAGGACAAAAGTATCCATAGGTATCAAATTTCGTCGAAATCGGTCGAAAGGCGCGATTTGACCTTGAATTGACCATTTTGAAGGTCAAGGTCAGGTCGGGGTCACGATTTGACATGCCCAAAACACTCTCCGGTCAAAAGTACCGCCAGGTATCAAATTTCGTCTAAATCCGTCGAAAGGCGTGATTTGACCTTGAATTGACCATTTTGAAGGTTAAGGTCAGGTCGGGGTCACGATTTGACCCGTCCAAAACACTCCCGGGGCAAAAGTATCCCTAGGTATCAAATTTCGTCGAAATCTGTCCGGCAGTTTTCCCGGCCATTGCTAACAAACAAACAAACAGACAAGACAGACAGAAGTCCCAAAATATAATTTAGACTAGCAGATTAGCCCGCCACTGGCGGGATTGGTCCCATGGCTTTGGTCGATCCTTTAAGTTTTGTTTTTCAAGGTAACCCCGTACGTCGCTGCCACCGCTGATGCCCGAAATATCGCACAAGGTCATTTGCGGGTACCCGTGTCCAGGTCATGTTGGGTGGACAAAATAACCGGACAAAAATATTTCCCGTCTCGAGTTGACCATACATAACAAATTTCACATCGAGGTCACCGCTGACTACCGAGATATCGCCCAATGTCATTTGTGTGCACCCGTTTCAAGGTCAATGTCACCTCGGGCGGACAAACTTACCCGACGAAAATGTCCCCCGTCCCTTGGAACCCCTAAGTATGAAATTTCGTCTCGATATCCCCAGTTTTGACATGCCGTATATTCTCACTAAAGTAGATAAACGCTCTTTAATAGCGACGCCTCATATACAAACGCTCATTAATTATCACGCGATTATAACCCATCAATCTCCATTACGGTGGTAGTTGAAGGGTGAAGGAGTGGTTGCACGGGCTCGCGAATGGTCCGAGTGCAGTGCCTGTGGTTTTTTACCCTTACACAGCAAGTTTGGGTTCAATCGGCCCAGCAGTTTTCGTCTCGATATCCCCAGTTTCCGAGACGGTCAAATGCCGTATATTTTCACTGAAGTAGATAAACGCTCTTTAATGGCGACGCGTCATATCTATACCTATATTTGCGAATGTCTGTCTGTCTGTCTGTGTTCTATAGAAATTCACAGGGGACCACATAGATGGCACAAAAGGGGTCTAATAGGGTAACTTTTTATGAGAAAGATAATGGCGAGGGTTAGAATTTTCTAAAGTGACGCCGTTGTTGTCAGGGGCAGAAAAGGGGGAGGGGCAGAAAACAAATTTGTCGCCGATTGCCACCAAACTTATATATAATCATCCCCATAATATCAGGAATCTAATGGTATGGTTTAAATATGTCAAAAGTCGCGCCGTTCGCGCCAGGGATGCCCGGAAGGGGAGAGGGGCACAAAAATTTATCAAAAATAAATTTAGCGCCGAATTCCACCAAATTAATGCACATTCTTCTGAAATCTTCTCCGTGATACAAGGAATCTCATTGTGTGATTTAAAGACGCCAAATTGGTGTCGTTGGAATGAGAGATTGTGGGGGGGGGGGGGGGGGTGTGTGCTTACTAATCTGATAAGAACTGGTTTCGTCGCCGATTGCCACGAAACTTATACAAATTCATCTCCATGGTATGAGGTGTCAAATGGCGTGGCTTAAAGCTGTCAAAGGTGGCGTAATTCGAGTCAGGGTGCACTGAAAGGGAGAGGGGCACCAAAATTGATACACAATATTTTTAGCGCCAATTACACAAAATTGATACACATTCTTATCCATGATATGAGGAATCTAATCGTATGGTTTTAAAGACGTCATATTGGTGCTGCTTTGGTGAGAGATGGGGGTGGGATGGGGTTGGGTTAACTAAATTTGATAAAAAACTGTTTAGTCGCGGATTAGCACCAAACTTACAAATAATAATCTCCATGATATCATGAGTATAATAGTGTGGTTTAAAGATGTCAAAAGTAGGGCCATTCGAGTCAGGGGTGCCTAGAGGGTGAGAGGGACATAAACATTGATAAACAATATGTTTAGCGCCGATTTCCACCTGATTGATACATATTCTTCTCCGCGATACGAATAATTTAATCGTGTGGTTTAAATGCGCTTAATTGGTGCCTTTTGGTGAGAGATATGCAATGGTGCCCCTAAATTTGATACGAATTTGTATACTCGCCAATTTTATTAAAATTTTATATATATTCATCTCTATAATGAGTCTAAGTGTGTGGTTTAATGATGTCAAAAGTGGCGCCGCTTAAGTCCGAAATAGGGACGGGAGGGTCACCAAAAACTTATAATAATATGTTTAGTGCCAATTACCATCAAACTCATACACGTTCTTCTCAAATGATACAATGAATCAAATATTTGCGAATATCTGTCTGTGTTCTATATATAACTTTAAGGGTACAATCGAGATGGCACAAAGGCGGTCTAACAGGGGTAACTTTTTACGAGTAAGATAATGGTGCGGGTTAAAATTTTCTAAAGTGACGTTGTTGGTGTCAGGGGATGGGCTATTTTAGCGCAGATTTCGACCAAATTGATATATTATTCTTCATCGTGATACGAGGAATATAAACGTGTGATTTAAAGACGCGAAATTGGTGCCGTTTGGGTGAGAGATTGGGGGGGGGGGGGTAATAACTATTATAATAATTTGTTTAGTTGCCGATTACCAACAAACTTATATATAATCATCTCCATTATATAATGCATGCATGAGTCTAATAGACGTGGTTTAAATATGACAAAAGTGGCGCGGTTCAAGTCATGCACGAGGGGAGTTGCACCAAAGTTGATACCAATATATCTAGCACGGATTCCACCAAATTCATGCACGTTCTTCTCTAATGATATGATGAATTAAATCACATTTGGGGTCATTTGGGTCATGGATGGCGAAAGGAGATTCACTAGCATTTATAAGATTGTTCAATTCGCCGATACCAACAAAGTTATATATAGTCATCTCCCATGCCATCTCCATGTCGTTCTAAGGAGTTTTTGGCATTCCAATATCACAATCTCGACAATTGGTGACCGAATTAAGTCACTTGAACAATTATATCTTCTCAACTGTCATATTTATATGGTGATGGAAATCAGGGCATTCCTATAATGATCTAGCAACACAGATACATAGAAGAAAGCATTAAAAGTATATCTATATCAATCTTTATAAGAGATACACATATTCATTCAAACTGAGGGACCTTGAATCGTCAGAGAATTGCATATTAGAATGGCTCATGTATATATTATAACACGATTGAGTATGTCCCATTCAATATAGTTTCCACATAAAAAGTTACAATTGCCAAGAGATATGGAAATGTAGAGCAGGCCTGTTCAAAAACAGTGGTCACAGTGTGCAGTCAAATCTGGTTACTTCTGAGATAAAGGAAAACGCAGTCCGTAGCACATGACTTTTCCAATAGTGACATCTGACAAGGGTATATCTGCCCGATACAGAGGGTTTATTTCATTTTTAGAACAGACTCATCGCCTAACATAAACAACTCAAAATCTCACTGTGTCGGGCACATGTAGCTGCTATACCTGCATAACATCATTTCTTTTAAACTGAAAATGATTAGCCAGTATATAGCACCAGAACAGAGGAGCACCTGGACATATCTTTAAAACATCTGTATCTTCATGAAAATATGATAAACTAGATTGATTGATTGATTGATTGATACATCTCTATGTAAAACACAATTGTCGTCTTTAATTGTTTCGAACTAATGTGGTTATGATGTTCATGCTTCATGCTATAACGTCTGAAGTATACGCAGTTGTAAATAAATAAATAAATACTTCTTTATTGGTGGGACCGATTAAACGCGATAAACAAAATGATAATCGCTCCGACATGACAAGGTGAGCCACTATACATGTATTCCATGTGTAAGAATCATGTTTTGTGATGCCATTTGGACATATAAATTATGAGAATATGTGTAACACTTTGAGAGCAAGAGTATTCTCTATTCCCGACAAATATCCAGAGAGGGTTTCACATCACTTTAACCTGGGAAACGCCGGGTAACCCTGCTAGTACAAAATATTTGCAAAATATTTGTGATTCAAATGAGCCGTGTCCGCTTAAGGGTGGATACACACATGCATGTAATGTCTGTATGTAAAATACATGTATTTTACATGGCCACACCAATAATTGACAAAATTAATCACCTCCGCGCGAGAGGTCAATTTCACCAGTGAGTAGTTATAAGCCATTATCAAACAAACTGCCATCAAGACATTTCAGGCCAGTCATAAACATGTCTTCTTTCGTGGATGCCGAAATGGGTAATTCTTGTCTGATATATGTTGCTGTTTTTCACGAGTTATAATTCATTTCGAAAAGTGGATTAGAGCCGGTCGATTTTATACTTGATTTGTTTCTGTCATTTCTTGGAAACAGGGTCATCCAAAACAAAAATAAAATATGCGAATTATTTTATAGGATAATTGTTGAGATTTCTCTGATAATTTGAGAGCGAGCTCATGTGATAACATACTTCAATTGGGATTGCAAATATTCATTATAGCGCCAAAAAATAATGCAGGTACAGCGTTGAAATTAAAAAGAGTGACACCCTCCCCCCACCATTTATATATATGTTTCTCAAGCCAAAGGTTGAACAAGCTCCTAACTGTCACAAGCTTGAATTATAACATTTTTGACCATAATCCATGATTGGGGGAGGGGCTGGTTCTCGAAAGCTTCCAATAACTAAGGGAGTTAATTGAATGTATCAGCCGGAATTATCTGGGCAATAATTACAATATAATGTTTTACTTAAATATTCCATAGTTGTAAATTTTGTGTATACATGTATAACTGTATAACACAAGAGAGGAAAGGTGACGTAGTTGGGAACTCGTAGCTAGGCAACCCTTTCGCCGAATGAAGACAAACAGAAACACCGTGCATTCAAATTTAAAGCTGTATAATATGTTCATAATTATATGAATAGCATAAATTGCTGCATATTAGATTAATCACTCGTAGAAAACAGACACGACAGACATGACTACGATATTTATACAGCAGGGTGTCAGGACTCATGGTGCTGCATGCACACCCCCGTCGAGGAAATATGCAATTGTGAATTCGGTAGCTTCTGGGATAAAATAGCTGCATGTTGGGGGGTCATAGCTCCCTGCGTTGTGGAAGAGGCAATCACTGGTATTAACATCAATAGAAGACTGACAATGATTTAAACAGAACGTCGACCATTTGAGTTAACCGCGAATAATTATTTTAAGCGGCCTGACGACTTCGTCCCAGTCAACGGCTCTTCAGCGGTTCAGAGTTTAACTCACTGTGGTCAAACACAGTCGCAATGATTGGGTTGTCAGCGGACACATATTACACGGTGTGTATGATCCATGTAAAACGCCAAATACACGATATTTACAGAGATTACATGCATGTGTGTATCCAACCTTACTGTATTTCGATGCGTTACTGAATTCTTAAAAACAACGAGAAAAACGAATAAGAGTTCAATAAACGAAATGAATGTTAAGAATATTAAATAATAACTAGCGCTTCGCGTTATGACTCCCTGATATTGTTACATAAATAACCTTCAGAAAATGTTGTCACTATCGCAAAATAGTAAATTCCATCTAGGGTGAAATTATGTTTGAGTATACGGCGTTCTTTTGAATTATTTGAAAATATCACATGTCCATCCAGCAGCCCGAACATAGTATATATCGATAGCATCTCATGTTTAAACATTTTCCATTGATGCATAATGACCTTACAAAACCAGTTACATATATAGACGCATAGGCCGCGGCACAGGTCCCCTGGTGGGACAACACTACCATGAGTATATACCTGTATTAAGGTATATATGCACGGTAGTGTTGTCGCACCAGCCAGGGGACCTTGTGTGATTTTGATTATTACGTTTCAAATTGAAGCAAAGTTGAATAATGTTGAAAACGCTCCATTGATGTAGATATCTTAGAAAGCTAAATCTTCATTTCCAGCAATATTTGCTAAATTTATGTCAGAAAAATCGAATAATTCTGATGGCATGCACTCCAAATTGTTCGAGTAAAACCCGTTACGAGCTCGATTGAAGACTGCAGCGTGGTTTACTGCCGCCACGGGGTTTACTTAATCGTATATATAGTATACCGTAAGTTTGGAAATACTTAATAATTCGGGTTACTAGATTGATATTCAGGGGACTTACTTTTAAAACACGTCAATATATGATTATGTCAGACAACTAGCTTCATACATGTAACCCATATTTCGAATAGTTCAAATTTCGATGGATGCAAGTCGAATTAACCTTGAAATAAGGAATGCGCTCGACCAGGATTAAGTTTTTATGAAGAATGGTTATCAAAATTATCCCCGGACTTCTGTTACATACTACATAATATTTACATACTAAGTGTGATTATCAATAAAGCCAGCATTCCGATTGGTCGGCGCCCACGTGGCTAGTTGCAATTATTTCTCGGTGAACGCGCAAGAGGTCATAATTGCAGCCTCATAATTACATCGCCGGACGCGTCATTGGTTTTGGAAAGACGAACGCGTAATGTTTTGGGCGCATTTGGACTCGCGCAGGATTGACTTAATAAATCATCGGGTTTCAATAAAAAGAGAAATTGTTCTTCTTAACTTTTGCCAAGGGTGCTATGGGATATTTTGGGCTGGTTTTGTCACGATACACTTTTCGATTTAAATACATATTTACAAAAGTGGCTTTTTCGCTAAATGTATATAAATATAAGGATTAACTGTCATGTGGACTGTTTTTATGGAGATGTAACCGCGAGGTGAGTGGTCATAACTTGTATGTAAAACCCTTCGGGTTTTACACAAGTTATGACCACTCACCTCGCGGTTACATCTCCATAAAAGCAGTCCACATGACAGTTAATCCTTATATCTTTTCCCCATATATACGGGGCCCATTTTCTAACACAACTATTAAAGTTAAAGTTGTACTGCGACCCCGACTCCGATAAAAGCTGTAGTTGGAATGTCCAAGTTCGTGAAAGTTCTACTGACTATGCCGATGATTTGAGAAGCTTTATTGTTTTAGGATATTGTAGAAAGGCTAATCTGGCCGTATCAAATTGAGCTATAGTGATGGGATATCTCGCAGGACAACACATTTCGAGTTTTCGTGGGGTGTGTATTCGCTGGATGTCTTATAGTTGCAGTATGTAACCATTATGACCGCGTTAATTGCTTTCGACGTTTAGGTATAAACAATGGCTGGGCCATGTACTCTTGGCGGGAACACAATACCTCCGATTTTTGATCCGCATTTAGAAGCTTTCTGGTGTGGTGAATGAGATACCTGCAGTAATAAGCCGTAGTTTTTTGTAATCATTTGAAGGATTAGTTGTTTTAACGGAATTCTGAGGCGGTGTATTCATGTAACCAATATATTTTATATTATAATTTATATTTGTTGCTAATAATATGATCTTGGTGGCGTTACCATTTCTGACTATGATTTTCTTGTTCATATATGCCCTCGGTGTTTCACATGCTCTTATACCCCCGATGTTCGAACTTTCGCACAAGTTCTCTGAAACCCCGCTGTCAATAAAGTATGACGCGCGAAGTGGCGATTTGAAAGTGGCATTGTAGCCAGTCATATTACTAGTTACAACCGGATGTGGCGACAAGGATCCATATGGGGTCGATATATTGTTTTTCTTTTCTTCTTGGAATGCTGCCGTACTTAAAATTCACACCGGTAATTCAAGTTACTACCTGGAAAGGTTGATGCAATCGTGACAGTACTTTATAGTTGCCGGCTATATATACGTACGGTGCCATGTGAGACTCATCGGCTTGTGCCTCGTCAGACATTAATCTCAATTCGCCTCACATGACACCGTATATCCGGGAACGAATTGACCTGTAACTAATTTATAGTATACTACTATAGTGCACGACAGAGTGACGTGGCTCATACATGTAAGTCAGATTTTGGCAAAAAAACACCTCTCTCATATTCCTCATACACGATCGGTCATCTCAGTCACATTCCTCATACACAATCGGTCATCTCAGTCATATTCCTCATACACGATCGGTCATCTCATTCACAGAATATTACACCTCTCTCATATTCCTCATACACGATCGGTCATCTCAGTCACAGAATCATATTCCTCATACACGATCGGTCATCTCAGTCACAGAATCATATTCCTCATACACGATCGGTCATCTCATTCACAGAATATTACACCTCTCTCATATTCCTCATACACATCGGTCATCTCAGTCACGATCGGTCATCTCATACACGATCGGTCATCTCATACACGATCGGTCATCTCATACACGATCGGTCATCTCAGTCACGATCGGTCATCTCAGTCACGATCGGTCATCTCAGTCACGAACGGTCATCTCAGTCACGATCGGTCATCTCATACACGGTCGGTCATCTCAGTCACGATCGGTCATCTCAGTCACGATCGGTCATCTCAGTCACGATCGGTCATCTCAGTCACGTTCGGTCATCTCAGTCACGTTCGGTCATCTCAGTCACGTTCGGTCATCTCATACACGGTCGGTCATCTCAGTCACGATCGGTCATCTCAGTCACGATCGGTCATCTCAGTCACGATCGGTCATCTCAGTCACGTTCGGTCATCTCAGTCACGTTCGGTCATCTCAGTCACGATCGGTCATCTCATACACGATCGGTCATCTCATACACGATCGGTCATCTCAGTCACGTTCGGTCATCTCAGTCACGATCGGTCATCTCAGTCACGATCGGTCATCTCATACACGATCGGTCATCTCAGTCACGTTCGGTCATCTCAGTCACGATCGGTCATCTCAGTCACACGATCGGTCATCTCAGTCACGTTCGGTCATCTCAGTCACGATCGGTCATCTCATACACGATCGGTCATCTCATACACGATCGGTCATCTCAGTCACGATCGGTCATCTCAGTCACGATCGGTCATCTCAGTCACGATCGGTCATCTCAGTCACACGATCGGTCATCTCAGTTATATTCCTCATACACGATCGGTCATCTCAGTCACGATCGGTTATCTCAGTCACACGATCGGTCATCTCAGTCACGATCGGTCATCTCAGTCACGATCGGTCATCTCAGTCACACGATCGGTCATCTCAGTTATATTCCTCATACACGATCGGTCATCTCAGTCACGATCGGTCATCTCAGTCACGATCGGTCATCTCAGTCACACGATCGGTCATCTCAGTTATATTCCTCATACACGATCGGTCATCTCAGTCACGATCGGTCATCTCAGTCACGATCGGTCATCTCAGTCACACGATCGGTCATCTCAGTTATATTCCTCATACACGATCGGTCATCTCAGTCACGATCGGTCATCTCAGTCACGATCGGTCATCTCAGTCACACGATCGGTCATCTCAGTCACGATCGGTCATCTCAGTCACGATCGGTCATCTCAGTCACGATCGGTTATCTCAGTCACACGATCGGTCATCTCAGTCACGATCGGTCATCTCAGTCACGATCGGTCATCTCAGTCACACGATCGGTCATCTCAGTTATATTCCTCATACACGATCGGTCATCTCAGTCACGATCGGTCATCTCAGTCACGATCGGTCATCTCAGTCACACGATCGGTCATCTCAGTTATATTCCTCATACACGATCGGTCATCTCAGTCACGATCGGTCATCTCAGTCATATTCCTCATACACGATCGATAATCTCAGTCATATTCCTCATACACGATCGATCATTTCTCTCATATTCCTCATACACGATCGATCATCTCTCTCATATTATCATACACGATCGATCATCGCTCTCATATTCCTCATACACGATCGATCATCTCTCTCATATTCCTCATACACGATCGGTCATCTCAGTCACAGATTATTTAAATATATATCCATTCTTTTCATCTCAAACTCTGCAGCATCAAATGAATGGAAGTCGAGATATCGTATCGAAATGCGAAATGTACCGATAAGAAGCAGGGGTATCCGGTATAGTGGTCATAATATATACATGTACATGTACACTAATATCAATTCGATTATTGCGATCACTACATAACTAATGGCTATTCCGTCAGTGAAAATATCAAACGAAATGAAGTTTTATGGCCAATATACGATACACTGTGGATAGTTTGGCTGATTTTATTAATTACTGAGACTATTAGGCGGGCACCCAAGTTGACGACGCGTTTTCCCAAAATGTCCGCTAGAATTTGCAAATTTTCGGTACCATATCTCGAGTTCTCTTTCTTCGATTATGTCAAGTTATATGTCAAAAGAAAAGGCATTTAATGTCCAATACATCACATAGGGTGATATATTTGGTGATATAACAAATTATGCGAATTTCTGACGGTTGTGGCAGTTGGTGGGCTTTTGCCAAAAATCGAACTTGTGAGCATTGTCTCTCGTATAGAATATATTGGTTCATTTGGTATTTTACCAGATGCATGCCTGTGGCCAGTCCTATGTAAAATATACGACAACGGGTAGAGTCGTTTTAAAGACACACAAATTATACCGGTGTGCTTATTTTAGTGAACCAATCTCATGAGTGAGTATATCCAAGATTTATCCCACTCGAAGATTTATGGAAATCAAATAAAATTTCCGAAAATTCTAACCACATCCATCTTTCCATTTCAGAAAACAGAAACAATTATAGATATTCATAAGTCCACGATGGAAACATGTAAATTTGAACCCTCATCGCCAGCGCTGGAGGGCGAAACGGCTTGCAGTAGTACCCCTAACCAAATTTAACCAATTGAGCCACAGATGCCCCCTGCAGATTACATTAAAAGTGTGTAAAATACAGATTAATGGAACATGTCTTTGTAACAACACAATAATATGATGTACCTGTTTTATAAATCACATGTGAATCGTCCTAACTTCACCTGGTGTCTTGAACGCATTACATCTTACTTAATTCCGGTAATGTGTTTACGACTATATATAAACTCTTTAAATACAACTTATCAATCAAACGCATCCCACAATTGACTTCATTATCATAAGGCTCATGTGTTTGTGTCCGGTTGAATCACCCTGCGCATTAGCTAAACGCAAACACACATTCTATTCATACCGCTCATTTGTCACCGCTCTGGAAGACACTGACAGACGTCTACATGGTTTGAAACAATACGCCAATGTAAAAGATGAACTGTCTTTTTGATGTAGGAAGAGAAGTGTATGACGCCGTCCGATCACAATGTCGGTTGCGTCACATGTTCTTGTGTTTAATGAGCATACAATAACGAGCGGTGGTTTGTTCTCGTGTTGGATTACTAACCAGGGTCAGGAACTACGTCATAATGTAATCTCTAACCCTAAACAATTAGCTTTTTAAATTTGTTCAAACCATATATAAACGTTTGTCGTATGGTATACAATAGTGCATGAAAACTGTGGAATTTCACAATCCACATTAAAAATCAGTATTCGTTAAAACTCATATTTATAGCTGAAATTTATAAGGAAAATAGGCATCGGATGCGTTCCAATTTTCAACATCAAACACACCACTCTACCATTTTAACAGACTTTCGTAAAATTAAAGTAACCCCTTTCACTAGTTAGTACAATAGCTCCTGCAACAAAGATCTAGCTGAACCACTGTATGATTGATTACCAGATAGCACCTATCCGAAAGTCTGAAACGACGGTTTAGATATTATATTAGTGACGTTCATGTAGATTCCTGCCCCGATACAACGAGCGATTTGCTCTCGTGTTGGAATACTAATGCAATTGTGACGAAAACAGCGACATGGACCGAGTTTTGTGGTTGCTTGACACTGAATTTATCGACCCTCATAGAAATCGTAGCTGGAAATTTAAAATATTCCGCGCCACAGCATGGTAACATATATAGTAATCCGATAATCTTTTCTGAACTAAATATCCTGTATAAATGCAAATAAAGATAATTCTTGTGTCAAAATTGGGCTCAGTCTAAATTTCTTGGATAGAACATAATCAACTTCTGGTTTAAGCAACAATAAAAACTCTGGTTATACAAAATGATATCAGAACAATTCCAACTTATTTTGGTAAACAATGTTCAATTGATGTTGCGTCAGGCATGTTTTTTCCCAACAGTTGAACAGTTTGACAAAAGTTCTGGGTGAGACGTGTATGCACATCTCTGGTCGCATGGCGTTCGTGAAACGTTGCGCATCCAATTACAGACATGTTCGTTAAAGATGTACTGTCCGATTTAATAAATTACTCTTTCTTCGGCTTCTGGATGAACAATATTTAATTTGAGTCGAGGAACTCACCCCTTCAAAGCTCAGAGCTAATAGATTTCAATTTTCGAAATCTATTTTACTTCTCCCCATCGAAATAATTCCATATACGGTGATGCCTATTTCTAACTGGAATTCCCCAGAATGTGTCCTCCAAAATGAAAACAAACATCTTCTATCGCGTGTGATTGGCACGTTTAACATGTTTATTTTCATGCATAAATATGATTACTGAACCTATCTATACACATGCTATGATGCCAGCTATATTATAAAGGTATTACACAACATTGTATAATGACATTTTAATCATCCATCGGTATGTTTATCCGATTTTTGGGAATAGAACTTTGGTGGTTATTTTTGATATTTGTCGGCAATTGATTCTCTATAAAAACATGATTTAGAACAGTAAACACGGAAATGAAAAAAAAACTCAATGGGGAAATGAAACGTCTGCTAAATCCATCAGAGTATTGCGCGCATCACAATGTATCCGATTCATTTGGCATAGAGTTACTTCGTGACGTCACGGAGTCCCGATAAAAAAGTCATATTGAACTCGAAGTCCAATTTCGCTTTCGGGAGTCCAACTTTTTTCCCGGATTATCATGTGACGGCTTTTGCCCAATCAGAAATAGTGTTAGTTAAGGGATGGATAATAATACAAATATTGTGAATTTTGTTTCTTTTAATCCGAGAATAATTTCAGACCAACAAGGCCACCGCTAACTGCGACCTTGCGTGACATCACAAACTCTCGTTACGGCGTCATTACCTTATATATTTCCGGTGAAATTTTAGATAGCCTGACAACAATTAGCGGTGGGGAAAATAAATAGAATTTAAAAAATCGAAATCTACTAGCTCTGATGTTTGAAGGGTGGATTCCGCGAATCAAACAAAATATTTTTCACCCCCGAAACAGAATAAGATATAGTAATATGGGGTATTATTGTCGTTTTTGATTTGTATTAGTCCAGCTTGCGATGAGGTATCCGCATAGCACGAATTTCGTCCATTATTTCCAACCGGTTTTACCACCTTGATATATCATAAGTACATCCTGTTCAACAACACATATGATGAGTTATATATCAATGATGAGACAGATTTAGCAATAAGCGGATGCTTATAATGGCCATCTCCGGGACTGAAGTCTATAATAATTTCGGATGGCAGTGTGTTATATTTAGAATGTACTGCGCATATTCCATGCGAAATATAGGCATGTATAGATACCTCGCAGTTGAACTATAGACCACGTGATGTGGGTTTAATAAAGCCTCACAGAGCCCATAGGCACCTCCACCCGGTCCATTTTAAATTTGAATTATCAAATAAAGGTTATCACCATCACCACTTTAACATTTTATATAAATTATTATTAATATATATAAGAGATTCTCATTTTGGTTAGCCGTTGAAACAATTCCAAAACCTCAGAAATATGAAATTGAAACAACTTATATTTTTCTCTTTACCGTTATATAGTGGCAAATAAAATAATATTGATGTCCCTGGTCATTTTTTAAATTAAATATTCAATTGCTATTGTAATTACTTGATAATCTAAATTTAACTTTTAACAATAGGTACTTTAAAAACTACGGGATGACTTATTTTAACTTCTATAATATAGAAATGATTGTGTGTTTAATGTATATGTGATTTGTTTTACAGTCGGTCAAAAGATCTTCTGAACTTGTGTTTGTAGAATGTTTTACATCCGACTTTTAAATAACATGTATCTTACCTTACCGC
This sequence comes from Siphonodentalium dalli, assembly GCA_032622095.1. Taxonomy (NCBI): domain Eukaryota; kingdom Metazoa; phylum Mollusca; class Scaphopoda; order Gadilida; family Siphonodentaliidae; genus Siphonodentalium; species Siphonodentalium dalli. The sequence goes on from CP136068.1 coordinate 75,677,664, forward strand.
TGTCTCGTTGCACTTGCTTATATTTTTGAAGTCCCTGGTCTGACATTACACAACACGACATGTTTTCGTTCGGTTTCCAGTTTCCACCATCTGCTTAATGCATATATTTATTCGATGACCGCAATCATGACCGCAGGCCAGGCAGGTCACACCAACAGTAATACTGTCGCGGGTGCAAACCAAATTATGATAAATGCGATGATAATATTCCATTGCCCCACAACAAACCCCATTAATATATTAATACAGCACATTTTGTGGAATTTTTGCTACCACATGTGTTTGTTTATTAAAGGGACCTAAGAAACTCATAGTCGGTAAATGTGCAAAACATGTAAATGTCTGTAACAACATCACCACTGAGAAGAACATGGAGAAATAGATACACATTGTTGTATATTCATTACCGATTGTCCTCCAATAACGAAATTTCGCGTGTTGAAACCATTTTTATGTCAACAAAACCATTGAATGCATGAATGCTTTATTTCTCAGCCATTTTCACATGGGACATGAGACAATTATTTATACTATTTACACATAGAACAAACATTTTACTTTAAACATATTTTATTTGTAATAATACAAAGTGGATTGGGGCACAAGTTACATAACTTAATGAGCCCCTCTCCAGTATACATTGTTACAAAATTACATAATTGACAAAGTGGCACAATAAGTAACTTATTTACAGCTGTGTGGAATGTGAGAGAATGGTGACTAGTGAATGTTGATCTTGCGGATCGTTAGGAAAGGATGATGTAAGGTGGTGGGGGTGCCAACGTCGATTGTGTTTATTTAAAACATTGCTATGGCCGAGCAAGTACCAGGTCGAAAAAAGCAATAAACAACAATAAATATATTTATGTCCTACTTATTAATTAAGTTAATATCATTTGTCAGAAACGTTTAGTTTCCGTAATAAAATGTTGTACTATTTTGAACAACTTCACATTTTGTTTTATATCTATGTTTTGGATGCCAGAAAGTAAATCATTCATATGTGTTAATTTGAGTCCTTCTCTGTGTAGCGAATGATATATTTCTATTCGTTCTGATTGGTACAGGGAACACATGAAAGGGTAATGATATGCATCTTCGCATTGGTCGCCGCATGCGCAACGTGGGCTGTCAGATATGTAGTTTTGGAATTTATCAAACTTTAGATCACTGCAATAGTTCCGTAATTTTGCGTGAAGTACGTTACATTGCCTGCGTCCCGTGTAGAAATACCTCGGGGGTCTAGTGACGGGGTCAATTATTCTAAGATACGTTTTGAAATCTGAAATTGTGGGGCATCTGTTATTACGGACGGCATGTCATTCCACGCTTTTATGGTTGAAGGGAAAAATGACTTTTTGTAATTCTCAGTGTTACTGAAATATGTGTAAAATTTTTCGGGATATCTCAATTCATACTCTGATATGTCAGCTATTCTGGGTGGTAATATGTTTGTGAGATAAATAGGGGCATTCCGATTGATAATGTTGTACATAGTTTGTAATTTGTGTAATTCACGCCTCCTCCTCAGTGGGGGCCAGCCTACTTCTTTCATTGTGTTTATATCAGAGACTGATCGTGTGAGTCCACTGACTATTCTGGCTGAATCAATGTGTAACCGTTCAAGTTTATCCATTTGATATTTAGGTGCATTTGCCCATACTACATCGGCATAATCGTATACTGGTAAAATATACGTTTTATATATGTTTTCTAGGGTCTTCCTATCGAGCTGGTATTTAAATCTTCTTAGTTGTGATAAACGCGAGGCTATTCTTTTAATAGTTGCATTGATATGATTGTTCCATGACATATTTGGAGTTCAAGACCGAGGTGTTTATGTGTCTCAACAAAGGATATAGTATCATTATTAAAGGTTAAATTAGGAGTATCGCCGGATGTGCCAGTCAAAGAGTACGACATGCCCATCGTTTTTGAGGGATTAAAATTGACTAGCCAATTGTTTGACCATCTTGATATGTTTTCAAGATCCTTGTTCATGGTTTGCGCCAATTCATTTAGGTCGTGGTGCTCGTTAGTAATGCAAGTGTCGTCAGCGTACATTCTCGTAACAGAACAGATGTTGACTGCTAAATCATTGATGTAAACCAAAAATAGAAAAGGGCCTAGGATTGAGCCTTGTGGCACGCCCGCTGGGATGATCTCATAGCTAGAAAAGCTGTTGTTAACTAATACGCGCTGCTGTCGGTTATTTAAATAGTCTCCTAGCCATTTCAAAGATTTACCACGAACTCCATAACTTGAAAGTTTATGTATTAGTCCCCTGCGCCAAACTCTCTCGAATGCCTTTGATATATCACAAAAAATAGAACATGTATACAGTCCATTGTCGAGAGATTGACACAGGTGATTGTATAGATCTATGAGTTGATGAGAAGTGCTTTGCCCTGGCATGAAACCCGATTGACGTAAGAATAGTAGTTGTTTTTTTGTTTGTTTTTTTTTTTAAAGAAATCCCTGATCTGTTTTAATACAACTTTCTCAAATATTTTTCCCAAGCAGGGTAGAAGGGAAATAGGACGATAGTTCTTGCTATCAGCGGGGTCGTCTTTTTTAAAGATGGGGACAACATTAGCCTTTTTCCATACAGATGGAAATGTCATGCTATCAAGAGATTTTCTGAAGATTAAAACTAATGGACGAGCAATTGATTCTGCGGTAGCTAGGAGCATTTTTGCACTAATTCCATCGTAGCCATGGGCTTTGTTTAATTTAAGTGATTTAATTGCCAAAATTATTTCATCTTCGGTGAACTCAAAGTCCTCCATCGTGTTGTTACAACGAGAATTGAACACAGGTAAACTGTGGTTTGAGTCGTTTATTGATGAGTTAGAAATGAAGCTCTGGTTTAATATGTTAGCCTTGTCAAGATCATCAGTCGCGTACACGGTTCCATTTACGTTTATGGTATTTATATGGGCATTCGAGCAGTATAGGGGTGGAACATTCGTTGTTTTCTTTTTACATAGTAGGTAATTCATTAGTTGCCAGAATTCGCGGGGAGATGATGATACTTTCATGCGGTCTTCCAATTTTTCATCAAATTTAGATTTCGCGAACTTTTTCATGTTATTTACTTTATTTCGACATTGCTTATTTTGCCATGTGTTGGGATTATTATTTTTTATGGCTTTGGTACGTAGCCTTTCGCGTTTGCGAATTTCTCTTCGGATTTCTGAGTTAAACCAGATTTTATCCTTGGGCCGAACCGTAACAGTGGATTGGGGAATTGTATCGTTCATTGCTGACATAAATTTATTTTGGAAAAGTATGGTAGCTGAATCGGTGTCGAGGCACTTAAGGAGATCATCCCAGTTTGTGTTACCGAGTATTTCGTTGGCTCTTTCAAAATTTGCTCTGGAGTAGTTCCATACTACTCTCTGGAACGAAGTTACTTGTGAATAATTATAAGCTAGTGACACATATACACCTAAGTGGTCAGAGACTCCCGGGTGTATTACTTCAGCTTCTAGTACACGAAGGGAATTGCCGATAATAATTGGGTCTAATAATGTACTCGATGATTTTGCCACTCTTGTAGGGGAAGTTATAACGTTTTTGATGCTATATCGGTCTATTATTTCCTTCAACTTCGATGAATTGTCTAGAAGGTTGGAATTGTAGTCACCCGTGATAATAATATTTTCGGTTATATCAAGTGCGTCTGATATCGATGATTCTAAGTACACCCAATAGTTTGGATCACAGTACTGGTCTGATCTATATGACATTCCCAGTAGGATATGACTTTTCTTAGAGAATATTTCAAACCATAATATTGATGAGTCAAATTCTAGTTCATATCTACGCCTATATATGATGTGTGTCGCGAACATTACACATATTCCTCCACCGCGAGAGTCGCGATCCTTTCGAACAGGATCTTGGTAACCAGGAATTTTTATTTTTTTCTGAAGAGAAAGATGGGTCCAGGTGAGTTTCGCTGAAACACAGAACATCGAAATCTTTTGATCAATTGAACAATTTTTTCTAGTTTATTTCGAATACTTCTGATATTATACTGGAATAATTGAAATTGTGTGATTGATTTGATTCATGGCAGGTCCGGGGTTAATCTAATGTCACCTGATAGTATCAAGATGAGAAAGGTTGAAATGAATAATAATTTAAAATTGTGTGTCCGGAAACTATATTTCAGAGTTTCGCCGTTAGCCACAAGGATCTTGGGTGTCTTCTTCTTCGAGTCAAAAAGTCCAATTGCTGCTCTATACTGCTGTATTGAACAGGTCATTATATTTTAGTCGGTGATTCGATAGAACAAACATTGGCGGTTCACAGAAACATTACGAAACAGATAGTTTCAGCTGTAATATCGTACAGCTACATGTAATACAGTGGACTAAACAAACATGCAACATTAAATAACATACAAACCGAACATAGACAATACATGCAAACGAGTATAGCTAAAAATTAAAATACCTTAATTTCGTTGAAAAACATGAGGGTTAGATCACAGTGATTAGTCAACAGGCATTAAGCTCAAATATTAGTATCATGCTACTTAAATCAAAGGAATTACAGTTATAGAGGCTCCACAATGAGTCCCCATTTTACAGCGGAATTTACAAAACGAGTCCAGTAAATTAGGACTGGACCGAGCCTTTGGTGAGACCTAATTTACTGAACGAATTTTGTAAATTACGATAGAAACTGGGGACGAATTGTAGAATCTATTTATTAGACGATCCTACCCTCGTTCCATTCCATATACCCATTCTATATATTGTGATATGAAACGTTCGTTGCATAACGGGAAATAGTGCCTGGTGACCTTTGACTTCCGGTTTGCCGTCTGTTTATATTCAGTACGCTACGTCTCAAAATAATATGCTTCCAATATTTTTACAACAAACCCTAATAAATGAGGACTCGGTCCAGACCTAATTACTGGACTCGTGTTTTAAAATCCGCTATAAACTGCGGATTCGCTGTATAGATCCTCTATTTATTACATGACCCAAAACATCAATTTCTGTATCTGTATCTGTATCGTTACGCTGGCACAAATGCAGCGAAAAAACATACTTAAATCAACAAATGGGACGTGAAACTAACATCGGCTTCTATAAGGCCTGCGATGACGTTTCATGCAACTATGCGTTGTTTGTCCGCATAAAAAATTGTCCCATGTAAATAAAGACTCTTTGACATATTTAATGGCGTAAATTTAATGAAATAACTTTTCAAGTTCTGCATTCATTAGAGTTTCTTGGAAAAATATTGGAAGCCATTGTATGTTGAGACGTAGCGTACGGAAGAGACGTCAAACCGAAATTCAAAGGTCACGTTTGCGCAACAATAATACATTTTGGTACACATGCCACTATTTCCTGTTATGCAACGAACGTTTCCATTTAAAGCGTTCGATCGTGGTTTTACGGACGTCAAATTTAACAAAACGTAAAGTTTTTTTTCTCCACTTTTTCGGTATTTAAAATAGGTCAATGAATACACGCTTTATATCTGAAATCCATTTTGGGGGTGGAATTATCCAAGTTGTGCCTCAACCTTTCCGGCTGTTAAAAATTTCCAACCTAACACCCATAGGGTTGACAAATTTCCAACTGATGTCCATATATCATGAGTCCGAAATCCATAAGATATAATTAAACTTTTGGTCTAAAAAATAATTTCACAGTAAATTATTGTTGGAAAATCAAACTATATATCACAACAATAGACACATATATTTGGTATGAATTTCCAAATTATGGCGTGCCATAAGTGAAATTTAAACTGTTGAAAATTCTGGCCAAAGTGAGACACCAATGTGACACATGAATAGCTTTGATCTCAACACCGAAGAGTATGAGTCGCTTTAATCAGTATCACAATAAACTACTGTCCTAAGTGCCATTTTCAAAACATCGAATATTTGGTAACATTGGAATCAGCAGAGCATGGACTTTCTGATGGGCGCGAATACTTGGCGATTGGGCCAAACGCGGAGTGTCTAAATATATATATATATATATATATATATTATATAATATAATATATACATGCGCCCACAAATAACACGATTCGCAGGTCCGGGAGTCTTGTTGTTCAAAAAGTGATTTATCACCAGCACTGAATTACAAACCTGTGACATGACATACACTGTTCTATCTCCAGTGACTGATGATCTGAGCATTACTATACCACTGAAATGTTGACCTCAGTGTTGAAGTGTGCGTTGTCCAAAAACTTTAAAGCGATAGAACAAATCGCTAAGACAACTGTTCTATGGCCACCAATAAAATCGTCATTTTAAGACATAATAGTTATAGCCATGTTGAGTGACACCAAATCATGCGTATGTATAATGGTCGATTGGTCCATTAACGGTTACGTTGCTCAGATAACATAAAACTGAGTTTTGAAACCCTCAAAGTTTTTAAATGGCTATTTCTCCTACATGTACAACCATGTTTTGGAGATAGAACATTATACTTCTCGGTGACTTCACGATATAAGAACAATTGCCGCATATTTTCAATAGTAGGCTGGGTTATATTGAAGAAAAACTTCTAACTTCACTCGTTAGGTGACACAACTACATGTATAGTCATCTGTTCCCGAGGCGGGAAAATGCTATCCAGTAGTCAGACAGCTACATGTTTATCCCAAAGTTCGTGCGACATAACACAGCAATTTCGTCAGTTGTCCATAACAGACGAAACGTGCCATTCTGAAGTCGGTGTTATGCGGAGTTTATCAACTAGGACTATGGGCCTAGTTTTTTTTAAAACATTGGCCACGATATCTGACCACGTGTGCAACGCGAGGAAGAGTACACGCAGTCCCAATATTGTTAGACGGGCATTAGAAGTTTTCAATCTACATGTACCCCCATAATAGGTAGGTATAGCCACACGTGCGAAACTTGTACCGTCTGCTGCCAATGCCAACGAAAGTCACATGACTCACGTGACCATTTCGCCTACATTAACACTCATTCGGTTTAGAAATCTTGTGTCCAACCTTTTACACGTGAAACTTGTTGCAAAGAGGAATAGCCAAATCTTCTGATAACCGACTGAACGGCCAATTCTATGTAGGCAGTGAGAAAATGTGATTTGCCTGCGCGGTAAGATCTTATGTTGATTGAAGCCAATTGAACCTGTGGACAGCTTTCCTCTCTACTCGACTGTTGGTGTTTTGGACTGATCGTGTACGCCGCCAACTATACATGTAACTAAGAGCCAGACGCGCGTTTTGATTAAAAGAACATTTGGCTCAAATTGCAAGATCTTCTCAACACATGCTTTCTCTGTATCAATCCGGCGAATAAAAGTAAATTTCACATACTAGTATCACATCTTCATGGAATATCGAATCTGTACAGTTATTAGGAGAAGATACAAACAATGGATGTTAGTACATTTGAGAGGTTGATAATTTTATTTTGTCCCTTTAGGTACATGTGGATGTACCAAGAACTGCTAGAATAATTAATAATTACCCAATTATGATGCAATTATGTGACAGAGGAAATATTCTTCATGGACAGCCTCACATTCATATGTGTCTTGTGCTTAATAGACACATGACTAATAGCACATTGCATTCACGTGTAATCGTTCTGTATATAACTACGAATATATATGATATGTCATGTACATGACAGTGCAACTCACTCATGTAAATAATTTCTTCATATGTTGGAGGAATAAACATTATATCTTATAACTTATTATCTCGACTCTATGAGAGGAGGCTATAGTACAAAACGTGATCTACAATGTATGGCAATGAATAATAAAGCAGCCACACATAGTTCAGCCTACTGAAAACAAATGTTGAATTGTTGATATGCAGTGTGTTCACTCAAGCAGTGAGCAATCAACTGGAAATATGTCACATAGTTATGAACTATTGTGGTCAGTTGGTTTTTGGATGTGGACCTGTGACATCGAGCTCATCTATTATTTATGGGTAGTTGCATTTCTAAGTGAAAATAATTTTGAAATTGTATTAATCAAGAACAATTAAGTATCTCTCGTGATCTTCAGATATGATATCATGGATATTTTAACTGCATTTTTGAAAAAAAAATAGTTCATGATCCCTGAAAACAGTGAAATTATAAATGTAGTCCATGCCATAACAGTATAATAAATGGGGTTACACTTTTCTTCAACGAGTTGATGGTTCTTAAATATTTGGTCAAATTAATCGCCTTTACAAAATTTCAAGAAGAAATTCCAAAAAGATTTTGAGAAAATTCCTTTTGAAATACCAAGGAATTGTGGCAAAACATGCGTCTAGAAAAAGGGTTTTGAAATGTATTTATTTTGAATCACGTGATCCACTGATACCATAACTAATGTACCGCCGTCTGTCCCGGAAGGTATGAACGTCCGTGTCATGACGCCCGTAGAGATCATATTCTATTAGTACAACACCTTGAAACTTTTTGAAGATTTGAAAGGGAACCTAATAAAGTCGAAAAAATAACGCTGGGAATATATTTCTTAGTTATTACCTTCCTTAATAATGTACTCCCTAGCAGGTGAATGACCCGATTCAAAATTGCATGCGTTTCCGTGGTATATTTGTGAGCCAAATAAAGGAGAAATTCCACAATTGTAAGCAAAGCAAAATCGCTCACACATTTATTTAAATCGTAAAAGTTCGAGTTAGGACCTTCACCTGCAGTGAAGTACATTATTAACGAACACATAATAACTAAGTAATATATTCCCTGTGTTATTTTTTCGACTTTATAAGGTTCCCTGTCAAAACTTCAAAAAATTCCAAGGTGTTGTACTAGTGGAATATGATATCTACGAGCGTTAGCCAGAGTAGTGATTCATGGCATGATCTAGTATTTTCAATATCTTTTTCCTGGTAAGCGGAAAATTGGCTCAAAAAATTATGAATTCGCGAGTTATTCACCTCATCTTATGACCCTGGGTCTTCTAATTAATGATTGCATATATATAACTAACACATACAGGGTATTGCGTGATATGACCAATCGATCATTACATGTAAATATATAGGTTAAAACTCGCGTGATCACTCATCCTTACTTAATTTACAAATGACTCTATACATGCCATCGAATATCCAAATTGACCACAGTAATTGAATATAATATAAAAACGCCCATAGAGCTTCCAGACAGAGCAGAGTGTTATTTTAATGACTAATTTGGGTGGGCAGTAAGACAGCCAATTCATGGCTTGGCCAATTCATGGCTATGCCCTCTCCAGACAAGGAGAACTCAGCTCATCTGGTGGATAGCTATCCCAATTGGGTTAACATAGATTTTGTTGTTTGTTTATGTTTTTGTTTTTATAAACACCATTAGCATTCACTATTATTTGTGATTATTTTGGTTGGAGTTGCTCGTTATCAATAAATCATCTCTCTCTCATAAATGTCGAACTGTGGATCTTTAAAAGTCATCAATTGTCCATTCCTTTGTTTACAAGCTACTTGATCTTAGAGTGTTTTGGGAGGAACGTGACGTAAAGTAACTTTTCCTCATAGACAGTGTCAATATTAAGCATGTTGGTAATACACGCACGTACTATATCTTTGTGTGACGCAATGTTGGAATGTAAATTTGATCTTCCAACTAGCATTGTTCGGCGAACTGAATCACCTTTTACCACCGATTCCAAGCAGTAATTATTTCCGGTTGACATTTTCTCTCAATTGATTGTCGTATAACCATATTGAAATTACCTCAGTTATTAAGTTTTATTAAACGAGTTCTTAATTTGCACCCATCGATATCTCTCGGGTATATACGTGGTTAATGGTACTCCGGTTTCTAACTTCAAATTTGCAATTACTGCACACCGCCTTTGAACCAGACTGAAATTTCAAACCGCCCCCCTTTTGGGTTGAAAGTTTGCATACAGTATACAAACATTTCAACTGTTAGATATTTCCAAATGAACACAGTATGATTGGATAATTTTAAACTGATGTTTATTTCAATCCAAACATTTTGCCCAAAGTTGGAAAATATTCCACTATTGGTCTAAAACAACAAATTTCATACCAATTGCTGGTTAAAATAAAAGGTCGCCGACCACAGAGTCCCCAGAAACAGTGGCTCCAAGATGGTTAACTCCAAGGTGGCTAACTCCAAGATTGGCAGTGTTATGCATAAAACGAATTAATCCCCATAACAAATTTAACTCTGTTTAAAGAAACATAAAGAAAAGGTAATAACGCAGAAACCAAGAATTGTGTGCGTTCTAAGTCCAATGAAAACCTCAATATTTCAAATTCCGTGTCGAAATAAGCCATAACACGGACAGTCAAAAATATTCGGACCGAACCCATATTCGGACCGAACCCATATTCGAACTCGTCCTTGATATTGTGGCAACCAACTCATAAACAAAAAACTATTGAAATCGGTTAATATTTGTTCGAGTTATTACGCTTATGACAAAACAATGGCGAGAAATCGTCAAACTAAGGGGCATAACTCAGACAAAAAAAATCGGACGAACTGGTTTTCGAACTCGTCCAAGATATTGTGACAACCAGCTCATAAACAAAAAAATAATGAAATCGGTTAATATTTGTTCGAGATATTGCTCTTACGACAAAAAAATGGCTAGAAATCGTCAACAAAGGGGCATAACTCGGATAAGAAAAATCGGACGAAACTGATTTTCGAACTTGTCCGAGATATTGTGGCAACCAACTCATAACCACAAAATTATTGAAATCGGTTAATATTTGTTCGAGTTATTGCGCTTACGACCGGATCGGACGGACGCGAGGACGGACTGTGCTGATTTCTATAGTCTCCAGAAATTAATTTTCGGGGGACAATCAGAGTATCAGACCGCATATTTCAACGTCCAATTAGGTTGGACCAAAATACTGGAAACGAAACGGAACAGAATTCCACTATAACAGTATACGGTAAATTATAATTCACTAAAACATTTTCAGTAAAAAATTGACGGCTGATAATCTACACCATCTTGTTTACTTTGTCCGGTTACAATTAATTTACGATTATAAATGTACTGCATGTCTCGTGTTGTATTCATATAAAATCAAGCCGTGTCCGTTTAGTTTAGTTAACTATCTCAGATCTAAAATCTAGATATGGGTTAATATGGACTAATATAAGCAGAAAATGTTTGAGCCCGGAACCAAATCTCCCCTATGTACAATGTTTTCTTCATGTTACATTGTTACAATTATATCATCATTTTAGGAAGGAATAATATTGTTTAACCCATAAATAAAATATGTACACGTATACATATATAAAGAGCTGTTCTGACCATACTATGACGTGACTGTAAGAACCTACCTTGTATACTCTTTATGTATCCGAAATATAATCCCCTTACTGTTGGTAAATATATAAGACCTTATGGTACAGTGACAGTAACAAAATAGCTAACAAACATGATCACGCGTAGTCTAACCATCGAGTGACGTCACGTGGAATGATGGATTGACCATGCCTTGACATAAAACACAGCTCGTATATATGCGGTGTACGAATACAAATTTCTGGGTGTATGTCATATGGGTGGTTTGAAACAACAACACTGAGCCGCGTTTGCTTTTCATCAGATCTGCGTATCTTTGATACTATATGGATTCCTTGCAGTGAATGCGCCGCCGAATATGCATGGTCATGCACATGTTGCTGTTTTGTATTGTTTGCACTTACTTGCGGAAATAATTTTTCATAGCCACCCATGGTTAAGTGTCCCTGCTAATTTACTAATTTAATAATGCTGGTGGGTCATGCCGATTTTCTATGGTGCTGTTAGGGCGAAATGATGTTGTTAAGAAAAAGTACCGAACGTTATGTTTATAAAGTTGTCATTTTCGCGGTGTTCGGATAATCTGAATCCATACAGGAAAGTACATTATTTGTATACATGTAAAGCATTCAAAAACATATATATTTCGAAATATTTTAATACTGGTTGTATTAGTTTGCAAACACCAGCATAGCCATTATTAAGTCACTTTCAAAAAATATTTATGTTCTGGTATGTTTCATCTCGGATTGCCAAACACCGCGAACTGACAGCTTTAGATATAAATAATGGTGCTTTTTCGCAAAAGCATCAGTTTGCCATAACATTATCGTAGCAATTCAGCAGGAACCACCAACACGATAACAGACTAGCAGGACTATTTGACCATGCAGGGTGATTACACGACCAGGAAGTATATCATCGTTAACGGGCGCCCCAATGCATACACACATGCCTGTTGAAAATGTAACCAAAGCTTACGGTCAAATTGCATGATCTCATGACTGGCAGTGTGTTAATTATTATTAATGGACACGACCACAATAACTTTATAGGTTAATAGCCTGGGGGTGGGTGGGGGTCAACAGTTGGAAAAGCCTAATGAATATCACAATATCAGTTGGAAATTTCAGACTGAAGGAGGTTGAGTTGATCTAATAATTTGATTTCCCCAAATGTATTTAATGTCAAATTTGTTGTTTACACAAAAAGTCGAATAATTTGGAATATGTTCACCATAAGGTGACATTTCCAACAATTTGAAAGCTTGAGGTAGTTATAGTGTCAGTTCGAAAATTCCAGCCCATGCACAGAACGAGGTTACAAATGGATTTACCTGGACATTTTCTATTTCTTGTTTAGTTTAGTTTCTCTATTCCCCAAATGGTCAGACGACACAATGCATAATCGAGGTGCCCAATGTGTGCACATCACCATCTTCACCACATTGAAACTTAAATCTTTGTCAATGTATCACATTTCGTATGATACCATGCAGAATGAGGGCACCAGAGACGAATTTGGTGACGCTAGCCCGCTCTGCTCTTTAAGATATTTCTTTAGTTAACCTCTTCGCTGCTATGACGTCCGTATCTATTACGGACGTAAAAGTGCACGCCGTGTGCTATATGATCCGTAGGTACTACGGACCTACTTCAGCACACTAGAAGTAGGCCATTATACATAACTGGAACTCAGATATTAGTGCATCGGAATAACTGTATCTCGACGTTTCAAACAGTGTATGATGTTCCACGATTGTGAACAATAATAGCCTTTCAGCTGGGTCACTTTTATGGTTCTCTTGACATTCCCGCTATATTTTCCCATTGGAAAATGCCAATAACGTCAACAGCCCAGCACACGACGTCATAACGTCATTTAGCAGCGAAGAGGTTAAAACACGTTTTGAAAAAAAAATAGCTTTTTAAACATAAAATGCTCTTTAATATTTAAAAAAAAATGTTTTTTATTTCTGAATATCTCCGTTATTTAGTCAATGTAATCACCCCCTTCGATTACAGATACGGGCGGCGTTGGCGGTCGGTATGCTGTTAAAACCCGCCATAAGCAGAAAGAATAGTAAAATATAGACAGATGTTGTTCTTATACCAATCATAAATCTGGCATAAACAGTATGTTTAGATCCGTACAGCTTTTGTTTAGATCCGGATATGGTAAACATAAAGAGAATTATTTGTTACTGTTTTCCTGATATGGAAATAATACAGAGCGTTTATATAATTTTTGTGTGATTAACCAATAGAATTGCGCTGTGTTATGTAAACAGAAGCACAACTTCTGTAACACGAGTAGGCTCTTGTTTACGTACACCATCGTACGTCTTGACGACAATATACTATTTACGCGCTGATTATGTTTGGCACATGAACGAAACTATATATATTTTAATATTCCTTCTGTTGATGGCGATTTGAACAAATAGGAATATTTCTGCAACGAACGCCACCCGTGTCGTTAAATCTTGGTAATCATAATGAAATAGAATCCTAACATCGCGGGGCACCTGTTATGAAATTTGTTAATAACTTGAAGTGTGTACTAAGTCGTTTGGGCATCATTTGTTGATGTTTTTACATTTACGTGTATATATAGTTGAATATAAATATTCAGGCTTATATACCGGGTATTAATAAAGAATTAAGCAAGGAACGGGGGCTCCCAGTTTCAATATTTAACCAATATAACATACTAGAACACAATATCATAATCATGAGGTAAGTCCGGCTTTCTTATGAGGAAAACAATTTCACTGGGAAAAGTATCAATTCCATCAGTTCTCATGTTTTCGTTGTTTTTTAACCTGAAATTGTCACTGCGATGTCAATATTAGCTCATTTAATTCATCTAGTACTTTATATGGTATGAATATTAATGTTGAAAGGTATAGAAATTTCTGATATTTTTATTGCATGATGTTCATAAAAAGCTGAGTAATTAAATATAACTTCCTCGTTATTACAAAACAATACCCATCTTTGTGAGATAACAACTTTATGATTGTTGGATTCCAGTTTCTGCCATTGCAGGATTAAATATATGTTGTGGGTGTTGAATAACAAATATTAAAAACAAAAAGAAAAGAAATATTTTGTGGGTGTGTTCTTCAATATTCTACTTGTTATTGGTTATTGAAACATTCTTCAGATATATAATTATACCAGACCATTAATTGATCTAGTCGGGGCTAGTCACCACGTTATAGAAAATGCCCTTCTGTGCATCACTTCTGTGTCACATATATCATGTATATACTACTGGTGATCGATGCGGGTAATCTGTGTGGGTATGGACACTCAACAGTTTTGTGTTCATACCGCATTAAAGCTATTTCATGGCGTAAATAATATTTCAAAATAGAAGTGATAAAATAGTTTGGCAAGGAAATCGGCTTGTGGAAAATTAATAAAATCTGAATATATTTCTTCATAACAGTCACTTGCGTGAATGTAGTGGGTATATGTGTGTTATTGTGGGATACGGTGCTGTGGTCGTTGTATGAACACCCACACCCACACCCACACTACATATACATTCATTTCTTATATTTATATAGCTGTTTAATGATTTATCCCCATAAAAAGCGGAATTTACTCTTATTTATATTCACAAAATATGCCAATAATTTTAGACTAGTCCACGCAGCACATTAAGTGAGTCGATTATAAGATTTCCAAGCACTTAGTAACGATAACGTGATCGATATAAATAACTGGCTTACAATTGGCTGGACTTTGAAAAGCACCATATCAATGAATATAATACTACGAAGACTCTAATAAAACTAATGTAGAATATATGAGAAAAGCCAGTCCCATTAAATATACTGATTCCGGAAAACGAAATTCTTCTATAAATAAGTCTTTCCGGGATGATATAGAGAAAGTTATTGAATCTGCAGATGTTGCATGTGTGCATTACACCATTAAAAACTAACTGCTATTAGTGTTTCGGTTGCAGTTAGAGGAAGTACGTGCTAGTATTGACAGGGTCCACATTAGATAGAGTAGCAATCGAGAAGACTGATAAGTAACCCTTTGATTGAGTCAAACCTAAAGAGGGTTTGATAGATGAATGGCAAACACATTGTCCGATTCAATTTTATGTTTATTAGACGAACATGGCTCATTCGAGCTTAATAGTTTTGCCTACGTAACAAGGAGCTATAAGCTAGGCTGAAAAAAAACACGAAATATTGATAGTACTGGCTTCATGTACTAGACAATTACTTTCCATGGTCACCACAGCTCACCAGTGTGGTCGCAGACATTTTTTAGCTGTATTAAAATGTTCGCACATAAGTGAAACAAACGCTCTTTATTCCTACCATATCAGAGATATTCTAACACAGAACGCTCTTTTCTGCTCCATGCCGTGCGCATGAATGTTGTTTGTTTGGGACCCAAGCATCGTGTTTATATTGTATTTTTTTCTGACTTCAATCATTCTTTCTGTGACATATTTTCCGCGCAAAAAGGTAGTTCAAGTATTTATCTACCTATTTCGATACCGGGAAAAATACAAATGCGAATATTAGGTGTATTTCGGAGCGCAACCCGCCATGTGGCTTAACAAAACAACCATAAATATATATCATATTTTAAAATGAGCATACATACAAGCGAACAGTATAGGATGGGCAGGGCTGGAGGTCAAGTGTCACCAACGATGCGAATTTATGCGACCAGTGCAATCTTATAGGAAAATTATCGTAGTTTATGGATCCGGTTCTTGCATAGCCAAAAGTGGACGAGAAATTAGTTTTTTCGGTGTGTTTCATAGGGTACCCCACTGAAATATAGGGTCGATTTTAAGCAATTACTGTGTATCATACATGTGATTGTGGGATGACTAAACACATGCAGATATAATATAATTGTGGTCAATTCGGACCATCTGGTGACCCTCTACGATACGTATATAAAATATATTGGGTTGCATTTTCTATCATGACGTCATATCGACGAAATCAGCATGACTCAGCACAATTTTATGACGATTCACACAAACAGTCGCATGTCAACTCCAGCGATTGATTTATTTATGCATATTTCATAGCATGTCATATGTTTTTGGAAACAGTAGAATATTGGGAACAACATTCATAAATGGTTTTCATCATATGTTTCATATTTTGTTGATGGAAGTCAAAAAGTTACCCCTCCCCCTAATGTTGCGAAATATGTCAATTTCCAAATAACGATGATTTCACTATTCGGCTGACTTAATAACTACACCAACATTAATAATTGTCGTGCAGATCATGTGCTATATGACATACTAGCAGGGTAGCCCGCCACCGGCGGCTTGTCCGAAACATGACATTTTTTTAATATTTGTTTTTAATTTTTAGCTCCACGCGTTTCAATAAGAAAAAATTGTACCCGGTAGCTCCACCCGTTTCCGAGATCTGGTCTGCGCATGCGCGAAGCTGGCTTCGCACGGGCTCGGCGACCCGATCAAATTTGTACCCGGCCCAAGATACATTCACATAGCAAATTTCAAGTCGATAGCTCCACCCGTTTCCGATATCTCGTCTGCGCATGCGCTGCACGGGCGTCGCATGGGCTCGCCGACCCGATAAAATTTGTACCCGGCGCAAGATACATTCACATTGCAATTTTCAAGTCGATAGCTCCACCCGTTTCCGAGATCTGCCTTTTTAATCGAGATAAATGCATTTCGTACCCGTCCTAATGTACTATTTCGAGCGATAACAATTGTCAGACTCCCATCGTGAACCTCAACACGAAGTAAACACGTGTTTCGAGCGATAACATTGCATTGAAGTCAGACTCCCATCGTGGACCCCCAAGACGACGTAAACACGTGTTTGTTCCCGTATAACTCTGGAGACTCTGACTTCATATATATATATAATGACGTTATTAACCCCGGCCGTGCCGTTTGAGCTGATTTTAATGACTGGGAGTGGAGTACGGGTGCTCGGAGCTTCTGGAAAACGCGTGGACGACATCGTACGTGCGATTTTACCTCTAGATGGGAAGTTTGAGCTCAATCTGTCCAGCCGTTGTACTATTTCGAGCGATAACAATTGTCAGACTCCCATCGTGAACCTCAACACGAAGTAAACACGTGTTTCGAGCGATAACATTGCATTGAAGTCAGACTCCCATCGTGGACCCCCAAGACGACGTAAACACGTGTTTGTTCCGGTATAACTCTGGAGACTCTGACTTCATATATATATATAATGACGTTATTAACCCCGGCCGTGCCGTTTGAGCTGATTTTGATGAATGGGAGTGGAGAACGGGTGCTTTTCTAAACTGCGACTACGGCGGTGTCGGTGGGATTTTACACTTACATACGAAATTTGAGCTCGATCGGATCAGTCGTTTTGGATTCTATGAAGTACACACACACATATATACACACATATATACACACATATATACGAAGTCTCAAAATATATAGTATAGATGATGTCATATAACATTAATATATTGTGAAATTCCTGCAAAATTTTCATGACTAAGCAAAATTTAAGGACGATTCACCGAAATTGTCACATTTCAACTAGGTTCATTTGTTCAACCTTACGTATTTCATAGAATTTCATATGTTACTGGAAACATTGGCATATTGCAAACAATATCCGACAATGATTGTATTGACATGTTAGAAATTATGTTTATGGTGACCAAAAAGCTACCCCTCCCCCAAAAGTGACAACATTTGTTCTTTTTTTTAAATAATGAAAACATGGAATTCTAATTCAAATTTCTCAATATATATATATAAACTAGACATTATGTACTACTATTCATTACTCACGCATTAACATATAGACACATACACACACACCCTCACACACACACACATATATATATATATATATATATATATATATATATATATATATATATATATATATAGCTATATATATATATATACATATATATATATATATATATGTGTGTGTGTGTGTGTGTGGGTGTGTGAGGATGTGTGTGCGTGTGTATGCTGTGTAGTATTACGATATCAAACGAACGGAATACAATGGCTAGTTGTGTCACCAGTACATGTTATCACAACAAGAAATTCAAGAAACAGCTTCAACTAATGCACATGTATGTTCAAGATTGATACTTAATTAATCTGATGAAAGCTCATCACAAGAGTCTTCGATGTCATCGTCATCAAAGTCATCATCTGAGGACAATTCATCAATTTCGGTTGTACGTGTAGCTTGGTCATTCACAGCCCGGTCAGCGTCCATGTTATACAGAAGGGATGCTATGTCATCCGGGAATGCAGCATTGGTCCATTTGATAGCCGCGTTGTCCAGCCATCCGTTTGGTGTGGTGGTTGGCGCCTCGATTTTACTTTCTAGCGATAACCGCCACAATCGAGCCACGTAGTTGGACCTGGCAATATGCAGTTTGAAAGAATCTTGGCAAGGCGGCAGAAGAGAAAGGTCCATAAGTTGCTTTTCTTTCTTGTACTTTTCCCAGGATATCTGCCGCCTTGTTTCGTTGCATCTTTGCGGTCTTCTTTGCCCATAAAGCTTGCACAAAAAGTCTACCAACTGACAGAAAATATCTGCGTCAACATCCCACGAAGAACCTAGTTCGCTAAATGCAGCAATATATTTTGGGGTTTTGAGCATTAAATTGAAGCACGACTTCTTTCCCTTTTTGAAGATTGAAGATATATAGTCATTTACCGTTGCAGCATGCATGCCGATTAATGCAACGCGTGTTTCGCTGGATAGTGAACAACTACTCAATTTGTAAATTTTCCTGGAATTACCGTTACCGTTATCCAAGAAAATGTCGGGGTTGTTGTCTGGGAAAAGACCTAACAGTATTACAACAATGTATGTGTCACCAGACGGAGAGCGAACCACGACAGGACATGGGTCCTCCACATCCAGAATATCACTTATGTGGAGAGCAACCTTCGTATCAGCTTCCTCGTGATCAGACTCGAGTCGCGGAACACTTGTTCTCGACTTGTTTGTGATCTTGTAACACCCAACCCTCTTGGAGAAGTATATGGCCCTGTCCGCTGGAATTGTCGACTTGCGTTCCTCCAACACTTGTAATAGAAGATCAATGAGGCGCTCCTTGTTGGTTCCATTTGACAGGAACGCTGTAAAATTCCTCGGGATTTTGCAACGCGGGCTCTTTATGATGTATTGATCTGATGCTCCGCCATCAGATCGTTCACCTGTCTTGATGGAATCGTCGATAGGCCTATAGGTGTCGGCTACAATATCGACTCGTTTGTATGTTGCTGGTATTTGATTAAGGATTATTATTCCCATGTCTTCGAATGTCTCCGGGACCGGTGCTATCATCCGAATGGCTGCCATCAAGTCGATGATGTATCCGGAGACGCCTTGTTTCTTCGGTAAATCTGCGATATCGATGACTTCGATACTTGATGATATATATACACCCCAGAAACGCACTTTTTGTAGTTTTCCTTCGGGTGCCGTCAGGATGTGCGAGCGACAATGGAACCGCCCCCAAACAGTAGTCTAACATTTTATCAATGTCAATGGCGCATCGCTTTGTGTTTGAATAAGCCAGTAGTTTAGCCACAATGTCCCGCCCCATCGTAACCTCACGAACCTTTCGACTATCAGCAGAAGATACACGAACAGTGGCGCCCATGTCTTTAAATTTGCACAGTTTGACTCTCGCGATTGGTTTGTGGAAATGATCTCCGTGTAAGGAATCTTTACGGAAAGCGCTTGCCTTTTCGTTGCCGACGGAGATGCATTTGCTCAGACTGTCCTTGATCTCTTGAGAAACCGGATCGCCAGATGATAGGTGGTAGAGCTGGTCAGGATCGATGTCCTTTGCGAATGGGTTGATAAAGTCCTCAATAAGCACCCGCAGGACTGACATGACACGCTTCTCTGACCGCTTCATTTGTTTAACCTGGCACAACTTTGGGGTATTGTCTGGAGAACTGTTTATCCCAGTAACATCGAACAACATGTCCTTTAACTTCGCCATCTGGGGACGATTTAGCACCCATTTGTCGTATGCGCCCTTATTCCAAGCAAATTGCTTAATACTTCCGGGTACTTTGGCACTTATGTTGAAGGTTTGCTCACCAGACTGATCAGTATATAGCAACACCACCAGCATTGTGTTTACTTCGACAAACGGAAACTCCTCCTTGCAGCAAGACGTCCGTTCCTTTTGATGCAATGTCTTCCAATTGTCGCACATAGAAAGACCCATATCTCGCATAATTCTGCTTGTTGAATGCAAAAAATAGAGGAATGGACATTTTCCAAGACTTTAATCGCATCAAGAAGTCATGTTCTTTGACGGAGGCGTGTATGCATCAGATCAATACACCATAAAGAGCCCGCGTTGCAAAATCCCGAGGAATTTTACAGCGTTCCTGTCAAATGGAACCAACAAGGAGCGCCTCATTGATCTTCTATTACAAGTGTTGGAGAAACGCAAGTCGACAATTCCAGCGGACAGGGCCATATACTTCTCCAAGAGGGATCGGTGTTACAAGATCACAAACAAGTCGATTACAAGTGTTCCGCGACTCGAGTCTGATCACGAGGAAGCTGATACGAAGGTTGCTCTCCACATAAGTGATATTCTGGATGTGGAGGACCCAGGTCCTGTCGTGGTTCGCTCTCCGTCTGGTGACACAGACATTGTTGTAATACTGTTAGGACTTTTCCCAGACAACAACCCCGACATTTTCTTGGATAACGGTCACGGTAATTCCAGGAAAATTTACAAATTGAGTAGTTATTCACTATCCAGCGAAACACGCGTTGCGTTAATCGGCATGCATGCTGCAACGGGAAATGACTATATATCTTCAATCTTCAAAAAGGGAAAGAAGTCGTGCTTCAATTTAATGCTCAAAAACCCAAACTATATTGCTGCATTTAGCGAACTAGGTTCTTCGTGGGATGTTGAAGCAGATATGTTCTGTCAGTTGGAAGACATTATGTGCAAGCTTTATGGGCAAAGAAGACCACAAACATGCAACGAAAAAAGGCGGCAGATATTCTGGGAAAAGTACAAGAAAGAAAAGCAACTTATGGACCTTTCTCTTCTGCCGCCTTGCCAAGATTCTTTCAAACTGCATATTGTCAGGTCCAACTACGTGGCTCGATTGTGGCGGTTATCGCGAGAAAGTAAAATCGAGGCGCCAACCACCACATCACACGGATATACGCGGCTATCAAATGGAACCAACGCTGCATTCCCGGATGACATAGCATCCCTTCTGTATAACATGGACGCTGACCAGGCTGTGAATGACCAAGCTACACGTATAACCGAAATTGATGAATTGTCCTCAGATGATGACTTTGATGACGATGATATCGAAGACTCTTGTGATGAGATTTCATCAGATTAACTAAGTATCAATCTTGAACATGCATGTGCATGTGCTGTTTCTTGAATGTCTTGTTGTGATAACATGTACTGGTGACACAACTAGCCATTGTATTCCGATCGTTTGATATCGTAATACTACACAGCATACACATACACACACATACACACCCCCCCCCCACACACACACACATATATATATATATACATATATAGAGGTACGATTTTTCACGAGGTGAATCGCGACGCGATCAGGCGTACAGGCGATCAGGCGTACAGGCGTACAAATTTGCGGTTTTTATATACTAATTCAGAACTCGAGAACCGTTTGACCGATTAGGCTGAATCTTCGTATGTGGAACTATTTTGACCCGGGGAATATTTATACGCTACATACAAGTTCGTGCTGCGTGATCTTGGCCTTCAAGCACTTTACATTGAACGCACATTCCGTGGAGTAATGGGGATATCCATTTGAAATTTAGTTTGTATAGGTATAAGAGGACGGAACACTTTTATCTGCATGGTCACATTTCAAACAGTATTCCCATCACGTGCAGTTTTGAGAATTGTGGCCTGACCGGTTCACGAACTAGTGTCGTGACCCGGAAAATTCACATATTACGCCATTTAAAGTGGCGACGAGTAAATATCACGGCATAACTCGTCGTGATTTTGATAACGCAGTCATAGTGAACCATAGCAAACAGGATTTCCTCTACCAGCAATTCAGATTTCAAGAAATGG
This sequence comes from Siphonodentalium dalli, assembly GCA_032622095.1. Taxonomy (NCBI): domain Eukaryota; kingdom Metazoa; phylum Mollusca; class Scaphopoda; order Gadilida; family Siphonodentaliidae; genus Siphonodentalium; species Siphonodentalium dalli. The sequence goes on from CP136068.1 coordinate 75,700,084, forward strand.
GATCAGGACGGGTCACGAAATAGGGATGGGGCCCCGAAAATTCACATATTACGCCATTAAAATTGGTGACGAGTAAGTATTACGGCCTAACTTTTCGTGATTTCGATATCACAGACAGGGGCAGGCAATTATGAATAGGATTTCCGCCACACGCAGTTGAGATTTTAAGAAATTGGGTCAGGACGGGTCACGAAATAAAGACGGGACCCCGGAAATTCATATATTACGCCATTAAAATTGGTGACGAGTAAGTATCACGGCCTAACTCTTCGTGATTTCGACATCACACACAGGGATGGCGATTCTGTACAGGATTTCCACCACACGCAGTTCAGATTTTGAGAAATTGGGCCAGGACGGGTCACGAAATAGGGACGGGCCACGGAAAATTCACATATTACGCCATTAAAATTGGTGACGAGTAAGTATCACGGCCTAACTATTCGTGATTTCGAGATCACAGACAGGGGCAGGCAATAATGTATAGGATTTCCGCTACAAGCAGTTCAGATTTTGAGAAATTGGGTCAGGACGGTTCACGAAATAGAATCGAGACCCCGAAAATTCACATATTACGCCATTAAAATTGGTGAGGAGTAAGTATCACGGCCTAACTCTTCGTGATTTCGATATCACAGACAGGGGCAGGCAATTATGTATAGGATTTCCGCCACACGCAGTTGAGATTTTGAGAAATTGGGTCAGGACGGGTCACAAAATAGAGACGGGACCCCGGAAATTCACATATTACGCCATTAAAATTGGTGACGAGTAAGTATCACGGCCTAACTCTTCGTGCTTTCGATATCACAGACAGGGGCAGGCAATTATGTATAGGATTTCCGCCACACGCAGTTCAGAATTTGAGAAATTGGGTCAGGACGGGTCACGAAATAGAGTCGGGACCGCGAAATTCACATATTACGTCATTAAAATTGGTGAGGAGTAAGTATCACGACCTAACTCTTCGTGATTTCGATATCACAGATAGGGCAGGCAATTCTATATAGGATGTCCGCCACACACAGTTGAGATTTTAAGAAATTGGGTCAGGACGGGTCACGAAATAGAGTCGGGACCCCGAAAATTCACATATTACGCCATTAAAATTGGTGAGGAGTATGTATCACGGCCTTTCTCGTCGTGATTTCGACAAGACAGGCAGGGAAGGCAATTTTGTACAGGATTTCCGCCACACGCAGTTCAGATTTTGAGAAATTGGACCAGGACGGGTCACGAAATAGAGTCGGGACCCCGTAAATTCATATATTACGCCATTAAAATGTGTGACGAGTATGTATCACGGCCTTTCTCGTCGTGATTTCGACAACGCAGGCAGGGAAGGCAATTTTGTACAGGATTTCCGCCACACGCAGTTCAGATTTTGAGAAATTGGGTCAGGACGGGTCACGAAACAGAGTCGGGACTCCGAAAATTCACATATTACGCCATTAAAATTGGTGAGGAGTAAGTATCACAACATAGCTCTTCGTGATTTCGATATCACAGATAGGGCAGGCAATTCTTTACAAGATTTCCGCCACACGCAGTTCAGATTTTAAGAAATGGGGTCAGGACGGGTCACGAAATAGGGATGTGGCCCGGAAAATTCACATATTACGCCATTAAAATTGGTGACGAGTAAGTATCACGGCCTAGCTCTTCGTGATTTCGATATCAAAGACAGGGACAGGCAATTATGTATAGGATTTCCGCCACACGCAGTTGAGATTTTAAGAAATTGGGTCAGGACGGGTCACGAAATAGAGACGGGGCCCCGGAAATTCACATATTACGCCATTAAAATTGGTGACGAGTAAGTATAACAGCGTAACTATTCGTGATTTCGACATCACACACAGGGAAGGCAATTCTGTACAGGATTTCCGCCACACGCAGTTCAGATTTTGAGAAATTGTGTCAGGACGGGTCACGAAATAGAGTCGGGACCCCGAAAATTCACATATTACGCCATTAACATTGGTGACGAGTAAGTATCACGGCCTAGCTCTTCGTGATTTCGACATCACACACAGGGAAGGCAATTCTGTACAGGATTTCCACCACACGCAGTTCAGATTTTGAGAAATTGGGCCAGGACGGGTCACGAAATAGGGACGGGCCACGGAAAATTCACATATTACGCCATTAAAATTGGTGACGAGTAAGTATCACGGCCTAACTATTCGTGATTTCGAGATCACAGACAGGGGCAGGCAATAATGTATAGGATTTCCGCTACACGCAGTTGAGATTTTAAGAAATTGGGTCAGGACGGGTCACGAAATAAAGACGGGACCCCGGAAATTCATATATTACGCCATTAAAATTGGTGACCAGTAAGTATCACGGCCTAACTCTTCGTGATTTCGACATCACACACAGGGATGGCGATTCTGTACAGGATTTCCACCACACGCAGTTCAGATTTTGAGAAATTGGGCCAGGACGGGTCACGAAATAGGGACGGGCCACGGAAAATTCACATATTACGCCATTAAAATTGGTGACGAGTAAGTATCACGGCCTAACTATTCGTGATTTCGAGATCACAGACAGGGGCAGGCAATAATGTATAGGATTTCCGCTACAAGCAGTTCAGATTTTGAGAAATTGGGTCAGGACGGTTCACGAAATAGAATCGAGACCCCGAAAATTCACATATTACGCCATTAAAATTGGTGAGGAGTAAGTATCACGGCCTAACTCTTCGTGATTTCGATATCACAGACAGGGGCAGGCAATTATGTATAGGATTTCCGCCACACGCAGTTGAGATTTTGAGAAATTGGGTCAGGACGGGTCACAAAATAGAGACGGGACCCCGGAAATTCACATATTACGCCATTAAAATTGGTGACGAGTAAGTATCACGGCCTAACTCTTCGTGCTTTCGATATCACAGACAGGGGCAGGCAATTATGTATAGGATTTCCGCCACACGCAGTTCAGAATTTGAGAAATTGGGTCAGGACGGGTCACGAAATAGAGTCGGGACCGCGAAATTCACATATTACGTCATTAAAATTGGTGAGGAGTAAGTATCACGACCTAACTCTTCGTGATTTCGATATCACAGATAGGGCAGGCAATTCTATATAGGATGTCCGCCACACACAGTTGAGATTTTAAGAAATTGGGTAAGGACGGGTCACGAAATAGAGTCGGGACCCCGAAAATTCACATATTACGCCATTAAAATTGGTGAGGAGTATGTATCACGGCCTTTCTCGTCGTGATTTCGACAAGACAGGCAGGGAAGGCAATTTTGTACAGGATTTCCGCCACACGCAGTTCAGATTTTGAGAAATTGGACCAGGACGGGTCACGAAATAGAGTCGGGACCCCGTAAATTCATATATTACGCCATTAAAATGTGTGACGAGTATGTATCACGGCCTTTCTCGTCGTGATTTCGACAACGCAGGCAGGGAAGGCAATTTTGTACAGGATTTCCGCCACACGCAGTTCAGATTTTGAGAAATTGGGTCAGGACGGGTCACGAAACAGAGTCGGGACTCCGAAAATTCACATATTACGCCATTAAAATTGGTGAGGAGTAAGTATCACAACATAGCTCTTCGTGATTTCGATATCACAGATAGGGCAGGCAATTCTTTACAAGATTTCCGCCACACGCAGTTCAGATTTTAAGAAATGGGGTCAGGACGGGTCACGAAATAGGGATGTGGCCCGGAAAATTCACATATTACGCCATTAAAATTGGTGACGAGTAAGTATCACGGCCTAGCTCTTCGTGATTTCGATATCAAAGACAGGGACAGGCAATTATGTATAGGATTTCCGCCACACGCAGTTGAGATTTTAAGAAATTGGGTCAGGACGGGTCACGAAATAGAGACGGGACCCCGGAAATTCATATATTACGCCATTAAAATTGGTGACGAGTAAGTATAACAGCGTAACTCTTCGTGATTTCGACATCACACACAGGGAAGGCAATTCTGTACAGGATTTCCGCCACACGCAGTTCAGATTTTGAGAAATTGTGTCAGGACGGGTCACGAAATAGAGTCGGGACCCCGAAAATTCACATATTACGCCATTAACATTGGTGACGAGTAAGTATCACGGCCTAGCTCTTCGTGATTTCGACATCACACACAGGGAAGGCAATTCTGTACAGGATTTCCGCCTCACGCTGTTCAGATTTTGATAAATTGGGTCAGGACGGGTCACGAAATAGAGTCGGGACCCCGAAAATTCACATATTACGCCATTAAAATTGGTGACCAGTAAGTTTCACGGCCTAACTCTTCGTCATTTCGACATCACACACAGGGAAGGCGATTCTGTACAGGATTTCCGCCACACGCAGTTAAGATTTTGAGAAATTGGGTCAGGACGGGTCACGAAATAGGGACAGGGCCCCGAAAATTCACATATTACGCCATTAAAATTGATGACGAGTAAGTATCACGGCCTAACTCTTCGTGCTTTCGATATCACAGACAGGGGCAGGCAATTATGTATAGGATTTCCGCCACACGCAGTTCAGATTTTGAGAAATTGGGTCAGGACGGGTCACGAAATAGAGTCGGGACCGCGAAAATTCACATATTACGCCATCAAAATTGGTGACGAGTAAGTATCACGGCCTAACTCTTCGTGCTTTTGATATCACAGACAGGGGCAGGCAATTATGTATAGGATTTCCGCCACACGCAGTTGAGATTTTAAGAAATTGGGTCAGGACGGGTCACGAAATAGAGTCAGGACCCCGTAGATTCATATATTACGCCATTAAAATGTGTGACGAGTATGTATCACGGCCTTTCTCGTCGTGATTTCGACAACACAGGCAGTGAAGGCAAATTTGTATAGGATTTCCGCCTCACGCTGTTCAGATTTTGAGAAATTGGGTCAGGACGGGTCACGAAATAGAGTCGGGAGCCCGAAAATTCACATATTACGCCATTAAAATTGGTGACCAGTAAGTATCACGGCCTAACTCTTCGTGATTTCGACATCACACACAGGGATGGCGATTCTGTACAGGATTTCCGCCACACGCAGTTCAGATTTTGAGAAATTGGGCCAGGACGGTTCACGAAATAGAGTCGAGACCCCGAAAATTCACATATTACGCCATTAAAATTGGTGAGCAGTAAGTATCACGGCCTAACTCTTCGTGATTTCGATATCACAGACAGGGGCAGGCAATTATGTATAGGATTTCCGCCACACGCAGTTGAGATTTTGAGAAATTGGGTCAGGACGGGTCACAAAATAGACACGGGACCCCGGAAATTCACATATTACGCCATTAAAATTGGTGACGAGCAAGTATCACGGCCTAACTCTTCGTGCTTTCGATATCACAGACAGGGGCAGGCAATTATGTATAGGATTTCCGCCACACGCAGTTCAGATTTTGAGAAATTGGGTCAGGATGGTTCACGAAATAGAGTCGGGACCGCGAAAATTCACATATTACGTCATTAAAATTGGTGAGGAGTAAGTATCACGACATAACTCTTCGTGATTTCGATATCACAGATAGGGCAGGCAATTCTATATATTATGTCCGCCACACGCAGTTCAGATTTTAAGAAATTGGGTCAGGACGGGTCACGAAATAGAGTCGGGACCCCGAAAATTCACATATTACGCCATTAAAATTGGTGAGGAGTATGTATCACCGCCTTTCTCGTCGTGATTTCGACAAGACAGGCAGGGAAGGCAATTTTGTACAGGATTTCCGCCACACGCAGTTCAGAGTTTGAGAAATTGGACCAGGACGGGTCACGAAATAGAGTCGGGACCCCTTAAATTCATATATTACGCCATTAAAATGTGTGACGAGTATGTATCACGGCCTTTCTCGTCGTGATTTCGACAACACAGGCAGGGAAGGCAATTTTGTACAGGATTTCCGCCACACGCAGTTCAGATTTTGAGAAATTGGGTCATGACGGGTCACGAAATAGAGTCGGGACCCCGAAAATTCACATATTACGCCATTAAAATTGGTGACGAGTAAGTATCACGTCCTAACTCTTCGTGCTTTCGATATCACAAACAGGGGCAGGCAATTATGTATAGGATTTCCGCCACACGCAGTTCAGATTTTGAGAAATTGGGTCAGGACGGGTCACGAAATAGAGTCGGGTCCGCGAAAATTCACATATTACGCCATCAAAATTGGTGACGAGTAAGTATCACGGCCTAACTCTTCGTGCTTTCGATATCACAGACAGGGGCAGGCAATTATGTATAGGATTTCCGCCACACGCAGTTGAGATTTTAAGAAATTGGGTCAGGACGGGTCACGAAATAGAGTCAGGACCCCGTAAATTCATATATTACGCCATTAAAATGTGTGACGAGTATGTATCACGGGCTTTCTCGTCGTGATTTCGACAACACAGGCAGGGAAGGCAAATTTGTACAGGATTTCCGCCACACGCAGTTCAGATTTTGAGAAATTGGGTCAGGACGGGTCACGAAATAGGGACGGGGCCCCGAAAATTCACATATTACGCCATTAAAGTTGGTGAGGAGTAAGTATCACAACCTAGCTCTTCGTGATTTCGATATCACAGATAGGGCAGGCAATTCTGTACAGGATTTCCGCCACACGCAGTTCAGATTTTAAGAAATGGGGTCAGGACGGGTCACGAAATAGTGATGTGGCCCCGAAAATTCACATATTACGCCATTAAAATTGGTGACGAGTAAGTATTACGGCCTAACTTTTCGTGATTTCGATATCACAGACAGGGGCAGGCAATTATGAATAGGATTTCCGCCACACGCAGTTGAGATTTTAAGAAATTGGGTCAGGACGGGTCACGAAATAAAGACGGGACCCCGGAAATTCACATATTACGCCATTAAAATTGGTGACGAGTAAGTATCACGGCCTAACTCTTCGTGATTTCGACATCACACACAGGGAAGGCAATTATGTACAGGATTTCCGCCACACGCAGTTCAGATTTTGAGAAATTGGGTCAGGACGGGTCACGAAATAGAGTCTGGACCCCGAAAATTCACATATTACGCCATTAAAATTGATGACGAGTAAGTATCACGGCCTAACTCTTCGTGATTTCGACATCACACACAGGGAAGGCAATTCTGTACAGGATTTCCGCCACACGCAGTTCAGATTTTGAGAAATTGGGTCAGGACGGGTCACGAAATAGGGACGGGGCCCCGAAAATTCACATATTACGCCATTAAAATTGGTGAGGAGTAAGTATCACATCCTAGCTCTTCGTGATTTCGATATCACAGATAGGGCAGGCAATTCTGTACAGGATTTCCGCCACATGCAGTTCAGATTTTAAGAAATGGGGTCAGGACGGGTCACGAAATAGGGATGTGGCCCCGAAAAATCACATATTACGCCATTAAAATTGGTGACGAGTAAGTATCACGGCCTAGCTCTCCGTGATTTCGATATCAAAGAACGGGGCAGGCAATTATGTATAGGATTTCCGCCACACGCAGTTGAGATTTTAAGAAATTGGGTCAGGACGGGTCACGAAATAGAGACGGGACCCCGGAAATTCACATATTACGCCATCAAAATTGGTGACGAGTAAGTATCACGGCCTAGCTCTTCTTGATTTCGATATCAAAAACAGGGGCAGGCAATTATGTATAGGATTTCCGCCACACGCAGTTGAGATTTTAAGAAATTTGGTCAGGACGGGTCACGAAATAGGGACGGGGCCCCGAAAATTCACATATTACGCCATTAAAATTGGCGAGGAGTAAGTATCACAACCTAGCTCTTCGTGATTTCGATATCACAGATAGGGCAGGCAATTCTGTACAGGATTTCCGCCACATGCAGTTCAGATTTTAAGAAATGGGGTCAGGACGGGTCACGAAATAGGGATGTGGCCCCGAAAAATCACATATTACGGCATTAAAATTGGTGACGAGTAAGTATCACGGCCTAGCTCTCCGTGATTTCGATATCAAAGAACGGGGCAGGCAATTATGTATAGGATTTCCGCCACACGCAGTTGAGATTTTAAGAAATTGGGTCAGGACGGGTCACGAAATAGAGACGGGACCCCGGAAATTCACATATTACGCCATCAAAATTGGTGACGAGTAAGTATCACGGCCTAGCTCTTCTTGATTTCGATATCAAAAACAGGGGCAGGCAATTATGTATAGGATTTCCGCCACACGCAGTTAAGATTTTAAGAAATTTGGTCAGGACGGGTCACGAAATAGAGACGGGACCCCGGAAATTCATATATTACGCCATTAAAATTGGTGACGAGTAAGTATCACTACCTAACTCTTCGTGATTTCGACATCACACGCAGGGAATGAAATTATGTACAGGATTTCCGCCACACGCAGTTCAGATTTTGAGAAATTGGGTCAGGACGGGTCACGAAATAGAGTCGGGACCCCGAAAATTCACATATTACGCCATTAAAATTGGTGACGAGTAAGTATCACGGCCTAACTCTTCGTGATTTCGATATCACAGATAGGGCAGGCAATTCTGTACAGGATTTCCGCCACATGCAGTTCAGATTTTAAGAAATGGGGTCAGGACGGGTCACGAAATAGGGATGTGGCCCCGAAAAATCACATATTACGCCATTAAAATTGGTGACGAGTAAGTATCACGGCCTAGCTCTCCGTGATTTCGATATCAAAGAACGGGGCAGGCAATTATGTATAGGATTTCCGCCACACGCAGTTGAGATTTTAAGAAATTGGGTCAGGACGGGTCACGAAATAGAGTCGGGACCGCGAAAATTCACATATTACGCCATCAAAATTGGTGACGAGTAAGTATCACAGCGTAACTCTTCGTGATTTCGACATCACACACAGGGAAGGCAATTCTGTACAGGATTTCCGCCACACACTGTTCAGATTTTGAGAAATTGGGTCATGACGGGTCACGAAATAGAGTCGGGACCCCGAAAATTCACATATTACGCCATTAAAATTGGTGACCAGTAAGTATCACGGCCTAACTCTTCGTCATTTCGACATCACACACAGGGAAGGCGATTCTGTACAGGATTTCCGCCACACGCAGTTCAGATTTTGAGAAATTGGGTCAGGACGGGTCACGAATTAGGGATGTGGCCCCGAAAATTCACATATTACGCCATTAAAATTGGTGACGAGTAAGTATCACGGCCTAACTCTTCGTGCTTTCGATATCACAGACAGGGGCAGGCAATTATGTATAGGATTTCCGCCACACACAGTTCAGATTTTGAGAAATTGGGTCAGGACGGGTCACGAAATAGAGTCGGGACCGCGAAAATTCACATATTACGCCATCAAAATTGGTGACGAGTAAGTATCACGGCCTAACTCTTCGTGCTTTCGATATCACAGACAGGGGCAGGCAATTATGTATAGGATTTCCGCCACACGCATTTGAGATTTTAAGAAATTGGGTCAGGACGGGTCACGAAATAGAGTCAGGACCCCGTAAATTCATATATTACGCCATTAAAATGTGTGACGAGTATGTATCACGGCCTTTCTCGTCGTGATTTCGACAACACAGGCAGGGAAGGCAAATTTGTACAAGATTTCCGCCACACGCAGTTCAGATTTTGAGAAATTGGGTCAGGACGGGTCACGAAATAGGGACGGGGCCCCGAAAATTCACATATTACGCCATTAAAGTTGGTGGGGAGTAAGTATCACAACCTAGCTCTTCGTGATTTCGATATCACAGATAGGGCAGGCAATTCTGTACAGGATTTCCGCCACACGCAGTTCAGATTTTAATAAATGGGGTCAGGACGGGTCACGAAATAGTGATGTGGCCCCGAAAATTCACATATTACGCCATTAAAATTGGTGACGAGTAAGTATTACGGCCTAACTTTTCGTGATTTCGATATCACAGACAGGGGCAGGCAATTATGAATAGGATTTCCGCCACACGCAGTTGAGATTTTAAGAAATTGGGTCAGGACGGGTCACGAAATAAAGACGGGACCCCGGAAATTCATATATTACGCCATTAAAATTGGTGACGAGTAAGTATCACGGCCTAACTCTTCGTGATTTCGACATCACACACAGGGAAGGCAATTCTGTACAGGATTTCCGCCACACGCAGTTCAGATTTTGAGAAATTGGGTTAGGACGGGTCACGAAATAGGGACGGGGCCCCGAAAATTCACATATTACGCCATTAAAATTGGTGAGGAGTAAGTATCACAACCTAGCTCTTCGTGATTTCGATATCACAGATAGGGCAGGCAATTCTGTACAGGATTTCCGCCACATGCAGTTCAGATTTTAAGAAATGGGGTCAGGACGGGTCACGAAATAGGGATGTGGCCCCGAAAAATCACATATTACGCCATTAAAATGTGTGACGAGTAAGTATCACGGCCTAGCTCTCCGTGATTTCGATATCAAAGAACGGGGCAGGCAATTATGTATAGGATTTCCGCCACACGCAGTTGAGATTTTAAGAAATTGGGTCAGGACGGGTCACGAAATAGAGACGGGGCCCCGGAAATTCACATATTACGCCATCAAAATTGGTGACGAGTAAGTATCACGGCCTAGCTCTTCTTGATTTCGATATCAAAAACAGGGGCAGGCAATTATGTATAGGATTTCCGCCACACGCAGTTGAGATTTTAAGAAATTTGGTCAGGACGGGTCACGAAATAGGGACGGGGCCCCGAAAATTCACATATTACGCCATTAAAATTGCCGAGGAGTAAGTATCACAACCTAGCTCTTCGTGATTTCGATATCACAGATAGGGCAGGCAATTCTGTACAGGATTTCCGCCACATGCAGTTCAGATTTTAAGAAATGGGGTCAGGACGGGTCACGAAATAGGGATGTGGCCCCGAAAAATCACATATTACGCCATTAAAATTGGTGACGAGTAAGTATCACGGCCTAGCTCTCCGTGATTTCGATATCAAAGAACGGGGCAGGCAATTATGTATAGGATTTCCGCCACACGCAGTTGAGATTTTAAGAAATTGGGTCAGGACGGGTCACGAAATAGAGACGGGACCCCGGAAATTCACATATTACGCCATCAAAATTGGTGACGAGTAAGTATCACGGCCTAGCTCTTCTTGATTTCGATATCAAAAACAGGGGCAGGCAATTATGTATAGGATTTCCGCCACACGCAGTTGAGATTTTAAGAAATTTGGTCAGGACGGGTCACGAAATAGAGACGGGACCCCGGAAATTCATATATTACGCCATTAAAATTGGTGACGAGTAAGTATCACTACCTAACTCTTCGTGATTTCGACATCACACGCAGGGAATGAAATTATGTACAGGATTTCCGCCACACGCAGTTCAGATTTTGAGAAATTGGGTCAGGACGGGTCACGAAATAGAGTCGGGACCCCGAAAATTCACATATTACGCCATTAAAATTGGTGACGAGTAAGTATCACGGCCTAACTCTTCGTGATTTCGATATCACAGATAGGGCAGGCAATTCTGTACAGGATTTCGCCACACGCAGTTCATATTTTAAGAAATGGGGTCAGGACGAGTCACGAAATAGGGATGTGCCCCGAAAATTAACATATTACGCCATTAAAATTGGTGACGAGTAAGTATCACGGCCTTGCTCTTCGTGATTTCGATATCAAAGACAGGGGAAGGCAATTATGTATAGGATTTCCGCCACACGCAGTTGAGATTTTAAGAAACTGGGTCAGGACGGGTCACGAAATAGAGTCGGGACCCCGAAAATTCACATATTACGCCATTAAAATTGGTGACGAGTAAGAATCACGGCCTAACTCTTCGTGATTTCGACATCACACACAGGGAAGGTGAGGAGTAAGTATCACAACCTAGCTCTTTGTGATTTTGTGACCCGTCCTGACCCAATTTCTCAAAATCTGAACTGCGTGTGGCGGAAATCCTATACATAATTGCCTGCCCTGTCTGTGATATCGAAATCACGAAGAGTTAGGCCGTGATATTTTCTCGTCATTAATTTTAGTGGCGTAATATGTGAATTTTCGGGGCCCCGTCCCTATTTCGTGACCCGTCCTGACCCAATTGCTCAAAATCTGAACTGCGTGTGGCTGAAATCCTGTACAGAATTGCCTTCCATGTGTGTGATGTCGAAATCACGAAGAGTTAGACCGTGATACTTACTCGTCACCAATTTTAATGGCGTAATATGTGAATTTTCGGGGTCCCGACTCCATTTCGTGACCCGTCCTGACCCAATTTCTCAAAATCTGAACTGCGTGTGGCGGAAATCCGGTACAGAATTGCCTTCCCTGCCTGTGTTGTCGAAATCACGACAAGAAATGCCGTGATACATACTCGTCACACATTTTAATGGCGTAATATATATATGAATTTCCGGAGTCCCGTCTCTATTTCGTGACCCGTCCTGACCCAATTTCTTAAAATCTTAACTGCCTGTGGCGGAAATCCTGTACATAATTGCCTGCCCTATCTGTGATATCGAAATCACGAAGAGCTAGGTTGTGATACTTACTCCTCACCAATTTTAATGGCGTAATATGTGAATTTTCGGGGCCCCGACTCTATTTCGTGACCCGTCCTGACCCAATTTCTCAAAATCTGAACTGCGTGTGGCGGAAATCCGGTACAGAATTGCCTTCCCTGCCTGTGTTGTCGAAATCACGACGAGAAAGGCCGTGATACATACTCGTCACACATTTGAATGGCGTAATATATGAATTTTTGGGGTCCTGACTCTATTTCGTGACCCGTCCTGACCCAATTTCTTAAAATCTGAACTGCGTGTGGCGGAAATACTATACATAATTGCCTGCCCCTGTCTGTGATATCGAAATCACGAAGAGTTTGTCTGTGATACTTACTCGTCACCAATTTGAATGGCGTAATATGTGAATTTTCGGGGCCCCATCCCTATTTCGTGACCCATCCTGACCCCATTTCTTAAAATCTGAACTGCGTGTGGCGGAAATCCTGTACATAATTGCCTGCCCTATCTGTGATATCGAAATCACGAAGAGCTAGGTTGTGATACTTACTCCTAACCAATTTTAATGGCGTAATATGTGAATTTTCGGGGTCCCGACTCTATTTCGTGACCCGTCCTGACCCAATTTCTCAAAATCTGAACTGCGTGTGGCGGAAATCCTGTACAGAATCGCCTTCCCTGCCTGTGTTGTCGAAATCACGACGAGAAAGGCCGTGATACATACTCGTCACACATTTTAATGGCGTAATATATGAATTTTCGGGGTCCTGACTCTATTTCGTGACCCGTCCTGACCCAATTTCTTAAAATCTCAACTGCGTGTGTCGGAAATCCCATACAGAATTGCATGCCCTATCTGTGATATCGAAATCACGAAGAGCTAGGTCGTGATACTTACTCCTCACCAATTTTAATGGCGTAATATGTGAATTTTCGGAGTCCCGACTCTATTTCGTGACCCGTCCTGACCCAATTTCTCAAAATCTGAACTGCGTGTGGCGGAAATCCTATACATAATTGCCTGCCCCTGTCTGTGATATCGAAATCACGAAAAGTTAGGCCGTGATAATTACTCGTCACCAAGTTTAATGGCGTAATATGTGAATTTTCGGGGCCCCGTCCCTATTTCGTGACCCGTCCTGACCCAATTTATCAAAATCTGAACTGCGTGTGGCGGAAATCCTGTACAGAATTGCCTTCCCTGTGTGTGATGTCGAAATCACGAAGAGTTAGGCCGTGATACTTACTCGTCACCAATTTTAATGGCGTAATATATGAATTTCCGGAGTCCCGTCTCTATTTCGTGACCAGTCCTGACCCAATTTCTTAAAATCTCAACTGCGTGTGGCGGAAATCCTGTACATAATTGCCTGCCCTATCCATGATATCGACATCACGAAGAGCTAGGTTGTGATACTTACTCCTCACCAATTTTAATGGCGTAATATGTGAATTTTCGGGGTCCCGACTCTATTTCGTGACCCGTCCTGACCCAATTTCTCAAAATCTGAACTGCGTGTGGCGGAAATCCTATACAGAATTGCCTTCCCTGCCTGTGTTGTCGAAATCACGACGAGAAAGGCCGTGATACATACTCGTCACACATTTTAATGGCGTAATATATGAATTTTCGGGGTCCTGACTCTATTTCGTGATCCGTCCTGACCCAATTTCTTAAAATCTCAACTGCGTGTGGCGGAAAGCCTATACATAATTGCCTGCCCATGTCTGCGATATCGAAATCACGAAGAGTCAGGCCGTGATACTTACTCGTCACCAATTTTAATGGCGTAATATGTTAATTTTCGGGGCCCCGTCCCTATTTCGTGACCTGTCCTGATCCCATTTCTTAAAATCTGAACTGCGTGTGGCGGAAATCGTGTACAGAATTGCCTACCCTATCTGTGATATCGACATCACGAAGAGCTAGGCTGTGATACTTACTCCTCACCAATTTTAATGGCGTAATGTGTGAATTTTCGGGGTCCCGACTCTATTTCGTGGCCCGTCCTGACCCAATTTCTCAAAATCTGAACTGCGTGTGGCGGAAATCCTGTACAGAATTGCCTTCCCTGTGTGTGTTGTCGAAATCACGAAGAGTTAGGCCGTCATACTTACTCGTCGCCAATTTTAATGGCGTACACTCTTAGAAAAAATTGGAACCCAATGGTTCTTCATTGGTTCCCCACTTGTCCTCCAGGCGGAACCAAATGAAGAACCAACTGGTTTTTCAGGGGACCTAGAACCATTTGGTTCTTCAGATTTGGGTTTATCGGGAACCAAACCAAGAACCATTTGGTTCCTCATTATTGTGACTATTAAGAACCAAATCTAGAACCATTTGGTTCTTCATTATTTATACACCGCAGAACCAGTTGGTTCTCCACGACTGAATATTTGGTTCTTCGTTGATATAATTGGTTCTTCATGTGGAACCATTTGGTTCTTCGGGAATAATAATTTGGTTCTTCAAGAGTAATAATGGTTCCTCACAGAGAAAATTGAAGAACCAAATTTGGTTCTTCAAGTTTGTCCTCCAGGCGGAACCAATAGGTTCTTCATGATTAAAATTTGGTTCTTCATCCCAAGAACCAAATGGTTCTTCATTGGTTCTCCCTCAAGAACCAATCCCTGGTTCTTCATTGGTTCCAGTTTGGTTCTTCCCCAAGAACCAATTTGCCCTCCTCCCTTCCCCGAAGAACCATTGGTTCTTCATTTAGAATAAATTTGGTTCCTTGTTGGATACATGCCCAAGAACCAGTTGGTTCTAGTAACAGAGATTGCATTATCAGCACTGAAAATGCATTTCATTCTGTGTATACAGGTGAATCAGAAGAAAAATGTTGCATAAAGATAATCATTTATTCATTAAACTTGAAAAATATTCTAAATATAGTCAGGTGGAATTTTGGCACAATATGTTTAAGAATTCAGTATTTTAAAGAAACCCAATCCGATCAGATGCTTCTAAGTTATTATTTCTTTGGCTTTGGGTGTAAAAAATATTTGATTCGAGTCGAGGAACCCACCCATCTCAAAGCTCAGATTGATTAGATATCGATGTTTCAATGTGCTGTTTCTATTGTTTGTGGTCCAATCTTTTCGACGACGATGCGCTAAAAACGGACAAATTGCAGTTGTAAGATGGATAAATCTAAAATCAAGTTGTAACTATTAACAAGAAAAGATTGGACCACAAACACATAGAAACAGCACATTTCAAACATCGATATCTAATCAATCTGAGGTTTGATGGATGGCTTCCTCGACTAGAATTGAATATTTTTTTTACCCCCGAAGCCAAAGAAATAGTAATTTAGGAGCATCGGATCGGATTGAGTACCTTTAAGGATAGCAGACCATACTTGTAGCTTGTCGATTTATTTGTCACATTAAAATAAATATTTTAGGACAAACAATTTTTTCAGTGGATCAATAATCTCATTTATCACATAATTTGGCCATAAAATCAGTTTCATAATTATCGGTAATAGACACGTTTAATGTCAACGCGTGCGATGACGTCACGGCGTTCTTCAAATAACTTGCGATCGCTGTAGTTTATGATTGTTGTTTTCGATGAATATTTCGCGTTGCTTCGGGTTTATTTGATCATGTGATAAAAGGTATCTCACACTCGTCCTATTTTATACGTAATTTATCAACCTCGTCCTCTAAATTCGATTTGAGCCTCGGTAAACCTCGGCTCAAATCGAATTTAGTGAACTCGGTTGATAAATTCCGTATAAAATAGAAACTCATGTGAGATCCTCTATTTATGGTTTTGTTTTAAACGTGAAATTTTGAAAGATATTTATAAATTCACCATCATTCCCTTGCCAATTTTGTTGTAAACGCCTCAAAAAAAGAAAGTCCCCCCCCCTAATATATTCGGTAATATTTTATGAGATATTGGATGGATTTTGATGAAAATCTCTGAATGACTTGAGGTACCAGAGACATCAAGTGTGCTATAAGCACTATGCG
This sequence comes from Siphonodentalium dalli, assembly GCA_032622095.1. Classification (NCBI taxonomy): domain Eukaryota; kingdom Metazoa; phylum Mollusca; class Scaphopoda; order Gadilida; family Siphonodentaliidae; genus Siphonodentalium; species Siphonodentalium dalli. The sequence continues at coordinate 75,716,534 of CP136068.1, forward strand.
GTGAGGTGACATATGGCTGAGTGAGCATGAATTGAATGGAAAAGGGCCACTTTTAAAAAGTTGCAAAAACACAGATAGAGTGATCAGTCATTCGGCTGTGCTGTTGTCCCCCCATTTCTCGCACGGGCTTGAAACATCCTTATCTGTTGGTACCTCAATGCCTATATGGTTTACTGAAAAAGGGCTTCAAATAGACTGATTCCAATAACTCTGTGTCGTCCACAGCATGTAACTGCATTACTGCAAGGTGTCTTTCCAAATTAATGTGGTTAGCCTGAATGGCATGGGTATGCAGTGGGCACATTGGGTCCCGAAGATAACACGCATGTTATCGTGGATAAGTGTCACTTTTGGACCACATTTACAGCCAGTAGCAACTTGAGTGAACAATGGAACACTGGAGTGATTGTTCACTCTAAGTCAAGTGTTTTGCAGCTTTTGAAAAGCACCACTCTTCCAATCAATTTGTGCTCAGTCGGCCATAACATAACCCACAAGACCTTGTCTCGTACACTGTGCAGGCTCTGAACCAGATACCACAAAACAATTGAATAATGTTTCGTCAAAATCCATCTCATATTTCATAACATATTAACAAATATATTAGGGGGGACTTACTTTTGTTTAGGTGTTTAGAACCCCAAATGTCATGTTGACAATTTGTTTATGTATCTATTTGCGATAAATCATGAGTTTAGTGACCAACTGAATTACCATTTGATGTTAAATGGGATATTAATGAGAATTTATCAGGCCTCTAAATAATGTGCTGGACATTTTGAAGAATGAGGTCACCAGAGGGTGAGTTTAGTGATGCTACCCCTCATAGTGGGCTAGCATCACCAAATTCATCCAATGGGACTCATTCTGTTTAGGAATTGATCAGCTATGAGGTCCTCAGAGGGTAAATTTGGTGATGCTAGCCTGCTATGTGGGTTCCATCACTAAATGCACCCTTTAGGGACTTCATTCTGCAAATGACCGGCACCTTATTTAGCTGCCTGGAAATACTTCAGACTAGTACCTTTTAAATTTTCTCTGGGAGTAGTCAGAATCATCTTGATGCATATTTTCTGGACGTTTTAGAAATATCCGACACGTGTTGACTTCACCATACGATTTCCCGGTTCTTTCCAATAATATTAATAAATTATTACCCGTTTCAACAACGCCAAACAGTTGTTAGAAAATGAACACAGCAGCTAGAATAGTATCAAATAGCGACGCTGCGATGTGTATACATTAACAACCAATGTCAAGCCACAATAGAAGTGCAACTACTGATGCAAAATGTCCATTCAGAAAGTCAACAAATGATATGCACAAATTAAACCAGATCTAATTATTTGGGAACTTGACATTCGTGTACACAGATTTGAGTGTATATGGTTCCGGAAGATGCCACTCCAAATGAATCCGTGTACACAGATTTGAGTGTATATGGTTCCGGAAGATGCCACTCCAAATGAATCCATTTGTTATTTTCCTCGATAGTTCAGACTTCTCGCAAGAGACTAATAAACAAACACATGCCTCGTGTGCGCGAAAACCAGAACATACACATAGCTTGTTCTGATTAGCCCCAGAAAAAAAATAAGGTGGAATATATCAATAGCTCAATTGAATCTTGATATTTCACTTTGCAACATAGTAGTCGTGTCATATATCACAAAGACCATATATACAAATCACGAATATGTCAATAGTGCGAATTAGCTTATTGAGCCACACAGTTGCACCAAATAGTGAGATTTGAGAAAACATTAAACTTTTGTATTTGTATGACAACTGGTAAGATATTCTGAAGTCGCTCCCATCCGACGCCCTCAGCATTCACATTCCTTGACGTTTTAATAGAAAGAATGGGACTTTATCTGACTACTCTGGTAACAATGCTGGTCCACAGTTTCATAGCTGACATGCTTAGAGCGGGGAACGTAAAAGTGTTTCTCATCCTTATTTTGAAGGTCACATTGTCGTTCATTCTTATTTTGAATATCAGAGTTCTCTGTTAACACGGTTTCATCTGACCTCTCTGCATTTAGATTCCAACTACATTCCTATGTGAATCTTCAGAATGAAATTGTCTACTAAATATATTTTCGTCAATCATCTCGAATGGACACACATCACATTTGAAGACAGCTCCGCTAGATGGGCGATATCTTTCCAAAATGACATCTCAATGAAACAGATCGCCGGCACACATAGTCACAAAAGTTACGTAATTTGACACGGTTCTTGTCTATATGCAGCAACTGATCACGTTTCAGGGATAACCGGTCTTTGAAACTGACCTGACACGTTGGACATCTACAAATAAAAAATAATATCTCATTAAAGGACTCAGGGCCTTAAACGTAAATGGCTCATTCGAACTGCCAAAAGTATTGATGCACCGGCTTCATATGCTCTGAAAAACACTTTGCGATACTTGGAAAAATTCTGAAGCTAATAATATTATTTCTATCATGGAGCATAAACCGGGCTGTGGCTTCAATATCCCTTCCATGATGGGATCGGCACAGCAGATGCAGAATTAAATATCATGTGACAGGAATTCTCTTATATATGCGAGTCTCCCATAGGCAGCCTCGCATATACCAGAGAATGCACTGACTTATAGTCATGGTAAATATTGTTAGGATCATGCATTCTCTTAATAAGCATCTCATATGAGAGACTCACATATATAAGAGAATGCATTGGCACACATGTTTTTCGCAAAATTTTAGGAAGCTCCAGCCAAGGCAGGGTTAATAAAAGGCCACAAGTTCCCAAATAAGGTGGCTTTGTTTGACAATGTATTTTCGTGTGATTAATCCACATAGTAAATTTGAAAGGTATCGGATAATCATAATTTGAGTTAACATCTAGACAACAAAATAATCATCAAATTCTAATTCGAAAAGGGACATAACTCCACCAGAAATGGTTGAATGGATCCAAATCTTCCATGTGCTAAGTTTCATCAAATTGTGTTACTGACTACTGTTAAAGTTATCATGCGGACAACAGATGATGGCAAGACATGGATGCATACCACGCAGACACACGGGCACCGCTCATTTCTATATTGTATAATTATTATTCTATGTCAATCAGCAATTAGGGCCTACATGTAAAACTTTGTTGTTATTATAAATAATTCTCCAATAATCAGATTTTGCATATAAAAACTATTGCTATATGCTACTTCTAGATTACTGATAACATTCCTATCAGTCTAATAAAAGACCTCTCCAGTTGAACTTATTATCTTAATATTTCCTGAGAGAACTACATGTACTCGTCAATGATTATTTAGTACAGAAAGGGTTAATGACTTTATATTCGCTGGCGAGCAAGCTTGCAATATTGTGTATGTCATTTGCAGAATGAGGTCCCCAGATCATGAATTTAGTGACACTATCCTGCCCAGCAGGCTAGCATCACCAAATTCACACTCTGAGAACTTCATTCAGCTTAAGCCTCAACTGCTATGGGAGACCTAGGATCCCATTGACGTTCCCCAGTTGAAGTTGGTGATGTTCACCCATTAGTTACTTTGATTATGCATTTTATCTTCTGAAAATTAGGGGGTATAGAAATTTCTAAGAAGGAAAAAAGTAACTAAAATCAATGTTAATTTGAGACTACAGATATTTCCCAGATGAGGCCTAAGCAGAATGATAATACTATCGGTGCTGATATGTCGATGAATTACTGCTCTGAGGCCAGTCAGAGTGCTTGGTGATAAGTTTATGCCTTGATTTTTGGTTTCACTTAAGTTCAGTTTAGCATATAAATTTGGTTCTTCATTTGGTTCTTCAAAACGCGTGAGTCAGTGTTCTAGAGAGCGCGAAGAACCAAATCCCCATAATATCGGTTCTTGGCGACGTGAAGAACTGTTGAGAACGCCCTCTAAAGTGGTAATAATAGTCAATACCGTAAATTAAGTGACATAGATCTACAATCTGAAAGCTTTCAAGTTTACTTTAATTAGGTCTGATTTAAATTCAACTGAGATTATTTTACAAAACATCCGACATCCTAAATATAAATTAAGATAACTAATATAATCACCTTCAAAAGTAGCAACACGTGATGTCAACTGGCAGTCTGACACTCGATCAACCATTGCTCCACATCGCCAGCATTCCACATGGCCGGTTCATTTGTCGATTATGTCGGATTTTGTTCCATCGCCTCTCACAAAAATCAGCGATCGAAAATGGCGGTTTTGAAAACTCAAAACGAGGTCGTAGTTCTGTTCTATTTGGGCGACACGCATTTATTACGAACCGCAACTCATGTTATACAAAGTTGGTTCTTCATTTGGTTCTTCAAAACGCGCGAGTCAATGTTCGGTTCTAGAGAGCGCGAAGAACCAAATCCCCATAATATCGGTTCTTGAAGGCGTGAAGAACCGTAGGGTTCTTGACTGTTCTTAGAGTGTAATATGTAAATTTTCGGGGTCCCGTCTCTATTTCGTGACCCGCCCTGACCCCATTTCTCAAAATCTGAACTGTATGTGGCGGAAATATTGTACAGAATTGCCTGCCCTGCCTGTGTTGTCGAAATCACGACGAGAAAGGCCTTGATACATACTCGTCACACATTTTAATGGCGTAATATGTGAATTTCGGGGTCATGACTCTATTTCGTGACCCGTCCTGAACCAATTTCTTAAAATCTCAACTGCGTGTGGCGGAAATCCTATACAGAATTGCCTGCCCTATCTGTGATATCGAAATCACGAAGAGCTAGGTCGTGATACTTACTCCTCACCAATTTTAATGGCGTAATATGTGAATTTTCGGGATCCCGACTCTATTTCGTGACCTGTCCTGACCCAATTTCTCAAAATCTGAAATGCGTGTGGCGGAAATCCTGTACAGAATTGCCTTCCATGTGTGTGATGTCGAAATCACGAAGAGCTAGGCCGTGATACCTACTCGTCACCAATTTTAATGGCGTAATATGTAAATTTTCGGGGTCCCGACTCTATTTCGTGACCCGTCCTGACCAAATTTCTGAAAATCTGAACTGCGTTTGGCGGAAATCCTGTATATAATTGTCAGCCCTACTTGTGTTGTCGAAATCACGAAGAGTAAGGCCGTGATACTTACTCGTCACCACATTAAATGGCGTAATATATGAATTTCCGGGGTCCCGACTCTATTTCGTGACCCGTCCTGATCCCATTTCTTGAAATCTGAATTGCTTGTAGCGGAAATCCTGTTTGCTATGGTTCACTATGACTGCGTTATCAAAATCACGATGAGTTATGGTGTGATATTTACTCGTCGCCACTTTAAATGGCGTAATATGTGAATTTTCCGGGTCACGACATTAGTTCGTGAACCGGTCGGGCCACATTTCTCAAAACTGCACGTGATGGGAATACTGTTAGTTTAAACATATTTATTTGTCTAATTTATGTAACATATTTTATATGACACAAACATTTTATATACAGACAATGGGATTGGAGGACAAGTGCTGACTCACTTATGGGTACCCCCTCTCCCATATGTTATTACACTGAAAAATAAAATAATTAGTAATGGCAAAGCAACATGACTAGCAAAAACAAGTTGAACATATATACATATCACCGGTCACCCCAACCCCCGAGTTTGTCATAAGTTTGTATAAGTGTTTGATTTAAAGTCGGATTTCTTTGTTTCTTTGTTTCGCTTGCTGGCTTGTATGTATCATTATATAGCAGAGTTAGTAAAACAAATCCTGATTTGTCTCGCGTATGAATGACTGTACAGCTAAGAAAATGTTCATGTTATCACAATAAGGAAGTGCAGGATCTCCAAAAAGCAAAATCTTTAATGAATAAATGTTGTAAGGAAGTAATTTATTCTGGGAAACCTGTTTGGAATGTGACCATGCAGATAAAAGTGTTCCGTCTTCTTTTACCTATACAAACTAAATTTCAAATGGATATCCCAATTACTCCACGGAAAGCGCGTTCTTTGTCAAGTGCTTGAAGGTCAAGATCACGCAGCACGAACTTGTCTGTAGTGTATAAATATTCCCGGGTCAAAATAGTTCCACATACGAAGATTCAGCCTAATCGGTCAAACGGTTCTCGAGTTCTGAATTAGTATATAAAAACCGCAAATTTGTACGCCTGTACGCCTGATCGCCTGTACGCCTGATCGCGTCGCGATTCACCTCGTGAAAAATCCTACCTCATATATATATATATATATATATATATATATATATATAGCTATATATATATATATGTATGTATGTGTGTGTGTATGTGTCTATATGTAAATGAGTGAGTAATGAATAGGAGTACATAATGTCTAGTTTATATATATATTGAGAAATTTGAGTTAGAATTCCATGTTTTCATTATTTAAAAAAAAGAACAAATGTTGTCACTTTTGGGGGAGGGGTAGCTTTTTGGTCACCATAAACATAATTTCTAACATGTTAGTACAATCATTGTCGGATATTGTTTGCAATAAGCCAATGTTTCCAGTAACATATGAAATTCTATGAAATACGTAAGGTTGATCAAATGAACCTAGTTGAAATGTGACAATTTCGGTGAATCGTCCTTAAATTTTGCTGAGTCATGAAGATTTTGCAGGAATTTCACAGTATATTAATGTTATATGGCATCATATGTCATATAGCACATGATCTGCACGACAATTATTAATGTTGGTGGAGTTATTAAGTCAGCGGAATAGTGAAATCATCGTTATTTGGAAATTGACATATTTCGCAACATTAGGGGGAGGGGTAGCTTTTTGACTACCATCAACAAAATATGAAACAAATTATGAAAACCATTTATGAATGTTGTTCCCATTATGCTACTGTTTCCAAAAACATATGACATGCTATGAAATATGCATAAATAAATCAATCGCTGGAGTTGACATGTGACCGTTTGTGTGAATCAACATAAAATTGTGCTGAGTCATGTTGATTTCGTCGATATGACGTCATGATAGAAAATGCAACCCAATATATTGTATATACGTATCGTAGAGGGTCACCAGACGGTCCGAAATGACAACAATTATATTATATCTGCATGTGTTTAGTCATCCCACAATCACATGTATGATACACAGTAATTGCTTAAAATCGACCCTATATTTCAGTGGGGTACCCTATGAAACATACCGAAAAAACAAATTTCTCGTCCACTTTTGGCTATGCAAGAACCGGATCCATAAACTACGATAATTTTCCTATAAGATTGCACTGGTCGCATAAATTCGCATCGTTGGTGACACTTGACCTCCAGCCCTGCCTAGACTAGTATGTTTGCAGTGAAGGAGAGGCATCTATAAGTGGCCCCATATAAACATCACAGAACAATAGGAACAAAATGAGCATATAAGTGGTATACAAATGTACAATGACATCTTTATAATGTGCTCAAGTGGATAGTTGAAAATAGAAGGCCGGGCGGGTTTTGTGAAATTGATCGATGGGAACACCCCGTGGCATGAAATGGAATTCTCGGTTAATATATAGTAGTTCAATTATTATTGAAATATCGGTCATGGAAGCGATATGATGTACAAAACCAGAGACTCCAATTTTGTATGCATATCTGTTCGTTCGAGTAAACTAACACTTTCGGCCTGAAATGGCTATATATGACCCTTCAGTTGGGTTCAGAACATGCAGTTCCTGGACGGGCGCGGGAATTTGGACATTTAACAAAAAAAATCAGGTTTTGAATTTGAGATTAGATTTCTGAAACTTGTTTCGCCACATCATAAATTATTGCACGTATGTTAGTTTTGACGAATACTGCCTAGGGAAGGGGTAATATTGTTGAAAAAAAATTGCATTTTGAAGCCATTGTTTACAAAAATCGTATTTCCTAGGACTCTTCTTGCAATATATAATACCAACAATAGTAAATCGTTCCTGGACCCCTGTGTATTTAAACCCCCGTGGCTGTGTGATAAGGACCACAAAAATACTTATTTATGTGATAAAAACACTAAACAACACGAGCTGGGTTGTCGCCGGTGCATAACGCAAATTAGACTTGAACAAGCCTCGCGTTACGGAGTCTATAGAATTTCACCACTATCATTCACATTACTGTCGCTATAAATAGCATCTGCATGGGAACCCTGCAGTATGATTGATTGATTGGGGGTTTAACGTCGTTTTAGCGGTGAGGACATATCACGACCAAGAACAGAATCGGGTATTTAAAAAATCGGAACGAAACAACTGTGTAGATAATTCAGACAGTGGACTGAGTAGATTCGATTAAAAATAATGAGCTATGTACGTGGTTTTCTTTTTTGGGTTGCCATATAAAAAGCAAAAAATTCGACAATTAGCTCAGCAGCCGCCCCGGTCTACCCTTCGAATTCTGGTTGGGCCAAAGTCTGGTACATATGTGAAGCGGTGACCTGTTTAGCCACTGCATGTATCAGCCCTCGGTACCTCCCAACAGCAACATTGAACATTCAACAAAGGGTTCGTGTTGATCAAGAGGTTTCTGACTTGAAAATAGTTTTCTTGAGCCAATTCTCTTCCTTGTTTTCATAAATGACCTACTGAAAAGGAGAAGTTCTATGTGTGAAATATTCGCGGATGACACAAAGATAATTGGTAACCAGATAGTTGACAACATACCAAGATATATCGATGCGGTATGTATGCGGTCTGCCAACACATCAAAGATAGATGTTATTCATTACGGTCACAAGAACCCTAAAGTAAATTACTGTATATAAATTTATGTCTGACACGCCCGATAACTATCATACACTGATCAGCAATGCCGAACGAGACTTGTGAGTAGTAATCGACGTAAACTCAAATTTGATGTTAATATCAACAAAGCTTGTAATAAAGCCTATCTCATACTGGGCACCATTAACATAACATTCATTTACCTAGATCCAGAAACGTTTCGATTACTATATGCCAGTATGGTCAGACCTATTATGGAGTACTGTCATACAGTGTGGTGTCCACATTTGAAATATCAGATCGATAAATTGGAGATGGTTTGAAGGAAAGAGACGAAGATGGTACCACAGTTTAAAGAATTACAATACAGAGAACGGCTAGTTAATCTTATGAGCCTCAAATATCGCAGGTTCAGAGGTGGTTTGATTGAGGTATACACATTAATCAAAGGACATTACACCCTAGATGTAGATAATTTATTCCAAAGATGGTTGTATACAAAAACTCGAGGACATTCACTGAAAATAATGAAACAGAATGTGAACCAAAATAAAAATAAATTCTCCATTCACGAAACGAGTGATTAACAACTGGAATATCTTGCCAGATATGATAGTAGAGGTAGTTGATCTATCTGAATTAAAAACATATTTGGATTCGTTCTTCTACAGCAAGAAGTATCACTTTTAAGACTCTTAATTATCTGATTATCACACGGGCTGCTATTTGTTAAATTGTCACTAAATATTATGTAATTGTTACCGGGATGAAGTCAAAAGACGTGTCCTGTATATTAATGATGATGATGATGATGATGACAATCAGCAGGACAAACACTAAAGAGCCAGGTGAGAACAGAAACATCAATTTACATCACACGTGAAAAACAGAAAAACAGTACTTCCAACATCAGACGTACAATACATCAGATAACACAAATTGAATCTGAGGCACTCCGGAGCGGCGTGCCTAGCTGAATGATTGATTCGGGTCAACTCCACCACCCGTCTTGAAGAGCGGTAGGACCAAAGTGGACCACGAGCTAAGCCGTACCCGAAGATCGATGTTTCACGTGATGCGGCCGTCCTAGTACCACCATGACTGATACAGCACCCATCACGGGATGCGCCCCACGGCAAACAGTGCCACATTAGGGGATTCTTGCCCTCGCAGTGGGGCCGAAGGCCTATTCTACCTCTGGTCCGCACGGGGTGGGGAATTTAGCTGCAGTATAACGTCACTGCGCACAAATAGTTTTACGATTGACATAAATCTCCTTTCAGTTTCATTTTTCGCGTGAATAACAGAAACCGGATGTTAACTTGAAATTCTTGGAAATACATTTTTCTATTCTACTTACTAGGTATTATTTGTCAATTCTTGACACTTCGTGGACGCTTTTAGTGTTTAAATTTAGTTGTCGTAATCTCTAATTGTGTAAACAATGTGTGAAATTATCAATGTGATATGTGGCGAATCGACCTGTCGCTGGTATAGGAATTCCGACAATCGCCTGATTGGCTTTATTGTTAAATTTGATTGGTTTACACTGATGTGATGCTTATTCGATGTAAACATTTCATCGCTATTTCGTTTAAACTCTCTAACGCGTAGCTTGTTCAGCGAGAGTCTTATTTTAATTAGAACTGACCCACATGTGTCACACATGTACAGCCTAGTATGACGATACATCGAGTCGACAAATCACCGAAATGTGACCATTCTCGATCACATCAAAGTTTTTATCAAGCACTCAGATGGCCAACATCCTTACTATAACAAATGTAATCGAAATCCGATAAACAATGGCTGAATGGGCTGACAAAAAAAATCAGCATTTCAAAACGAACAAAGGGATATAACTCTTGAACGGAAAATTAACATAACATAAAGTAACATCGTTGGACACTTCTCTGAAAGCCCTCATGATTGCCAACTGTGAACTTGTGTTAGATCCGATAACCTGAGACTGAGATATCTACCCCGACAGACGACCGGGCGGTAATCCAGTATACCAATGCACCATGCACTTCCAATAATACGGAGCATCGTTTGTTTGTCGCTACCTGATATGGTAAAATATAAAGAGCGTTATTCTCACATGTGTGGCAAACATTGAAAACAGCTAGAACATTACCACAAAGCACGTAAGTGGGTATTTCGCATTTGTATCCAACATAAATAGGCATAATTTGAAGGTTCAAATGAGCCATGTCCTTTTCTCGATCTAAATTTACATACATATACACTGGAGTACAACTCTAATTTGAACGGGTCTATGTAAGATCTTGTATTCTCACGGGGATCTTTCCAATCCACGGAATATAAAACAGTTCAAGCGAAACCGTGACAGATGCCAGATTGGTTTGTTGGGGGGGGGGGGGGGGGGGGTCAGTAATAACCAGGTTCAGCCAAGTATGTGTAACTTGTAACGAATGTTGCCAATGCCGACATAATAGATGCACCGACTTACGTGACCATTTCGCATGCATATACACGGTCAAACCTGTCAGAAGTTTGTGTCCAACAAGTGCATGCAGTATACGGAAATTGTAACACAGATGTATAATCCAATCTTCTGACAACACGTTGAGCGACCAACGCTATGCGGGCGGTCGGAGATTGGGATTTACGGAAATGAATTAAATGTATTATCACGATTTCAACAGTTATCGCCCAATAACAAGTATGCCTGTTCTCTATAAAATGTTTGAGAAGATCATACAGCTTCGCATCGAGTCATATGCACCGAGCTTAATTACTGTTAACCCATTACAACACGGATTTAAAAAGGGCGTTAGCTGCATGACAACTTCTTACCTCCTACAGGAATGCATCTCGTATACCAGAGATAATAAAAGCAAACTCTTTTCTTGTCTACTTGACGTGCAAAAAGCATTCGATTCCGTTTGGATCGATGGTCCCCTCTTTAAGTTACACCAGCGTACATCTGGTGTACGTTAGATGCACTGCTGTCTGGCATAAAATGGTGTGTACGCCATAATGACTCATACTCCAATTGGTTTGATATATTCCAAGGAACTAGACAAGGTAATATTCTCTCACCAATATTTTACATGATTTTTATTGATGAATTAAATATCGGACCTCCAAAACTCACACAAAGGCTTGGTCTTAGAGAACATCAGCTGCGCCCCCCCAGTACAGGCGGACGACATGATATTACTTTCCCTTTCCGGCACCGGCTTGTCCAGCCTCATTAATATATGTCTAAATTATAGCCACAAATGGAGGTACATTTACAACTCTACAAAGTCTTGTATTATCGTATTCAACGAGATGAAAAGAGATTATGAGAACAGTTCTAGGGCATGGCATCTTGGAAACTGCCCTATCGATGAGGTTTCATCGACAACCCATTTAGGTATTTGCCTCGATAAATATGACTTAAATTCTTTCAATCTCACTAGATATATGTCAAAAACTGAAAGGCACATACTTCTCCTTAACGAATGCCGGCATGTACGCTGGTGGGATAACGCCTCTGAGTTGCCATAAAATATATAATTCAGTAGTGCTCCCAAGAGCTCTGTATGGTAGCGAACTACGTTGGGGCGCCTCAAAAGCTATTAATCTTCAGTTAGAAAAGGCTCACCGATTTTGCCTTAAACATATGCAAGGCTTGCCTACCCAAATTAGAACAGCTATCGCACAGGGTCTACTTGGAAGCAGCTGTCTGAAATTCTTACATTGATAGGCGAAAACTTAGTCTCTTTGCCACACTGTGTAGATTGAGTCACATCAAAAACTGGCAAACGAATCTTTCTTCTAAGATAACACCGTTATATGCTGGACGCAGTCCCTAATCCAAATTCTTTCATCTATGAGATATTTGACATTCTTATTAAATACAATTTGATAGATCATCATAAGAATTTTGTCGAGGAGAGCATATTCCCATCAAAGCACTCTTGGAGAAATATCGTCCGTTTATCTGTAAGAGTGCATGATGAAACTAAATGGCTCTCCACTATTAACTCTGAACTGTCCTTATCCAAATATGGTTCAATACAGTATAACCTAGCTCCATCCAAGCTATGGAGAACATGTCAACTTTATCCCGAGGAGAAATTTTCCTACCTCATGTTAGCAAGGATAATTGCATACACTGCTTACGAGGACGCTGGTGTCTGTCGCCTTTGTGCGTCCAGCTATTCTTGTTTAATTGAGCATATAATCATACATTGCAATTCTCTGTCAGCTGTCAGGAATGAAATATGGTATGATATCATAAACGTATATGGAATTGAGGCCTTCATAATACTTGATTCATTGTCACGTCAAGCCATACAGCTTGCCACATTTCTGGGTCACTTTCCTTCTGAACTGAATGTATTTTCTCTTAGCTCAACACAAGACTTTAGATTCTTCATGAAAGCTACACTTAATCTATGGTCCTTGTTTCATCGCTTAGAATAGATTATCTTCGACTCGTAAAAACTTATGTGACAATTACACAGAGTATTAATATCTTGGGTTTGTTTTATTTTACACATGATATAGTACATTGGCATACTGTGTATATTATAACGAGTACGATTGGTGTGCTCGGAGAGAGAGAGAGAGAGATAGAGAGAGAGAGAGAGAGAGAGCGAGAGAGCAAGAATGAGATAGATAGATAGGTAGATATATAGAGAGAGTATAGACAGACAGTGGGAGAGACATTCGGAGATAACGAGGATTGTTATGAGTGAGCGTGTGCGTACAAGGGTGTGGCTAGGAGTGAGTATCAGTTTGCTTACTACATGTTTGTGATGTAATTTGTTCTTGTTATGTATACCATCTTGTAAATATGTTGACCTTCCTGGGTCTATGTTTCCTTTGTGTATTTGTTTGTGTTAAATAACTCATCATTTATGGAGGACAATTAAAGATATATATAACGAACACGGAAATTAATTAAATGTATTATGATTATATTATGCGTGATGATGCACACGTGACTGTATAAATTATTTGTATATAATTATTTGTAATTTGTCTAGAATGTCTTAGATATATATGTTAGACAACAAATATGATGGTGATGATGCATACAAACAAAATCATATTTGGATTGAAGCCAAATAAGGGTATCGGTAATGTCCTCATGGCACCTACTATTATTTATTTGTTTCGCCAAATGTATCTATACAGCCTGTTCTCGTGAAAATAAGCACAATACGGGTATATTTTGAATGTCGCCTGTTAAGCCCATATAGAGCGTATTTGAAAATACTACTCAATATGGTCCCAAACGCGGCGTTCAAAATAAGCCCGCGGCGTATAGTGATAATCTCAATACGAAATAAGCCCATATTTGGAGGGGGTGAACCAGGATATTACCGATTGTGTGGAGAAGAATTACAGATGCGATAATGTGCAATGAAGATAAAAACGGTCTCATTTTATAATTGCGCGAAATAAGCTAATATTATTGGCATTATTTGAAAACTCAAATACGCTCTATTGGGCCTAAACTCAGGTTATTAAAACAGCCCTATATGCGATTATTTCCATGTGAAATTATTATTTTCACGAGAACAGACTGGAAAATAACACGAATAAACCCACTCACAGAACAGTTTATACTGAGGGCTACAATTATAATATTGCTGAATAATAATTAAAATTTGGTAAAAATGTATCATCGAACAAAATATCTGAAGGAAATAAGGACCACGTAATTAAACAACACACCCTCCTGCAAATTGGTTTGTTTTTGGACATAAATATTCACAAAGGTTCATACTGGACTTATTTGATTCTGTAATAAGCTAATATAGAACTTATATACCCGTTATTCCGTTGAATATCGTGGGCCGCAGTTAACACACATTATAAAGACCGTTCATCTGGTAAATTGTGTTGATGAAAAAAGTACATTAAGTATTGTCTATATTTAAATAAGCTCTATACGGGCTTATTTTGAACGGTATCACCATATAACCTTTATCACCACATAACCTTTATCACCATATAACCTTTATCACCACATAACCTTTATCACAATATAACCTTTATCACCATATAACCTTCATCACCACATAACCCTTATCACCATATGACCTTTATCACCATGTGACCTTTATCAGCATATAACCGTTATCAGCATATAACCTAAAAATCATGTAACCTTACAATAATATAACCTTTATCACCATATAACCTTTATCACCATATAACCTTTATATCATATAACCTTTATACCATATAACTTTTATCACCATATATCATTTATCACCATATAACCTTTATCACTATATAACCGTTATCACCATATGACCTTAATCACCATGTGACCTTTATCAGCATATAACCGTTATCACCATATAACCTTTATATCATATAACCTTTATCACCATATAACCTCTATCACCATATGACCTTTATCACCATGTGACTTTATCAGCATATAACCCTTATCACCATATAACCTTGATATCATATAACCTTTATCACCATATAACCTGTATCACCATATAACCTTTATATAACCTTTCCCAATATACATTATTCTTTTCACGATAGCCTGAAATAGAAAAAAATGTTATCTATTTAATTGTTGAGTTTATATTTTAGAAAATAAATAAAAAGAAACAAAACATTATGGGAAAAAATACCACACGAAAACTTTTATTGGGAAAATTATGAACCCAATTTGTAAATAAATGGTCTCATAAACGGTCTAAATGTCTTGTTCTTGTATCACTCGACATGCTTATGGCCAGGACACACACCCATTTATAAAAACAAAAGAAACATAATCCCCCAATTTCCCGATATTTCCAATTCTGATTCGGTCGATATATCATCCAGTTTGAGAATACTCCAAACACATTCTTAACTATATATATATTATTATCCGAACTGTTCCTAAGGAATTACTCGTCAATCAGTAGTTAGTATAGAACGGTTAAGATGGCGATTAATTGGCAAATATCTCACCCTTGTAGAAATTCCAATTCCTCCCAGCTAGATTAGGATTTAAAAACGATTTCTAACCTCCTTCTGTGTTAACATGACTTGGTTGCACTTGATCATCCATATAATTTAAGGAAAATGGAAAGGCGAACACTACCTTATTCCAACAATGTTAGGGTCATCGTAATTGGTAATTTCGTTGTTCAGACATTCTAATTTTAAACTTTTCATAAGGATAAAACAAACATGAGCTATCCACCATTTAGTGACAATAGATGCATTTCATAAGAGAAACATTACATTTAATTGATAATCTATCCAGTCAAAGCATGCTCGATCTCTGTTTCTTGGTCGGGTGTGGGTGTCAAACTTAACACCCCCCGAAACAGACCCAACTTCCTAGAAATGTCATCCGAACCCCATTGGGACGGAATGCTCCAATATGTAGCTGCTGCAAACTTTCTGTCTGTGAGATATTTCCAATCTGGCACCCAAGTCCATTTGATACACTGCATGAAAAGTGGCATTTATGCCTTGCATAAATTAGGAATAAATGAGAATAAATTTCACATTTATTCTAATTTATGCATTGCATAAATTTGGATAAATTCCGAAATATTTTGGAATTTATTCTTGAATTTATGCTTGAATAAACTTCCAAATTTACAGAAAATTTACACAGCATAAATTTCAATAAATTTATGCAGATTTATGCCATGAATAAATTTCGAAAATGTAGATAAATTTCGAAATTTATCTACATTTATGCCATTAATAAATGTGGATGGGCAGTATAAATGTAGATAAATTTATCCACATTTTCAAATTTCTTCGCAGATGAGATTTATTAACATTTAAATGGTCAAGAGATTTGGATGGTCGGTATAAATGTACATAAATTTCGAAATTTATCCTGATAAATTTCGAAATTTCTAAATTTATCCACTTAAATTTCTAAATTTATCCAGATAAATTTCTAAATTTATCCAGATAAATTTCTAAATTTATCCAGATAAATTTCTAAATTTATCCAGATAAATTTCTAAATTTATCCACATAAATTTCAAAATTTATCCAGATAAATTTCTAAATTTATCCAGATAAATTTCAAAATTTATCCAGATAAATTTCTAAATTTATGGACATAAATTTCATAATTTATCCACATAAATTACAAAATTTATCCAGATTAATTTCTAAATTTCGAGATTAATTTCTAAATTTATCCACATAAATTTTTGAAATTTATCCAGATAAATTTCTAAATTTATCCAGATAAATAGCCCACACACCACTCACCCATTGTTGGGATCAGCAATCATTTATCGCATGGTACATGTATGTACAGCTGCTGACAAAGGATAACAATCTCAACTGGTTTCCTATCTGTATGTTTATTAGGCACTGATAAAAGTTGTTTCTGTGACCCTGTTCCGCAATAAGAGCATGCGCATATGCCAAATACCACTAAAGACATATAATATAATACACAAGGGAGGGTAAATTAAATGTGCAATTCATATATGACAGTACAGTTCCCAATATGGTATTTAGTGAAAGGATCAACAGAAGAAAAACTGGTAATTTTAGCAACTACTATAAGTACTATCAATCTTCAGGTCTCCAATTAAACATACAAGTGCGTCAACTTCAATGTAATTACATTGCATTAAATTTTGAAGTAAATTCATTAACATCTGGCGTACTCAAAAGAGTTCTAAAAGACTAAATTTAACATTGTGATGGTAATTCGAAATATACTTTCAACTTTCACTGCCGACTTGCAATTGGTTATGTTAAGTTCTAAATCTTTGGTTGGGGCTATCCTGTGCTACAAGAAGAAGACAAGAACATATATATTAATATCTCTTTAATGTAGTAAATAATATACTTAATGTAGTAAATAATAGACAAGAGATCCCTTTCGCATAGTGAATGACACCAGATCATTAAATACACACACTGCATGACAAATGGAATTTATTCATTGCATAAATCCCGGATAAATGTGCATAAATCTGGATAAATCAGAAATTTATTCACGGAATAAAGGTGCATAAATCCCGAAATTTATGCACATTTATTCACAATTTATTCATGAATAAAGGCCGACATTTATACTCAATTTATTCACTGAATAAACCCACGTTTAATAGTTCTGGAAGAAGTCAGTAGAATTCTGTCTAGGCCGCCAAATATTCGAGGTGGTGACAAATAACACATTTTGAAAAATTGCTCATCGACTCAAATCAAATACTTTTTATCCACATTGCCAGAGAAGTGGTAATTTAGGGTGTTTAAACGGATTGTGTAACTTTATATTATTGTGGCAATTCCCCCCTCTCTCTCTCTCTCTCTCTCTGCCTTTGCCAGTCTGTCTATTTCTGCCCGCTGTCGTCTTTTCGTCAGCTTATTACTGTTCTTCATTTTTCTCTGATATATCGTCTTATGTCGGCCATTTTCTCCAATGGGAATTGCAACTGCATTACATCTACAAAAGAATAACATTTCAATATAAACATTTAATTGAGTTGGATTCTAGATAATTCTTACTGTCCGTTTAAATCTGGCAATAAATGAGGGTAAATTCACATTTATTTATCAGTTTATTCCCATAAGCTTTTTACTCAAAACATTTATTTTAGTGATGATATGAAAGAGTTTCAATATGTTGCACATTAAAGATACGGGATGCCTTGTGGTGGGTATGCTGTCAAAATATTCATATCCGTAAAAACCGCCATAAACAGAAGGAATAGTAAGATATAGACAGACTTTGTTCTTATGTTAATCAGAAATATGGCATAAGCAGTAAGTTATTGTCAACTTTTCCCCTTTCTTATGTAAACAAAAGCATAAAAAGTTACTTTTCAGGGCTTGTATTTAGATCTGGGTATGGTAAACATAAAGAGCGTTATTTCTGTCTGTTATCCTGATATGGAAATAATAAAGAGCGTTCATATTATTTTTGTGTGATTAACCAATATAATTGCGCTGTGTTATATAAACAAAAGCACAACTTCTGTAACACGCACAGTCTCTTCTTTAAGTACACCAGCGTACGTCTTGACGACAATATACGATTTACGCGCTGATTATGTATGGCATATATGAGCGGAACTGTATATATTTTGGTGTTCCTTCTGTTGATGGCGATTTGAACAAATATAAATATGTCTGCAACAAACGCCGTCAGTGCCTTTAAAGTGAAAAATCTGGCATTCCATTTGTTTTATCATATTTCCATTGTTAATACATAGTGTTATATTTAAGCTAGCATAAAAACCAGGCCAACCCCATCAGATATGCACACTTAGAATCAACTGTATTGAGTTGTTATTGAACCAATGCTTGCTTGGTTGATTCATTATGGTTCAACATTATTAACCATAAGTTTAATATAATGGCATTCACACAAATTGCTGTGATTTCTTAGTAACGTGTTTACTTTTGTGAATGTCACATTTCTGTTTGAAATTTTGCTTTTAATTGCTTTAAGGGCGCGTACACATGAAGCTGCAAGAAAATATCTGCAAGAAAATATCAGGTACAATTGTACTCTGATATTTTCTTGCTGCAAAGATTACGCCCGTGAGAAAGCGGCGGGTTAGTTGACGCTGATTGAGCTCAAATTGACTAGTTGGTCGGTTCGGCCCTGGGCCACATCCCACATGCGAGAAGAGCGATGAGCCGCCAACAACACCTTGGGAAATTCTAACTGCACCCCCCTTGAATCAGAATCAGACCAAACAAAGTTTTCCATAATTCAATTTGCACCCCCTTGCACCTCAGTGCTCTTAGGCCTAATATTAGACCATGGTTCGGCCCGGTGTGCGACAATTTTGTAATCTGAACAAGAAAATCGCAAAATTCTACCATCTAGACTAGCCTCAATCATTCCTAGAGTTGGAAATTTCAAACGTGACACCCCACTTAGGTTGGAAAAGTTACATCTGATGATGACAATGTTGACCAAATGTATGACAATATTGTTTTCTTAAATTAACTAGCAGTTTTTGACTTTTGACTGGCCACGGGGGAGGGACCAGGACACAAGCTTTCAAAGTGTTGGAAATTTCCAACCTGTCACCCCCTGAGGTTGGAATGTTTCCAACTGATGACCATTTCAGACCAAAATATTTACCAAAAATAGGAAAATATGCAAATATTGGTCCAAAAACAATTAATTCCCCTAATAAATTTTTGAAAATCAAACTACAAGAACATTTTCAACCTATTGTTGGTGTGAAATTTCCAATTAATGTTTTGTCAGGTATGAAATGTCCAACTGTTGAAAATATTTACCAAAGTTGGGGGGGGGGGGGGGGGGTGAGACACACCCCAAGCCCCCCCCCCGTCGCCACGTCTGTACACACGTATATACATGTATATATAATACATCAGCGGTTCTGACAACCAATTTAAAATGGAAATACGTAGTATGTTGAAACAGACGATACTATTGATGGATCATAACTCGAGTGCTTGAATTGTTACGATCATATCCCTGCGAGATTAGTTAACGGATACCGATGGCCACATATCAAGGTGAACACATATCACCAATTGGCGATAAAATATCAGCGCGCTGCCTTCGTCGGATATTTTCCGGTATTATTTATTTCATTGGTCAAGTAAGTCACATGGGGCATACCTGATATTTTCTTGCTGGCCATGTGTACGCGCCCTATATATGCGGGTATATATGCGGGTAATGACTGTATTAGAGTTCAATCAAGTGATCATTCGTCAATGAGAAAAGTCATATCACCAAGACTATATTTATAGGTGATCATTGTTAGGGTTATAGAAATTAAATATTGTAATCACTCGTCAATGAGAAATAATTTTTTTTAGAATTATCTCAGGTGGTGATTACATTAGGGAATATCAAGTGCATCATGTTTGAATTACTAACATGGATGGGAATTATATATATAACCAGTATGGATAAAAGTCAATCAAGGGATCAATAGTAAATGAGTTCACAAGATATGGTGCGGCTTCAGTTAGATGCAGATATTATGCAGGATTCACCGTGGTTTATAGGCTCAGTAAGCGTTAGCGATGGGCATTACTGTTAAACATTTCACACCCGTAAACACCAGCATAAACAGACAGAAAGTTATATTAAATACAATTTTTTTTCTTATAACAATCCTAAATAGCGCATAAATAGTATGTTATTGTCAAGTTATTAGGCTTTGTTATGCAAACAAAAGCCAAAAACGTTACAGTAATTGGCTTTTATTTACATAACAAAGTGTTAAATTTGAGTGATAGGTAGGCATTAAAAGGTGTATTAAACAATAGTATGAGTGGGAACCGAAAATTATGTCATCCATGACTGCGACAAATCTTTATTTTTCGCGATCACGAATGCGATAAATTTTATATAAATATTTTTTAAATAAAAAATTAGAAGCAAACTCACATTAAAATAATCACTGGAAGATGTGTCGGACACTGGTGGCGATTCAACAGATGCTGCACTGTTATGCTGTCCTTGAGTGCTGACACTGCCGGTTGATGAATGTTGTACATGTACATTAGTAGATGCGTTATAATTCTATATAACCAGTTTCATAAATTCACCCGTGGTCGATGACGTCAATGTTGAATTCTTCATGATATCCGCACACATTATTTTAATTTCCTGTACACAATATAACATTTCTTACAACAACTTTTGTTTATTTTTCATCGGAAATTGTTGATCAGAAGCTCTAGCCTCACAACCATAAAATGAACGGTGTTCTAGCATGCTATTAACACAGATTTGAGATTCCAGACATGTTGGTCTAATTAAATTTACTATCCATGCAACTATCTCTCTCTCTCTACCCAGTGCTAAAATGTAATGGCAGAGCAGCCTTATCAGTGAAATTGACACCGCCTGTAGCATTACATGGCCCCTGGAGTCACTTTGATATATATCATACAAACCACATGTTGGCAATAGAATACTGACCCCCGTATAAACAGGCGGTATAATAGTCCAGGCACATAAGGTTTCACTAGTGTAAAAAATCGGGGAAAACTGATTTTTTCAGGGATCAATAAGAACATGTTTATGAACAACGTGGCAAAAGTCCCCTAAAATCCGAGTTGAGCTTTTTGAGATATCTTGATTTTTCGGAATGGTTCAAATTCTGAAGCATCTCCATCAGGCCATATGGGAATGCAGTCATGTGTAGATCAATTAATTCCAAATTCATAATACATTGACATACATACAAACAATGCTTAGCCGTGAACCATATAAGTTGAATTGAAGTCCCAAAATGGCCGCCAAAATGGCCAAAATAGAATGAAATTTACATTTTATGCATAATTGAATAGCTAGTCCCATAAGAGTGACAACACGCTCGAAATATGTGAGGAAGAATGATTGCAGAGAATAAGAGAAACATTTTATCGGGTATGTGCGAATTATCTCTAATATATATCGCGAGAGATATAGTGAAAAGCAAGGTCTCATAAAATGGTTAAATCTGGACTTTTTGACCGCAAAGAAACGGGAGAATAAGGCAAATGTTTCTGCACTATTTATCTTGAATCGTGTGATATATATGTACACTACACTGTAAAATGAAATTTAATAGCGAAGAATTGATTCTGTGACCTTTCATAGAAGCCGAAATATATGTGCTCATAGCAGTATCACTAATGTGACCGGTCATCGTTTCTTTTGATATATACACCATCAAACCTTTCGAAATACACTGCTATAGAGCAGTATGAGAGATATTCATAGAGTAATGGGTGAATTGTGTAGATTATATTCTCCGTGTCTTAAAATATTAGTAATTTTTGCCTAAGAATAAGTAATAAATCACGAATATTTCGCTGTTATCACAAGAATGCATGGTGGTATACTATGAAAGCAATTTATCAAAACACAAAGGAGTACCATATACTTTCTTTAAAAAAATCTAAACTTGACCAAAATTGCCCACATACTCTGTGACAGAGACTGTCTTTATACCTGGAAATAATATTTGGTTATATTCACCAAGGTCACATATACGCGAAGGGTACTATGTTTTCTGCAACCGCATTACCGTGTGTATCCCTTCTCCCTAATGTTACACATATCTGCTGAACTAACAACCATAACTAGCAACATTGAGTCAATGTTCAACGCTGAAATAACAGCTTTAAACGATGATCACCTGATATTTTGCACAAGTTCATGGGTGGTTTTGGCAAGATATTTTCAAACAACAAAATACGGAAAACTAATATTGTACATTGCGTAATAGCATATTCCAGTTGCAAGTTGCCGACTGAAGTAAGTTGAACAAATTGTTTACCAAGAGACCGGTTTGGAAGCAGCACGAAAATTAGTCGTATATCAAATGTACGATGTGCTGTCTATTTGATCTGGTGTGATGCAGTGCTAATCTTTTGAAGAGGTGGCGGTTTCTTTGCAATATAATAAGAATTGCAACATACGTGTGTGGTTTATTATCATGTACAGTGATGAACAATCCGGAAATGTAACTACTATTTATACCGCAAGGATATGCACTTAAGTTTCTGCGTTCCATTCAATAATTTATCATCACGCCGAACGAAACTACCATACATTGTGTGGCGAAACATTACTTCGTATGTTGCATGCCCGAAATTATTATTTTTGGCCCCGACTGTAAACAGAAAACCCGAAATTTTAAAGACGTAATTCATTGGGTTTGACCTGCGTTGCAATGGCCGATAAATCCTCCACATGGGCCTGTTTTAATGAACTGTGTACCTTTAAAGATATTTAACAACAGACTTGTATATTGTTAATACGTATTTTACCTACTAGGTGGTTATATAATAAGTTGCCATCATTTCGGCTTAGCTTGGTGGTTGCGGCCATTTTGACAGCCATTTCATGACCGCGTTTGTAGTATTCTGATCGTGTCACTATATTCGCTCTCGTACTCATATTTCACATATACTGGTATAACTTAGTAATGCATATGACTAGCTTAGACAAAATAGAATATCAAAATACGACCAGATCGTTGACAACCAGATTCGGTGGTAGGGTTATGTTTTTACAAGTTTTGACAACTTATGATGTGCGTACTCGCTAGTTCTGCCTATTATAGCGACGGGGTGGTGTCTGTGCAGTTTTTAAAATAGATAGCTTGCGCCTATGTTTTGAGAAGCCTGAGAAATCCTACATCGAATACATCAGTTTGTCTTCAAAATCGTCAGTATTTTGGCTCAGTGTTTTATTTCATATCTATATATGCGAAATTCATTCGATATTTCCTTTTGAATGGGTGTCGTTGGTTCGAGAATTGTATATCGAACAATATTGAGTGCTTTTTGTATACGTTTCGGCTGAAAAATTGTTACAACATCCAATTATTTCCATCATTGTGAAAAATATTGTTTTGTTTAATTATATGGAAAAAATGATGAAACTCAGAAAGCTCAAATCGGATTTTAGGGGACTTTTCGTGACGCGTCCGCGATGTTATGGCCAAAATAATATAAAAAAATCAGCTTTCCCCGATTTATTTCCTTACTTTTCCACTTCCATGTCTAATGTGCCTGGACTATAAACAGGTGGCTGTGTTGTAGAATTTTCCGCTGTCCCGTCCCATTCACAGGTGGTCAGTATTATATGCCCCGAATTTAAACATCAAACATTCCTCGTTTCTTTATCACTTGTTTCTTGTAGAAGTCATTGCCTGAGAAACTGGACATGTGTCTATAGAGGTATAACATCTATATCACATTTATCTGTAGGGCGTTTTGTCCGGATACATGATGCGAAAGGTCTTTTTGTGGGTAAACGTTGTCAGCATGTCATTTGACTCAATAGTGTTAAAGTGACATCAAGTGTTTACCACATTGCTACAAATGCTCGCTGGCGACACAATAGCTCTACTGTATTGGGCGCCTTCCCTGCAAATATTTGCCATTCGGAGATATCTCCTCGGTTTCAATGAGATATCGGAAATATTTTCAAGGAGATATCTCATTGATATCTCCATAATGCGAGCAGATATCTGCTTGGATCCAATGAGATTTCTCCTTGGATCCAAACAGATATCTGCTCGGATTATGGAAATATCTGCTTGGATGTATTTCGATCATAGAAATATGTACTGTGGAGAAATCATTAATATTTCATGGCCGCGGTTTTCCAAGGAGGTATCTCCACAATCCAAGCAGCTATCTGCTTGGAATATGGAGGTATCTCCTTGTGTCCAAGGAGATATCTCGTTGAAAACTATTTCAAGGAGATATCTCCATAATCCGAGCAGATATATATTCTTGGATCCAATGAGCAGATATTTGCTTGGATTATGAAGATATCTCCTCGGTTTCAAGGAGATATCTCGTTGGCAATATTTCAAGCAGATATCTCGTAGTTGCGAGGAGATATCTCCTAGGATCCAAGGAGATATCTCCATAATCCAAGCAGATATCTCCTTGGATCCAAGGAGATATCTCCATAATGGACCATATTCCAAGCAGATATCTGCTAAGAATTGCAAATCCAAGGAGATATCTCATCAAAACAGAGGAGATATCTCCGAATTACCAAGAGATATCTCCGAAAACGAATATTTGCAGGGATGACGCCCAATACTACTGACCTCCGGCACTGTTTAGTATTTAATATGTATAAATGCATGCATAAATTCAGGGTCCTAAATTTATGCAACATTTATGCGAGATTTATAAATATAAATCAGAGATTTATATTTTTGTATAAATGCGAATTTAATATGTATAAATCCATGCATAAATTCAGGGTCCTAAATTTATGCAACATTTAAATTTTATAAATCTCGCTTTTCATGCAGTGACATATATGTACAGAACGGCAGGAGTGTTAGAGCGGCCAGATATAATAAGAGGCACAGCCTCAAGTTATATCCTTCCGCAATGGCACAATTGAGGGGGACCACCCCCTTTTCGTACGCCGGATTCCGGGCTTAATATAGAGTATTCCGGATGCCGAGTGTCAGTACGCCGGATGCCGAAACCTGTATATTTCGGATGCCACCCTCTGTTATGGAGTATTCCAGATGCCACCCACCATTTTAGGCCGGATGCCGGATGCCAGAGGGGGTGGGTGCCCCCCCCCCCACAATTGCCATATTAACAAACTCATTAATACACGCATCGCGCTGTTTATTACACGGCACCAGTTCTAGAATCCGTATATTAAACAATACACACAAGGTTTATTTAGGCACACACAGGCATTGTTTTGTCATGTTTGATGATGCTTGTATTGTATAGTTCCGGTTTCATGGTTGAGGCGAATGTCATTTATCATCAACGAGATGACCTGACTACATAATTAAGAATAAAATAATCAAGACATGCAGAAACATAATCCCCTTACTGTGTGTGGCAAGCATGATTGTCTCACAAACAGATTCGTACTTGTCAATTTTGCGAAAAGGTTTTTGGACTGTCCTAAAAATAGTTATGCTATTAAACAAATAGCGATTATGCCACTCAACAAACATTACTTGTTTACCGTAGGCATCCGCCCCTAATGTCTCTACCGTGCATGAAAAATAATGCATTTTGTATTCCTGTTAAATTGTGAAATACTGCAGTAATTGCTCATATACATGTGGAGTATGAACAAGGTAAGTTTTCTTCATTGATATGCGCAGTTTATCATTATCTCCCTTGGTGAAACAGGAAGCGCGGCGAAAATAAAATAGTTGGTGAATAAAGTGGCAGAATAATAACATGATTCACTCGGCCGAACAATATTCACCATGACCTTGTAAGTCAGTGCATTCTCTTATATATGCGAGGATCCCTGAGAGACCGCATATATGAGGCCCCCACCCCCTTTTTCGTACGCCGTATTCCATGCCCTGTTATGAGGTACGCCGTATTCCATCCCCTTTGTTAGGAAGTATTCGGTATTCCAAAAATACCGGTATTCGTACGCCGGCCTTCCAAAAAATGAAGTTTTCATATATTTTTATGTATTCCATATGGCTGTTAACTGGTATTCCGTATTCCACCCTCTGTGTTAAGTGGTATTCCGTATTCCATGGGAGGTGGTGCGGCCGGGGGGCCTCATATATGAGAGCAATCACTGGCATAGAATATGTAATGCAGCACCAGCGCATCTCCCGTCATTAAAGGGTTAAACCCGCTGGATATTGTAATGATAACAGGTGAAATAGGCTCATTAAATCATGTAATCTTGAGGTAGACATTCATATGATGTGAAATTCATGGTTTTACCGAACAGGTACAAGTCTGTTTGTACCTACACCAGCTAGGATATTTGAACAACGAGCATGTCCGTATCCAAATATCCTAGCTGGTTTATGTACAGGTAGACTTGGACTAGTACTGGCTAAGAAATTTGTAACATGTATTTTGTTATCTTCAAACAGTTCCTAGGTTTTGAGCTAATGGTATTCTCGTTTGGTACAAACTAAGTAAGCAGTGGTCATATGGCTTCCACCTCAAAATTCTTCTGATTTTTAGCACAGAAAAATGGTTCTTATTTATCCATCTATAACTGGAACTTTGAAACAAAATTAAGAGTGTTCCAAAAAGAATGACACTACATAAGTGCTGAAATTTGGCGCCTTATGTTTCAATGTTAATTTGCACAGTGCATAATCATGCATGTTGCCACATCTGAGTTCTAAATTTTAAAATTTTAAAACCATTATAAATTAGGTGAATGGAATTTAGACACAATTTATTCTAAATTTATGCCATGACTAAATTTAGAAAAATGAGGATAAATTTCGAAATTTATTAAGATAAATGTCGAAATTTATCCATATTTAAAAAACATTTCATGATATAAATGTAGTTGAAATTTTCTAACATTGATGTCAGATCAATTTGGATGGTCAGTTAAATGTAGATAAATGGAAGTTTATCCACATAAATTTTGAAATTTATCCACATAAATTTAGAAATTTATCCACATAAATTTAGAAATTTATCCACATAAATTTTGAAATTTATTCAAATAAACTGAAATTTATCCCCATTTGCTTAATTTATGTCATAAAGAGCGTTTATATCTCGAATTCGCAGAATTCTGAAACATATGTAAGACGATCCCAAAGTTATGACACTATGAAAGTGTTGAAATGTTGTCCCTTGGATTTCAACATTCATGTAAAATTTATGCAGTGCATAAATTGTGTTAAACTCCAGAATCATGCCAGATCTATTTTGTTCGAAATCTGGAATTTCAAATTTAGGGAGAATTTATTCGCATTTATTCACTTTGTGAGGAAGAATAAATGTGAAATTTATGCATATGCCTAAATTTGAAATTTAGGATAAATTTATGCCGTTGTAAATTGTGTACATGGAATTTAGGCATAATTTATTTTTTTGTAAATTCCACTTTTCATGCAGTGATAGGGCTTCATTCCAACAAAATAATGACCTAAAGTACATGAAGGAACTTATTTGACTTTTGTTCAACAGAAAAAAATCACACAAAAATCAGAAAAGTCTCAATTTTGATGTCTCACCCTCACAATCGTTGACAAACATTTTCGTAACAGACCAAATATAGGTTGAAATATTTCTGATGATGATATTTTCCTGGGGGGAGGGGTGAGGGCAACTTTTGTCAAATGTTTTAACAGTCGGAAAATTTCATGACTGAGACATAAAATTGAAACTATAAGCCTAGAATTCTGATTCGGATCATCTTAACAATCTATGAGTATGTATGCTTCAGAGTACGTAGCATGCGACTTCAGAACATCTAACGACCAGTGATAGTTTAAAGGTACTCAATCCGATCAGAAGCTCCTAAATTACTATTTCTTTGGCTTCGGTGTAAAAAATATTTGATTCGAGTCGAGGAACCCACCCATCAAAGATCAGAGTGATCAGATAATCGATTTTTGAAGTTTGTTATTTCTCGAATGAGTAATAATATGTAGCCAGGGAACACGTGGTCAAACGGAGGGTCTCTGACAAATTTGCAGATGAAGATGGATAACTCTAAAATCAAGTGGTAATACGGTCAAATTTCGTGATACTTTAAAGTGATAATACGACCAGATTTTGTTGAACAAAATGTTGATAAAAAAAAGTTTTTGAGAAATATTAGACCATAGTTGACAGTGGTTAGTATTATTTTGTTGCACTAAATCGATTCTGATAACTAAAGCGTATTTTGTTGTTGTTGTATCTTGATGGTATGGGGACCGTCTGATCGGATTGAGTACATTTAAGAATGCATGAGGATTTTGTTATCGGAGTGTGATGTATGTTTCAGAACACAAAACGTCCAATGTCAGAATATCTGGCATTCGATTGCAAATAATCTAGCGATGTATCAGTTTCAGAACACTAGGGCCGGATTCGTCATATCAGGTTTAAACCTGGTCTGCGCAAACCGCTAGGTTTAAACCGCTGTTTAAAACTGGTCCAGCCAGGTCAGCGGTTTAGTAGTAGTGGCTCTGCATCGGCGAGATAATTAATCGTACTTTCCTAATGCACACCCTCGCGTTTTATGGATTGCGAAAATCAATAATTACGACAGCGAGCATATTTTGTTTGGAAATTTATAAGCGAGAAGCACTCGCACCTATAAAGTGTGTGGGATTTTTGTCAATTTCGATATAAATTTTTGCATTTTATCAGCTTAAACCGGCAACTAAACATATAGTTCGACGGTCCAGCTAAACCAAGTTACCGAGGATAAACCTTAGATGACGAATCCGTCTTTTCTCGATCGCGGTTTAGAATTGTCAAATAATCAGATCAAAGGGTGGAGCTGTAAATCACCCCGAGTGAGGGCGTGTCTAAGTGGCGACTGCCGACTGGTGTTATCATCTAATATATTTCTTTATTAAAAGCCGTCCCTCTGCATGGTTGCCCACTTCCGACAGTTCAGATGCCGCTTCTGGTGTGCACTCATAAGCAAATTGCCTTTACTTAACTGACCTCTTGGTCCATGATTGACTCGATTTTGGAGCTTTTATTCAGCATCAAAGGGCATGTGGGCCCCTTCGTGCGATAGGAGCCTGCGAAAACTTTGCGCACATTTCATCATTTGAGCATTTTAATTAAAAAAAATGTTATTAAATTTAAAACAAACAAACATTTATTTTAATTTTAAATTAAGTTTCGTGATAGATTCAACTCCTTACTCAATTTAACAATTTCATCTTTTTAAAAACTATTTCTTATTTTTAAATCAAAATTTTGAAAACCTAACGCCATTATAGCATCCGCTTGGTTGCCTCGAGTCACCACTCCTAATTTGGTTGAACTCGGTCCAGGGGTATGGGCGAAAAGTTGCGAACAGACAAACGGACATACAGATAGACAGCTCCTATACCCTTTACTGTATATAGATACTAGCAGATTAGCCCGCCATTGGCGGGATTGGTCCCATGGCTTTGATCGATCCATTAATTTTTGTTTTTCAAGGTAACCCCGAACAGGCACGCCGACAGCATGCTATCATATAACCCGACTAAATATTCCCCGTCCCCAGTTGACCATACATAACAAATCTCACGTCGATGTCACCGCTGACGACCGAAATACCGCCCAAGGTCATTTTGGGTACCCGTTTCAAGGTCAAGGTCACCCCAGGCGGACAAACTGACCCGCCGAAAATCTCCCCCGTCCCGTGGAAGCCCTAAGTACGAAATTAGATATCCCCAGTTTCCAAAAGATATCAGGTAGAACTGGTCAAATATGGACCCTGGTGTCCAATATGTAGCAGCTCAGAAAACACTCGCATGGGCCCTTAAGTTTATTAACATAGGATTTCCAATTCAAATCGATTTATGTCGATAAGACTCTTATTTTTCAAAATTTTAAGCTGAGACTTCGTGTGTCTGCGTGTAATACTTATATATTCTTAAAATGACAGAGTCCAACACGTAATTATGCTTTAGATGGAAGAAATTAATTTTTTTCGATGCTAAATTTTAACATAGGATTTCCCATTCAAATCGATTTATGTCGATAAAACTCTTATTTTTCAAAATTTTAAGCTGATACTTGGTGTGTCTGGGTGTAATACTTATATATTCTTAAAATTACAGAGTCCAACACGTACTTATGTTTTAGATGGAAGAAATTAATTTGTTTCGATGCTAAATTTCGAGCGATAACGTTGCGTTGATATTGTATACAAACGTTCATTACTTATCACGCGATTAACCAATCAATCCCTATTGCGGTGGCAGTTGAAGGGTGAAGGGGTGGTCGCACGGGCTCGCGAATAGTCCGATGACACTTCCCGATATTTTTGCCTTAGATAGGAAGATTGGGCTCAATCGGTCGAGCCGTTTTCGAGTCTATAAAGGACACACACATATATATATATACGGAGTTATCAAAATATATAGTAGATACAGGTAAATACACCGAATTGTGTCTTTGCGGGTAAAGCATCTTGCAGAAAATTTTTCACAAATGATGAATAGAGCGCGAAACTTGTGTTGAGAGACATGCCCTTTGTCAGATTGACATAACCCAGAATGGGATCGTATTAATGGCCCATGGGCGATACTTGTTTCTCAGTGAATAAATCCAATGAGCGTGCACGTGTTCGCGACAATTTGTGGCGTGTCAATAACTATTATATTGGCCTGTCTTTTGGTCCGATTGGTAAGAAGGTAGTTTGACTGCATGCTCATATCATCGAATCGAGTTGTCAATTAGCTGGCAACTGAACGACAAAAACATCCCCTTTGACCTGGTTTGAATGTAGGGTTAAACCAGGTTTAAACTCTGAGGTTTTAACCAGACATTACGAATCTGGCACCAGCTGGGTTTATATATAGTCCATATAGTTTATAACGAGCGACACTCAATGCGAGTTTATCTTGATGCTAGATCGGATAGACATCACCACACCATAGGATTATCCAAATCAAGGAGATCATACCTTACATGAGTTCAAATTAGCTATAGGCAGCACCGATAATAACAATAGGGAACCTTACATATAACAATATTATCATTAATCACGCCCATCGCAAGTTCATCACTGTAGGCTAAGACTTGGGTGTAGTTTACTTAATCAAGATTTGTGCCAAAATCACCTAAGATCAAATCCTTTATGTGCATGTGGAACGGAAGAAACGGCGTCACATTTTCTATTCCATTGTCCGGTATACCGGAAACAACGAAAGGAATGCTTCTCTGGAACATTTAAAATTTGGCTCTCGAGTCTGCACTTAAAGAGGCAACCACAAAAACATTAAGTGAAAACATATCTACCTTTAAAATAGTTCAGAAATGTATAACTATGGCAGAACGTTTTTCCAACTAACATTATGAAGCAGCAGCCATTAATGACATGACAAGCGACATCGAAGTACTAAGTGCATTAATTACATATATTGCTCTCATTGATCTCATTCAATCCAAATTTACCCATGAAAAATTAACGTATAAATTCCCTGCCTCTAAGACGCACAACTGAGTCAAATTGAGATATGGTCACTCGTGGAGACGGCAAATATAAGCCTAAATATAAGCCGAACCCACTTCCTCATCTCACACAAGGAACACAATAGTATATGCTATTGTATTATACATGATGTGGTTTGAATGGAATAAAATATTATTAAACTAAGGAGATTAGACAGCGCTCAAAGATTGACCAGACTGAGTGTGGGGTTTACATGTCCGTGATGAATTGTTATCTGCGAAGAAAAATCAAAGCAGCGCTACCCATTAAAATGAATGCGCAGAGCTGATATATTTAATCGTAGTAACCAGATCAACTATTGGGTGATCACAAACATATCTAATTATTGACAGAGAGTTATAGTTATGCCGTTGGAGCCGTGTTGCGAATTATTTTAGTCTAAGGTTTTCATAAATCCCCAATACGCAAACATACGTATAGCAGAATTATCAGATATAAAAGGATCATCTCTAGTAACATAGCCGTAACATAAATCCAACAAAATTCTTCAGTTGCGTGTTTTCGATTTTTCATGTCGAACCAAACCTCCTGGACTTATTGACTACAGTTATTCATCTTTTGAGGAAAATATATGCACTGGATAAACACCTATGCATATACATATTTAAATAACCATTATTAACATGTGCCTTTTGGGTAGTATACTGAAAGTTTGCACCCAAATTCCCAGTCATCAAGTTGCCTATCTCTCAGGTAAACAGGTGCTTGTTGTGAATTGATTTATATTAACAAAATTTGGTTAACTACCAGTAGGTCTTCAAATATTATGAACTTATGGCTAAGTTACTTTTTACTGTTCATTTCTGCACGAAGTGAATTTTGGAGAAAACAATCTTGTGATTCCTGTTTTCAAGGCATGCTACTATTTCTTGCTCTATAATAAGAGTATATATAGTCCTAAAAGAGACTCGTGATAATTCATGTACGTTTGGTTATCGTTTCTCCAATACTAGTTTTAGTGTCACTTCCATGGGTTCAATATAGCCTGATAGATATTGAAGATTTTATTTTTCCATTTACCATCAAACTCACTCAAACAACCATTGAAACAAATATCATAGAGATAATGGGAATCGATATCTCTCGCATCCACTTCATTATGTACATGGTTTCGCATTGATTGAAACCTGTTTTGCAACAATACAATACGCAGAGTAAACAACGCAGTCAATATCAGTATTACACAAACAATATCAGTATTACACAAACAATATCAGTATTGCACAAACAATATCAGTATTGCACAAACAATATCACTATTACACAAACAATATCAGTATTACACAAACAATATTAGTATAACACAAACAATATCAGTATTACACAAACAATATCAGTATTACGCAAACAATATCAGTATTACACAAACAAACAATATCAGTATTACACAAACAATATCAGTATTACACAAACAGTCAATATCAGTATTACACAAACAATATGAGTATTACACAAACGATATCAGTATTACACACACAAACAATATCAGTATTACACAAACAATATCAGTATTACACAAACAATATCAGTATTACACAAACAATATCAGTATTACACAAACAGTCAATATCAGTATTACACAAACAATATCAGTATTACACAAACAATATCAGTATTACACAAACAATATTAGTATAACACAAACAATATCAGTATTACAGAGACAATATCAGTATTACGCAAACAATATCAGTATTACACAAACAATATCAGTATTACACAAACAATATCAGTATTACACAAACAGTCAATATCAGTATTACACAAACAATATCAGTATTACACAAACAATATGAGTATTACACAAACAATATGAGTATTACACAAACAATATCAGTATTACACAAACAGTCAATATCAGTATTACACAAACAATATCAGTATTACACTAACAATATCAGTATTACACAAACAATATTAGTATAACACAAACAATATCAGTATTACACAAACAATATCAGTATTACGCAAACAATATCAGTATTACACAAACAATATCAGTATTACACAAACAATATCAGTATTACACAAACAGTCAATATCAGTATTACACAAACAATATCAGTATTACACAAACAATATCAGTATTACACAAACAATATCAGTATTACACAAACAATATCAGTATTACACAAACAGTCAATATCAGTATTACACAAACAACATCAGTATTACACAAACAATATCAGTATTACACAAACAGTCAATATCAGTATTACACAAACAATATCAGTATTACACAAACAATATCAGTATTGCACAAACAATATCAGTATTACACCAACAATATCAGTATTACACAAACAGTCAATATCAGTATTACACAAACAGTCAATATCAGTATTACACAAACAATATCAGTATTGCACAAACAATATCACTATTACACAAACAATATCAGTATTACACAAACAATATCACTATTACACAAACAATATCAGTATTACATAAACAATATCAGTATTACACAAACAATATCAGTATTACACCAACAATATCACTATTACACAAACAGTCAATATCAGTATTACACAAACAGTCAATATCAGTATTACACAAACAATATCAGTATTACACAAACAATATGAGTATTACACAAACAATATGAGTATTACACAAACAATATCAGTATTACACAAACAGTCAATATCAGTATTACACAAACAATATCAGTATTACACAAACAATATCAGTATTACACAAACAATATCAGTATTACACAAACAATATCACTATTACACAAACAATATCAGTATTACATAAACAATATCAGTATTACACAAACAATATCAGTATTACACCAACAATATCACTATTACACAAACAGTCAATATCAGTATTACACAAACAGTCAATATCAGTATTACACAAACAATATCAGTATTACACAAACAATATCATTATTACACAAACAATATCAGTATTACACAAACAATATCAGTATTACACAAACAATATCACTATTACACAAACAATATCAGTATTACATAAACAATATCAGTATTACACAAACAATATCAGTATTACACAAACAATATCAGTATTACACAAACAGTCAATATCAGTATTACACAAACAGTCAATATCAGTATTACACAAACAATATCAGTATTGCACAAACCATATCACTATTACACAAACAATATCAGTATTACACAAACAATATCAGTATTACACAAACAATATCAGTATTACACAAACAGTCAATATCAGTATTACACAAACAATATCAGTATTACACAAACAATATCAGTATTACACAAACAATATCAGTATTACACAAACAATATCAGTATTACACAAACAATATCAGTATTACATAAACAATATCAGTATTACACAAACAATATCAGTATTACACAAACAATATCAGTATTACACAAACAATATCAGTATTACACAGTCAATATCAGTATTACACAAACAATATCAGTATTACACAAACAATATCAGTATTACACAAACAGTCAATATCAGTATTACACAAACAATATCAGTATTACACAAACAATATCAGTATTGCACAAACAATATCAGTATTACACCAACAATATCAGTATTACACAAACAATATCAGTATTGCACAAACAATATTAGTATTACACCAACAATATCTGTATTGCACAAACAATATCACTATTACACAAACAATTTCAGTATTACACAAACAATATCAGTATTACACAAACAGTCAATATCAGTATTACACAAACAATATCAGTATTACACAAACAATATCAGTATTACACAAACAATATCAGTATTACACCAACAATATCAGTATTACATAAACAATATCAGTATTACACAAACAATATCAGTATTACATAAACAATATCAGTATTACACCAACAATATCAGTATTACATAAACAATATCAGTATTACACAAAC
The DNA here is from genome assembly GCA_032622095.1 of Siphonodentalium dalli. Classification (NCBI taxonomy): domain Eukaryota; kingdom Metazoa; phylum Mollusca; class Scaphopoda; order Gadilida; family Siphonodentaliidae; genus Siphonodentalium; species Siphonodentalium dalli. The sequence goes on from CP136068.1 coordinate 75,752,486, forward strand.
AATATCAGTATTACACAAACAATATCAATATTACACCAACAATATCAGTATTACATAAACAATATCAGTATTACACAAACAATATCAGTTTTACACAAACAATATCAGTATTACACAAACAATATCAGTATTTCACAAACAATATCAGTATTACACAAACAATATCAGTATTACACAAACAATATCAGTATTACACAAACAATATCAATATTAGACAAACTATCAGTATTGCACAAACAATATCAGTATTACACAAACAATATCAGTATTACACAAACAATATCAGTATTACACAAACATTATTACACAAACAATATCAGTATTACACAAACAGTGTCTTGGTTGAATCGTTAAGACAACGTCAATACCTGTATATGTTGGATTAACTGCTGATGATACATTTGTACTTCTGCAATTTCTGAAAACTCTTTAAAGATCAAGATATCTGACATCAGTTCCAACATTTTGGATGGACGAATCTTCGCTTGTGCCATTAATAGCGCGCGCCGCGTGTATAATGTTCTGCAATTTTTTGATAGCCGTGTCCCGTGGGCATTTTATTTATAGATAATTGGTGTTTTTTCCGGTTTAAAAGTCGAACTGCGCGAACAGGAGGCCGAGTCCGGTAAAAGGTGTAGTTGGGAATTTCAATTTCGTTTATTGTCCTTTACATTATTATACCAATAATGTTGATTTTTGGTTTGTGACAAGCTATGTCAATTACCAATAAAAGAAATTTAAAAGATAATTTGTAAGTCTTATATTTCAACTTTTATAGACATTTTTCGTTCTGCAGTCCGCTGATGGTTGTGGTCGGAGACGGCCGAGTCGGCCACCGGTTCGTTAATTAGGTGCTGGTTGTTATTGTTATTTTAACGGAATTCTGAGTTGGTCATTTTCAAAACCAATATATTTTATTTTCTATAATTACAATCATGGGTATATAATATATGATCTTGAGCGCGTTACAATTTCTGACTATGGGTTTCTTGTCAATAGTGCCAGTGTGTTTGCAATAAACATGGGATCCACGGGCACTCCAGTTTCTTGTCGAGTAGCCACAAGCAGCCACCCATAGCTGACAAAAATTGGGATAATTTCTGCGGCAACTCGAATAATGTTGAAAATGAGGTAACATGCTTGTCTAAAGCACAGCATGATTGCGTTGATGTCAATGAATCATAATCACGTACATCGTGCATGATCACTCCTGTGGTCACAAAGTATGACATGGTTGATGTTATGTTATGAAAATAAACGACATCATTATAGAATATTTATATTATTTTTGTTTCCTAGCGCGAAATTTCAGATTGCAAGTGAACAGGAATGGACCTTTCCATGCATTATATTGATTAGTGGGAGGAGCTTACAGTTGCTAGGAGACACATTGTATGGAGAAATAGTTTAATTAGTTGTACGTTGACACACGACAGCATACCTTATTTTGGTCTTAATTTATTAAAATTGTGACTATTGAACGTAAAATGAAAAACTATGTGTTATAATCATGGATCAATTTGCAACATCTTTTTACAAATGAAAAAATCAGTACATTGTGCTTTTACGACAAGAAAGTTGATCGAAGGGAATTTAACACTGAAAAATAATTCTTAATGCAGCAAGCGACCGGCTCAGTTGCTGACGTCCGTTCATCGAGATTCTGTTTTGTAGTAAGAAATTTCGCGGCATGGATGCGTTCTGGGCCGTATTATAGTTGCTTATGTCAGTACTGTTGTTCGGCCCACGGGGAAAATTTATGAATCCATATGGAGACCATGCTCATGAACCAGTATATGGTCTGATCTTCAGAAGAAAGTTGTTAGACCCCTTCATGTCCGGGCCGGATGGTCTGATGACGTTAAAGAGATGGCCACCATACTTAATTCATTAACTTAAATATTGCTGGAGTTTATGATACGACAATCATTTTGTACCCTGCATGATGTGTCACCGTGTTATATAGATAATATATAGATAATACTGTCCTTTGGAACAAAGATTGCGCCAAAAATGGCGACTGTAAGTGTGACAATTGATGGTGTTTTATACAATTGTTTGGAACTTGGCCGTCTGTCTTCTCCAAATACATTTTATATAAGAAAGCAGTGTACATTTTCACCAAGATATACTTCTTTATTTCTAACTATTTCTTCAAAGGAAATTAGCACTAATTCACGATGGAAGTGAGTGGGATCATTAAATAAGGATATACCGGATATGAAATGAGCATTTCACTGATATAAAATTTATGAAACAAGTCTTTGTTGAGCCTTTGGCACGAAAAAACGTAAAACTCGAGAAGAGTTTAATAAATTTCACATGAGAGGTAAATACTACGTTGATATGGCAGAAATTGGTTAAACTAAAGGAATTCAGGTTCAATGCAGCACGGACTTGAGACGACTCACGACGATATGAAGCGAATGCTTCTAGCCGCATATAAAACATAGTTCTGTGGTTCGAGCCTAGTTACTGTTTTCCCAAAACATGTTATTGGAATTTCCCATACCAAATAATTGTATAAGGAATTTTTTCTAAGTATACATGTTTGCTTAGAGCTGTAAGACCCAGCTATCCCATCGCCATGGCAACTGTTACAACATTATTCCATTCTTCAATTTTGTTGACTTCCAAGTACAATCCCCGGTGATTTTCAACGTGCTAGGAATGTTATCGGGATGAATGTTGAAACACAACAGAGATGTTTTAATTCGATACTACATGCAGCACAACGCGGATTTATTTTCACTCGGACTCAGATTGTGAATCTATTACACCAAGGTAGCGTCACTAAATTCATCCTCTGGGAACCTCACTCTGCACAGCATTTGAACGTAGATTTGTACAGGGCTTTTAGTCTCTTGTTTTTTGCCAAAGAATTTTACGCGAACATCGAATTTTCCGCCTTGTTCGAACGTTTTCATTGAACAAAATATAAATTATTGAATTTTAGGCAAGCGATTAAATTATTCTTATCGTTTCTGACAAATTGTTAATATTATGGTTAGTTTCTCAAATTATGAATGTTTGGATACAGCGTAGATTTGGTCATACCAGATATTTTTTTCAGGATCGTTTCTGTGTCACTAAATGCGGGCGTATTTTGAAATAGTTCTACTTATGAATTTGACATAGAACAATTATATGACAAATACTCGCAAAGACGCTTTGACAAATTGACCAATCAAATTAACGGCAGGTTCATATTTTTATGTCGATCTGACAATAGAATGCTAACTTCTCCCGACAAACATTTTCTTCCAGGACTTAGCAGCCAGCTTGGTTGGGCCACACAAACAGTTCTCGCTCGTCAGATATGTCAGGTGGACCGACATCTGCAACGGAATTATAAACTGTTATTTACACAAGGCCATAGAGAAATGGAGAGTAATTTATTTAACGTAATTTTCGAAACTAATTGATTACTCTATTTATTACACCTCTGCATCAATTTGGTTCGCCAAATATGATTGAAACACCCATAACTAATACGTGAAATTCGCTGTGCGGAGAAAGATCAACCATAGAAAATTCATGCAGTCCAGATCAGTAAGAGAGGAAACGTCAATGACGTCACGAGAAATGGTATAATTCACTAGTGACATTACCATTTTAATTAACGGCGTTTTCATAATAATAAAGTACTTTGTATGGAACACCTATGTATATATTGCATATTTGTATAAAAACATGGGATTGTAGACCATTTTGTCTTTCTCAACAACCCAATTTGAAAATAGCAAACAGGAAATGCGTACAACGTCAATTGACTTATTCGCACAAATAATTACACGCTGCGACGACTTTCGTAATGACTAGTTAGTGGACCATGAGCCAACATTTAAACCATAGGTCTCCCCTCTGCGGAAGTTTGAAGGCCCATTTTTTTATGATAGAGCATAACATTCTGCAAATTTTGAAGCATATTTGCAATCTGAGAAGTGAAATATTTTTCCCCAAGAAAACTACGATCAGAAGTTGGAAAATTTTATTTTTTATTTTATTTTCAGTGGAGATTTCAAAATAATGAATATGCCTTTTTGCACGAATTCCAAGACTTCTCATTATATATGTGATGCTGTCCATATTGATGTAGGTAGAAAGCTAAATACCAACAAAAGGTTTAAAATTCAAGTGAACGGAAAATAAATACTCACAAAAGATTTGGGTACCTGTTTTCAAAGGGAAAATACCCAACAATGCGACAATTGCCAGATGGGAAACAAACATAATTGATTTAGATATATTTATTGTAAAACAAGTTACAAGGAATTGGGGCACAATTTATAACAACTTAAGTTGGCACTCTCCTGACAATATTTACAAAAATGTTCAAACTAGATGAATGTTATATTAAGAATATTGATTAGTGGATTGTGATTACGGTCCAGAGATCCTCTCGTATAGATATCATGCCGTGCCGTGCCGCGAGTATATATCATACCATGTCATGCCATGCCGTAGCGTGAGTTGTTACGACTGTTTTTCGTTAATTGAAACGTTTGCATTCTGAAATATATTTATGAACAATGTAAAAGAGTAGTTGGTTTCGATGCTGTGGAATGTTTGGGGTGCCCCCGAGGAAATGGTTTACGTCTAGTTTACTCATCTAGTCTGTCATATTTATTTCTTTGCGGTCGGAATAATGAATATTCGAAACAGAAGTATAAGGCATCCTCGATCAGTGTGTCACAATTACACATTGAGCTTTCAGCTATACGATTATCATACATATCCAAGCGAAGTTCACTGCAACGGTTGCGAATTATGAAGCCACAATGAATCACCGTTGTGGCAATTTATACAAGCTCAACGTCTTCAATTAAGCGGCAAGTCGCGTTGGCTCCAATAAGCGTAGAATACCGGAGTGTGACTTCCCAGAGCTACAACATCATTGACAACTAAGGTCACTCATGCCAAATGGAGTTATCCGCTCCGAGCATGCGCAGAAAAAATCGCCACTTCCGTCCATTCCAACTCCTGTCCACAGAGCGAGGACGTAAAATTTTCCCCCGCCCTCCCACCCTACGGTGGCCAGGCCATCGGTTCTATCGGTCGTCCTACCCCGGCGGCCGCGCACGGTTGCGTGTTCCATTCTTGTCGCTGGTGGCTCGCCGCCACGCGCGGCGTTCATAACTCCCCTCGTTACCCCGTGGTACTCATCGCCTCGGCGCGTCTCTTCTCGGTTCGTGGCTCTTCACCGTCACCCCCTCTGGTGCTACCCCATCGCGACTGGTGCATCTTTCCTGCCGCCCCCCCTCCCCTCCGCTTCCGCTTTCCTCCCTGCCATGCTTCATCCGACGCGGATGCTTCTCCTCCGTTTCTGCGCCGCTTGTTTCTGATTCACCACCGCGTCCGCCTCAATCGCCGCTTCCACCTCTCCCGCCGCCTATACGTCACAGCCGTTCATGCCCCAACCGCTGTCTCTACCCTACCCACCGCTCACACCACTCCCGCCGCCAAATTGTTTTTGTTTTTGGTTTGTTTTTGCTTCACCCCTTGCCTCTCCCCCGCTGTTTCTGTTTTAACCTGCTTCACCTTCGAGTCGCCGCTCAGGCTTCAGCCGCTGCTCTGGCCACCCACGCCGCCAACGCGTCACACGCTGGTTCTGTCTGGACCCACATTATTCGGCATCTGCTGCTCGTGCCGCATCACGTCGAGCTCTTCGATCCATGCTATCCGTGGACTGGGCCGTCACACCACCAGCATTGCTGATCGAGCCGCCTCCCATCGAGCTCTTCGTTGTATCACCCGCTGCTTGTATCATCCGCTGCTTGTATCACCCGCTGCTTGTATCACCCGCTGCTTGTATCACCCGCTGCTTGCATCACCCGCTGCTTGTATCACCCGCTGCTTGTATCACCCGCTGCTCTGGTATCACCCGCTGCTCCTGTATCGCCCGCTGCTCCTGTATCACCCGCTGCTCTTGTATCTCCCGCTGGCACTGCTTCACCCGCTACTCACGGTTCGCCGCGGTTCCCGCTTCGCTCGCTGTTCCCACTTCGCCCGTCGCTTCCGCTTCGCCCGTCGCTTCCGCTTCGCCCGCCGCTTACGGTACTTCCGCCGATTACGCTCCTTCCGTCGCTTACGCTCCACCCGCCACCGCTTACGCTCCACCGCCGCTTACGCTCTACCCGCCGCTTACGCTCCACCCGCCGCTTACGACCCGCCCGTCGCTTCCCATTACCCCCGCATGCGCTTCCCCAGCCGTGTCTCACCCGCCCGCTGCCTCTGCCTCGCATACCGCTTATCCATCCCCGCCGCTCCTGCCCCTCCCGCTCCCTCGCCTCTTCCGTCGTATCTGGTCTTCTCCGAGTTTCTCTTCGCGTGCTACTTCTGCCTCGCCTTCCGCTTCTGTCCCATCCGCCGGTTCCGCCATTCCGCCGCTCTCACCCCACCCGTGGCCACGGTTCACCGCTACTCATGCCTCACCGCCTCTTCCGCTCCATATCGCGCTTATGCCTGGGTCGGCGTTCCACCGGCATCTGCCACTCGAGCCGTCTCCCATCGAGTTCATTTCATCCCGCACCCGATGTGTTGGCCACGCCATCAGCATCTGCTGCTCGAGCCGAACCTCCATCGAGCTCATCTCATCCCGCACCCGCTGTGCTTGGGCCGACACACCACCAGCATATGCTGCTCGAGCGGTACCCATCGAGCTCATTTAATTCTCTGCTTCACCCGCTGCTTCTCATTACCACCGCTACCGCTTACCCGCCGCTAACGCCTCAACCGCTGAGTATCCCCATTGCCGCTAACGCCTCTCCTCCCCTTTTTGCCTCTACCGCCGCCTCCGCTTCCCTGTCGCTTCCTGCTCCTTCCGCTGATTCGGATTATCCGCCGCTCATGCCATCGCCCGCCGATCTCGCTTCACCCGCTACTCATACCTCACCGCCTTTCATATTCATGCGCTGCTTATGCCCGGGTCGACATACCACCGGCATCTGCCGCTCGAGCCGTCTCCCATCGAGCTCATCCCATCCCGCACCCTAGCTTCCCGGGACGCTACCCTCCAGCTTTTGCTGCTCGAGCCGAATCCCATCGAGCTCATCTCACCGTCTGCTTCACCCGCTGCTTTTCATTACCGTCGCTCCCGCTGCTGCCGCCTCCCCCGCTGGTTATACATCGCCGCCGCTTCTGCCTACCCTCCGCTTTTGCTTCCTCGCCGCGTCTGCCCCAACCCCGCCGCGTTGGCTCCCGCTGTTGCTCCGGCTTCTTCGCCGCTCACACTCCTTCCTCAGCTCACGTCTCGCCTGTTATCCCTGCCTCACCGCATCTTCGCTTCATGCGCTGCTTATGTCCGGGCCGACACCCACCGGCATCTGCCTATCGAGCCGTTTTTTCCATCGAGCTCATTTCACCGCACCCGCGATGCCTGGGCCGTCGCTCCACCAGCATCGGCTGCTCGAGTCGATTCCCATCGAGCTCACCTCATCTCATCCTCTTCTTCGCCCGCTGCTTTTTATTTCGCCGCTCCCAACCCGCCCGCCGCTGCCGCCTCATCTCGTACCATCCAATACTCATGTCTCATCGCCTCTTCCGCTTCACGCGCTGCTTATGCCTGGGCCGTCATACCACCGGCATCTGCCGCCCGAGCCGTATCCCATCTGGCTCATCTCATCCCGCATCTTGATGCCTGGGCTACGCCCAACCGGCCTCTGCTGCTCGAGCCGACTCCCATCGAGCTCATCACATCCTCCGCTTCACCAACTGCTCATGTCTCATCCGCTACCTCGGTTTCGCCTCTGCTCCCCCCGCGGCGTTTACTCATCCACGGCTTGCTCCACCCGTCGTTTATGCTTCCCCGTCGTTTCCCAGGGGCCGTGTGTTTTGTTTTGCTGCTCCTGCTGATGTCTTCGTTTCCCTCGCTGTGCTTGTCTAATTTCTCTTTCCAGCTGCTGTGCGGTCACATCGCCGGAGGGCGGGGCCTGCTGGTCCGGATCTAACCCGTGAACCACATCCATACATCACATTCATTCCACCGGATGCTGGGCCGACATACCACCAGTATCTGTCGCTCGAGCCGTGTCCCATCGAGCACATCACCGCCATTCACCATTCACATCTGCTCGAGTCGACTCCCATCGGGCTCATCACATCCATCTACCCAGATACCTGGGCCGACACACCACCGGCATCTGCTGCTCGAGTCGAATCCCATCGAGCCTCACGTCGCATGGAAGACCATCCGGACCTACAGGCCCTCATTCAACCTCTGTAATCGTTTAAATTATTAAACATGTGGCATCTCCGCAAAAACACCACTGAGTCTCTCTCAATCCCAACAAACTTAGGAAACAATGGGCTCTCAATAAGGGGTGGGGGGAGTCCCCTGAATTAGGCCCGGATACGTGGTAGATAATGTTCAGACAGTTGGGGTCTTGTATAAGGAATGGATAATATTTTCTTCCCCGCTCCCAGTTTGATAATAAGGAGGTGGTTTGAGGGTCAAATCTATAAAACTAAGGTTACGCATCAGTTACGATCGTTGAAAGCTTATTCCACGATTGTGTCATAAAGGGTAGGACAGATTTTTTGAAATATGCTGTGTGACAAGTAACAATAGAAGTTTTCAGGATTCCGTTTTGAGTATCTCGAGATATTGCCAGCACGAGGAGGTAAGATGGTTGATAAGTAGTTGGGGGCAAGGTTGTTAGTAATTTTAGATATGTGATGTAATTAACGGTGTTCGCGCCTATTACTGAGCGTGGGCCAGCCGAATGCAAGGAGTATGTCTTTATCGGATACCGATCGGTTGAGTCCTGTTATGATTCTGGCAGTTTCTTTGTGAAGGCTAAACAAGTTTATCAGTCATATATTTTGGTGCGTTCGCCAGACAATATCAGAATAATCCATTAAAGGTAGAATATAGGTATTGTAGATTTTTTAAAGGTCTTTCTATTGATACTGTATTTAAATTTTCTGAGTTGGGATAGTCTTCCTGATACTCATCGACATATATTTTCAATATGATCATTCGAATTCAAACTTGCTTGGGTATCGAGACCGAGATGTCTATGCGATTTAATGAAGGGTATTTCTTAATTTTGGCAAATGAGTTTTGGGGCCTGGTCTTTGTTAGTCAGGATAAATGGCATAACTTTGGTCTTTGCTGGGTTAAAGTTTACTAGCCAGTTTTTGGCCCATTGTGCTACGATTTCAAGATCATTGTTAAATTGTCTAGCTAGGGATTGTAGGTCATAATGAGAAGCAGTGAGGCTGGGGTCGTCGACGTACATTCGAGCGTTTGAGCAGAGATTGTTGGGTATTTCATTTATTATAAACTAAGAACAGAAAAGGCCCCATGATCTACCGTTATGGTAGTCCGGATGGTATAATTTCAAATTTAGAGTAAGTATTGTTTACCAAGACTCTTTGTCGTCTATTTGCTAAGTAATCTTGAAAACAGCTCAGAAGCTTTCATGAAATCCCATATTGCTGCAAACAAACAAACATAATTTTAAAGGGTATACTTATAACCATAGAACAACATCATAACCACTAACATCACGCAAATGGAGGAGGGGGTATACAGGTGGATAAAGGTATATAGCTGCTAGTAGACCAATCGATTAAGTTGCAAATTTCGCTGGTGTCAACACAAACTAAGCTTTACATATGTTAGAGGGGGGATATGGTTTGGTACGTAGAAGTCATGTGTCCGTGGATATATCTAAGATACCTTGATATGAGTACATTATGTCGTCTTTAAAGGATTGCTATCCTGATGAATACAACAAAAACACCATCGGAAAGTCACCCCAATTATGATCACAATGACCCAAGTCCCATATCAATTGCGTAATAAATAAGCCGAGAAATAAATAAATAATACCCACTGGTTGTCGGCTATCTCCGTCGCAAATCCTCATATGACGTCAATGAGTAGACTAATTAAAAATACGGAATCGGATTCGGAGTTAATTGTATCTACCTATATGACGTCATCTGAGTGGTGATTTATACTTCTTTTTTCAATATCATTCTCAGTACTGGTCATTTTCCAGATGCTTGGTCTATTGGTGTAATTAAACCTTTATTTAAGAATAAAGGCGATAGCAAGGATCCGAATTCTCACAGAAGTATAACACTTGTCAGTTGTTTGGGCAAAGTATTCACTGCTGTTTTGAATTGTAGATTAGCCAAATTTTCCGAAAGGGTTGATCTCTTAAGTAATAGTCAAACTGGTTTTAGAACGAAGCATTCAACGGTTGATAACTTGTTTGTTTTACATTGTTTGGTTGAGATATATAATGTGAGCAAGAAGTGGCTATGCTGTTGTTTCGTCGATTTTCAAAAAGCATTCGATACGATATGGAGGGATGGACTTTGGGTAAAATTACTGAAGGCTGGTATAAATGGAAACTTTTTCAAAGTTATCAGAAATATGTACAGTAAAATAAAGTCATGTGTTGCTAATGATGACCATTGGTCAGATTTCTTTGCATGTGACATTGGGGTAAGGTAAGGAGCTGATCTTTCCCCAATATTATTTTCTTTGTTCATAAACGACATTGAAGATTGTTTTCAAGAATGTGTTATCTATGGTTTGCCGTTTGTATCACATAAATGTCATGATATACTGTTTATTCTATGCCGACGATACTGTTATTTTTGCAGAAAATGAGGTAAATATGCAGAGAGCTCTTGACTGTTTCGCAGATTACTCTGATTCATGGCGACTAAGAATAAACGTAAACAAAACTAAGGTTATGGTATTTAGTAATGTAACAGAACGATGTGCGCCCCTGCCTGATCACGCCCCTGTAAACTATTGCATCAGTTCCAACTATTACGATGCATGAATAACAGGCGTGGGATTGTTAGTCGGACAGCCGTACTTAGCACGATGACGAGATCACGCGATGCTGATTCTAGCTAGTTCTCAGGAAGGTCCCCAGTCGAACCAGTGCAGAGGTCTAAAAGTTATTAGTTGTTTTGGTACACTGCACTGGTCATGATATACGAAAGCTATACTAAAGCTAACTTTAGTGACGAGCCGTTGACAACTAGTTGTCAAGCCTGGCCAGTAACATCGTCACATGATTTTGAAAAGTAGGTTACCACTTTTACATATAAGCACTGAGGTTTTACCCATCAGTGTTCAGTTGACTGAGTCCTCCTATGAGTACCGCCCTGGGAAAGACTTACTGATCCAGAAGAGCCTGAGAATGCTAGCATCAGCTGACCTATCTTGAGAAGCGAAATTATGCTCTAGAAATAAACAGATCTACGGTTCCATGAGTTGTCGTCATACCAAAAATAATACACAACGTGAAGTCCGGTCGGAACGTCGTATCTCCAACATACGGGGTTCTGCCACATAGAGATCAACTGGTTGCAGTGAGCACGGATCAACCACGACGACAATTTCAAGGATGAAGATAGGTGAGTACACCTAAGACCCTAGAATCTGACGTTTTCTAGCCCACCTTTTCTAAAAACACCATGGCTCATAAAAACGAATTTCTGACACCCTGGGTTCTAAAAATCAAAATCTAACATCCTGGCTTCCCAAATTCAAGACGAATTAAAACCAGATTTATTAGCTAAAATTCATGCAGCATTAAAAACCGTTCCGTCCTGGCCTGACGAAAATTATGACGATTTTCTGCCGGACTGTTTTGAATTGGAAAAGCTAACGTATGATGAATATTGCGCCATTTTAAAACCACAAATATATCAATTAGAAAATACACGGTACGGGACCGTCTCCGAAATTAAAATAATTCGAAAATGTATACTATTTAGAGACTGGGTCCACGTCATAGAATTCTCCGTGTGGATTAAAAATAACAACATTTGTCACACGTTTGAAAGTGGTCGATGTATAAAGTATCCGTTTAAAACGAGTTAAAGATATTTTAAATAATGGCTCAAATTGTTGATGATATACAAGGTGCGCATTTGAACGTACCCTTACCCGCGGACGAAGCAAATATGGACGCACCTGTTCAACAACAACAACCGCAAAATCCTCAACCACAACCCGGGCAACAAGGCGACTTAAATGCCGCCTTACATTTGTTGAGACAAAACGAGCAAATCGGGCTCGTCTTGGCAGGAATCCAGCAGCAATTTGCTGGATTCAATTTGAATCTGGGACAACAAACCAATGCGATTCGTACGCAAACCGCCGCGCAAAGCGCGTTGACTTTATCTACAATGGTAGAAAAGTACGAGGGACAACCTCGGAAATTAAGGGAATTCTTAAAACAAATAGACCGGTATTGTAATATACTCGGTACACCAGAAGAAGAAAGATGGTTAGTCGCACTTCAGCGTACAGGCGGCCCTGTAGCTGAATTTCTCACGCGATATCATCACGAAAATCAAGGGGTCACGTGGAACCAAATAAAACGCGAACTAACGATTAGATTCGCGGAAATAACAGACAAACATCAGGCTCTTGCAAAAGTAAGAAGCTTCAAACAAAAAGCAGGGGAAAATATACATATATATGTAGAGGCAGTTCGCCAATTAGCAGTGGATGCTTTCGAGTATGAAGAATTAGCCATCCCTGCAATACAACGTCAGTTGGTACAGTATTTCACTGACGGGTTAAATGACACAAACCTCAAGATGAAAATCTTGAGAGAAGATCCACAAACATTGGATCAAGCAGCTTTCGTAGCTGTGGAGGAATTTAATATCCTTAAACGATTTTCAATGCGTTTCAATCGCACACCGACGAATGAAACCCCATCGGGACAAGAACCGATGGATGTAAATAGGGTCAAACCAAAAATAGTGCAGTGTAATTACTGTCACAAATTGGGCCACAAATATGAAGCTTGTAGACTCCGCCCAAGACAAAATACACATGTTCACACAATAAATAACTCTCCTCAACCGCCAACCAAATTTTGTCGAAGCTGTTGGAAGCTAACATATCATGATACTCGTGAATGTTGGTACAAGGACCACTTGTACGATTATGGGACAACGAACCCAAACTTTAAACGCCGAATGCGTAACGAGTTGGACGAGCAGCAAAACAGAAAATCGAATCCCTCTTTAAACGAGTAGAACCTGTTCGTGACAAGGCGCGCGCGCGGGTTAACCATATTAAACATAAATCAAAGCCTTACAAAACTGTATCCAATAAAGCACTCTATCCAAATTTAACACGTAAAAATTTACCCTCAACGAATGTAATTCCATTAAATTCGCACAGATTTACTAGAACGTATGACAACCGTTACGATTCACATTGTAAAAACATATCTGGTCATGGGAGTACAAAGCATATACACTATGCCAGACCCACAGTAAAAATGATTGACAACGCGCGACCCAACGCCGACCTTCATGTCAAACCGGTGCATCATCACTTGCATTCCGAATTGTCATATGCTGATCGAGTAAAATCGAACAAGAAATCATTGGAGAACACAAATAAGTTAAATAAAGTGAAGAATACTTATGTCATGGGTCACAAGACGCCAAATACAATTGACACTAAACGTGCGGATCCACGAACGCGAAAATTCGACAACCGTGGGTCCAACTCCCATAAACATGTTAAATCACTGAATAATCCGCATAAAATACATGCGAATCGAGAGAGACACTCCATAAATCCGCGATTCGCCTCGCCATGGGATAATAAAACTGAAAAAGCACAGCAAAACTCGAAAAATAGGAGTTTTCAAAAATCACCTATTGAGTGCCCCTTTAAGGGACAAAACACTCAGAAACAACCAAATCAAGCCTACAGTAACTTATTACATTACGGGAAATCGAAAAATTCACAAAAACAAAAAATTAAAAAATTTCTGTATGATGGCGACCAAAATGGCCAACAAGATGACACAAAATTGAAAAACACAAAAAATGGAATAAATCAATTTCCAAACAAAAATCTTAGTCCCAAACAACGAATTCCGTATTCTCAAGGTCAAACGAACTCAAACAAGACTGAACATCGTAATAAAACTCAAAAACTTAAAAATCAGCCCAATTTTCAAATTTCTTATCCAAACAACAGGTATAGTGTACTGGAACAAGACTATTGTCCTCCAGACTATACAAATATACATGTGCCTGATAGTCCAATGCCTTCAAGGCCACAACACCGTCGTAAAACAAAGGATTTTATGAAAAATCAAAATTCCAACTCCAAGTTCAAACTTGTTGAGACTAATGATAAATACAATGTACTTAAAATGAAATTACCCAAACCGAATGTACGGTACACAAAACACAATAAACCTAGTAAAACTACTAAAATAGTTGAAAAGTCTCATAAAACAAATGATGTTGCAAATCAACTTAAAGATAGAAAAGAATGGTTAAACCAAGTTAAAAAGTTAACTAAAGCAAGCAAGCAAACAGATACTCAAATGAAACATACCATACATGGTCGTGGAGTCTCTCATAACCCCAAATCAAATAAAAATGGAAAAACTTCTGAAAAATTCAAAAATGAAACATCCAAAGAAGTGAATGTTACAGGTACGCCTGTGCCATCCTCAATATTGCTTCAAATAGGCAAACAACGTGTTCGTGCCCTTTGTGATACTGGAGCACAGTGCTCCATAATTAGCAACCGTTTATATAAACAAATCACAAATAGACCCAAACTTAACAGAAGGAAGGATAATTTGACTTCAGTCACAGGAAGTGAACTCAAATGTATCGGTCAAATTGAATTACCTTTCAAAGTTAGTGGGTTAAAGATGAAACATGATTTTTATATCGTGGAAAATATGACCCGCAATATAATCTTAGGTACTGACTGGATGGTTCAAAACTGTGTGCGAATATTCTTCGACTTACAATGTTTGAAGATTAATCATCGCATCGTTCCAATGGTACCTGACTTAGAGATTGCAAGCCTTGTTAGACTTAAGAAGGATGTGGCTTATTCTCAAGCCCCAGAGTTGTCTCTTAACTTGTGCTCACATCGTTGGCGGATGTGGCTTATTCGACACTAACCTGTTACAAGTTAGTTCTCTGGATCATGGGTTCTTGTCTGAACAACCCGGCTTGAACTTAAGTGATGCAGTCATTAATGTTAATGACCTTACTTCTTTAGGCAGCATCCCTGTATACCTTGTCAATGATACTGACAAGTTCTATAAACTTAGAAAGGGATGTGTCTTAGGCAAGGTTGAACCTCTTGAGACAGCTCAGATTTCTGAAGTCTCCCAGTCACCCACTCAGTCATTTTCCCGTGACACCAAGCCATCAAAAATTAATTATGCTGAGGTTGATGTGCCCTCAGATAAGAAACAAATAATCACAGATCTTCTTAAAAGTAATGAAGGTCTCTTTGCTACAACTGATGCAGACCTAACCTTTACTGACACAGTAAAGATGAAAATAGATACACAAGGTAATGCACCCATCAAGTGCCAACCATACCGTGTTCCATTGGCTAAAAAGCAGATCATGGACCAGGCAATTGATGATATGCTTGAATCAGATATCATTACCCCTGCTAGATCACCATGGTCCTTTCCTTGCTTACTTGTGGGCAAGAAAGATGGTTCATCAAGATTTTGTGTTGACTTTCGTAAGCTCAATGCTATTACTAAACCAATTACTTGGCCACTCCCGGTCATTGATGACATATTGAATTCTCTAAATGGCTCTAAATACCTGACAGCGCTTGATCTTAAGTCAGGCTACTGGCAAATCTTATTAGATGAAGATGCCCGTGAAAAGTCTACATTTACTTGCCATAGAGGGACCTATTCTTTCAAGGTAATGAGTTTCGGTCTTTCAAACGCCCCAAGTTTGTTTCAAGAGCTAATGTCCGTCGTCTTAGAAGGCCTACAAGATCGCTCATTAGCCTACTTAGACGATATTTTGATATTTTCGCCGACGGAGGCTCAACATCGTAAAGACATTCAAACTGTCTTCGATCGCCTTCAACAACATAAATTGAAACTCAAATTGAAAAAGTGTAAGTTTTTCCAAACTGAGACCAAGTACTTAGGTTTTGTTATTAACTCAGATGGTGTCAAACCCGACCTTGATAAAGTCAAGGCCATTCGAGATGTTCCACCACCTACCAATATTAAAGGAGTTAGATCATTTATGGGAATGACATCATACTATCGTCGTTTCATTCCTGGTTTTAGCGCCATCGCTACACCTCTGATTAATCTCACTAAAAAGTATTCAAAGTTTAAATGGACTGATGAATGCCAAAGAAGCTTTGATACCATGAAATCAAAACTAACTGGAGTATCTTATCTTGCATACCCAGACGTCAACAAACCATATTGGTTATATACTGATGCCTCTGACAATTGTATCGGGGCATGTCTTACTCAACCTTATGAAGACCCAAGTCTTGATCCCACCATCGCTGGTAAATTGGAAAGACCAATCTATTTCCTCTCACACAAACTTAGTGATACTCAACGCCGCTGGGCCACAATTGAAAAGGAATGCTTCGCCATTCACTATGCCCTTCGGAAGTTTGATCATTACTTATCAAATGCTCAGTTTACCATTCGTACTGACCACAAACCTCTTGAACATCTTCTTAAAGGCCCTCTTAGTGCCAATAAGAAACTTCAGAATTGGGCACTGGATATTGCTGGCTATAATTGCCAGATTGAATACATACCAGGTCCTTCGAATCTCTGTGCAGACTGGCTCTCCCGTCCACCTGCACCTTCTCCGTTAAATCCTCATACTCATACTGATTCCTCAGATGGTGAAGACATTCCTGAGATCAGTGATAAGGCTTATCAAGTGACAGCCATAAATTCTAACAAATTTGAACCCAAAGAATTTGCTAAGTGCACAATTCCTCCTGATGACTTACCTCGTCAATCTCAACTCACACATGTTGATTTCAACATGACTCTAGAACAAGATAAAGACGCTGAGATAGTAGAGCTTAAGAAACAATATAATTGCAACAATCCACCCCCCTCCATTTGGGAAAAATACATACTTATCAATGACATCTTGCATTATATTAGTCATGCCAAGGATGACCCTGTTCTTCGCATGTGCATTCAATCTCATTTACAAGCTCACATTATGCAGCAGTACCACGATGATAATGGGCATCTAGGTACCGATAAAATGTTTTCCTCAATCAAATCCAAGTATTATTGGAAGAATCTTTACAAAGATATATATGCATATTGTGAAAAATGCATTCCCTGCCAAAGTCGAAAACTTCAGAAAAAGAAATCACCTCTTCAAGAAACAGACATAGCACCTTACCCCTTCGCTAAAATTGGTCTCGATTTAAGTGGACCCTACCCTAAGACGTTAAGTGGGAACGTCTATATCGTCACTTTCATCGACCTCTATAGTGGTTGGCCAGAAAGTTTTGCAGTACCAGACAAATCTGCCTCCACTATTGCCAATTTGTTACTCAGTGAGATTTTTCCTCGTTTCTCAGCACCGCTGGAACTGGTAACTGATAATGGCACCGAGAATATTAATCAAGTCATGCATGATGTCTTAGAAGAACTTCGTATTCATCACGTCACTTCTTCTTATTATCATCCTCAGAGTAACGCCAAAGTTGAACGCGTTCACCGGACTATGCATGACATTCTTTCCAAGTTGCTTAAGAATCAACTTGAGACATGGGATCTGTATCTTCCCCAAACACTGGCTAGTATACGATTCAGTGTGAATGAATCTACTAAATACTCGCCATTCTACCTGCTATATCAACGTGACCCCATTTTACCAATTGACAATTTGCTCCGCCCTCATCACAAGTATGTGGGTGAAGACTTTCACAAGGTCGCACTTCAAGAAATGCATCGTTCATTTCGTTTGATGCATCGTCATCTACAGTCTGCTAAAAAGCGACAGAAAACCTACCAAGATAAGAAGGCGACCGATAACTCTTTTGAAGTGGGCGACCCTGTCTATTATAAAGACAATCGCACCAAAAATAAGTTAGCCCTTAAGTGGCAACCATATTTTCGCGTCATTGAAAAGCGGTCCCCTGTTTCATACCGCATCCGTAATCAACTTACAGGTCGTGTGACTAAGAGTCATGCTGACCTCCTCCGCAGAGCTGCCATAGATTGGACTCTGCCTGTCAAAACTGACAAAGAAGCTGCTGTCAGAGCGCAGCGCTATGTTGTACCCCCCTCCTCATCTGATTCTGACTCCGACTCCGAGGATAACATACCTCTTCAGCGTCTTCGTACAATGAAACGCCAGGTCAGATCAGATTCGGAGGACGAAGACGATATACCCCTTAACGAGCTTCGCACCAAGCTGCGTGCTCGTAAACTAGCTCAAGAGGCTCAGAATGATTATAATGCCTCTACTGAAGAGTACAGTGATGATATGCACAATGCATATAACGCATCTACCGACGATTATGATGTACCTCCCAATCTGGGATTACAAGACATCACCATGGCTGCAGACATTGAATCTGTTCATGCCAAATTATCAACAGCAGAGGACGACTCAGCTGAATCTCAGTTTGAACCTGGTCGCCTGCTTACCATTGAACCCCTGACAGTTATCCCCCTTCTAGAGACTGATCTCTAAATATCTGACTACACCGTCAAATAGTCTGTTGTTCCCTTTTCCATTAATGGATATGGATTAGCCGAAATCACATGCATTTCTACTGCATGTCCTTGATTATTTACAAGGTCCCATTAATGGCTGAGCTTATTCCGCGGTTCGTTTATCCCCGCTGCTCATTTATTCTTTGCCTTCTTTAGCTCTGCTAAAGAATTCCTTGTTAGGGAGGATTGTGCAGCGTTGACATGTGCGACGGCACGGTGTTGACCTGTATACGTCTTTGGAAGAATTGACCTGAGTACGTCTGTCACGTACACCTCTTCAGAAGACCTGTCCTCTTTCAAACAAATATTTTTTTTGTCTGAACTCCTCCCTGTGACTGCAGTCTGATTCCTTCTTTGTAAAAATAGATAGGTGTAAAAGTAAGAAGGGAAATTTGATTTTATTGACTTAACTTTAAATAGTACCATTGCACGCCTGAAATTCGCCCATCTAAATAATACCATAGATAGGAATGTTTGAATTAATATTAGTTTTTGGAGAAGTGCACATCTCCAACAACGAGTGTATTTAAGTTAAGTAACTAGTTACAATTACAAGGATAACAAAGGCAACCAGACACAACAACTAGACACACCCCAACCCTAACCTACGAGATCACTCTAATCATGTGACTTCTATTTTCAGCAATACTAGTACTCTGTGTGACCTTAATCTCACTAGAATTGGGTCAAACGAATAGCATTATTGTGACGCGACATAATGTGATTTTCCAAAAACTTAAAGATATATATATGACCAATGCAGATTGGACAATAGGTTTCGTAGTAAACTTAGAACCATTTCAAACCTACTTGAAATCCCTGTCAAGACAAATAAAAATAGCTCGAAAAGAGTTGGACCGAACAAAGTTAAAAACAATACAAACAAACGGACATGAGTCGTTTAACTTGACAGGTACAACTAAACAATTCGACGATCTCTTCGCGAGTTTCAGTGAAAACTTAGAGATACTGAACACCGAATACTTAGAAGTTGTTTCGCAATTTGTCGAATACAAAACGCTTCACGATGACTCGCCGCATAAGATTAAAAGGTCGCTGCTCCCCTTCATAGGAGAAGGATTATCCTGGCTGTTTGGAACAGTCAGTGAGAGCGACCTCAATAATATTAATAATAATATTAATAAATTGGCTAATAATCAACGAAAAATTGAGCACACTCTCAAAGAAAATTTTAGCCTAATGGACGTCTCCCGGAATTACATCCGTGAAAATAGAATGAAAACTAATCAGTTGGTTGAAACAGTTAAATATATTCAGCATGTACTCACTGAGGCATTCAACAAGCAATCACACAAATTAACGACATTGGAATACTACGCTAATTTGCATAATCATATTGACCTAAGAATTACAGAGATAAATCAAATGATTACTGCTGCTAGATTTCATGTAGAACACATGCATACGCAAATAAGTATCTTAACTACCAAACGAATTGCTCCAAGTGTGGTTCGTATTAATACCTTACGACGAGTGTTATCTGACTTGGACAAACATCTTCCAGATCATCTTAAATTACCATTTGATCCCAACACTGAATTGTGGAAGTATTATCAAAACTTTAAGTGTTCTACTCTGTTGACAAACAGTCGACTAATTGTACTAGTGAAAATTCCTCTGATCAACATAAGGAACAAATTCGAACTCTTTAAGATTCATTCGTTCCCATACACACCTAATAACAAATCTTTATCTTCGGATTTAAGACAAATGATTGCTGAATATCGGTTTGACCATAAACACTTAATAATAAATGCTGGTCGTACTCAATTCGTAACATTACCCGATAACTCGCTCTGCTTAATGAATCCATTGCCATTCTGTCCTTTTGATGGTGTTATTCGAACGCTTTACAACGATAAACCATGCCCTATCGCATTACTCATGAATGACACGAGGTCAATAAAAGACCAGTGCATTATAGAAGTGCAACCGAGCGTTAAACTACCATATGTCAGAAATGTAAACACTGGACTCTTTGTCATTAGCTTAGCTAAACCTATAACTTTCTCGGTAATGTGTAAAGATTATGTAAGTTCTCAAGAAGTGACATTATTTCCGCCTATTGGATTATTAACTTTACAACCTACGTGTATCGCTTCTGCCCCGAATGTGAAAATTGAGAGTCACTTCTCAGGTGACAACTCTCAGCTTATAAATGCGTTTGATAACGAGATTCTTCCTAAATTTAATCTTTCCAAGTTCTACCTTTGGAAACCTGTCTTGGACAGAATTGATCGTTTTAGGAATTTTACATTACCAATCGCATTAAAAGGTGTTACTAAAATACCTTTACATCAGTTAATTGATTCATTGGACAAACTGGAAAGCATAACACCCCTTAATTCGGAAATTCCAAAATATGTTTATGTAATTATAATTGTGGCAATGTTAGCTTCGGTGCTTGCCCTCTGTCGTTACCGGAATAAAGTTATGTCCCTCTTATGCAAACATAAACGCCGCAATAGGCGCCATAACGTCAGATTTGGGTCACTAGGTGTACGTGAAGACGCAGGTACCTTGAACGAAGAACCAACCACGTCTTCATCACTTACATCAGAAACTAAGCGATCAGCCGAATCGCCATCCACTCCTGTAACTATCAAACGTACCAAAATTCACCTAACTGAAAATGATATTGCCTATTTACAGCAGCACCAACTCATGGAACTGCCAGAACTGATTACCACTGACGAAGCTTCTTCAACATCTACCTTATAAGAAAATGTCCAAAATCAACGTTGTCATCTTCGGATCCAGCCATATTCAACGACTGGCTCAACATTTACTATCAACGGAGAAGAAGATGACGCTATATCCCAACAACTTCCACAGAGCATTGGATTTAGTCGACCCCAATATTAAAGTAACTATGTATGGTATTAGTGGATTGCGACTCCACGACCTACAAACATCAACCATCAGCCAACTACAACAACTACGTCCGTCCATAATAATAATAATGTGTGGAGGCAATGACCTCTCCTCTAGGTCAGTAGAAGATACATACTACGACCTAACCCAACTGATCCACAAACTACAAGACCCAACTCCTACCAAAATAATTGTCTGCGAGCTACTTCAGAGAAGAAAAGTCCGACTTCCAGGTCCAGAAAAGAAGACCAGTACTCGCAGTAGCGATGTCAATCAATATAATGACCGTGTGAGTCAATTAAACCAATTACTTCGGAGCGGGTTACATAAAAATTACCCAGCAGCATATTACTGGCCGCTTCGAAGACTATCCACCTTCGTTGAGGAATCAGCCTTGAATCATGATAAAGTTCACCTCAACGAAGAAGGAAATATCCGACTATCCCGGAATATAAAACATGCGATTGTGTTCGCATTAACACATTCATAACCATTAGAACCGCTGGATTGGATCAAGAATTTAACCACTTGCGCTTGGGGATTCTTGAGTACGTAGTCACGTACGTCTCCGCCAAGACCTGTGCTTGGACTTGTATCCGGTTCAGCTGAATCATGTTCATTACAGAAGAGGATTAGATGAAGAGTATATACAATGACTATATGACATTCCCTGAATATGATGTCAAGAAAAGATGAAGAGTATATACAATAAATATATGACATTCCCTGAATATGATGTCAAGAAAGCAACAAGTGTATATAACATAAATATATGACATTCCAAGAAGACGATGTAAAAAAGAAACCTCGTGATTTAAAACACGAACTTATTGTGATGTGATATAATTCCAAATACGGTATTGTATATACCCTGATATTATGTGCATGCTCAAATTAATTCGTCGCATGCCATAGGATTATATAAAGACCACGGTCTAAGGCTAAAAATTAATCAGATATAATAAGTAGATTAGCTCATTATAGCTGGATACGTGAGATAGGTAGTATCGTAGTTGTTCCATAAATTATAACAGACTTTAAAGTCTTCAACATATAAACACAACTTATGGTTTACTTTTGAATCAGGCTATTAAGCCATTTAGATGTTCTGCACAGACAGATTTTTAATGGAGTAAAAATCAAAAAATTTCCATACATCTAAACCCTGCTAACATGCAGAGGTCATATCCTCTTTTCAACAAGCAGGTACACATATGTGTTCTCATTTAACTATAGTTAACTCTGCTTAGTATCTGGATAGAGATGTACTACTCACGTATCCTGCCCATATTTTCCTTTTACAGAAATTGAAAAGCATATAAATATATATTAACAATAGTAGTCTTGCCTTAGACCTTGGCCGTCATTGTGCTCAGTCTGTCCTTCAATGGCAACCAGAAAGGTTGCCTTTTCACTAAAGGATAACAAATCCTAATAATAATAATAACTTAAACTTAAACTAACAGTGTGCCATCTTTCTGTTAACGATTCCTGCTAGGATGATTTCGCATCAGCCTATGCGAAATCCTCTTGGTATGGGAGGTATGTAACAGAACGATGTGCGCCCCTGCCTGATCACGCCCCTGTAAACTATTGCATCAGTTCCAACTATTACGATGCATGAATAACAGGCGTGGGATTGTTAGTCGGACAGCCGTACTTAGCACGATGACGAGATCACGCGATGCTGATTCTAGCTAGTTCTCAGGAAGGTCCCCAGTCGAACCAGTGCAGAGGTCTAAAAGTTATTAGTTGTTTTGGTACACTGCACTGGTCATGATATACGAAAGCTATACTAAAGCTAACTTTAGTGACGAGCCGTTGACAACTAGTTGTCAAGCCTGGCCAGTAACATCGTCACATGATTTTGAAAAGTAGGTTACCACTTTTACATATAAGCACTGAGGTTTTACCCATCAGTGTTCAGTTGACTGAGTCCTCCTATGAGTACCGCCCTGGGAAAGACTTACTGATCCAGAAGAGCCTGAGAATGCTAGCATCAGCTGACCTATCTTGAGAAGCGAAATTATGCTCTAGAAATAAACAGATCTACGGTTCCATGAGTTGTCGTCATACCAAAAATAATACACAACGTGAAGTCCGGTCGGAACGTCGTATCTCCAACATACGGGGTTCTGCCACAGTAAGAGTAATAAGAAAACATTGCCGTGCTTTTTATTGAATGGGGACGCTCTGGACACGGTCCTCGAGTTTCAGTACCTTGGTGTGTTATTTTTTCATAACGGACGTTTTTGTCAAGCAGTGAAGAAAACGTGCACGGTTGCAACAAGGGCTATGTACGGACTCTTAAACAAAATATATAAACTTAATCTGTCTATTGACTTGTCACTTAAATTGTTTGATCGTACAGTTTTACCTATCATCCTTTATGGAAGTGAGATATGGGGTTTCGAAAATGTTGACGGTCTTGAAAAGATTAATCTCAAATTTTGTAAGATAATTTTAAACATGAAGACATCGACGCCAAATTATATGGTCTACGAGGAATTAGGACGCTTCCCGATAAGTATACATGTCAAAATGAGAATGGTGAACTATTGGTGTAAACTTTTATCACCAGAGGGCAGCCGCCTGGCTAAAATCATATATAAGCTAATTATGGAATTAGATGGTAATGATAATATGTTCACAAAAAAGTTTATGTGGCTGAATGGTGTTCGAGGTGTGATACAGGGGTGCGGTATACCTCCCTTGTGGGATCGCCAACTACCATTGTCACCATCAAAACGAAAACATATAGAATATAATCTGAATGATCATTTCCTTCAACAATGGCATTTTAGTATCTCGGGGTCCAGCAGAGGACAATTTTATAACGCCATTAAACCTTATCCAACTTTCAGTAAATATCTAATAAGCATACCATTTTATTTGTCAGAACATTTGACAAAAATCCGAACATCTAATCGTTACCAAACGAAATGTGCAGATGGAAATCTAACAAAAGTGAAAACAATTGCAAAATATGTGGTGTTTTAGGGGATGAATTCCATTTTGTTTTAGAATGTGACGTAATTAAAGACCTCAGAGAGAAATACATCCCACAATATTATTGGAAATATTCCGTTAGAGAGAAATTCCACGATTTACTAACTATATGTAACGTGGCAATACTGAAACGACTTTGCATATTTCTCAAACTTGCATTCAAACGGATAAAATAGTAATCTCACACGAAGGAAGCAGTGAAGCTGGAGGTACGAACATAATGGAAAGAGCTAGTATTTCCGTTATGTTGTGTAAATCCCGTTTCATTGTTAAAAAAAAATGAAAATACATTCATCTTTGTATATATGTATATATATTGTTGACTAATGTATGTTATATTCATATTATGTACCTTGTCATATACCATGTGTTATTGGTGGAACAAATAAATAAATCAATCAATGACATATGAGGAATCGACATGAGTCAGAGTGTAATGGAATTACTGCGGGGCATGTCAATAACAAGAAAACCATAATCAGAAATGGTAACGCCCTCAAGATAATATTATTAGCAATAAATATAAATTATAATATAAAATATATTGGTTACATGAATGCACCGCCTCAGAATTCCGTTAAAACAACTAATCCTTCAAATTATTACAAAAAACTACGGCTTATTACTGCAGGTTTCTCATGCACCACACGAGAAACTTCTAAATGCGGATAAAAATTCCGAGGTACTGTGTTCCCGCCAAGAGTGCACGGCCCAGCCATTGTTCATACTTAAACATCGAAAGCAATTAACGCGGTCATAATGGTTACATACTGCAACTATAAGACATCCAGCGGATACACACCCCACGAAAACCGGAAATGTGTTGTCCTGCGAGAAATCCCATCGATATATCTCAATTTGACGCGGCCAGATTAGTCTTCCTACAATATCCATAAACAAGATCATATATTATATACCGATGATTATAATTATAGAATATAAAATATATTGGTTTCGCGAATGACCAACTTGGAATTCCGTTAAAATAACAATAACAACCAGCACCTAATTAACGAACCGGCGGCCGACTCGGCCGTCTCCGACCACAACCATCAGTGGGTTGCAGAACGAAAAATATCTATAAAAGTTGAAATATAAGACTTACAAATTATCTTTTAAATTTCTTTTATTGGTAATTGACATAGCTTGTCAGAAACCAAAAATCAACATTATTGACATAATAATGTAAAGGACAATAAACGAAATTGAAATTCCCAACTACACCTTTTACAGGACTCGGCCTCCTGGTCGCGCAGTTCGACTTTTAAATAAACCGGAAAAAACAATTTTCTATTTATAAAACCCCCATCGGACCACATCTTTCTAATATTTGCCGAACAGTACTATACACGCGGGCGTGCTAATAATATTGTGTGTACGCGGTGATTGCAATTGAAATAGCAATTGTTGTCTAAACAATGAATTTAGATCATTAGTCTGTCATGTTATTAATTTATCCACGTTTAACCCCTTTCATTTTCAAATTTGGCACATAATCGGTATTTTTGTCACAAAGTGATGACACTCGTAAAAAGACTTAACACTTGTTTCTCGATTAAATGTTTACACGTGTAAATTATGCATTGAGCGCTAATTCCCCATAACAAAAAACCCTGCTTTGTGATGCATACATTCTGGTCATAGTTAACTGCTGGATATTAAGCTCACAAAGAGCTGGCAATCTATATTCTATGCTACGGGCTAACATATACAGTAATGGTCTAATTAATCGACCCCTTAAACACAGCAGAATTATGGGTAAATTTTCAGGATTTAGTCGGAAATATGGCTTGTTGCCATTCATTGGAAAGCTCTCCCCGAGAGCTTTCCGATGAATGGCAACAAGCCATATTTCCGACTAAATCCTGAAAAGTTACCAATAATTCTGCTGTGTTTAAGGAGTCGATTAATTAGAGCATTACTGTATGACAGCACATTTCACGTTGGTCGTTATTATTATTTATAATTAATAAGGCCATTGTCACTTGCTGTAACAAGACAGTTCATGTTATCGAAACACCAATGACAACAGCATAAACGGTGCATGTTTGTTGGCTTCAAATTATGAGGAAGGAGATTTGTATCGTTATTCTAGCATATATTATATATCTACTATTAGACATTGTGAACTTCAGCGTAGGGCTTGAATTATCCAGGTTTGTTCCCCAAGAAGAGACAACACATCTTCGTGAATTGATCTACGTGGATGCACGGAACTTACTCCGATGTAAGAATCTTTGCAGGAGAAATTATGCATGCGAAATAGCTGGATTTAACGTAGTCAACAGAAAGTGTGGTTTCTTTTTCAATGACACTAGCATCACTGGATCGGTTGCCACCGCTTACCCAGAAAGAATGGTATTCTCGTCTGTGAGTATGTTATGGTTATAAAGATCAGTGGTCCTCTTTGGCACCATTGGTTCGTTTTCGATACCAGAACATAATAAAAATAATCCCATTACAGTATCAGTCAGAAGAAGTGGTATATTGATGCGCGCCTTTATTGCGATATTGTGCGCGCTTAATTTCGAAAAAGACGCCATTGTAGCGCAATACCAAAAATATGTCGCGCTTATTATTGCGATATTGAACGCAAAATATTGCGATATTAAGCGCGCTAAATTTCATACAGACCCAATAGTGTTATATTTATATTAGATAACTACTGTGCATATAGTGTACATATATATAGTGTACACATAGCATTTACAACTATAATTATATACAAATCTGAAACATTGTCTCTATTTATGCAATAAATAATACAGAAGCAATAATTTGGTTTAAATGCCACTTCTTTTGACTGGTACTGTAGTGGGAGTTTCTGACGGTTAGATATCGACTTTCAAAAAGGGAAGTGTTACCACGTTTTTAATTTTTGTGAGACTCGGGGGGGGGGGGGGGGGGGTCATAAAATATTTCAGGCACGTGGGCTATTTTTTCTCATTTTGACCTCTCTCGGTTCGGAATCCAACTTAATTCAATGTCTACTGTTTTAAAGTTTTTACTACATGACCCACCCCTTCATTTTTATTTTTATCTTTCGAAGAACTTTCGCTAATACTTGCATATAGCATATCTAAACAATGTACATATATTTTGCATTGTTGATTGTTGTGCCAATTGTCAGTGTTCTACTTATGTCCCTTATAAAGGTCAAATATGAGATGATAATAGGCGTTCTGAAACTGATGGCTAAAACGATTAAATGTATGTTTAATCATTTAATGCAAACTGAAATGTTCTCGAATCACGTAATGTTTTGTTTTCGAATCGGATGTGGAATCTTAAGTCCTATATTAGCCTTACTCAATGTCTCTTGCTCTAAAGTTTGATAATCATATCTTTGCTACGAATGTATATCAACTACATGACCCTACATGTCCGTACAGGTGCAGACGGATCCGATGCAGTGTGAACGCCACGAGATTGTCTTTTACAAGAATATGATGGACTGGAATCAGGTCTGCACACCACTGCATGGTGAGTTCTTGTCAGCTAAGGTTACATGAGACGAAATGTTTTGTTTATTCAATTTAAAGATAATACATACCAACGGTGTTTGACCATGTTCTTATCCAATAACAGCGCACTTCACAATATTGTTGCTGCTTTGTATGACCTACGAACAACCGCTGATCCTCGTATTCATGTGGGCAACCATCTTGAGATTATTATTTGTCAATCGATTAAGCTCACGGTTATCAAGTGCAACAGTTATATATATATATATATATATATATATATATATATATATATATATATATATATGAGGGTGTGTGTGTGTATGTATGTGTGTGAGGGTGTATACGTGCGTGTATATGTTTTCTTGTGTTAGCGTTTGCACTGTCACAACATCATTCTACATATAATCTATTCCACTTAATGGGTGCATACGTTTACAGGGGAGCTATTGTCGAGCAAGGGCATTGCGTTTGCTGACTCGTTGGGGAGAGAGATTCTCCTATGCGAATCCAACTCCAACTAGAGTTCCTTTTGTAATTGTATGCACCTGCTTATGGAGTGCTGTTGTGACAGTGCATCCTAACGTATGTATGTACGGTTGTGTGTGTGTCTGCGTAATGTGTTAGACTGTATATGCGTACGGGTGTGGTCGAGAGGGTGTGTGTTGTCTGCTGATGTGATATGTAAGCTCGTGATCATGTACATACAATTAGAATGATATTCTTTTCCTCGGTAGTTTGTTGTCTTGTCTGTCTTTTCATTACTTATTGATTGCTAACTGTATTTATGTTACATTCATGTACACTATGTCTTTTGTTAAATCTTCAATACTGGAGGCAATAAAGATATATAATTATTCCGACTTTCTGCTTTACCTTTTCGATTGCAGATTGCCCGACGGATAAGGGTTACACACTGCATTCGGATAGTTCATTCCCGATGAAACTATGTCTCCGGCTCTTCTCTGGGAAACAGAACAACTCGAATGCAGCAGCCGCGTGCTCACATATCGGTGGTCACTTGGTGTTGTTTCAGAGCAAGCTGATGTCGAAATACATGAAGCACGTCGTTGATATAACAGGTGGACCCCGTGAGTATTCTGAACCTCAAACCGTATGTTAACACTATATAATTTGTCATATTGATCTTGGAAAACGTTGCAAATCAATATAGTCTATTCGAATTGCGAAAAGTTAAATGAAACTACTAGTAGGCCTCAGTAAGGCAATAGTTCACCAGGTGCGTTTACTTTCTGAGATTGTGGGGGATCACAAACGTCGTTCGGTACAATATAATAAATATACCATTTCTTAAGATGGTCAACGGAAGGTCAACTGGGCCTAATTTCACATGGCTGACACGTACCGGGAGTATAACCCATGCCCACTTCGGCTTGTTCATGTCTCATGGCGGTGATTGTGTCCACGACAGAACATCTGGCTATGGAACAATTAACCCACAAAAAGATTGACTTTCACTGAGGGTCTATGAAACGACGTGTCCATAAGAATTCACTTATCTTTCATGCTGATTTCATCACAGGGGATCTAAATACCACAAATAATTCCGGACTTGTATTAACAAAGGCCAAATAGAGCTCAATACATAGTACTAATAATTATAGTAGAGGCAGATGAATACATATCGGCAGGAACAATATGTTGTCTTATTAATTGCATGCACTGATCAATGAAGTGGCGTCGCCACATGGTGTTAATAATTTAATAGCAGTATATTCATTCGTTTTTTTGTAGTGCACGCATGGTTAGATGGACGTGATGACGTCACAGAAGGAACATTCCTGTCATATCTTGGTCAACCACTGCCGTGGCCGAATCGGGTTGCGACCCACCCGACAGATCCAACGAGCGAGAACTGTCTGTGGTCCAACAGCTTGGGTGGCTATGTCCCGATGGATTGTCCTTGTCGGTGGGAGTTAGAATTTTATTGTCAGATCGACATAGAAACATGAACATTTTTCAGCATCCATGCTCGTCTTCTCTTTCTATGGAAGGCCAATTGCGTTTCCAGAAATGTTGAAACTTACGGCGCCAATAACATATATTAACATTGATGACCATGTTATATTTTGTTATTAAATTAAACTCTATCTTCTGGGAAATGTAATACTCCACGCATATCTTCATACTAATATAGTTAGTGAAAATGGAAACACTTAGTGCATTGATGGCTTTATTGTCCAGTAAAGTATTATCTTCTTCGTGTTCGAGAATGCGAACAAAATAGCTCCTGTATGGAGCGTAGCTGAGCTCTGTCGAAACTCGCGTGCTGCCACGTGGACGCAATTCACAGGTATGAAATTACCACCGTTACTTCACCGATCATTCCTTATAAATCACCTATATGTTTGTAATGGGAATAAACATATTGCATATACTTGAACATGTCTTTAAAACAAATCATACACACACTTTCTGATTTTCAAGACAAAAACATAGTTTGCATGGAAACATTTGAACTAACAAACCTTTGACACCCCATGTGAACCGGTCCTGAACAGGGAGGTAGCAGTGGTTAAGCTCCTGGTCGCAGCAGCAAAATGTAAGCAAATGCCACGCAGAGATGGAAGCAATACGCGGCCAAGACAAACTATCGAGATCTTAGCACATGTTAGCGGCTGAGTGAATTATAAAAGAACCTTTGCAGGATATACTGCTTTTGTGTTAACATCCATTCAGATATAACGTTAACAATCCACAATTTATGTCAACAGAATGACCTACCAGTCACACCCCTTCTCAAACTATTTCGCGTACTATTATCTTGTATGGAAGTGAGATATGGGGGCCGGGTGTAACGTTCAACGACACAGCACCTTGTGAAAAGGCACACCTCTCATTCTGTAAATGGCACTTATGGTAGGTTCCAAAGCAGTAAATCACGCTGTACGGCTAAAATTGGGGAAATATCCAATTTATATTGATGCAATGGCACAATCTTTAAAATTCCTCAATAAATTACAAGATGGACATCGAAATTATCTCGTCAACGAAGCATACAAATCACCAATGAACAACTTTACTCGAAACTCCCTACCTATCACGGGGAAGAGACTTTTGGATTCAATAGGAACGCTAATGCATATATCAGAAACTTGTCTGAATGATGCTAATATCAAACTAATCATAGAAGGACTGCAAAATGACTATGTAAATAAATATGTCGAAAGTGTAAATGAACCGAATAGTAAACTCCGAACCTATAAACTGTACAAAGATGTTTTCCGCATGGAACCATATCTAATCCATATGAAATGCTCAAAACAGAGAGAAATTTTTTGTCGACTGAGAATAAGTTCACACAACTTACATATAGAAAAGGGCAGGCATACTCAACTGTCAACGCCTCTTAACGAGCGCACATGCAAACAGTGTTCTGGAAACACATTTGTAGACGAACGCCATTTTGTAATGGAGTGCAATAAATACTCCAACCTGAGAAAGATATTATTCCAAAACTTGGATTCATATTTCCCAAATTTCAGCGAATGGAAAGGAGACGAACAATTACGCCATATTATGTGCAATGACAATGTTGATGCATGTAGAATAATAGGCAAAGCTATTGGCGAAATATTTGCAGCGCGAGACTGCTAAATCATATATATACGATAAATTTCAAATAAGTTCATCTTCATAGTAGCACATGGACTTAAATCAACGGGACATCCATTCACTTGTTATATGGTATGTTGTTCTGTATGTATATATATATATATATATATATATATATATATATATATATATATATATATCCTACTGTTGAACCGAAATGTGATCTAATATGTTAGCATGCTGCCAGAATGTGGTGTTTTATGCAATAAATCTTATCTTATCTTATCCCATTTTTAACAAGAAAATACTGATTATCTTTGACAAAAAATAATATACTAAAAAAGACGTCGAATGGTTCATTAGTAATTGTTCCCATATACTTGTATTCTGAACGGCGAGTAATACCTTATTATTTAACTGCTCTTTTTTAAATTAAAGAAACTATTGAATGGTCCGGCTCGGAGTGTTTATGGGTCCTGATTGAAGTAGTTGCAATCTAAGAAATGGTCACGACTGCAGGTGGATTCCGTCTAGTGGAAATTATATTAGTACAATGTGTTATGACTATAGTATTGGTTTAAACATATTTACAGCAACAAAAGTTACGAGAGATTGGGACACAAGTTAATGACAACTTAATACAGCCCCTTTACCAACAATTTGAACAACTGTTAACTTGAGTAAAGCCCATTAAATTGATAGCAGACCACCGCCAGACAGTGCCATTACCAACTGCAGACAGTATCATTAAAGCGGGGGAGTTTGGTGGGAGTTGATGTTGTTAAGTTCTCTTGAGTGACGTCTTTGAACTATCGGTCATTCCAAAGGCATGTATATTATTGAGATGCCGTTTATATATACAAAAAAAGACGATAAACAGATATACAAACAAGTACTTTGACAAGAATGAGCTAGAAAATGGGAAAAAATCAATCGAAACTATCAGATTATTTCCATGAAATATCAATATACTAATATGATATTTTGCAATGCAAATACGTCTTTATACAAGACCCCAACTGTCTAAACATTATCTACCACGTATCCGGGCCTAATTCAGGGGACTCCCCCACCCCATATTGAGAGCCCATTGTTTCCTAAGTTTGTTGGGATTGAGAGAGACTCAGTGGTGTTTTTGCGGAGATGGCCACATGTTTAATAATTTAAACGATTACAGAGGTTGAATGAGGGCCTGCCGGTCCGGATGGTCTTCCATGCGACGTGAGGATCGATGGGATTCGACTCGAGCAGCAGATGCCGGTGGTGTGTCGGCCCAGGCATCTGGGTAGATGGACATGATGAGCCCGATGGGAGTCGACTCGAGCAGATGTGAATGGTGAATGGCGGTGATGTGCTCGATGGGACACGGCTCGAGCGACAGATACTGGTGGTATGTCGGCCCAGCATCCGGTGGAATGAATGTGATGTATGGATGTGGTTCACGGGTTAGATCCGGACCAGCAGGCCCCGCCCCCGGCGATGTGACCGCACAGCAGCTGGAAAGAGAAATTAGACAAGCACAGCGAGGGAAACGAAGACATCAGCAGGAGCAGCAAAACAAAACACACGGCCCCTGGGAAACGACGGGGAAGCATAAACGACGGGTGGAGCAAGCCGCGGATGAGTAAAAGAGGCGAAACCGAGGTAGCGGATGAGACATGAGCAGTTGGTGAAGCGGAGGATGTGATGAGCTCGATGGGAGTCGGCTCGAGCAGCAGAGGCCGGTGGGGCGTAGCCCAGGCATCGAGATGCGGGATGAGATGAGCTCGATGGGTACCGCTCGAGCATCATATGCTGGTGGTGTGTCGGCCCAAGCACAGCGGGTGCGGGATGAGATGGGCTCGATGGAGATTCGGCTCGAGCAGCAGACGCCGATGGCGTGGCCAACGCATCGGGTGCGGGATGAAATGAGCTCGATGGGAGACGGCAGATGCCGGTGGTACGCCGACCCAGGCATAAGCGTGATGTGGAGCGGAAGAGGCGGTGAGGCATGAGTAGCAGTGAACCGTGGCCACGGGTGGGTGGAGAGCGGCGGAATGGCGGAACCGGCGGGTGGGACAGAAGCGGAAGGCGAGGCAGAAGTAGCACGCGAAGAGAAACGCGGAGAAGACCAGATACGACGGGAGAGGCGAGGGAGCGGGAGAGACAGGAGCGGCGGGAACGGGCGGGTGAGATACGGCTGGGGAAGCGCATGCGGGGGTAATGGGAAGCGACGGGCGGGTCGTAAGCGGCGGGTGGAGCGTAAGCTGCGGGTGGAGCGGAAGCGGCGGCGGGTGGAGCATCAGCGGCGGAAGGTGCGTAAGCGGCGGAAGTACCGTAAGCGGCGGGTGAAGCGGAAGCGACGGGCGAAGCGGAAGCGACGGGCGAAGTGGGAACAGCGAGCGAAGCGTGAACAGCGGCGAACCGTGAGTAGCGGGTGATGCAGTGCCAGCGGGAGATGCAAGAGCAGCGGGTGATACAGGAGCAGCGGGTGATACCGGAGTAGCGGGTGATACCAGAGTAGCGGGTGATACAAGCAGCGGGTGATACAAGCAGCGGGTGATACAAGCAGCGGATGATACAAGCAGCGGATGATACAAGCAGCGGGTGATACAAGCAGCGGATGATACAAGCAGCGGGTGATACAAGCAGCGGATGATGCAAGCAGCGGGTGATACAAGCAGCGGGTGATACAAGCAGCGGGTGATACAAGCAGCGGGTGATACAAGCAGCGGGTGATACAAGCAGCGGGTGATACAAGCAGCGGTTATGCAAGAGCAGCGGATGCAGAGCTCGATGGGAGGCGGCCCGAGCAGCAAAGCTGGTGATGTGACGGCCCAGTCTTCGGATAGCATGGATCGCAGAGCTCGACGGGATGCGGCACGAGCAGCAGATGCCGGATAATGTGGGTCCAGACAGAACCAGCGTGTGACGCGTTGGCGGCGTGTGTGACCGGAGCAGCGGCTGAAGCCTGAGCGGCGACTCGAAGGTGAAGCAGATTAAAAACGGAAACAGCGGGGGGGGGGAGGCAAGGGATGAAGCAAAAAACAAAACAAAAACAATGTGGCGGCGGGAGTGGTGTGAGCGGTGGGTGGGTTAGAGACAGCGGTTGGGGCCTTGACGGCGGTGACGTATAGGCGGCGGGAGAGGTGGAAGCGGCGACTGAGGCGGACGCGGTGGTGAAGCAGAAACAACAAGCGGCGCAGAAACTGAGGAGTAGCATCCGCGGCGGATGAAGCATCGCTGGGAGGAGATCGGAAGCGGAGGGGAGGAGGGGGCGGCAGGAGAGAGGCACCAGTCGCGATGGGGTAGCACCAGCGGGGGACAAGAGCCACGAACCGAGAAGAGACGGCCGATGCGATGAGTACCACGGGGTAACGAGGGGAGATATGAACGCCGCGCGTGGCGGCGAGCCACCGGCGACAAGAATGGGACACGCGACCGTGCGCGGCCGCCGGGGGAAGGACGACCGATACAAGCAGCCCGGGTGATACAGGAGCAGTGGGTGATACAGGTTCGATGGCCTGGCCACCGTAGGGTGGGAGGGCGGGGAAAATTTTACGTCCTCTCTCTGTGGACAAAAAGTTGGAATGGACGGAAGTGACAATATTTTCTGCGCATGCTCGGAGCGGATAACTCTATTTGGCATGAGTGACCTTAGTTGTCAGTGATGTTGTAGCTCTCGGAAGTCACACTCCGGTATTCTACGCTTATTGGAGCCAACGCGACTTGCCGCTTAATTGAAGACGTTGAGCTTGTATAAATTGCCACAAGGGTGATTCCTTGTGGCTTCTTATACAAGACCCCAACTGTCTAAACATTATCTACCACGTATCCGGGCCTAATTCAGGGGACTCCCCCACCCCATATTGAGAGCCCATTGTTTCCTAAGTTTGTTGGGATTGAGAGAGACTCAGTGGTGTTTTTGCGGAGATGGCCACATGTTTAATAATTTAAACGATTACAGAGGTTGAATGAGGGCCTGCCGGTCCGGATGGTCTTCCATGCGACGTGAGGCTCGATGGGATTCGACTCGAGCAGCAGATGCCGGTGGTGTGTCGGCCCAGGCATCTGGGTAGATGGACGTGATGAGCCCGATGGGAGTCGACTCGAGCAGATGTGAATGGTGAATGGCGGTGATGTGCTCGATGGGACACGGCTCGAGCGACAGATACTGGTGGTATGTCGGCCCAGCATCCGGTGGAATGAATGTGATGTATGGATGTGGTTCACGGGTTAGATCCGGACCAGCAGGCCCGCCATATGACGAAGTCACGCCATCGACGAGAAAACGGGGGCCAGGCCAGAGGGGAGAAAGGAGAGGGGCCGGTACACACAGGGCACCCAAGGGAGGCGCGTCCATGGCGAGGACAACAGTGGAGCAGAATAACGACTTTATGGTGCGGTAGCGAGATGAATAGCGGTGGATGGACGATGGAGATGCTACAGCCGAACGGAAGTGGCTAGTGATAGTAGAACTGGCCGTCGAACCGGAACCCAAGTTGGTCGAAAGCGGACGGTGGATGGAAAGGGCGCGGTAGGCGGAGAAAATGTCTCCCTATCCGAGAAGGGCCCCACGACCGAGGTGCTGAACGATGTGAACCGCGTCATCAAACCGCGAGTAGGAGACCGACGTGAATTCCGGGTAATGAAGTCTATGCGCGAGGAACCAGATGGGTAGGAAATATTGTGGAGAAGGCGGAAATCGCCGGGCGTGGAATTAGGCGCCAAGCCAAGAGGGGAGACCCGGAGCGGAGGCAGGGGCGGGACGGGAAGGGACCCGCCACGCGACACAAAGATATCGCTTTAGCGAGTGAAGCACGGACGACATTGGGGCGACCGAGGCAGACAGGAGGGATCGAGCATTGGATGGGGAGCGGGGGCCAGTGTGTTGTAGGTGGAAACCGGGGGGGGGGACCAAGCCACAAGAGCGATTGCGCGGCGGGGATACAAGTCGAGCCAAAGCTTAAGCGGGAGGAGTTCGCGCGGCGAGAAAGCCAGAACGAAAGGGCCGAGGGGTAGCGGGCGGTGGCTGGTGGGGTGGAGTGTAGAAATAGCTGGAGCGTCACACAAGGAGCAAGCATGGCGGAAGCGGTGCGATGGTCGAGAGCGCGCTCAGGCATTGAAATCAAAACAGACTGGCGTACGTCGGTTGCCGGGTTGACGAGGCTGATCTCGAGGAGCAGACGAGGGCGCTGGTGGTACAGTGGGGGAGGGTTGGCGAGAGACACAAGAGCCAGCTATTGTCGATGTTGGCCCACGACAGCGATGGGCGAAGCGCGCGCTTGTTCCGGAGTTGTTCGTCGGAACGCGCCAGCCGAACCCCCCGAAATCCCACGCGGCCCAGCGGAACACTTGCAAGTACTGTAAAGAGCGAGAACGTTCGCCGACGGGTGTTACTGAATGTGGAGCGAGCTGAAAGTGAAGAACGTGTCCGCCCACTGATCGATGTCCGCAATCGACGAAGCCGATGCGCGGGATCGGATGCCCAGTTGACCAGACGGAAGCAGACGAAATGGCTGTGCGGCTATGAGCGAACCCCCGGGCGGCGGTAGGAGCGCAGCTATGGGGACGTATTCGCCGCGAGCAATGCGGTGGCGAATGGTCTTGGGTCGAAACTGGCGGGGGCGGGCCCAAGCGCCCGGCCAGCTATGATCGAAATTGACGTCATTAAATAGTTCATTACCCCCAGGCAGAGATCGCACGTTTGTCGGTGGCATCCGGGCGGCGACACGTCGCTGAAGGCTGGTAATGGCATGGAAGGACGACTGCATGAAGAAGGCGCCGACTGATGCGGCGGAGGCGGTACAAGGCGATCGGTTCTAGTGCGGCTGCGATGTGAGCTGTCCGATGAAGGGCACTCGGACACCGAGTGAAGCGGGCTGCCGCCAAAGTCTGAGACGATCCGAAACCCGGCCGCCGGGGGGTCCCCCGGGGCGGCGACGGCGGTCACCGCGAGGCGTAGTCTGAGGCAGAGCGGCATGTGGGTGCCCGTGACATTACCTAGGAAATGAAAAGAAAGTGAATTGGTTAGCGTACGAAGGTGACAATGACTGGGAGTGCCAGAGCGGAGCAAGGCGCGTGGAGTGCGGTTTCAGTGGCCAATGGTAGCGGACAGCGGGCGTGATGGCTGAACCAAATGGATGTGACGAAGGTATATAAAGCACCTGATAGATATAACACATACAATGTTGATACAGACAAAGGGACTGGAGGCCAAGTGCTGACTCACTTATCGGTGCCCCCTCACCCATATGTTATGACACTGAAAATAAATAATAAGCAATGGCAAAGCAAACTGACCACCAAAAACAAGTGGATTAGACATACATACCACGGACACCCCACCCCGAGTTAGTCCTAAGGTTGTATAGAGATATAGGTATATACGTAAAGCCGAGTCTGTGTGGTACCATTGATGGCTAGTACGTATCGTAATGTGGAAGAGTTAGGCAAAGGAATCCCGAATCGTCTCGCGTATGGATGACTGTACAGCTAAGAAATTTCTCATATTTGCACAATCAGGTAGTGCGGAACCGTCAAATGCAAGATAATTGAATACAGAAATATGGTAAGGAAGTACTTGATTTAATAGACGAATTCGGGATTGAAAGGAGGTGGCGGCCAAAGAATAATGAAAGGCATTTACGATACCGTTCCATTGGGGCAGTTGATTGAATTGGCAATGTGAACGGATAGCGAGTTGCCACACTCACAGAGGAATCGACGGTTAAATATATGGGCAGGCCGCGGACCGACAGAGGAAGACTGTGGTGGTACGGGTGTCGTATGCGCGTAATGGTGTGTACATAACAATGGGGGCTCTCGAATCGAAAGTGTTGGTTGTATTCCAGTATAGTCCACAGCGGGCGTGATGGCTACGAGAGAAGTCAAGAGGTAGCCATTGGTCTAACTAACTATTTACTCATGCTATGTCGGAGAGAATTAATTGTCTCAGTGCAAGGACAACTCGGCGATGCGTAATTTCTCGTTCTAACGCCGGGTGTACACAGTGTTCAAAGTATGCAAGCACATAGAGATATATAAAATGTTGTTGTTGCTGTCCTCTCCTGTCACCTGTTACTGAGTTTGAATAGCAATCGCTATCTAAACGTGAAACCCGATTAAGTATATTTCGCTATTCAACCGTTCATTGGAAAAAGACCAACAAAAAAACAAAACAAAACAAGAGCAACGCGAGGGTGTGGCAAAACACGCCCTTTAGCCATTTCGAAGGGTGCTGAACGCAAATAAGATAATACCTTGAGCGGACAGGTATAACATATAAACATATAGCTAATGTACAAGGTGTAAGTCGGATCAAATAAAGTAATCACCCGTCAGTGAGAAATACCATATTGGAATATACCTATGGGTGATATCTGTATCAGGGTGAAATGATTCAATCACTCGTTGAAGAGAAAACTATATCATATAGTATATATTTATAGGTGACGATTGTGTTAGGGACAATTAAAATTAAATGATATGATCACTCGTCAATGAGAAATACCAAGTGATTAGGATATATTTATAGGTGATGGTTGTAATAGGGTTAAATCAAGTAATCACTCGTAATGAGAGAAACCATATCAACTAAGATATAATAATAGGTGACGATTGCATTAGGGTCTATTGAGATTAAATAATGTAATCACTCGTCGATGAGAGATAACATGTAATTATAATATATTACTAGGTGAAAATTGTATTAGGGGTATTGAAAGTCCCTTCAGATTAAATAAAGAAAAGGGGTAGAATACGCAAATAATCAGTAACTCTAAAACATAAATCAAGTGATCACTCGTCAATTACTTCATACGTGAAAGTGACAAAAAGTTTAATGTAGGCATCTCAGCTACTGCCAGCAAACAACATTGTATAGACCAGTCACACCATGCGCGAAGTAATGGTGATGGCGAAAGAATGTAAATATGGAAACCTATAGATAAACCATTAATAGTGTAATCACTCGTCAAAGAGAAATGTCGAATTATTAAGGATATCATAGGAATGCCGACATGGGTGTATTTGTGTTCTTGAAATAAGTAAAATAAGAGCCTATTTTCAGGCGAAGGGGCTGCATTTCGCGCAGTTATGAGATAAGCCGGTAGTGTGCTTATGTTCACGAGAACAGGCTGCACCACCACAATTGATAGAATCACCCTGGCAAGTAGTGTGATTATACTTCCATATTTTAATATGGGAGTATATTGTATTTCTGTTGAGGCGTTTTACCGTTTAATTGGACATACTGAGAAAAATAATGGCACTAGGAACGCGAAATTTCTTGGAAAAGTAGGCATCTAAGAACTACTAAAAATGCACTCCTCAGAATTTCGTTATAACTTTTCTTTGCAGAGTTATCGCCCTTTCACGTTTCTCCATTTTTCTCTATTATTATTATTCATTATTATTTATGGGAGGAAAGTTTGTTACTCTTAATCTCAGGAACCGCTAAATGTAGAACGCTGAAATTTTCGGCGTGTGTAGAAATTCTACAGTACAGGGCGTTAAGCTATTGAGAATTTTGTTCGTGCTTGATTTATTGAGTTATGTCCCTTAAACCGGCCTCTCACATTTATCGACAAGTGTAGAGTGTATCTGGAACGCATTGAGGCAGCGGAACGGGACAAATGTTATGATATAGAGCAACTTAAACGTAATCCAGTTCTACAAAATAGACGCTGTCCGATTATTATCCGGGGAGTGGGGTAGGTGTGTTCAAATTCGTAAAAAATAAATTCTCTCAGATTGCGACCAAACTTACATGTCATAGTCTACATTTTACCCCGATAACGATGCCGTAAACATTTTGTAAATCGGTCGAAAATTGACAGAGTTACCGCCCCTGATTGTCCAAAATAATAAATTCTCTCCCTAATGAAGGAAAATGATGTTGGAGGAGCTGGAGCGCAAGAGAGGGTGATACCAGGCCCGGGAAGGTGGTGGAACCAGGCCGAGGTTGTGAGACCAGACCGGATGGTGTGACCAGGCAGACCGGTGGCGGATGTAAACGGCAGATTTAGCAACAAAAAAAAAGTCCAGCGCTGTCAATTTTTTATTGCATATTCCGAATGGGAAGAGTGATACGGATCAGAATATACCAATTGTTAATTTTTTGGTCCGACCGTTACCGACCTACGATCGGGACAATAAATGTACTATTTATAGCGCCAAATCCAAACGGTCTAATTATTGAGCAAGGTTAATGCAGTAGCAGAAACGGCGGTATCGTTTAGGTACGATTTCAAAGTTTGACCACTCTACTATAAAAGCAACATGCCCAAAAGCGACACAGCTTCCGGTGGGTTCAAACTTTTGGCAAATTCCAACGAAAATCAAAGGGGGGGGGGGGGGAATTTGTCAAAAAATCAGACATAAAGATAAAAAAAAATTGATAAGTGGGTGTGATAGCTAGTGTCCAGGCGCAACTTAGTCATGTCTGTATCAATCGCCCTAAAGCCGAAGGTTTACTCGTGACGAGGCTTTATAAGGTAAATGAGAATAGTTAAGTGCTGTATCACTAACCTATTTTCCACGCCAAATCGAAACGGGCTAATGAAAGAGCGAGCTAATGCAGGAGCAGGTATTTTGATATACCGTAGATAATTTCCCAAACTTTGAGCGTTCTACTATATAAGCAACCTGGTCAACGGAGAGCTCGCATTCAGGTGGGTCCAAATATGTAAATTCCACCGAAAACGAAAGGTGAAAGAATACTCCAAAAATCAAACATGGGGATAAAATGTTATTGATGAGTGGATGTTATTTGGAGTATCAACGCGCCACTTGAGTGCGATTTCCTGAGTTTTGGAGCGAACGGTTTACTCATGGCGACGCTATCATTATATCGTAAAACGTACGTACCACTAACTCAATCGTATCTTGTATGTGAGCATGGAACAATATTTACCGTTTATATCAAGAAAAATAGTATGACTATTTGTGCACTCAATTGTTTTGTCTGCATCGTGATACAAATTACAATGTCTGTAATTTGGCAGAGGTGTCCATCTTCTTGGTGCGTGTACAGAACTACCTATTGGTATTGAATTATTGAAGCAGTCTCATAGTTCAGAAGTATAGGGGCAATCACATGCTACTATTTAGTCATGTAAATTGAATTTTCCCAGATATAACTCGACTTCAAACATGCACTGGGAAAAGTACTTGTGCACAAAGTACCAGAGAAACACAGTACCTGAGACTTTGGTCAACTACGGATGACAGTGAAAACAAACAAACGGGTGTACACCATAAAAATCAAAACATAAAAATAGCATCAACGCGAGAAATAGGAAGAGAGAAGAAATAGATAGTGGTGACGCGCAATACATGTAAAACGAGAATCATTACAAACCTTTAATTATATGGAAGTATACGAATTTCCCACCGGGAATTCGAAAAGCCGCTAGTTTTAATTTATGTTATTGTTTTGGCCATATGAAATTGTATTGGCTATGTTGGCCCCATATATGTGCTCAGTGCTATAAACACATGGAAGGAGTTTGTTTGGTTAGGATTTTACGTCGTTTTAGCCGTTAGGCCACATCACGACTGAGATAAACTGAATCAGAATTAACCGAAGCAACTTTTTATAGACGTAACCGTGAATTGGACTAAAATAAAACTAACTATATACAAATAAAAACACCCAAATCGGAGCGAGAGTGCTCGATTGGGATCAGAACCGTTAAGAAACTGACCATTGTGCAAACAGATATAAATCAGAATATCAAAATAGCAATATTGCTTTGAAAACAGCAAACATAAAACCTACATGAAATGTTTTCATCAATTATAAATAACAGATTAAGACCTTCGTATTTCAAAATATTTGAAGTAGTTCATCTTTCAGGATGAGTGAGAAGATATTTGTGATATCTGATAAATCTGGCGTGAGTCTTAATTAATTCGTCAATTTGACAATCGGGTGGCTGACCCTGCAGTTGATCCCTCGCCCATGAGCCAGCCTGATTCCAATATGCAATGGTGTTCCCATTCAAAGGTGGCTCTTTCTCTTGGAACATCGTATCAAACTTTGAAAACTCAAAGCTCTGCGTCTGAGAGTCAAAAGACTTGACAGACCATGGAGATTTTTGTTTCGGAACAATAGGATCGACTTCCTTAGTTGGTTTCGGAACAAACGTAAAAACTGTAGTAGCTGTATCGAATGCATGGGAGACAGGTTCTGGAACAGGAGTAATATCATTCTCTTGAACTTGTGTTGCTAGTGATTTACTGACGAGTTTTGTTTGACTCTCTGTCTGAGTGCTGGCATTAACATAGTTTTTCCTAGAAACGGCAGCCGAATATGTGTCTTGAGCAATTGATGGTCTGGCACCAACTATTTTCTTGGCATCTATATATGATAAATATTTCTCAGCCTTACATCTCTGTATCTTGAATTCATAGTCCCATATGGGACATGAACGATCCATTGCAGCATGTGAACCTTGACAGTTCGAACGTTTTTTAGGATTTGTACAATCCTTATAATAATGACCAGTAACAGAACAGCGTGCACAAATGATTTCTTTACTTTTACAATGTTCCCGGTCATGACCATAGCCCAGGCATTTAAAACATCGTAGTGGATTTGGAACGTAAGTACTTATATCTACCTTCATGTACCCAACCTTCAATGTCGGTGAATGTTCGCACCGATTGAAGGTCAGAAGATTCAGAGGAACTCGTATACCATCTACAGTTTTTGTGAAACGACGGACTTCTGTAACTCCCTGTGGTGCCAACTCCGTCAATATCTCGGATTCCGAAGAATCAGCGATATCGCGG
Organism: Siphonodentalium dalli; assembly: GCA_032622095.1. Classification (NCBI taxonomy): domain Eukaryota; kingdom Metazoa; phylum Mollusca; class Scaphopoda; order Gadilida; family Siphonodentaliidae; genus Siphonodentalium; species Siphonodentalium dalli. The sequence continues at coordinate 75,795,732 of CP136068.1, forward strand.
GACCGCAGCACAGTTCTGCTACTATTTAATGTCTTGTGAGGAGTAACCAATACTGGTGTTTGAGCAATAGTTGTTAACTGTAGCAGAGCATCAGATTGAACTTTCTGTGAGCATTCAATCAGGAGAAACAACTTATTGGCCCAGTCCTGATTGGTTTAACATATTTCAATTGTCCAGCAATGCTCTGTGCCGTTTTATCAATGACAAAGATAGAAGGTCGTTTAACATTTGGGTCAAAGCCAAGAACCAAGTACTGAGGGAATACCACATCATCACTGGGTGAGTCATCGATCTTACGAGCAAGACGTTGTTTTTTGGTTTGAGTTGCCATATAAAAAGCAAACATGTCGACAACTAGCCCAGCAGCCGCCGTTGACTACCCTTCAAATTCTGGTCGGGCCAAAGACTGGTACATAGCTGAGGCGGTGACCCGTTTAGCCACTGCACATAGCAGCCTCCCGGTACCTCTCCACAGTGAGACAGGCGTGAACAATACAGGATTCAACACTCAACAATCATCAGGACGTACAGAACAGAGACAAGAGAGAACATAAACATCATACATGAAAAAACAGAAAACAATATTTCAAACATCTGACGAGCAATACAACAAAAAACACAAATTGAAACTGAAACACTGTGGAGAGGTGTGACTAGCCGATTGATTGAGCCGGGTCAACTCAACCACCCATCTTGAAGAAATGTAGGACCAAAGAGGACCATGAGCTAAGTCGCATACGCAGGTCGATGCCTCACGTGAAACGACCGCCCAAGTACCTCCAGGACTCCTACACCGCACCTCACGGGATGCACCCCACGGCAAACAGGGTGCGACATTAGGGGATTTGTACCCCTCGCAGTGGGCTTATTCTACCCCGGGCCCACACGGGGGACATGTAAGGAGCACACATAATCGTTTAACTTCAAACGCATGTAATCGCCAGACGTTCTCGGACACATATATAAATATGGATCACATGTACGGTATCCGTATGCAAAAAGTTTAATGACGTTTGAAGTTCGATGTTCTCGATTTTAAATCGGTCTATTATTTAAAGATGCCCCAAAAATTAGACCAAAAAAAACAAAACGATTGTTATGGTTTAAATACGAGAAAACAAATATATCATACCCATTAATACGATTTGATGGTTAGACGTCGACCTTCAAAAGCGAAGTTTTAACACGTTTTGGCTATTCGTCAGACGAGCAAAATTCCAACATTCGTCTTTGATATTATTATATAAAGAGCGCCCATGCTGTAGTTTTCCAAAAGCGGTAGAAAATAAAGAGCCTTCATAATTATGATAAATTTTATTAGTTTTTTCAACGTAAAACGGACCGATGATTTTGTGGCTTTTCGCGCTGCATGCATGTTGCATAGGAATAAGAGTGATTGCAAGTATTTTCCATTTTGACTCTGCCCGCGTGGTAAACTGAAAACATGCTCAGGAAAAATATTATTTATTTGGTGTCAAAGCAGACCGGGCATCATTAGTGATTTAGTGTTTGTCCTGAATAAGTTCGATGGCATGGAGCCCGAACGTGGGCTGATAAGGTCGATTATAATAAAAGACTGCAATTACAGATCTTTATCCTGTCAAGCAGAATGCAGAGATTGCATTGTCATTGACAAATGGTAGAGCATATATACATTCATTGCATTGTCCAATTAACTGCCTGGTTTTAACAGTAGCAGCACGTCAACAAATTTGCACGTGGACTGTTAGTGCAGTTTCTTTACTCTCATTATAGGATGGACAAATAATTGCACAAACTTGTTTGTTCTTGAAAAACCTCTTCGATCGGTTTGTTTTATCCGTGGTGCTAATGTTTGGCCGGAATATGGCTTTGCAAAATCCTAATCTTCAGTTCTCAAAAGAAATAAATAGACCTGCGCAAACTCCATGTGGGTATATAGCTTGAAGACAGTTTGCAAGTAGATGTGACCATCATTGAACCAAAAACAATGTGTCCTATACTGAAGTTTATTTTGACGGTTATTCCAATACCAGGTGAGTATAGTGGTAATATAATATCGGATTTATGAAGGGACTGACTCAGTATAGGAATGTTTCGATCAGCTTGCATTGTTTTAAAGGGGTTATGTACCCTAAATCCGGCCATTTATGGGACCATCTCATATTATATTCAACATAATATATGCAACAAATGAAGAATTTGAGTCATGGATGAGTGCAAAATACCCCGGGGGCATTTGCCCTATGAACGATGCAAACAACATGGTAATTATAATGAAATGAATTTACTACTCCAGTCATACCATGTTGTTTGCATCGATTCATGTGATGTTTTGAAATTAGCCACAACTGTAGCGAACATTTCTCTAAATTATTTAGATTTATTACACTGCTAGGTGCGGTTTCCATTGAAAACGGCGTTAATTAAAAATGACTGCGTTACGTTGCTTACTGCATGATCTAGACTTAATTTTCGATGGTCGATCTTTCTCCACGGCATGATATTAATTATATTATTATTAATTCTGGGTGTTTTAATCATATTTGGCGAACCAAATTTATGCAATAAATAGAGTAATCAATTAGTTCCGACAATTATGTTAAATAATTCACTCGAGCGAGAGACGTGTAGGTCAGAAACTCATGCCCTAACGCACACTTGTTTCTTACCGACGTCTCTCGCCTCTCGTGAATTATTTAACCTAATTCTCGAAACCAATTGATTACTCTCTATATAACTAAAAATATGCGATGACTGAACATTTAATTTAATTTTGGTTACTTAATTTGAGAAAGAGATGTTGAAGCCCCGTTGCAAATTTAAAGATCCACTATCCAATTTGACAAAAAATATAATTAAAAACTTTCTAACCCAAGTTCGCTTACCAGGCAACATATAATGAAAAACCCTTGCAATCACAAATATAATTCGTATCACTCAGGTGTCGCGAGCATTCACAAAATCAATTATAAGTAATAAGTCGAAAATGATACAAAAATATCATAAATAAGTGAGAACGCTCCATACTATGCTATCTACCGATTTTGGGCGACTGAAGCATGGACGCTTTTTATAGATAATATTTTGCTAGGCTGACAATAATTCGGAACGTGTTAAAATTTCCTTTTTTGGGTACGATACAATTAGTGTCGGAGGGGGGGGGGGTGGTGGTGGGATATCAACAGTTCTCTGAATAAGGCTGATATGAAGTAAAAAAAAAATATCGAAAACATTTATTTTCGATCCCCCTTTTAGTTTGTGTTATATTCATTTCAGCCGCTAGGCCATATCACGACTGGGAATGAATGAACCAAGAGCAAGCGAAGCAATAGTGCACAGAGACATTAGTGAATTAGGCTAAACAAACGATATACATAATTATACAAGTAAAACACCGGAGACAGACCATTGTGCAAAGACATTTAAAATACATTACATAATATGATCGTACGTGACACGATTCAATATTACAATCACACTTTTATCACGCCCCGGTGACTAAGATTCGTCATGCAGGAAATACTATATATAAATTTCATGCACTTCGAAAAAACTTATCAAATAAGCATATACATTAAACTGGAGATGGGCCTGTCCCAGATGGGACGAAAGTATATCCCCGTATTGAAAATTGTCTAAGTTGAAAAAAGTGGACAACTCCTCAAAAAAGCAGGACAGACCTCCTTGTCGCAGGTGCACAGGTTCCCATGGTACCAGGGGTGGGTTTGTGTGGGGTGTCTCACCCAGTGAGGAACATAATTTTCAACAGTTGAAAATTTCATGACTCAAATTCCGCATAGCCGTACTTGTACTTATACATTTAGTTCCTCTCATAGCAGTATATTAATCAGTTTATTTAAATTTGTCCTGCAATGTAAAGTCAATTTTACAAGTTAATGCAGTCATTTGAGTAATTAAATTCCAGTAATGCTCATTACCTGAACAGAAATATGAAATTGAAAGCAAAGCATTTCCTTCAAGTTCAGACTGGTGTGTTTTACAAACAATAGATTCATGGTCACTAAGTCTATTAAACATCCAAGGACAACTTTAACAATATAACAATCATTCAGCATGCATACATGTTACCATTATGTGAGTTATAACTTGCGACTCCTTGGAATTTGAATACATGTATGTAATGTAAACTCGTATTCGTTCCTCAACCATATTCTGATTAATATCAGAATATAATATGCTGCATGCACAGTGTACCCAATACATCAAACATGGATCAATGCTATGTAATTCTTGTTACTAATGTCAGTGTCCTTATTTTCACAGTCCATACTCTTAAAAAGAAAATATAGAATCCCAAATAATTTTGAAGCCATTAAGCCAATATTGGAATTTTGAATTAATCAAAACCAAATCCTATATAGTTGGAAATTTTATTAGACCAAATCCTATATATATAGTTGGAAATGTTACGATCTCACTCCACCCCAGTTAGGTCCCCATAGCAACGTCCCTGCATTGTACTAAATATATGTGCCAAGTTAAAAACATATTGACATAAAAATGTAGGAATAAAATCTCGGAAAAAGGTATACCCCTGTGTTGAACATTTTCTAAGTCGAAAAACGGGAAAACTCGACAAAAAAAAAGTCGGACAGACCTCATAATCGCAGTTTCACATTTTCCCATGGTACTAAATATCTATGTCACGTTTTTTTTTAAATTGACCAAAAAATGTAGGAATAATAGCCCGGACAAAAGTATACCATGTATTGAACATTTTCTAAGTCGAAACGTGGGGATAACTCCACAAAAAATGTCGGCAGAACTCATAATCGCAGGTGCGCATGTTCCCATGGTAATAAATATATGTTCCAAGTTTAAAAAAATTTACCCAAAAAAGTAGGAATAAGCTCGGACATACAATGTATTAAAGATATGTGGTAAACTGATCGTGTGAACGTACGCTAACTATTAAAGCTACAGTATACCAGTCAGTATAGAAGTGGTATATTGAGGCGCGCCTTTATTGCGATATTGAGCGCGCTTAATTTCGAAAAAGGCTCGATTATGGCGCAATACTAAAAATCTGTCGCGCTTATTATTGCGATATTAAGCGCGCAAAATTTCATACAGACCCGATAGTGTTATATTTATATAAGATAAATACTGTGCATATTGTGTACATATAGTGTACACATAGCATTTACAACTACAATTATATACAAATCTAAAACATTGTCTCTATGCAAAAAACAGTATAAAAGAAGAAATAATCTGCTTTAAATGTCACAATTTTGAGCGCAAGATGACGCAATATTCAGCGCGAAATATTGCGATATTAAGCGCAAAATTGTGGTACATAGCTGAAGCGAAGACCCGTTTACCCACTGTATACAGCAGCGTCGTGATACATGACCACTGCGAGACAGGCATGAACAGTACAGGCTTCAACATTAATCAAGTTAAAAGTCAGAGACAGGAGCTCAACAACAGAAACAACATACCCGAATAAACAGAAACAACATACACGAATAAACAGAAATAAACAACATACAAGAATAAACAGAAACAACATACACGAATAAACAGAAACAACATACACGAATAAACAGAAAACAATATTTCAAACGTCAAAATAACAATACAACTGATAATATAAATTTAATCCGAAACACCGCGGAGAGGAAGGCATAGCTGGTTGATTGAACCGGGTTAACTCAACTACCCGTCGTGAAGAGATGCAGGACCGATGTGGGCAAGGAGCTAAGCCTTACCTGCAGGTTTATGCATCATGTACCATCAGGACTCCTACATCACACCTCATGGTGAGCAGGGGCACACATGGATATTCTTAGCCCTTCGCAGCGGGGCCGTAGGCATTTTCCACCCCGTGAAATTGATTTTTCGATATGTCCAACTCATAATTACCTGATATTTCTGACTGTTTTGATGTATCTGACCGACTATCTTTCGTGTTAGCGTCTGACTAAATGGTTTCCGTAACTGGTGCAATATCTGATTGTCTCATCTAAGTTTCTTCCTAGAAACAATAATGAACAATGTGACATGCGAAGCTCACCATCGCGCACCAACTATTATCTTAGCACTTATACAAGACCCCAACTGTCTTCTAACAAGTATCCCAACAAGTATCCCAACAAGACCCCAACATTATCTACCACGTATCCGGGCCTAATTCAGGGGACTCCCCCACCCCATATTGAGAGCCCATTGTTTCCTAAGTTTGTTGGGATTGAGAGAGACTCAGTGGTGTTTTTGCGGAGATGGCCACATGTTTAATAATTTAAACGATTACAGAGGTTGAATGAGGGCCTGCCGGTCCGGATGGTCTTCCATGCGACGTGAGGCTCGATGGGATTCGACTCGAGCAGCAGATGCCGGTGGTGTGTCGGCCCAGGCATCTGGGTAGATGGACGTGATGAGCCCGATGGGAGTCGACTCGAGCAGATGTGAATGGTGAATGGCGGTGATGTGCTCGATGGGACACGGCTCGAGCGACAGATACTGGTGGTATGTCGGCCCAGCATCCGGTGGAATGAATGTGATGTATGGATGTGGTTCACGGGTTAGATCCGGACCAGCAGGCCCCGCCCTCCGGCGATGTGACCGCACAGCAGCTGGAAAGAAAAATTAGACAAGCACAGCGAGGGAAACGAAGACATCAGCAGGAGCAGCAAACAAAACACACGGCCCCTGGGAAACGACGGGGAAGCATAAACGACGGGTGGAGCGAGCCGCGGACGAGTAAAAGTCGCGGGGGGAGCAGAGGCGAAACCGAGGTAGCGGATGAGACATGAGCAGATGGCGAAGCGGAGGATGTGATGAGCTCGATGGGAGTCGGCTCGAGCAGCAGAGGCCGGTGGGTCGTAGCCCAGGCATCGAGATGCGGGATGAGATGAGCCCGATGGGAAACGGCTCGGGCGGCAGATGCCGGTGGTATTACGGCCCAGGCATAAGCAGCGCATGAAGCGGAAGAGGCGATGATACATGAGTAGTGGATGGTACGAGATGAGGCGACAGCGGCGGGCGGGTTGGGAGCGGCGAAATAAGAAGCAGCGGGCGAAGAAGAGGATGAGATGAGGTGAGCTCGATGGGATTCGACTCGAGCAGCCGACGCTGGTGGAGCGGCGGCCCAGGCATCGCGGGTGCGGTGAAATGAGCTCGATGGTAAAACGGCTCGAGAGGCAGATGCCGGTGGGTGTCGGCCCGGACATAAGCAGCGCATGAAGCGAAGATGCGGTGATGCAGGTGTAGCAGGCGAGACGTGAGCTGAGGTAGGAGTGTGAGCGGCGAAGAAGCCGGAGCAACAGCGGGAGCCAACGCGGCGGGGGGGGGGGGGGGGCAGAGGCGGCGGGGAAGCAAAAGCGGAGGATAGGTGGAAGCGGCGGCGATGTATAACCAGCGGGGGAGGCGGCAGCAGCGGTAGCGACGGTAATGAAAAGCAGCGGGTGAAGCAGACGGTGAGATGAGGTCGATGGGATTCGGCTCGAGCAGCAAAAGCTGGAGGTGAGCGGCCCGGGCAGCTAGGGTGCGGGATGAGATGAGCTCGATGGGAGACGGCTCGAGTGGCAGATGCCGGTGGTATGTCGACCCGGGCATAAGCAGCGCATGAGAATGAAGAGGCGGTGAGGTATGAGTAGTGGGTGAAGCGAGATCGGCGGGCGATGGCAGGAGCGGCGGAAAAACCGAATCAGCGGAAGGAGGGAAGCGACAGGGAAGCGGAGGCAGCGGCAGAGGCAACAAAGGGGTGGAGAGGCGTTAGCGGCAATGAGGGATACGCAGCGGATGAGGCGTGAGCGGCGGGGAAGCGGAAGCGGCGGTAATGAGAAGCAGCGGGTGAAGCAGAGAATGAAATGAGCTCGATGGGTACCGCTCGAGCAGCATATGCTGGTGGTGTGTCGACCCAAGCACAGCGGGTGCGGGATGAGATGAGCTCGATGGAGGTTCGGCTCGAGCAGCAGACGCTGATGGCGTGGCCAACGCATCGGGTGCGGGATGAAATGAGCTCGATGGGAGACGGCTCGAGTGGCAGATGCCGGTGGTACGCGACCCAGGCATGAGCGTGATGTGGGGCGGAAGAGGCGGTGAGGCATGAGAAGCAGTGAACCGTGGCCACGGGTGGGTGGAGAGCGGCGAAATGGCGGAACCGGCGGGTGGGACAGAAGCGGAAGGGGAGGCAGAAGTAGCACGCGAAGAGAAACGCGGAGAAGACCAGATACGACGGGAGAGCCGAGGGAGCGGGAGAGACAGGAGCGGCGGGAACGGATAAGCGGTAGGTGAGGCAGAGGCAGCGGGCGGGTGAGAAACGGCTGGGGAAGCGCATGCGGGGGTAATGGGAAGCGACGGGCGGGTCGTAAGTGGCGGGTGGAGCGTAAGCTGCGGGTGGAGCGGAAGCGGCGGCGGGTGGAGCGTCAGCGGCGGAAGGTGCGAAAGCGGCGGAAGTACCGTAAGCGGCGGGTGAAGCGGAAGCGACGGGCGAAGCGGAAGCGACGGGCGAAGTGGGAACAGCGAGCGAAGCGTAAACAGCGGCGAACCGTGAGTAGCGGGTGATGCAGTGCCAGCGGGAGACGCAAGAGCAGCGGGTGAGACAGGAGCAGCGGGTGATACAGGAGCAGCGGGTGATACCGGAGTAGCGGGTGATACCAGAGAAGCGGGTGATACAAGCAGCGGGTGATACAAGCAGCGGATGATACAAGCAGCGGGTGATACAAGCAGCGGGTGATACAAGCAGCGGATGATACAAGCAGCGGGTGATACAAGCAGCGGGTGATACAAGCAGCGGGTGATGCAAGCAGCGGGTGATGCAAGCAGCGGGTGATACAAGCAGCGGGTGATACAAGCAGCGGGTGATACAAGCAGCGGGTGATACAAGCAGCTGGAGATACAAGCAGCTGGTGATACAAGCAGCGGTTATGCAAGAGCAGCGGATGCAGAGCTCGATGGGAGGCGGCTCGAGCAGCAAAGCTGGTGGTGTGACGGCCCAGTCTTCGGATAGCATGGATCGCAGAGCTCGACGTGATGCGGCACGAGCAGCAGGTGCCGGATAATGTGGGTCCAGACAGAACCAGCGTGTGACGTGGTGGCGGCGTGGGTGACCGGGGCAGCGGCTGAAGCCTGAGCGGCAACTCTAAGGTGAAGCAGGTTAAAAACAGAAACAGCGGGGGGGGGCAAGGGGTGAAGCAAAAACAAAACAAAAACAATGTGGCGGCGGGAGTGGTGTGAGCGGAGGGTGGGTTAGAGACAGCGGTTGGGGCCTTGACGGCGGTGACGTATAGGCGGCGGGAGAGGTGGAAGCGGCGACTGAGGCGGACGCGGAGGTGAAGGAGAAACAACAAGCGGCGCAGAAACTGAAGGGTAGCATCCGCGGCGGATGAAGCATCGCTGGGAGGAGAGCGGAAGCGGAGGGGTGGAGGAGGCGACAGGAGAGAGGCACCAGTCGCAATGGGGTAGCACCAGCGGGGGTGAAGAGCCACGAACCGAGAAGAGACGCGCCGATGCGAGGAGTACCACGGGGTAACGAGGGGAGTTATGAACGCCGCGCGTGGCGGCGAGCCACCAGCGACAAGAATGGGACACGCGACCGTGCGCGGCCGCCGGGGGAAGGACGACCGATAGAACCGATGGCCTGGCCACCATAGGGTGGGAGGGCGGGGAAAATTTTACGTCCTCGCTCTGTGGACAAAAGTTGTAATGGACGGAAGTGACAATATTTTCTGCGCATGCTCGGAGCGGATAACTCTATTTGGCATGAGTGACCTTAGTTGTCAGTGATGTTGTAGCTCTCGAAAGTCACACCCCGGTATTCTACGCTTATTGGAGCCAACGCGACTTGCCGCTTAATTGAAGACGTTGAGCTTGTATAAATTGCCACAAGGGTGATTCCTTGTGGCTTCTTATACAAGACCCCAACTGTCTTCTAACAAGTATCCCAACAAGTATCCCAACAAGACCCCAACATTATCTACCACGTATCCGGGCCTAATTCAGGGGACTCCCCCACCCCATATTGAGAGCCCATTGTTTCCTAAGTTTGTTGGGATTGAGAGAGACTCAGTGGTGTTTTTGCGGAGATGGCCACATGTTTAATAATTTAAACGATTACAGAGGTTGAATGAGGGCCTGCCGGTCCGGATGGTCTTCCATGCGACGTGAGGCTCGATGGGATTCGACTCGAGCAGCAGATGCCGGTGGTGTGTCGGCCCAGGCATCTGGGTAGATGGACGTGATGAGCCCGATGGGAGTCGACTCGAGCAGATGTGAATGGTGAATGGCGGTGATGTGCTCGATGGGACACGGCTCGAGCGACAGATACTGGTGGTATGTCGGCCCAGCATCCGGTGGAATGAATGTGATGTATGGATGTGGTTCACGGGTTAGATCCGGACCAGCAGGCCCCGCCATATGACGAAGTCACGCCATCGACGAGAAATCGGGGGCCAGGCCAGAGGGGAGAAAGGAGAGGGGCCGGTACACACAGGGCACCCAAGGGAGGCGCGTCCGTGGCGAGGACAACAGTGGAGCAGAATAACGACTTTATGGTGCGGGAGCGAGATGAATAGCGGTGGATGGACGATGGAGATGCTACAGCCGAACGGAAGTGGCTAGTCAAAGTAGAACTGGCCGTCGAACCGGAACCCAAGTTGGTCGAAAGCGGGCGGTGGATGGAAGGGGCGCGGTAGGCGGAGAAAATGTCTCCCTTTCCTAGAAGGGCCCCACGACCGAGGTGCTGAACGATGTGAACCGCGTCATCAGACCGCGAGTAGGAGACCGACGTGAATTCTGGGTAATGAAGTCTATGCGCGTGTAACCAGATGGGTAGGAAATATTGTGGAGAAGGCGGAAATCGCCGGGCGAGGAATTAGGCGCCAAGCCAAGAGGGGAGACCCGGAGCGGAGGCAGGGGCGGGAAGGGACCCACCACGCGACCCAAAGCTATCGCTTTAGCGAGTGAAACACGGACGACATAGGGGCGACCGAGGCAGACAGGAGTGATCGAGCATTGGATGGGGAGCGGGGGCCAGGGTGTTGTAGGTGGAAACCGGGGGGAATCAAGCCACAAGAGCGATTGCGCGGCGGGGATACAAGGCGAGCCAAAGCTTAAGCGGGAGGAGTTCGCGCGGCGAGAGAGCCAGACCGAAAGGGCCGAGGGGTAGCGGACGGTGGCTGGTGGGGTGGAGTTTAGAAATAGCTGGAGCGTCACACAAGGAGCAAGCATGACGGAAGCGGGCGATGGTCGAGAGCGCGCTCAGGCATTCAAAACAGACTGGAGTACGTCGGTTGCCGGGTTGACGAGGCTGATCTCGAGGAGCAGACGAGGGCGCTGGTGGTACAGTGGGGGAGGGTTGGCGAGAGACACAAGAGCCAGCTATTGTCGATGGTGGCCCACGACAGCGATGGGCGAAGCGCGCGCTTGTTCCGGAGTTGTTCGTCGGAACGCGCCAGCCTAACCCCCCGAAATCCCACGCGGCCCAGCGGAACACTTGCATGTACTGTGAAGAGCGAGAACGTTCGCCGACGGGCGGTACTGAAGGTGGAGCGAGCTGAAAGTGAAGAACGGGTCCGCCCACTGATCGATGTCCGCAATCGACGAAGCCGATGCGCGGGATCGGATGCCCAGTTGACCAGACGGAAGCAGGCGAAATGGCTGTGCGGCTATGAGCGAACCCCCGGGCGGCGGTAGGAGCGCAGCTAGGGGGACGTATTCGCCGCGAGCAATGCGGTGGCGAATCGTCGGGCACATGTGAGCCGAAATCGTCTAGGGTCGAAACTGGCGGGGGCGGGCCCAAACGCCCGGCCAGCTATGATCGAAATTGACGTCATTAAATAGTTCATTACCTCCAGTGAAAGCTGGCCGGACCCCGCCCCCAGGCATAGATCGCACGTTGGTCGGTGGCATCCGGGCGGCGGCACGTCGCTGAAGGCTGGCAATGGCATGGAAGGACGACTGCATGAAGAAGGCGCCGACTGATGTGGCGGAGGCGGGCCAAGGCGAACGGTTCTAGTGCGGCTGCGATGTGAGCTGTCCGATGAAGGGCACTCGGACACCGAGTGAAGCGGGCTGCCGTCAAAGTCTGAGACGATCCGAAACCCGGCCGCCGGGGGGTCCCCCGGGGCGGCGACGGCGGTCACCGCGAGGCGCAGTCTGAGGCAGAGCGGCATGTGGGTGCCGTGACATTACCTAGGAAATGAAAAGAAAGTGAATTGGTTAGCGTACGAAGGTGACAATGGCTGGGAGTGCCAGAGCGGAGCAAGGCGCGTGGAGTGCGGTTTCAGTGGCCAATGGTAGCGGACAACGGGCGTGATGGCTGAACCAATGGATGTGACGAAGGTATATAAAGCACCTGATAGATATAACACATACAATGTTGATACAGACAAAGGGACTGGAGGCCAAGTGCTGACTCACCTATCGGTGCCCCCTCTCCCATATGTTATGACACTGAAAATAAATAATAAGTAATGGCAAAGCGACCTGACCACCAAAAGCAAGTGGAATAGACATACATACCACCGGACACCCCACCCCCGAGTTAGTCCTAAGGTTGTACAGAGATATAGGTATATACGGAAAGCCGAGTCTGTGTGGTACCATGGATGGCTAGTACGTATCGTAATGTGGAAGGGTAAGGCAAAGGAATCCCGAATCGTCTCGCGTATGGATGACTGTACAGCTACGACATTTCTCGTATTTGCACACGCAGGTAGCGCGGGACCGTCAAATGCAAGATAATTGAATAAAGAAATATGGTAAGGAAGTAATTGATTTAATAGACGAATTCGGGATTGAAAGGAGGAGGCGGCCAAAGAATAATGAAAGGCATTTACGATACCGTTCCAATGGGGCAGTTGATTGAAATGGCAATGTGAACGGATAGCAAGTTGCCACATTCACAGAGGAATCGACGGTTAAGTATATGGACAGGCCGCGGACCGACAGAGGAATACTGTGGTGGTGCGGGTGTCGTATGCGTAATGGTGTGTACATAACCATGGGGGCTCTCGAATCGAAATTGTTGGTTGTATTCCAGTATAGTCCACAGCGGGCGGGAGGGCTACGAGAGAGTCAAGAGGTAGCCATTGGTCTAACTAACTATTTACTCTTGCTATGTCGGAGAGAATGAATTATCTCAGTGTAAGGACAACTCGGCGATGAGTATTTTCTCGTTCTAACGCCGGGTGTACACAGTGTTCAAAGAATGCCAGCACATAGAGATATATAAAATGTTGTTGTTGCTGTCGTCGTCGTAATCAACAAAGAAACGAAGAAATGAGACGCCCTTTATTAATAAATGAATGGAATATTTAATTAGCCCGGTGCAGAAATGTACCATGAATTCCAGGGTGGCGGAGTTTCTATCACTGGGGCCAAAGTGCCATCGCCATAAGCACATTGAGTTAAGAAAATGTCATGCTAGTGGAAGGGGTAACGCTCATGACAATGTCAAAGAACCGATCCGAATAGTGGACTACTCGGCGAAGAGTATTAGCGGGGACCACGAGGCAGATATGAGCACAGTCTAATATGACCTAACTGGGACTAAGTATAAGCCCATGCCACCGCTGAAGTATTGAGAATTAAGCTGAATCCCGAGGCCACTCGTCAATGAGTAGGACTGGCGAATGATTGTGCGCCTGCGATCATAAAGTAAACGCTCTTTATAACGCACATAATTAGTCAGCTAATAACCGATGTAGACGCCCCCACACTATAAGTTTATCTTGAAGACGAATATCAAAGCCGGTTACCTCCAAATGTCACCAACAAAAAACATCGGCGAACTCCGCCGACGAAAAGGGGGCAAGGTGCGATACCGACAAGTACGAGACGGACGAACGGACAGACGGACGGGCGGACAGCCGGAACCCATGCGGACAAACCCCGTAAGTTGTCAAAGCGGCGGGGGACAGACAAAGAAATTGAAAAACAAACAATTGCTGAATGACGGACGGACGGATGGACGGACGGACGGAAGGGCGGCAGACCGAGAACGGAATGCAGGCAACCAGAAGGGGGAGGGCGTCTAGGAACCGAGGGGTGTGACGCCCGCGAAAAATGGGCGTTGATGGAAAGGGGAGAAGCAATACACGGCGGACGAGTGTGCAAGACAAACCGGTCAAGCGGCGACCGTTCATTGGAAAAAGACCAACAAAAACAAAACAAAACAAGAGCAACGCGAGGGTGTGGCAAAACACGCCCTTTAGCCATTTCGAAGGGGCTGAACGCAAAGAAGAGAATACCTTGAGCGGACAGGTATACATATAAACATATAGCTAAGGTACAAGGTGTAAGTCGGATGAAAAAAAGTAATCACCCGTCAGTGAGAAATACCATATTGGAATATACCTATGGGTGAAAACTGTATCAGGGTGAAATGATTCAATCACTCGTTGAAGAGAAAACTATATAGTATATATTTATAGGTGACGATTGTGTTAGGGACAATTAAAATTAAATGATATGATCACTCGTCAAAGAGAAAATACCAAGTTATTAGGATAGAGTTATATGTGGTGGTTGAAATAGGGTTAAATCAAGTAATCACTCGTAATGAGAGAAAACATATCAACTAAGATATAATAACAGGTGATGATCGCATTAGGGTCTATGGAGAGTAAACAATGTAATCACTCGTCGAGGAGAGATAACATGGAATTATATTATATTACTAGGTGAACTTTGTATTAGGGGTATTGAAAGTCCCTTAAGTTTAAATAAAGAAAAGGGATAGAATACGCAAAAATCAGTAACTCTAAAACTTAAATCAAGTGATCACGCGTCAATTACTTCATACGTGACAAAAAGTTTAATGTAGGCATCTCAGCTACTGCCAGCAAACAACATTGGATAGACCAGTCACACCATGCGCGAAGTAATGGTGATGGCGAAAGAATGTAAATATGGGTACCGATAGATAAACCATTAATAGTGTAATCACTCGACAAAGAGAAACGTCGAAGTATGAAGGATATCATAGGAATGTTGTATTAGGGGTTCCTAAAATAAATCATGTATGTATGACTAATAAGGATGGGAAATGTATATGAACAGCGTGAAAATATTAACCAAGTAATCCTTGGTGGATTGATTTTAAAGGAAAGCGATACAGGAGTTAAATGTAGGCACCTCAGCTAACTACCAACATAAACATGGTATCGATTAGTTATATCAAATATGCAGGTAAGGATCTTGGCAAAGTCAAGTTATAAGGATATCCATAAATGGTTACTGGTAAATCAAGTAATCATTCGTCGGTGAGGACGAACAAATGAATAAACAGAAAGTATCGGTGATAAAATTACAAGGGGATGCAATCGCATCATGTTTGAATTACTAACATGGATGGGAAATAGATATATACCAGTATAGATAAAAGTCAACAAAGGGATCAATAGAAAATGAGTTACCAAGATACGGTGTGGCTTAAGTAAGATGTAGGTATAATGCGAATACAACCACCTTAATAGAGTCTGTAGAAGGCGTGCGTTAAGCCGGAGGAAATTATGGACATGAGCACCGTAAGCACGGGTGACGACACACATGGATTTAAAGCCATAATAAAGGGAAAACAGTCAGGGGCACGGGCGTAACTTGACCAGGTGCGAAAGTGAGATTATAACTGGTATACCGGATAACAAATTAAGTTAAATCAGTGAACAGTAAATAACCAGGTATTGAAAGTAACATGTAGCGCAAGTGAGAGGTATATATTGGAAAAAATAAAGTAATCACAGGTCAATGAGAAATACCATATTGGGGTATATAAGCGGGTAACGACTGTATTAAGAGTTCAATCAGGTAATCACTCGTCAATGAGAAAAGTCATATCACCAAGACTATATAACTAGGTGATAATTGCTAGGGTGATAGAAATTAAATATTGTAATCACTCGTCAATGAGAAATAAAAATATTAGAATTATCTCAGGTGGTGATAATAGTAGGGAATATCAAGTGCAACATGTCGGAATTACTAACATGGATGGGAAATATATATATAACCGGTATGGATAAAAGTCAATCAAGGGATCAATAGTAAATGAGTTCACAAGGTATGGTGCGGCTTAAGTGAGATGTCGATATCATGCGGACTTGGCCAGTATCGGTAGCTGGGAAACACACAGACCAACCTCGGCGCAGGTAAAATAATCCAAGCTGGAGTTATCGGTCGGAAACCAAATTGATTAACATGCGGTCAAATTCTAATTCGAAAAGGGGGGGGGGGCGGAACGCTGGGAGAATTAATTGGACGGAACCCACAGTCGGACGTGGCCTGTATCCTTAGCTAAGAAAGACGCACACCAACTTTGGAGCAGAGCAAATAATCCAAACTGAAGTTATCGGACGGAACCCAAATGGTAACGGACGGATGGACGGACGGACAGACGGACGGATAGACAGACGGACGGACGAAAGACCCGGCCCAGAGTGGGGGACAAATACTAAGTCGAGGTGCAGATAAATTAATCCAAACTGGGACGGACGGACAGACCGACAACATAAAACGACCTATTGCCAAAAAGGCGTAACATGAAAGGCCGTGGCTGTTACCTGATCGGGAAAAACGCAGCGGACGAGGAGCGAGGTGATTACACACACAAAGAGAACGCCGAACAGCAATTAGGACAATGCGGTGGGACACTCAAAACCAGACCGCCGGGAACCAGAGCGTAACCACGGGATAAATATTGGAGACGACGGATTAGAAGCCGATGGCGGTACTGTGAGACAGCGGGCAAGGAGAAAAACAAGGTGGCAATACATGACCTTAAACTGTAGATGATTGGAGATAGCGGCGAGCAGCGATGGAAACAGATAGAAAATTTTACGTCCTCGCTCTGTGGACAAAAGTTGTAATGGACGGAAGTGACAATATTTTCTGCGCATGCTCGGAGCGGATAACTCTATTTGGCATGAGTGACCTTAGTTGTCAGTGATGTTGTAGCTCTCGAAAGTCACACCCCGGTATTCTACGCTTATTGGAGCCAACGCGACTTGCCGCTTAATTGAAGACGTTGAGCTTGTATAAATTGCCACAAGGGTGATTCCTTGTGGCTTCATATATTACAGAAGTTTCTCGGCCTCACATCTTTGAATGTTTTATTTATATATTTACGTGGACATGATCGATTCATTGCCGCATGTGCACCGTGATATCTTGAACACTCAAAGACACTTTTTTCGTACCTCTATTGACTTTGAAAATCGACCGAAATCCATGACTCCCCGTGGAGCCAACTCAGTAAAAATCGCTAACAAGCTCAGTATACGGCTTACTTGATCGTATTCAAAGTTTTATGAGGAGAAACAGACGCAGGTTTTCCCATAAGCATTGTTTGATTTAGAGCATCAGCTTGCACATTTCTTGTAGGAGAAAACCACTTGTTGGTCCAATTCGGATAAATTTTACTGATTTCAATTGTCCAGAAATACATCATAAAGACTTATCGACCCCACACGGTCAATGTCGTTTCACATTTTACTCAAAGTAGAGAATCGGGTACTGAGGAAACCCTCAATAGCAACACAACTCAGTTGTGGAACATTACTCGTGTGTTTTTCTCTTTTTGATTGAGTTGCCATATGACTAATTAAATTTTTGACAACTAGCCCAGCAGCCCCTGACTACCCTTACAATTACGGTCGGTTCAAAGAATGGCACATAGCATAAGAACCGGTACCACACAGCAGTAAGAGTGGCGTGAAGAAAACTTCCCTCAAAATTTTAACAATCATTGAAACGAAATATCAAATTAATACCCGACTCAAATAGCAAATAATACCATAAACAATGAAAACCTAAAAACGATGTGGAGCCAGCACACCAGAAATCAATTTTGTAATCTGAAACAATGTGAATATTCGTGACTAGCTTATCAACATAACCTCGCGCATAATCGACTTATAAAGTAAAATATGTACATAATGTGATTATTTGATTCTGAAATAAGCAGATAATGGAGTCATGTACGTTATTTCGTTTTATGGCGCGGGCCACAGCGAAAACACATGTTAAAGAGCGTACACCTGAAAAGTCGTGAGTTGGCTTATATGTGTCATTGTTCGCACATAATCTGCTTAGAATCGGATCATATGAGTCGATAATGTGACTAAAATGCTCTCATTTCCAACACATTATCGACTCAAAATGAGGCGATTCACACCAGATTATCAACCTACAAGTTCCATTGTAAGCAGATGTTTTGGATTTTCCGAAGAACAGGCTGAGCGTATTAGTTGAGTCGCTTCGACTTAATCACCCGTCTTGATCATAGTGGAACCGCACGTCGACGGTTGATACGACCATCATAGTCCCACCACCCTTATACACCACCTTTCGCGGGATACAACCAACATCGAGCCGGGGGCCACAATAGATCTATCTATCATAATTACCACTCGCAGTGGTCATATTCTATACGGGCCCCACGGGGGGTGTAAACGGAATTAAGCCCCCGTGTAGGCCCGGGGTAGAATAGACCTATACCGCCCTACTGCGAGGGGTAAATATTCCCTAATGTGGCACCCTGTTTACCGTGGGTGCTTCCCGTGGGGTGTGGTATAGGACTCCTGGATGTAATAGTGCGGCCGCATCGCGTGAGGCGTCGATCTGTGGATAGGGCTTAGTTCATGGTCCTCTTTGGTCCGACATATCTTCAAGACTGGCGATTAAGTTGACCCGGCTCAATCAATCGGCTAGTCATGCCTCTCAACAGTGTTTCAGATTACATTTCTGTCATCTGTTGTTTTTGTTCCTGGTGTCCAGTTGTGTGTTCGGTTTGCCATGCATGTTGATTCTTTCGTGTCATGTCTCTTTGCATTTCGTCTTCATGACTGTTAAATGTTTAAATCTTGTAATGTCCACGCCTGTCTCACTGTGGGGAGGTATCGAGAGGCTGCTATATGCAGTGGCTAAACGGATCACCGCTTCAGATAAGTACCATGCAGTCTTCGGTCCGACCATAATTCGAAAGGGAGTCCGAGGCGGTTGCTGGGACAGTTGTCGATTATTTGCTTTCATATGGCAACTCATAACAAACAAAAACCTACAAAATTACCACCCGCTAAGTTCTACTGATGTTGAGGTATATCCTCGGTACTTGGTTTTGATCCGAAAGTCAAGAAACCTTCTGTATTTGGCATTGGTAAAACGATACATATCATAGCCAGGCAATTAAAATATGTCACACCAACCAGCACTGGCCACTAAGTGGTTCTCTTCTGATGGAATGTTCAAGAAAAATTCAATTTGGCGCTCTTATGCAATTAACATCAGCATCTATTGCACAAACACAAGTGTGCATTACACATCACAATACATTAAACAGTATCAGAGCTATGTTGAGAACTCGCGATATAGCTGATTCTTCTGATTAAGAAATAAATCCGTAGATTAACAAAAGACAGTTGGTGGACAAACAGTTCCTTTGATTACTTATCTTCTGACCTTCAATCGGTGTGACCACCACCGACGGTTGGGTACATGCAGGCAGATATAAGTACTTATATTCCAAATTCATTACGATGTTTTAGCTGTCAGCGATATGGTCATGGTCAGGAACATGGTAAAAGTAAAGATAACATATGTGCACGCTGTTCTGATTCTGGTCATGACCATAAGGACTGCACCAAACCATAACAGTTTCTAACTGTCAATGTGCACATGCTGCAATGGAATTATGTCCCATATGTGACTATGAGTTAAAAATTCAAATATGAAAGCAGAGCAACATATATCCCATTTCAATGCAAAGACAATAGTTGGTTCTCGAACATCAATTAAATCAATCACATACTATGCTGCCGTTTCTATAACAAAGTGTGCTGATTCCATAGACAGACAACAGTCAGTCCAACACCATTCGTATATCGTACGCAACACAATTTAACCAGACCGATATCTCTCCGGTACCTGAACCTGTATCACATGACATGGAAACATCTACCGAAGTTGCAACAGTTGTTCCAAAAAAAATCCACACATATTGAGCCAGTTACTACAATACATCATATTGAGGAGATGGCTTCATATAAGCGCCTGGCGCTTGATGTCAAATCCTCTTCTCTCTATATATGAACATCATCTTGTAAATTGTTGTAAAAATCTGGGATACAAAAATAAATAATGTTTACACCAACACATCATATTCATGTTGATCATATATCAAAACAAAAATCGCAACAACAAAAAAAAACACTCAAACGTTTCGACTCTCAAAGTTTGACCAGATGCTTGATGAGAAACGATTAACCCTCAAACACAAAACAACCACCCGACCGTCAGCTTGACGCATTGATCAATGTCATGCATGATTCATCAAATATTAGAAATACATTGTCAATTCAAAATCTGATGCTTGAAACTACTTCACATATTTCGATGCATGTGCAGTCTTGGTAATTTAATGTTATTTATTTATATTAATTATGTATTCTTGTACTACTTTTATGCGTTTTATATTTTCTTAGTTAGTTCCTGAATTTATATTCCTGACTCACAGAGGAAATATTTCCTTTTGGTTGCTTTAATTTTTTACATAGCTCATTGTTTTAATCTAATCCCCTGTCTGATTTATATACAATTTCTTCGCTACGATCATTTTGATACCTGGTTCTGTCCCCCTAGCGACTAAAACTATGTTAAACCCCAACTTATGAACCAGGTGTTATGAATTCCGAGTGGAATAGGGGATGAGTAAAATATGTGTTTTCTTTTTGGATTGCTTATTGCATTGATTATATCTCCCTCAACCCCCCAAGGTCGCCAATACGAATTTTTGTGTTATTCTAGGTCGCAATACACGATTTATCGTGTTGTATGGGGTCTGACCAATAGAAAAATAAGTATCTGGGGGCATAACTGCCAGTGTAGACTGTGTTAAATGTGACATTACTGGTTTGAATACATACCGTAACATGATTTTCGTATTAAATGGAGGCCAACGCTGTGTTTGTTTATAGGAGTACATCCCGATTTCGCTCCCCTGAATTATGCCACCTGCGATTACAAGACATTTTTAAGAAGTGCTACGATAACTGTATTTATATATGAAATTTGTCTCACTCTAACCTTGCTCTATCAGGTGGAAAAAGCTTCTTTATCGACATTCGCTGTCATGGCATGGTCTATTTTTGTGTTGAAAATGGTCAATTTGAGTCAAACACATGGGTAAAAATTAAGCGTTGTGTGCGTGAAAACCAAGGGGAATAACTCTTGACAAAGTGTACGAAATACTGTTATTATACAGCTATTTGATTACACCTAACAAAGATAATGTCTCAACGCAAATATGAAGAATATATAATTTGCTGGAAATTATGTATTGCTAACCGAAGCAACACAGTGCAATTCTGCGTTCAGAATAACAGCACCAAAGATCTAAAAGATGCAGAAAATAACGTGATTTAAAAAAAAAATTAAGACTAAGAAGAAGAATAAGAAGAGCACAAAGTGCTCACGGAATGGGCACGACCAATGCTTCGTGTCTTCCTGTCCACCCTGGCTATTGTATATAATCAGCTCAATCTGCATGTCAGATATCTTTCTTTTCGCTACGCTGGGCACGCATACCACTGCCACCACGGGCTAATGTCTACCTTTTGTGTTTATTCTTCACATTCTCCTGTATTTGTTGGTGGCATGATTTCAATGTCCATTGCGAAACAAATTACCATACCTGCACCCCAAATTTCAGAACGCCACGAATGTATCGGAGATAAATTATTAAATTTAGGAACCCAAAATGGTTAGAAGGAACTAAATGTTTTCCATAGGCCACAATGCTAACATTTATCGACACTGTTGATAAATAATTGAGACCCCATACCTTACTTTGCAAAAATCAAAACCACTGGTCCTTAAGACAACTTAATGCACAATTGGCTTTCTTTCTAGCCACGCCTTTTTCATTTAAAACTCAGCGCTTTTGATACTACCGTCAGATTCGCAGACAATTTCACTACCAAAATAGTACTGGTACAAAGATAACATATATGCACGCTGTTCTGATTCTGGTCATGACCATAAGGACTGCACCAAACCATAAACAATATTTCGTATTAAATGGAGGCCAACGCTGTGTGTTTGTTTATAGGAGTATAACCCGATTTCGCTCCCCTGAATTATGCCACCTGCGAGTACAAGACATTTTTAACAATTGCTACGAAAACTGTTTTCATATTTGAAATATTTCTCACTCTAACCTTGCTCTATCAGGTGGAAGAAACTTATTTACCTACATTCGCATGGTCTATTTTTGTGTTGAAAATGGTCAATTTGAGTCAAACACATGGGTAAAATTTAAGCGTTGTGTGTGTGTGCAAACCAAGGGGAATAACAAATTATACGAAATACAGCTATTTTATTACACCTAACAAAGATAATGTCTCAACATAAATATGAAGTACATACCAATTGCTGGAAATTGTGTATTGCTACCCGAAGCAACACAATGCAATTCTGCATTCAGAATAAGAGCACCAAAGATCTAAAAGATGCAGAAAATAACGTGAAATTTTTCAAAATTAATTATAATCCGGTAGTGGGAATGGTGAGATAAAACTGTTGGATAAAGTCTTTTTATGATGAATATATGATAGAGAGTCATACCCAGTATGACCCAGAAGAGCACAAAGTGCTCACGGAATGGGCACGACCAATGCTTCGTGTCTTCCTGTCCACCCTGGCTATTGTATATAATCAGCTCAATCTGCATGTCAGATATCTTTCCTTTCGCTATGCTGGGCATGCATACCACTGCCACCACGGACAATCACTACCAAAATAGTACTGGTACAAACAATTTATAAATGCTTTACAGACAGCCTGAACAGATTCATCAACCTCGTTTAAATGAATCAATAGACTTTAAACTATATTTTATTTCACCACAAATGTCTTACTCATAGTATGCCCCAATCAGCAGACAGAATGTATTTTATGCTGGTTCGAGATAAATTTAACAAAGGACATAATCCACCCTATTTCGTTCCTTCTAACCAAAAACTTCCAACGTGCTCACTCGTGACAGATACAACTCACTGCTTACGTCATGTGACAGTCCGATTTGAGCGTCGCTCTGTATGAATGTGAAAGTTTAATCCAAACTCAAAGGCAGACTTCTGTCTCAACGACCAGTGCCAGCACGTACTGAATATAAACTTTTCTTACCCTGTTTATGCAAGACTTTTGTATGTTATAATTAATTCTTCATTATTCTGAGAAATTAAGCTGTCCATATTAAATTTGAAATATGCCAGATCATAGCAACTTTGACAAAAAATGTCCGATATAGTAGCGCAACGCATACTAGAAATGAATACTTGCTAGACTTAGAGAACTACGTTTATAGATTCCAAGGAAATGTTAACGCCGTTACACGATGCTCATATATACACTGAACATCCCCAAGTTTACAGTGAAATTTATGAATTACAAACAGGTAGACTGTACTTCAGTGAACAACGCCATATTTCTGAGCTGCTTTACTCAGGGGCGTGGCTAGAGGGTCTCTTTTGGGGTGTGCCAACTTATATTTGTAACTCCGGAAAACTTCAAAATCACCCCTTAATTGAGTTTGAATTGATACCTCGACGTTTCCAACTGGTTAGAAATGTCCAACATCACACCCCCTACGGTTGGACAATTTACAGCGATGCCCATTTGAGTATACAATTAAAACTGAGAGTAGGAAGATATTGGTCCAAGGTCGACATAAATTTAATCTAGATATTTGGAAACAACCTGGTTTCACTCTGAAATTTCCAATGACCACTTATTCAAGCATGAAATTCCAAACTGTGAACATTTTGACCAATGTTGGTGGTGATTCATTTTCCAAGACCACTTGCCACCACGTCCATGACCTTAATGCATTGACAGGAAATCGTTGACTCCGTTTCAATTGTGTATACTTATAATGACGAGGATTATGGTCGATTATTGATGTGCGGTTGTTTTAACAAACACGTTTTTTATATTCTTGGACGCTTTGTTTGTATAAGTTATTTACTCGTCGGATCATTGTGGTGGGGGAAAATTTGTTTTGTTTTATATCACGCGAGCTCGTGAATACGTCGATTCTAATATATAATGAGATGCGTCTTATACGAGTAAGCGAATTACTTTGTCAAATCAATTCTTGGCCGCCATGTGAGCAGGGATGTGGCTAGAGGGGTGGGGGGTGTGGGGGGGGAGTGTCTCACCCCCCCCAGCAGAGAGCTATATTTTCAATAGTTGGAAATTTCATACCTGCCACAACGAAATTTCACACCAACAATAGGTTGAAAATGTTCTTGTAGTTTGATTATAAAACAATTTATTGGGGGAATTTATTGTTTTTCGACCAATATTTGCATATGTTCCTATTTTTGGTCAAAAATTTTGACAGAAATGGTCATCAGTTGGAAATTTTCCAACCTTAGTGGGGTGACAGGTTGGAAATTTCCAACACTTGGAAAGCTTGTGTCCTGGTCTCTCCCCCGTGGCCAGTCAAAAACTTCTAGTTAATTTAAGAAAACAATATTGTCATACAATTGGTCAACATTGCATTGGAATTGTCATCAGTTGGAAAATTTCCAACCTAAGTGGGGGTGTAGGGTTTGAAATTTCGAACAGTAGGAAGGCTTGAGGCTAGTCTAGATGTTAGGATTTTGCGATTTTCTTGTTCAGATTTCAAAATTTTCGCACACCGGGCCGAACCATGGTCGGCCCGGTGTGTCATTGCCCCATTCACATGGCCAATACAAAACTGCTAATTAGTTTAGCAAAACAATATTTTACTACATTTGGTCAAACTTGTAGACATAAATGGTCATCAGTTGAAGAATTTTCCAACCTGAGGGGGAGTATGAGGTTTGAAATTTCCAACACTAGGAAAGCTTCAGTTGAGGCCAGTCTTGATGCTAGGATTTGCGATTTTCTTGTATAGTTTTCAAAATTTTCTCACACCGGGCCGAACAACCATGGTCGGCCCGGTGTTGCCTGGTCTGTTGTCGGTAGCTGTGTGCATTTGTCTGGAATTAGATCACTAGTTGTTTTTTTGGGGGCAATTTTCAGGTCAGACTGGGAAAATAGAAGCATGGCTTATGAATATATAGGAAATTAGGCCTGAGCATGAGGTACAAGGGGGGGGGGGTGCAAATGGAAATATGCAAAAAGTTGTTGGTACGATTCCGACTCAAGGGGGGGGGGGGTGCAAATGGAATTATGCAAAAGTTGTGTTGGTGTGATTGCGACTCAAGGGGGGGGGGGTGCAGTTGGAAATTCCCAAGGTGGACACCCCCCAGCGGAGACCCTCTAGCCAGATCCCTGCCTGTGTGGCCCATGGGGGTTTGGAACGGCCTCAAATTATAACTAGTTATGCTATATATGATCCGGGAATTAAATTAGGTCGAACGCTATATCATATTATATTTTCGTCAACATTTCACGTCAAGATATAAAAGGCAAACCCAACTTCCAAAAGTTCGAACTTGTTATTACACCGCAAGGATGTTATTTCACTTTATAAAATGCGTCACGACGTCATTTCTTTGCGATGTTCGATATCCTTGCACGTTATATGTACGTAAACCAAAACTGTTGGTAATATTGAACAGATTCGGGAAAGTGGTAGGCCTATCGATGTGTTTCATTTTGTAGTCGACAATCCTGTATTGCAAATGACAAAACAAAAACAAGTATAAATCAAGGCTTAAATGCTTTTTGGACCCATTTCCCCCAAAATGTGATGGATTCAAATTAAAGGAATCTGTTCATTTATATTAGTAATTACAGTAACCAAGCCCAATGATGTAACATTTTAAGAGTATAATTCATGGTGGATTTTGTTAGAAATATAAAATATGACTAATTAATAATGACGAGCCGTTTTATACGGTTAACTTCAAACCAACCGTTAAGTCGATGACTTTGTCAAATCAATTCTTGGCTTTCATGCGCGGCCCATGGCGGTTTGGAACGGCCTCAAATTATACCTATATAGTTATGCTCGATTGTCCCGCATTCCGGTGGTCATGTTGTATAGCTTCGGGAAAGGTTTTAAACAAATATTTTTTCTTACACTAATCCAACGAAAGAACCAATGAAAAAACACTGTGAAGAACAAGAAATATATATTCATATTTTTTTAGTGTTCTTGCAGGGTCATTTTTTTACCGTACAATCTATGAAACTATTATATTTGTATTATATCTTTATTTCCTCCATTCTATGAAGATTTATAAAGCATGTAACAAATAGATAGAACCGCATGAGTGTCTGAATTTTGACGAAATTATCGCACGAGATTTGTTGGCGGAGCGATACCTCGAGTGCGGGACGCAGTCCCGCACGAGAGGTATCGCGTTCCGCCAACAAATCGAGTGCGTTAATTTCGTCAAAATTCAAACACTCATGCGGTTCTATTTTTATTACATATCTACGTATTATAGTAAGTTGACTCACAGTCGTCAATCTCCGGTACAGAAATTGAGAATTTAATTGAGTTTTAACGGCATTTTAGGGTTAACGCAACAATCGGACAGGGAGCCCTTCTATCCGCGAGTGAACTTGACCCATCTTGACCCGCGCAAACGTGTTAATTGGGTTTTCCAGATTTTCCAAAAATATAACCCAATCAGCGCGCTGCGATTTCGGCAAGTGGGTTGTCGCCCTTGCGTTGAAAAGTTGAAAAAGTAAAAATAGTAACGGCGAAAGCCAGTCTAACAACACTGAATGAAATAGTTCCATCGACAGATTGCACTAGTGCGATTCTGAGAATTACCACACGCCTGGAACGTCGTGCGATCATGCGAATTACGTTGATAGATATGTAATAAATAATCGATATGTACAGAAATATGAATCAATAATGCTGAAATATTGTAATTGATGTCAATATCCGACACTGGATATATCTACATATATGTACACATGGTGAATATGATGAGGTTGGTGAGGTTGGTGGTGATGACGACGGAGATGAGTTTGATGATAACAATGCTGATGATTTGTGTGTTATCAACGATGGCGATGTTGTTAATGGTGATGATGACGATGATGACTACTATTATGATTATGATGATAGTGATGGTGTGACAATACTGACACCGATGGTGGTGTCGATTGCGATGACTATGATGCTGATAATGACCATATAAATGATGATGACGGTGATGATTACGATGAAGGCGTTGATCTTGATGATGATGATGATGATGATAATAATAATAATGAAGCGGGCAGCGTATTCACATACTCATTTCAAATGATATTCAGGAGATGGCAATCTTTGCTCGCACTGTCATAGATATCGCCGTGCCAATGCTCATTCGATTGATTATTTATTATTTGATACACGTAATGGTCATATTGGTGATATATCTACGTTAGTCGCGAAAAACACCACGGGGGTTCAAAGTCAGTTAAAGGCTCACCTAGTGGTGTGTTAGCAAGACTGATGCCGAATTCTAACTGTGTCAGCATGTGTTTTCGTTGAGCTATAAAACTGTATGTTTGCCACAACTGTTCAGTGACAGTGACAATCAAGTTTATAAACGAGTCAGTATAGTCCATTGCTTCTACCAAGCTATCGTGGACGTGGGATAAGTGTAATGATATCATGTCGTCGGGAGACAGTTCTTCGACAGAGATAAATAATTACAATCCATATTGGTCAATAATTGCATAGAACATGTCATTGTGTATGTTAACCAGGGCGTTGCACTCAATAAGGATGTGCATAATTTTGTCGGTGTATGACTTTCCACATAGCGGGCAAAGTCCTGCTTCGAGGGACGCCGATGATTCAATAACCCGAGTTACTGTGAAGTATGCGGTTTTGTTTTCGGGAAATTTCCGACATAACCGCCACAAGTTAGAAATGTGAAGGGATTCCTGGATTCTTCAGAAGCGACAGAAAGAAGGATCAGTCATAACATTTGATTTCTATGAAGTTTCGTTTACGGCGTGTACCTCTGCCCTAGTGTGTTTCTTCCATGCCAATTTGGGAACAGAGATCCCGGAATCGACATAGTCCACGAAAACATCATTCATGTTATATTTTTCAAATAAAGAGCACAGTTCACTTATAAAAGAGTAATCCTGGGACTGGTTGGATCTAAATTCGTGGAGTCGTCTAACAAAAATCTGCTTACATGCTTTCGATTGAGGGGCGCGACATAGTCCACCGAATAAGGAGAGTTTCCTCATATCGATTGTTGATTCCAAGGGGAAACTCCCTACAAGTCCAAGTACAATGTTAGTTCTGCATCTCATGGAAAGACCTTGGATGCGCTTAAGACAAAAGCGATGTATTCGTTCTAGTTTGGTCGCATTTGAAAATGTAGTGTTACTTAAAAATTCTGATCCATACAGGCCCCGAGAAAGAACAATCGATTGATACATAGTCATGCAACTTTGTGGGGTTATCCCGCCGACGTACAGGCCAACATTGCTAAGAATGAGGTACGTTGAGCGAATTTTCGTGCATATCGACTCGGTAAGTTCGTTTTGGAAGTTTGTTTTATGTAATGTAATCCCAAGATGGGTAATGGTATCAGTCTCTGTGATAAAATCATAATTAATGAACCAAGAGCGGTTGGTTGATCTCTTTGCTGTTTTCGCATCAAAGACAATAACCTTACATTTGTGTTCATTATATAGGAATCTCCATCTTCTACTGTACGCACTGCATATGTCACATAGGCGTTGAAGACCGTATGTCGTAAACGATAACAGTGTCATATCGTCGGCTTGTGTGGGAGATGCGAGATTTATTCCAAGAAGTTTAAGACCAAAGTTAGACAGCTGTACCTCGCGTAACAACTCGTCGATGCAAATTGCGTAAAATATCGGCGATAAGATAGTCCTCTGCCTTGCTCCTTGGTTAATGGTGATATATCTAGAGTTCCGACCCTCGTGTCTCACAGAACATGTTATACCTGTTAGAAAATTGTGACAAATTTTCCCAGTGAAACCGCGCTCGAAAAGTTTGAATAGTATACCATTAGTCCAAACAGTGTCAAACGCTTTGTGGACGCCCAGGAAGCATGCGAATAATCGAGAGTTTTGTTCTAAAGCATATGATAAGCCTTCTTGGACAATGTAAGATGACATCAGGCAACTAATGTTCTTTTAAAACCCATGTTGCAGTGGATGTGTTAAGATCAAATGATGACAATTTCGTTCAATGCGAGCAAGAAAAACTTTCCCCATAGGAGCTTGAAAAATACTGGCAGTAGCGTTATTGCCCTATAACTGTCGAACTTTGTCTTTTGTTTGTCACCTCCTTTATCTAGGGAAGTTATCACACCAATTTTTGCTTGGGTTGGAATATATGACAAGTTGAGCATGGGTGATAGAAGCTTGGCAATGCATATCGCCGTACAAAATGTGTTCATAACAGATGGAATCATGACCCGCAGCTTTGCCCATATTGACAGTTTTCATGACGTTCATAAGTTCTACATCAGTGATGGGGTAGGTTAAGATTGTGTCATATGTCCCGGTGTATGACTTACTGAGGAAATCGGTCACCTTGTTATTGACTTCTAAAAAGTGTGATTCGTCAAAGATAACTGATGCCAATGGTGAGTATAAGTTCTCATAATAATCGGCCCGATATATACGTTATCCATAACTGAAATAATGCACGAAGAAACACAATTGTTTGAATTGCAAGATAACCTGACAGATGAGTTACACTGGTGGTCAGGAAAATGTTTAAGGAGTCGTTATTTTCTAATAGAGTTGTCGATCTTGCCTATTGAAGGATCCACTGAGGTCAATACTGTTAATTTGAACGGAGAAAGTACGGTTCTGTCTTCCAGTGTGCATACCGTTCCAGTTGGAAGATCTCGACGTATTAGCTCGCCCGAATCCATTTGCAAAAGCACTCTTAGAAAGCGACAGTCTACAAAATGCTCTATCCGGCCAGAAATAATCCTCTAGAACCAAATGCACATCATCCTGGTGAATATTTAATCTTGCTGAGTTTTTAGCACAACGACCTCTCATCATTCAGACAATAGAAAATCTAATTCCATAGCACCATAGGTGGCCATTTATGTCCTCAAGTGTGACATCTGTTTCAACATTCCCAAGGAACACCCTTTTCGTTTTAATAGAGTGGGCATTTCTGCCTTGATTTCTATGTATTCTGTGCCCACTTCCGATGCTGCTAGAGATGTGAGGCTGTTGTGAGTTGGTCGATCCACTTCCTTTTGAAGCATTTTGGGTATCGCGTTCATCTGGCACACTCATCCTATGCGTGTTATCTGGATCCGGCTGATTATTGGAATGTATATATATATATATTGCTGTTTGATTGGATTTGATTCGAAATGAACTCCAATGTTGATCCATTGGCGATCGCTCTAAATGTCAACTTCAACACGTCTCTGCCTTCCATATTTAGGCGGATCCCTCTGCGGTCATTCCTGTTGAATAATTGTGACTTCACACCGCATTCATCCGATAATTTGCTGCTGATATCGACAAATTCGAATTTGCTATTCCTCTCACTGAGGCGAGAGAGAAAATTGTTAATTGCATACACCGCTTGGTTGTGGTCTTCCGCTTGCTTGCTGGTTCCGTTTCGAGGCGGAACACTAAGTATTTTTAGGTGTGCTTTAGGCAAGAGAGTCGATATCTTGGGTAGGGCTTCCATGATATCCAAAATGACGTGATTCGTGTCATTCCAAGATGCTGTAATGTCATTTGTCCCGAGGTGAATGATGATAGTTTTAATTGAGCTGAGCTCAATACCAGCGTTATCATTTACCACATTAGAAAGGAGTTTTGACATTTCTGCAAACTTTGCACCGCTAACCGAGAAATTATTCACTTTGGGATCGTCCAGCTCGATCCCTGCACAGTTGCTTGCTCCAAGAATAATGGTGTCAATCGCACCGAGTTCAACATTGGGATGATTGTCGCCGTTTACACCGAGGTCCAGTTCGTCGAGGATAGTGTTCGTTGCAGCGTTAGTCTCTGACATGTTATGTGTTATAACCTTCGGCGAAGATGCCATGGCAGGGTTCGACGAAAGCGACATGTTGGCCATGTTTTGAAAATAAGCTGGTGAGTGTATAGTTCTGAGAACATTGTAGGCAAATTTGTTGAGTTCAGTATGGAAGTAACTGGCGACTTGGATAATCTCTTCTTTCCATTTGTCATCGCATTTGCGCTCGCAACGAACCTCACATTTGTGATTGCAGGTACCACTTTGTGGTTTTACAGATTTCAAATCCTTCTCTAATGACTTCATCCTCCTTTTTAGTGAATTTATAGTGTCCTCTTGTGACGAAATAGTTTTAGAACTCCATCCACAAGGTCGACCATATCATCAGCGACTTGGCGCATTTGTTTATATAACTTTTTAGTCTGGTAACACCCGTACACTTCTCACTTTCAATTCTCTCGCAAGTAAGTTTTGTCACAGAAATAGCTTCCTCCAATTCCAGGATTCTATCGTTTGCGAAGTTCGTGGTGGCTTCCATTGCCTCTAGGCGACCATTTATACCTGGGAGAGTCTCTATAAGGTCCTTTTCAATGCGATCACATTGTCTCCGTTAGAAGCGTAACATTGCTTGGCACATCAATCAGAGATGGTGGAAGCATGGGCGTTTGAGCCTGATTCGCAATGGTGGAATCTGAACGAGGAGTTTCAGGTTGAGGTGTCTGGGAAAGAGAGGTATAGTTAGACTTCTTGGCATTTTTTCGAAGAACTAATCATCTCTTCAATTTGGCAGAAGTCTTCGTCTATGAGACACTGAAGGAGACAATACACATCAGCTGCTAACTTCCAGGAGGTAGAAGCTTTCGCCGAATTACACCTGCGCTTTAACTGTGAGTCATTTACTGGGGGTGGAATACATACACCCAATTCCTTAATCGCTCCGATTATCGTATGCCGCAGTCGATATAATGTAGCCTCAACTCCTCTTGTGTGGTCCAATAGTCTTTCTATGAATGCTGTTTTCGGCGTGTTATGCACAATGTCCAGTATTAATGCCACATATGGTGCAATATCATCATCAACAGATCCCTGTCTTATATTCTCAACAAAGGCAGCATATGCAGAGGAACGCGGAACTCTAATGGTGGGTGGGTTGCTGATTGTATCACTGTCATATTTGCTAAGAGTTGCTGGTGTAATATCATTTGAATTAGCGTCACGAACAGGCGAAAACTGACTGCGTGGTGGTTGGTCATGAAAGTGGGCCCCAACAGTGTCATTGATAATGTTATCAGAATCCGTTAGGTAATTATCCATGTTGAGAAGTATGTCTCTTTCAATGGTGAGTATTTACAGCCACCTCTATTAGTGTAAGCTGAGTAGAAGTTCAGACTGTTCAGTGTAAGCGCATGGTACCATTATAGTCGTAGTATTTATCAGTCAAGCGTGAAATTTTCCCACGGTCAGGACTTGGGTAGACTGCTGTGTACTGTCAACATGATTACAGCTCACGAACAAAATGTACGATAAGGCCACACAATACTGGATATGGGGAAGGTCTCAATGGAGGAAAGTGAAAACGAATACACATCAATGATGATCAAACTGCAGTACTCCCCGTCCTTGTAGCATCATCAAACGAATCTTCGCGATTCCATCTTTCCTTGTGACATCTTTTAGTACCATACACGACCGATAACTCTAATCGAAAGCGAAACAATAACGTGGGCTCAGTGCGTGTTCAGCTTAGTTTGGTCCCAGGTAAGAAGCTAGCTTATATGTTCGACATTGTTGAACCTTCATGAAATGTGGCCCAGCAGCAACATCGCCGTTAATCTCAATGTCAATCTATCATATAACTCCCGATGTTAGAATATGATTAATCTATCAACCTATCATGCCGTATATAGAGGACAGTATGGCAAGACGCGGACAATCACACACAGATCACATCCTCACACACACACCCACCCTCATACCCCCCCCCCCTCACACACACACGGACACACACACAATGCACACGCAATAATTCGCGTGGACATCCACACTGCTTTGTTTGGGTATATGTATGTCGTGGATACATGCGTGAGTATAATACACAATACATCTCGCCGTAATTGTTTAACCACAGATGCGACCGGACATGCCTCGAGTCGGCTGCATGTATCGAAAAGAGATATGGGTTCAAATACCAGGTGTGTACGTACCGTGGTAATTTTGTTTTGCATGCATTGGAGAAAAAAAATGTGTCACCTGACACATAAATTTGTCCTCAGAAGCAAGGTCATCTGACACATCTATAGTCATACAACCAGGTCAAATGACACACCTACAAAAAAGCCTGCGTCGGTCTAATAGGTCATCTGGCACATATAATTATGAAAAAATTATCCAAACGTGAAAATGAGTTTGTCCTCAGAATGTGTGTCAGATAACACATTTGGGCCGACACAGGACTTTTTCCAGGTGTGTCACATGACCCATCCAAAAGACAAAATGTGTCTATTATTCAGGGTTTGGTTGTCACAGCTACAAAATTGGGTGGGGAGTTGTGGTGGCTGGATGGGGAAATAGGATTAGTCACCGTGTCGATGCTGGATTGGGTGGGTAATACCGTATGAGTTGTACTATACTGTTCTTAATCCGATACTGCTACAACTGGAATAATTGCTGGTGTGCAATGGGAAAATATGGGATGTTAGTGTATCAGACAAGGAAATAATTCAGAATAATATATTTATTTTAATATAATGAATAATAGGTATCTTATAAAAGTGTTTATACACACCAACAGTACAAATATATTTGATATCCTTATTTACATGAGCATTCAAGCATAGCATATAACTAGTTTTATTCTTCTCTGGCCATTCTTGTAACGGAGTCACAAATTTAAGGCACAATAATGTGATTTAGTAAATTAAATATATTCTTAAAAACCAGCACACTTTGATCAATGTTTATATTTCCTTTAGTTTATGCGAAGACCTGCACAGAGAAGAGTAAAACTAGCATACATGTACAGAAAAAATATCATAAATATATAAATATCAGGGCTGAAAACTGAATCACATGACTACTTTATATTGAAAATGGCGGATAGAGAGTGCACCTCAAATTCATTCTAAATTTAATCCAGTTATGTCTATGGCAGAAAATAAGTACTCATTATGTTGAACAGTAACCGTTTCAACACAGTTGGTTCTGCTATTTGTTTCTGATGATGTGCCAAGACAATTTAATTGCCTGATTTTGACGTATTACAATTGAGTCTTTAGAAACGTCATTAGCGTTATAATAAACAGAAGTTAATATAACCGGGCTGAAGTAAAACTACATATAATACAGTCTGTGGTAATGTACATGATTCTTCAAACAGGTGCGTTAAGTGTTTTGCATTATCAGTCATGTGAAAAAGTTTCTGGGTGCTAAATATGTATCCAATGTGTCCAATAGATTGCACTATAGTACTATTCACAAACTGACTATTTTATGGAATTATTTTTAATCTTTCAGTGTCAGAATTAAATCCACAAATTACAATGGATATGATATGTGTATGATATGTGTATAATCATAGAAGCACACTCATGTTGAGATCAGTTCGAAATTACTGAACTCAAACTCTTTGCACAATGATACCACTCAAGCCTAGAAATTATCATGGTATTTTCCGAAACCCAGCTCTTGTGCGGTAATTTACCCATGGGGTTTTTATTCTCTTTCAGTTTTCATTGGAACGCCGATTGCAGGCACCGCGGATCACATATACCCGCTGGTTCCAGCGACGCTTGGGTACGACGTCGAAGGAGGCAGGGCAGAGATTTACCCCGCCAGGCCCACGGCGTATACATTCAGGGAGGAAACCACACCAGCAGGCACCGGCGCGTCCGTTGTGCTAAGCGGGTCAGAGAAACACGTCATAGAAGTCCCAATCAACATGAGTGAAACAGATAATCCCCACCACGTTCTGTTCTCACTATTCATCAACTGTGCCACAATCGATGAGGGTACTATATTTTCTTACAAGAGCGACGACGACTCGGTTGGTACGATCGGAATAGAGGTTTATCTGTCGGGCGGAAAATTGATGGCCCTGTTGCAGCATAGCTCAGGCGAAACATTAACTGAGCTGTCAGAATTTGATGCAGATATTACCAACCAATGGATCTTCTACTCTTTTGCCTTTGACGAACATCACCAGCTGTTGAAATCAACAGTAGAGGACAATAATCGTGACATAGATTTCTCGTTGACATCACCATATTACTTGAGTTCTCCCGGTAGGCTGAAGATAGGAGGCTCATATAATGGTAACAGACCATTCACGGGCAGGGTTTCGTGCGTCTCCGTCATCCCGAAAGAAGAACATTTCCTGACAGAGCAGCATTACTCAGGCGTAAAGGAAATATGCGGAAATAAGGGAACTTGGACCACCCCTCCCGGTAAACAGTACTACCATTTCATCTATATATTGCATTTATCCATCAGATATTTTCGTGCTGAAATATATCAGAGAACACTTTCTAAAAAAATCCGAAATTCATGCATTAATGTGGATGAATAATTTATTTTTGTGAAATTTAATTCTTATTAAGAAAATGGCAAAATTGGAACATGATCTGTGTCAAATTGTAAGGGAGCGATTAGTGCCTCATTAAGATTACGCGTGTGTGTTCGTGCAGACGTTTGAATAATAATCTATGAACGTGGCTCCTGACAACACATTTTTGTCACATATATATTTATCGCTTCACTTAATTTTTATTGAGAAAAATGAGTTTTCAGCTAGATTGTGAAAGATAGTGATTTGCGCCCACATGACAAGCGACTATTCATTTCCTCTTCAGCCAACTACTTCGACGTACCAAAATTCGTCAAAACTGGACACTTCCACAAAATCAACGGGGATCAAATACCGATCACGGACATCAATTTCGGATTTTTCGCCGACACGAACGCCCGACGCTGCGGTGCTGAGTGCATGAAGGTCACAGAGTGTGGATCCTTTGTGGTCACGACGGGATCGGATCCGCAGAAGAATTGTGTCCTGTTTGATCAAGCAACATTCTACGATTTCCAAGAATCACCAGGGAGCCACATGTTCGATGCTGAGCTGAAACCGTGAGGATGGTCGAGTGTCGTTGGTTTGAAGATCCATTTCAAGTGTTAGACTTTTGCAACAACGTGCCTGTCATATCCAAGTCCCACTTAATTTCCAAGACTAAATATACTGGGAGTAAAATTACCTCTTTTTGTGAGGTAACGACACAGGTAAAAATACTTTATATGCTAATAGAGGGAATTTAGCAGCCGTTTTCACTTTTCCTCATAGAAGTGAGATAAACGCTCTTTATTGATATCATATCAGGAAATGATTAACAAGGAACGCTTCAGGTTTATCCTCGAAGGATTCTGGATTTTAAAAAGTGGGTGATATTTTGTTTGCGGTTAACGTGAACGATGCCACAGGTCACAGATGTCTCGCTTTTGACCAGGATATTGAGTTTTGTGACACAATTCAAGAATAAAATGCATATATATTGGTGGCTTGCATGTAGAGAACACATCGGGGGCTCTTAACATTAACTGGTCCTTTAAAAACACACATCAAATATAGTTTATCAAACAGCGTATTAGCGGACATGTCAATTAACAACTCCAACATGAAACTATTGCTGCATTAATGATAACCCATCCTATTTCAGACCTTAACACTAATATTTGTTCGCAGTCTATTCTAAAAACAAGAGCATCGCTAGGGCGTGGAAAAATACGCCCTTTAGCCATTTCGAATTGTACTATCGCAAAATAAGATAATACTTTGAGCTTACATTTGAAGAAAATCTGATATGCATGTACCCCTAATTTCAATGCCAAAATGTGGTCAAATTTTAAGTCGAAAAATGGCCATAATTCATGTAAAAATAATTAGACAGAACCTATATTCAAACTTGGCCTGTAGTTTTAGCTGGGAAATACACATACCAGCTTTGATTCAGCTCAAATAATCAAAACTGGAGTTATTGGTCGGAAACCAAAATGTTATGAAATTGGTAAAATTCTAAGTTGAAAAAGGGCCGTAACTCATGTAAAAATAACTGGACGGAACCCATATTCGAACTTGGCCTGTATCTTTAGCTGGGAAATACACATACCAACTTTGGTTCAGATCAAATAATCCAAACAGGAGTTATCGGTAGGAAACCAAAAATGTTAACAGACGGTCAAATTCTAAGTCGAAAAAGAGCCGTAACTCATGTAAAAATAACTGGACGGAACCCATATTCGAACTTGGTCTGTATCTTTAGCTGAGAAATACACATACCAACTTTGGTTCAGATCAAATAATCCAAACTGGAGTTATTGGTCGGAAACCAAAAATGTTAACAGACGGTCAAATTCTAAGTTGAAAAGGGCCGTAACTCATGTAAAAATAATTGGACGGAACCCATATTCGAACTTGGCCTGTATCTTTAGCTGGGAAATACACATACCAACTTTGGTTCAGATCAAATAATCCAAACTGGAGTTATCGGTCGGAAACCAAAAATGTTAACAGACGGTCAAATTCTAAGTCGAAAAAGGGCCGTAACTCATGTAAAAATAATTGGACGGAACCCATATTCGAACTTGGCCTGTATCTTTAGCTGGGAAATACACATACCAACTTTGGTTCAGATAAAATACTCCAAACTGGAGTTATCGATCGGAAACCAAAAATGTTAACGGACGGACGGACAGACAGACGGACAGACGGACGGACAGACGGACGGACAGACTGATAACATAATACGACCTTTTTTCAAAAAGGGCGTATAAAAATAATGCTTTTCAATACATTAACCCATACACGAACGCCCGATTCTGTAGTGCACGAATATCACATATTATGGAACCTTCATTGTCACCACGGTCTTGGATCTCCAGAAGATTTGCATTCTGTTTGATCGAGCAACATTCTACGATTTCCAAGTGAGTCACGTCTTCGGTGCTCAACTGAAACAATGAAGACGCGGTCCTGTGTTGGATTTGAACATTTCTTTCAAGTATTAGACTCTTGCGACAATTTGCCCGAACGCTGGAATAAAAAATTAGCTGTTTGTTCAGAACATACCCGTCAGAATTTTCAAATTCGACCAGCACCTCGCTCGTGCATACTATAGTCACGGTGATTCCACAGTGAGCTTATAGTGGGGGCCCCTGTTGCTATAAATATTTACTTACCGCACAGTATGTAAATAATGTGTAGTAAGCAAATAGCAACAGGGGACCCCTACTACAAGCCCAGTGTGGAATCACCGTGAATATAGTGCGCATGAGCGAGGTGCTGGTCGAATTTGAAGAAAAAAACAACTGACGAGTATTTTCTGAACAAAGAACTGAATTTTTATTATTTTGTGACTCTATAATATTTGATATATTGGACTGACTGTACTTCATCCGAAATAACAAGAAAATATATATGGATCCCGAGAAGAGAAATGCCAGTAACGAAATTAACTATGCACAACCACAGTGAGAGATTCTCACCCCAAAACGTCCCCTTTTATTTACCCCAAAATTCAAAATTATGATGTCTAGTTATTCCCCTTGCACCGAGAATCATATACCGGCAGTACGGCCCATGTACAAATTAAGCACAGAAAACACGTCGGTACATCAACAAAACAATGAGTTCACAGTTTATTCGATCGGATAAGTTTATAATACACTGTTTTGGAGCTTTCTCTTTCAAATGGTATGTCATGTAGAATATGTTATTATGTGATATGTGGATTCGAACATTGAGTGGGCCTTTAAATGAAGATGGTTCTAATTAACAAAACGCATAACCATATTGATTTTTCAAATTTTGGAACTGGTTCTAACTTTGAATAAGTGAATACCACTTCGGCCTTTTCAAGTTCGGATGTGACCAAAATAGTTGGAATAATCCAAATTCAGAATTATTTTGAAATCTCACCCTGCTGTGGTCCAGACAAAAGTAGTAATCTAGATTCAAGTCAAAGCCCACAGTTTGGTGCTATTCTCATGAAATTGAGCACCATCTGCAGTTAATTTGATGGTCGAATCCATTGTTGACGATATGGACAAATGTGTAAACATTGAGATTTTGAATTAAGCTAGGTTACTCGATCCTTTCTGATAACACAGTATTTGCTTGATGTGGACAATAACATGAGGCGACGGGCGGAACCATTCCCAACACATTTATAGACCATATATATTGCAAATTATTTCTTACATGAATATTAATTAATATATATGCTGCAACGAACAAAATCCATTTTTTAAATATAAACAGTAACTGTTACCGAACGTTCGAGAAGTATTTAACTGAATCATAGTTACCCATAATTCAAATGAAAATAATTCAGTTTGAATGAGGTCAGACTTGAACATATTACTAGATAGACACATAGTTCATTATAATATAGATGTATTCACATGGCTTCTATCTGGCGAAAAATCGCGAATTTCACATGTCATAATCTTCGTTATATATAGAATATGAGCAAGTATTAAAGGGAAACTGTACCTAAATCCAGCCATAACAAATGAATGATTTTGAGTCATGAATGAGTGCAAAATACACTCACGTACTCTATGAACGATGCAAAACAACATGATAGTTATAATGAAAATGAGTAAATGGCTTATGCCTTTTGCTCATTTTAGTTATAATTATCAGGTTGTTACACATGGTTCTTTGTGTTCGTGGTTTAACTCTCATTCTTGGCACATATTAACTCTCATTCTTGGCACATATTAACTCTTATTCTTGGCACATATTATTTATTTTATTGGATATTTTGCTGTTGAGTATAGCAGTTCTGAGAAGGCCCCATGAATGGCTGGATTTAGGTAGTCTCCCTTCAAGAGACGACTAAAACAATGGATTTTATTACATATTAGGTTGAAAATGTTATTTTATTTTGGCCATTTCGGTACCAGGAACTGCCAGCATAATTAATAATTTCACACAACACTCCAATCATCACATAGCTTATTGTCTAGGCTCTATGACAGCAGGCTTCATTTGTATCATAATGTTCAGTTAATTTTTTAACTTTGGATTAAAGGGATACTGTACGCAAATGTTGTTGTTGGTTTCTCTGGTCT
Organism: Siphonodentalium dalli; assembly: GCA_032622095.1. Classification (NCBI taxonomy): domain Eukaryota; kingdom Metazoa; phylum Mollusca; class Scaphopoda; order Gadilida; family Siphonodentaliidae; genus Siphonodentalium; species Siphonodentalium dalli. Next base: position 75,835,759 of record CP136068.1, read on the forward strand.
CTGAATCGTAGAATAAGGTAACAGATTTCCATTATTTGCAAGTCTGTTGAGTAAGAAGTAATGTTACGGGTGGAAGATTAGACGGAATGCGAAAATACAAATTGTCGTTGTTGAGTAATTTGTGTACAGTATTCAAGCAAATGTATCAAATAAATGTTATAGTATATGCATATTAGTCCCACATATATACTCATTTAAGTTATTGTATGGCTACTAGTCAGTGAGTGGCTTCAGATTACGCCCCGTATTAATATAATTGTTTACACGATCATGTGGGCCACGCTTATCCAATCCACTATCCGTCAATTAATTTGATTACGTCTTGTACACGGAAATTCGTAATTTAATTAAATTAAATTTATATCAAATTTGATTTTAAGATAACCTATTAACATGAACGTTTACATAATACATCTTCGACTCAAGTCTATATATTATCGATAATTATATCGTTGTTGTTACTGGGAATTTATTGAAGATAGCGTACAGTACCCCTTTAAGCTAGGTTACCCGATCGTCTCTGATTACACAGGACTTGCTCGATGTGGATATTAACATGATGTGACGGGGCGGAACCCATCCCAGCACAATCATAGATGTCCATGTATCTTAATGAATATACATGCAAGCAACAAATAAAATACATTTTTAGTCCAAAAATTAACGAATGTTCGAGATATATTTAAATAAATCATAGTTAACCATAATTCAAATAAAAATAATTCAGTTTGAATGAGGTCCGACTTGAACATATTACTAGTTAGACACATGTTTAATTCTAATGTAGATGTATACACATGGCTTCTGAGCTCCGTCGTGTTGTGTTAATATGTTGTAAAACACGTATAATGACAGCATTCCCGTGGGAATGACGAAAATGAATGATTGAGTCAATTTATATATTATATCGACGACGCCTGTAATAAGGGCTCATCCACACGAGCCACATTTATCATCCCACTAATTAGACAATATATATGAGTTGTGGCGAACACGATACTTGTATAGACCAGATAAACGTTCGGTTATGAGACCCACCAGTAATGCTAAACCTGGTACTTCATCTATTATATATTTTGGAACTTCTGTATGTGTGTGTTATAGACTCGAAAACTGCTCAATTTGGTATGTAAGCCTACTTTGATCCCGGAAACAATATGGGTGGGTCCAATTTCGCATGAGACCATGTCCTTGACCTTGACCTCGCTCATATACGCCCATATAGGCATGCTTCTGGACCGATCGAACAATATTCTGCCCAGACGGAGGCGATCACAAAGAAATCCATGGCCCGGACGAAGTCGGGCACATCAGCTAGTTATTTTACTATATTTGTCTTCTTAGTCTGGATATTATTGTCGCCAATATCGAACTTTTTTGTTCACGGCAGAAAAGTTCTGTAAAAACGTGGTGGTGTGGATGCGGCTTACATCTAATTATTTACGTACATGTATATATTTGTGCTTGTATTAAAAACTGTACATAATTATGTATCTAAATTACCATGTTTTTTTTTATTAAATAAGATTAAAGAATGGAATTGAACAGTGATTTTTTTTCTCGTGGTGATCCGCGGTGAACTAGCGAGGAGCCGATTAATATGAAACAACAGAAATCCAGTAGTATGACCAGAGCTCACCAAGAATCAACAGAAATCCAGTAGAATGACCAGGACTCACAAAGAATTACTACGAACCACTGCGAATCGCCGCAAAATACCGACAACTACTTAGAATATGTTTACGCCATTTCGGTTTATTTCATAATAGTATTAAAGTGATGTAAAACACTCCGGTAGGGTGATCAAATAGAAATTGAGAATAATCTTGCTCAAAGTAGTTATTTTTTACGAATATTAATACAAGTTGACAGCACACACAGTCAGTCTTATATATTAAATAAATGCAATGACTCTCGGTGGCGAAATTATTTGTGTTAGTTTATCACCCATAGTTGCGTCCCGAATCGAAATGTAAATATTTACAATTGAGCGTAGTTCAGACGATGTTTTTATGGCGTGGTATGGTAGATTTCGTTTATATTTTCGGCGATGTTAGTAGAATGCTACATTCTCCAGGTTGGCATTGTGTCTGAGCACTACCTTATCAATTTCACGCACCAGAACAAGTCCATAGTATGTCGTTAGGAGACAGGGGCACGCTTTGGATAAATCAAACATAAAATGGCAAGATATTTTCAACAAAGAATTTCTCTGGATCTATCTGGAGAAACAAAAACACGAATTTCACATGTCTTAATCTTCAATGTATATAGAATACTAGCTGGGGTACCCGGCGTTGCTCAGGTAAAGAAGATTGGAAACAACTTTAAGTGCTTGGCATGCATTCACTTAATTTCAAAGAACTTCTTTGTACACCACACTTGTAGTCTTCCCTTCTGCTGCATGGATGAATAGGTTTTGTGATTATCCAACCCAAGCTCCATGCAGAGTTCAGTCAACTGCTACGCAGGACTTTCCACTGCCAGCACCTACCCATAATGTGAAGAAATCACTCATTTATTTATTTGAGACTTTTTAAAGTTACAATTCATTCTGCGTTATACTGAGAAACTGAACTGTCCATATCCATTTGAAAATTGTCTAGATCAAGCCAAAATTAATTGTAACTGACAAAACACTTCAATAAGAAATGTTAGATTTAATTAAGAAATACACATGCCGGCAGCTGTCAGACACAGCGTAGCCAGGGGCCCGAACACTGTTTTGCAGCTTGGATTCAACCCTCGAGCACCCAACGTAGAGTTGGCCATGGGAGAAACACGGCGATATTAAATTAAATCCAGCGATCTTGAGGGATTGCCCCCTGAGCCTTATTGATGGTAATTGGTGTTTATCTATTTCGGATTGTATAATATTAAAGAACTTTGACTGTGTCTGGTTCTGATACGGTAAGGTTTATCTTATGCCATTCGATGCGATGTGGGACTTCGAGTGCGGTCTCTGTGCAGACTACTGATAAAGAGCGTTCATTGTTGATATATTAATGATATGGTATGAATAAAGAGCGTTCTGCTCGCTTTTGTAAAGCAACTTGTTAACAACATTCCGTGCGGAGTCTCAGTTGGCCTTTTTACGACATCTGAGGCCAACGGGTCTATCTAATGTTCTCTGGGTAAAATTACCCCTATATATAAATAATCAGATCCGAGGGTCCAGCCGTTTGGTCGCCTAATAACCGGAAAAACAATCGAACACAATAGAGTTTTATTATTATAGATGAGCAATTATTAAAAGGAAACTGTACCTAACTCCATCCATGTACAAGTCATTTCATACTCTATTCAACGGAAACTATGCAACACATCAATGAATTGAGTCAGGGGTGAGTGCAAAATACACTCACGTACTCTATGTACGATATAGAACAACATAGTAATAATGAAAATGTGTAATTGGCTTGAGCCTTTTACTCATTTTCGTTATAATGATCAGATTCTGATGTATGGTTCTTTGTGTACGTCAGTGTTTTAAACTCATTTTTGGCACATATTAATTATTTTAATGGATATTTTCTGTTCAGTATGGTATGAAATGGTCCCATGAATGGCTGGATTTAGTACGACTAAATTATTTGCTCTTAGCAGTTATTTTTTCTGGCAAAAAACGCACATAATAGACCTATAATGTGAAATCGGTACATAATGCGATTATTTGATTCTAAAATAAGCAGGTAATGGACTCATGCTCGTTATTTCGCTTTATGGCGCGGGCCACAGTGAAATACATGTTAAAGAGCGTACACCTGAAAAATCGTCAGCTGACTTACTTGTGCCATTGTCCGCACATACCTGCTCAGAGTTGAGAGTCGATAATGTGATTAAAACTGTAAAGCGCTCTCATTTTCACCACATTATCGACTCAAAATGATATTCTAAGCAGATTATCTACCTAAAACAAGTTATATTATAAGCAGATAATGCAGGATAATGTGCGATTTTTCAGGAGAACAGGCTGTTATTCTCTAGTAAGCATTTGAAACATTTTGACGAAAATACATCAGATTTAAAAACAAACTTCCAAATGTAAATTTGTAACCATTTTACAAGGATAGGTGAAATATTTTCATTTTGATAGTTGGAGTTATTCTCTGGTAAGCATTTGTAACTTAGTTACAAAAATACGTCGGATTTTTTAAACAACACCCGAATGTAACTTTGTGACAAAAGACACGTCAAAGATTTTAAATGACTTCCAAATATAACTTTGTAACAACTTTTTACAAGCATAGCGAAAACATTCAAATTTTTCTAGTTGGAGTTATTCTCTAGTAAGCAAATGTAACTTTGTGACAAAAAACACGTCGTATATTTAAAACGACTTCCAATTGTAACTTTGTAAAAAAATATTTTACAAGCATATATATTCATTTTCTAATTATTCTCTCATGGTGAGCAAACATGACAAAAACACGTTTGATTTGTAACCCAGGTAACCCGATTACACATGCACGAGTAATGTGTATGTCTTGCAAAGAATCTGGACATATATATTTTAATCGGAAGTGATGTAACTACATGTACATGCACATGTACTATATGTATACGAGTAGTTGAAATAACTATACAATAGCTGTATCCAGAATAAGCAAAATATGATAGTAAAACACTCACTATTCCTCTGGAATATGCCCTTTCGTCGAACATAGCAAACGCATCACGTAACGCTGATTCTGTGCCTGTACACGTATGGTCAAGAACAGAACCGTTTAGATGCAAGTAGACGCTACTCATGATTAATTGTTGTTCTCTTTGATACGAGTCATGTTAGTAAACAGCTATGGATGGACGAACATCGAAATCGAATTTCAGACTTGATCTGCGTTGACGCATATTTCCATGTGATAATTCGATCGAATGTGACCATTTCCATAAAATTTATAAATTATAAATTGATCACGTGCTCGAGCTGTAAAGACGAAATGACATCCTGGTCGCTAAGTGTTGGTGCCGTATATATGTCTGGAAACATAAATACTGTTTAGATGGTGCACGTTTAGTAAACCAAATTCATTGTTAAGATTATATACACGTTCATCGGAAAAGCGCATTGAAATGATAGCTTATTGGAAAGACAAAGGATCAATTTTCGACATCGTGTAACGATAAACAGCGTTATTGATTATTTGGGAATAAATAAAGAGTGTTTGAGCACAAAAAAAATATTAAATTGCTATTGACTTTGTCATTTTGTACCTCTTTATTGTTTATTGGATGTAGCGAAAACAGGTGACAAGAAGAAACAAATTGTCAAAACTGAAATATTTACATTGTTCCAACTAATTTCAACCCAAACAAGTGGAATAGTGTTCAGAACTAATGAAAAACTGAAAACGCACTAAAAGATCTCAGCGTGTATCCCACTATCAACTTCATGTTTAGAAACGACCATAATTATGCAAATTCGTTTCACAAATAAAAATCCCTCAATCAATATGCGTGCACCATCTTTGGTTTTGTGTAGTATACATGTGTAGAACAGTTGTGCAAATGAATTTGAGGCATGGAAGTCTTATTTTTTCCATATATGACTGTTGAGAATTTGTTCTTGGCATCACAGTCAAGGACATTAACAGTATTATAGACGGTTGAGTCCGAATGCAATAATTTCATACACATTTCTTCATCAGAATTCAAGCAATTACTTGGATTACTTCGATGACGATTACGCGGCTCTTCAGTGTTGCCTGGCTGTTTCCCGTATAGTGCAGTAGCGAAGATATGTCTATGTATAAATAACCATAAACAATTGCTTACCGCTAAATTTATCACAGAATAACGAAATGAACATTGTCACGCTGGTCATCCTATAATTCCCGCTGCGGACAGTAAACCCCACTGCGGGCAGTAAACCGCACATCGGGCCATAACATCAGTTAGACTTTTCTATACCAGGGCTGGACTAATTAGTTAAAAGTAGTCTATTTAGAAACTATACTAACCAAATGGAAGACGTATATATGATAGCAAATACCTGTTTATGCTCTGAGAGGAGTTTAGAGAAATTTCAGATATCAGTTCTAGAGAGAAACACAATCTGTGTCGAGCGCATTCGGAATGTCTGGATAAATTTAAGTTTTAATGCAGCAAAACTTTCACTGCAGACACTTCTCGAGAATTAATTGAAAACGTTGATCAGTCTATATGGGACACTATACCCTTGACGTGTTTTGGTACTATAAACCCAAATCCCTATCCAGTAACTCGAATAAAGACATCTTTCCAAACATACCGTACATCGATAAATTAAAACGTAATGCGGGCAGGAGTAAACTCCGACGCGGGTAAAAATCATGCCCGCAATGGTGTTTACTCCACCGTGGAGTGTCTCATGGAATTTTCAATGTTTTCCTACATAGATGCAGCAAATTCCAATGTGAATGTATATTTAGTTTCCTAAATTATCTGTATCAATGGAACGTTCACAACGTTGTCCAAATTTATCACCACGAACTCATCTTGGAGCTGAAAACACACATAATTGAATTTGAAACATGGAAGCTGTTTCTCACGCTTCATCGAGCATTTCGTCACTTTATGGAGCTTTATTCGTCGAACTGTTAACATTTGGTTGAAGATGGGTTCACCATGTACATCGTGGATCCGGATTTGTGTCCGAAGAAAAACAATTAATAACAACAAAACAAACATACCTGTAGTCTTCACTTGTGCCCGCAACAGGGTTTACTCAATATTTGCCCGCAGCGGGTATTATATAGGATGACCAGCGTGATTGTGAAGGTGAGTTGTCCTTTACATTCGTCCAACGTGGTTTTAAAATCATTTTCCTGAGGCGTCCGCACTTCATGGGAATATTGTTACCCTCCTCCCTGTTATACCCGCTTCTGATTGGCACAAGTCCTGTCACCTTCCGGGTGACAAACCACACTATTCGAATGCACATTTATGAAATCGACAATAGCTTCCGGAAAAAGATCGCAACGTAATTAACATGTCGTGTCAATGTCGCGTCCATGAATATGCCAAATTGCAGAAGAACATACTTCTATTGTTTTTTGGTTTACATTGCATGGAACGATTTTGACGATTTAACCACCAACATGATGGTAAATGTACGGCGATTGTTAAACTCATAACCTCGTGACTAACTTATATGAATATACACCATATAGGATGATAAGAAGTTACTGAAACCATATAATATGAATCGTACGTGACACGTAGTGGAGCAACCACACATGCTGTGCCTCCAATTTGGATTTTATCGGCCAACTTAACAAGACAATTTCATTATTCTCATGACTTATAATACATAGATATCGAGATAACATTTGTACAGTATTTACATATAACATGGTACATATATAAGCATATTATACAAATTACAAATTATTATAAATTAACACATTATTAATATATATAATAGCACTATCGTTGCTATATATAACACTATTCAGTTATACTAATAATAGGCTTAGTAGTGAACATATACATTTTATGCACACACACATACAGAGTTATATATCAGTGTATTAATACTGCATAATTATGCATTACATAGAAGGCGGTGAGTCAAGTTATCTTTATAATACAATCTGGAGTATTATAATCGCTGTGTCGTGGATTGTGCAATCTTGTCTGGATTCTGGCCCACAAATCCAAAATGACGTCAGAAACCGTGTCATGACGTCTTCGTTTTTCGTTTTCATTAAGCTAACCAAAGAAATTGGTCTAAATGAAATTAATAGACCTAAATCACATGTGAATTCTTCGCAAGTTGTGAATTAGTTACTTTCTTTTTTATCGCGATGATTCATTCCCAAAAACCTATCTCCACACTGTTGCTAACCTTGGAGCTGGTTTTTTGCTATCTCCACACTGTTGCTAACCGGAAGTCACGTGACAATTTCTCCAAAATCTATACCCGCGATCTTGAAAAATCATTGATGGATATAGAAAAAAATATATGACGTCATTCACCTGCCTTAGGTATAAGCACCCTTGGTGGTTGCTATAACCACCGCGAGAGAAAAGCATTCTTGCGATGCGATGACGCAGTGCAACATCGTGCGCGTGAATGACAAGGAATTTGTCTTTAGTAATTGGATATTAACAAAACAGGTGTTGCCCTTCTTCTCGGGGGACATTTATAATTCTCACCCGCTCGGGAACGGAACATTGCGTTCTGGATCAGGTGACAAATGTCAATGTCTCCCTCGACAGCGGGCGACAACTGTATACTGTTATATATAGAGTTGTGTTTCCTGCGTCAACACTGGCGGGGTAAATGTTGGCTTGAAATCAAAGGTTTGGAAAGTTGTGGGGGTTAGTATGTACATGTACTTGTGCACACACTTTTAATGACTTACGACGTCGCGTACATGAGCTTGTTATTACAAATCATTCCTATTTACAGGAACATCCAGTATATATCGTGATTTATCAACTTCTTTTCTGTATGATTTAATATCCATGAGACTTTTTGATGAAAGTTTATGATCATTAATAATATTCAGTATCACCCAAGTGACAGTAATTAACTCCATTGGTGTGTGGGGAACTACTCATGCATCGGGAAACTAAGACATGTTGCGAACGAACAAACGGACTTTAATGGAGCTATGCATTGTCTATTATATACCAGTATCTACATGTAAATGCTAATTGACCCAACTGGGCCGTGTGTCGCTTTTTCAGTTTCAGAAACCTTTCCCCGCAGTATACAGTATAATAGAGTGTAGAATATATCACCAGATTTCAACATTTCTGTCATAAAATGTCCCCTCGCACAGAATCGCCTTGTCGAAATATGTCAATATTCTGATCCCTACATGTAAGTCTGAAACAAGTGCATGGCAGGGTGTATAGCTCTCCAATGACAATGCTTTTTTCAATTTTAATTAGCAAGAACAAACTCACAACATGAAGCGTACATGTGATTGAGATCTTCCATATCGATGATGCCATCTCTGTTTATGTCGACCATCGTGAATGCCTGCAACAAATTTAACCCGTTCAATACTAAATGGATTCTTCTCCCATTCACTTATAAAAGTTTCCTGAAATAAATAGCGAAATTAAAAGTGACTTGCCAAAACTATTGCCAAATGGAAATATCGTTTGCCAAATTTGAATTAGTTTTGCCATTGGCTAGTGGCAGCGCGAACCCTGCGTGACACTGAATTTATCTTGCAATGTGACCGCCTTCGTATGTTGAATAAACTGCAAACAATTATTGAAATGTGTATACAGTAGTTAACCTAAAAATAAAGATACCCTGATGGTGTAGATATGGTATTTATGAATTAAAAACTTGGTGATTGAAAATGACGCCGGACGTCGAACGCTCATATGTTTCGAAACTTCTAAGTTGAACTCACCATTTTTCTCGAATTTTGTACTCAATTAATCTCATCGCTATAAAAAAAACCTATAATCTATAAATAATAAATATTCAATATAATTGATTGAAATTAATTAAGTGTTTAGTTGACAAAAAATTAATGCGATGCACGCGGTCGCAAAAAAAAAAATATAACGTGGCTGTAATTTACTCGATTACGGTGGTTTAAAAATATTACCACAGTAAGATTACCAACAGATACCTCTTGTCAACCATAATTATTCACGGTGATACCACTTGACCACGATTGAGTGGTGGTATGACCATGGTAATTATACCGGCCTACAACCTCGTTAAAGGAGTCGATTTATTAGAGCATAGTTGTAATCTGATATGGAACGCCTTCTAAAGTGGTAGTTGAACAGACGATTTGCCGCGCATAGCAGATGCGTTTATAGTGTTGACGGAGAATCTTGTTTGTTCAACTTTTCGGTTTGGCTTGTCTTGTTTCTATATTTGCTAAGTAAATTGCCAAAATCTTGACGACTTTCCTCGCCGAACTTTACCATATATTGAACCACGTGGCCTGGTATGTTATTTATTCCGGAATTGCCAGTTCTGGTTTGCTACAATCTTTTATTCACAGAACCTGATATATCCGTTCGGCGCACACTTTGAACCCATCTTCAGACAGATACGCGGATCAACTCAACTCAAATGGTTTCCATCTAAAGTTGTCCCCGTAGCGGAGGTAGTTTGGTCGTGGATACCATGATCGAAGCTAGCGCTTGACGAGATCGTCGGTGAACGCAAATCCATACATGGGGGAATATCTTGATCGTTTTTCAAGATTGAAGTACATTTTAATGTAACATTCCGATCGTAACATGCATGGTCATTTCGACTAGCAATGACAATTTCTCATTGCTATGCAATGACAGTCGATTATGAAATAATTTGCTAGAGGATAGTTTGTCCTTAAAAGTTCACACAGCAACAGTCACATTTTAAACTGCAGTCGAGAATATTAAGATGAATCATGCAGACATAACATCGACAGATCGCTGGTATTCTCGCAGCAACTCAAAATATCCCGCATTTACTCAGGTGTATAAGGGGATAACGTTTTTGATAGAATGTTGATAATGAATGAATATTTGATTGACATTTTACTCCCAAATGGCTGCACCAGTTGGCCATGCCACGCTATTAACCTTGCGCGTGAAAGGCAAATGCAACCGCCAGGACTATATACTTAACCTTTCATCCTGATTGATTCGTTTCCTCTGAGTATTCTAAACAATTATCGCTGAGAGAACAGTGAGGAAATATCCCGTCGACTATATACTATCTCTATAAAAGCCAAGTGTGTTTATCTGCTACGATTTTGACGCGTTTAAATATTATAACCCCAATGTCCGATTGCGCCCAAATTTTTACTATAATTATCTTGAGGCACATCTTATAATACGATGAGCAAAATTACAAGACAACCTGAGACATAACGCGTTTGCCAAAGGTTATAAAGGCATTGTTTACTGATATAAGGGCGTTACCTTCTCTAAAGACGAATGTGGTTTCAGCGGCGTCCGTCATAAATTCCAGACAAACCACGCGCACATCTTTGCCGGCAATCTTTATATCGTTATCAGCGGACGGTATATAGAGGTGACGATATTTGCCTGCATTTCTATTTGTCATCCGTATTTTTTGACCTCATACGACTTACAGGGGCAAATATGAGCAAAAAAAGAGCGTTCCTTATCAGTTTAAAATATAAGTAGGAAAGTTGGTACACATTGGTCATATGACTATAGATGAATGTCATTGGATAGCCGCCTTCGACCTCAGATGACTTAAAGGGGGACTGATCAATTGCATGATTAATAAAGAGCGTTTATTATCAGCTCAGAAGATATGTTGGAACATTGGGACTAATAATTAGCAATCAAGAGCGTTTATTGTCAGCTTAAACTAAATCTCCACATGAAGTTCCCGCGTGTCATGTTTATCACCCGTCATTGTTTACAAATACAATTTTTATATCTGAATGATTTCCACAAAGAGTGCATTGTAATTGTAGTATGTTGTTTCACATGATATTTGGATTAATTCGACAACTTCAACAATAAATACTGGCATTGATGAGGTGCTCGTTCTAAAGTACAGCCTGTTAAAGATGCCCCGTCTGATTTAAAGGTCGGTCGGATTGAAGTCTCAAATGCTACTTATATTAGAGATTGATACACGACAAGGAGCTACACGAAGAGAGCGATAATAATGAGGTCAACTGAAGTGAAGAACGCTATGGCTCGTATTCACCAACTGGGTTCATATATAATCCAGATAGTTTTTACGGGCGAGGCTCAATGCGAAGCTATCATTCAGTGGTCCTCTATCGGAGACATCGGCGATGTAATGGCCCTATACTATTATTCAATCAGGGCAATTTGAATATTGTTGATCGCCGTTTACTTAAAAACATGCGTATAGCAGTATATATGTTTGGTTCATTCCAATGTTGTTCAATCGTGAGATAAATACACCACTGACGAAAGGAATTATATCTTAAAAACTCATTCCACAAGGAATTCGGTTTGAGTCACTATGTAGGTTAGAAGGAACTAAATGTTTTCCATAGGCCACAGTGTTAACGTTTTGCCACACCCACGCTAAATTCGCGAGTTCCGAAGACCAACCTTTGTGGCATCTTTTGCCACAGAGGAGTATTTTCCGAGCCAAACCTTTTTCAAATATCAACATACGTTTTCCACACTACCCAACTCGTTGCACATAATTTGAAAGCCAACACACAACCACTATTTGGACACGAACGCATTTCAGACTAGGAAATGCCCACGTTTTCACATACCATGGATGTTATATTTCTTGAATTTGTAAATTTATTTGACATATTATACGGCAATCGTGCGCCAGAATGTGTTTAACTCGTATTCGATATACCTTGTAGAACGAAAGAGACGCATTTATACTTATTTAGTGTCTTCTAACCTATACCGCTGATGTGTGTGGGAAACATGCGAATTGTATCCGGTTTGAGTCGGATTTAGTAGTGAGGCAATGTCTATTGACGAATAACAAATCTGATAGATGGGGTCAAACATATCGACGATAATGTGTCGTAAACGCCAGCGAAGGTACAGTATGCACCAACCCAGCCGCTACTATATGAGCCACCCGGGATATAAAATAAAGCCAGAAGGTACAGCATGCACACAGCCTCTACTATATGAACTGCTCGTGTTAAGCCAGTTGGTGAAGACCAGCCTGTATGTTTAATTGTTTCCAGATTTAATTCATTCATCGTTTAGCTATCAATCCAGGAGGCGAACGTGAATAAACATTAAGCAATGTTCTGATCTTGGATAACAAACAGTTTAAATGGACCAAATATTTGCATTAAATTGCAACCATGGAGACAGTCAATAAAGTGCATAAAACTCAAACAAGGTTCGATGCCTTGTAGATATCTGTGTTTGATTTATTTACTTACAATAATGCACTTCATTACCAGTGTATTAAACGGACATGGCTCATTCGACATTCCAAATTCTGTCAACGTAATTTGGAAGTAGGTATAAATATAGGTTTACAAATACACGAACTATTGTTATACCGGCTTCATATACTCTGAAAAATACTTGCCATGGTGACTGAAATTTTCCAGCTGTTTTCAAAGTTTCGCACAGAAGTTAAACAAACGGTCTTAATTTCTACTATATCAGGATTATTCTAACACGGAAAGCTCTATTCTGTTCCATGTCGTGCAAACGGCTGTTTTTTGTTTGGGACCCAAACATCGTGCTCATATTTGTATTTTCTGCGACCCAATGCGTCTTTCCTGGACATATAATGCTCGTGGAAAGGTAGGTCAAGTAATTATCGACCTATTTCGATGCGGGGAAACATTAAAAAGCGAATATCATTAAATGTATTTTGAAGCGCAAACCGTCACGTGGCTTTAAATTGTATCATATATTGTTAATATAGAATGATCATGAGAGCAGTTGTCGTGGCATAGATAATCTCCTCTCAATAGTGACCCAATTGTGCAGATTGACACATATGATAAGTGTGCGATTAGTGATCCAAAGCCAGGTATACTCAAGAAGTTTTTTATTGCAGAATAGAACAGGGAAGAATAATATTATCTAAATATGCACATATTTGCTATACAATTAGGAGACGGTGGTCAAATAAACGCAGATGTACAAAATATAAGAAGATGCATTGTAGCTCTATCTGGCGTAAGAAGCTTATTTACTGGCATTCGCTAGGCTGACACAAATTAAAAACATGTTAAACATCTTCTTTTGAAAGACTATATCTGGCCGCCAAGCATCATACTATAGTGCATTCATTGTTCCGATCTAATTATTGTATTGTATAAATAACGTACAGTTGTTGGTATAGCATACACCATTGTCGAGATAATCTTATATTAAATAAAAAAACTACAAGCTCCCTCTGAAAAGTAATATAGTTGAAGACACAGGTAGCATAAACTATCTTAACACATATGCCGGATTCGTCATCTTCACTTTAACCTGGTTTAAACATACATTAGCGGTTAAGCGAAATCAGGTCTAATGGGGGGTTGTGGCGTTCAGTTGTTAGCGGGTGGACAACTCAATTCGTTGAGAAGAGCATGCAATCAAACTACCAAGTTACCATGCGGACCACATGCAGACAAGTATAATGGTTATTGAAACGCCATACGTCAAAGCTAACAAGTGAACGCTCGTCGTCTCAGATCTGACCTTCCTAAACCCAGTTTTTTTCTGGACTGTCGTATGATATGGTTTAGTTGCCGGTTTACACGACAAGTGATCGCAATGAAAAAAATAATCCCAGTACACTTTACAGATGTGAGCGCTTCTCGCTTATTATTATCCAATCCAAATATGATCGTTATCTTAATTATCGATTTTTGCTGTGTCGATAAAACGCGACCGTCCGCGTTTGGAAAGTACGATTGTTCAGTTGGACGATAGAGAGATACTACTGCTGATAAACCCTGGTAAGGCTAGCCATGATACCTTGAATGTGTCTCTTAAACCTGCTGTCTCGAGTTTAAACTATGACATTATCTGTCAAATGGCGGTTTAAAACCAGATGTTTACGGAAAACAGGTTACACTGAAGATGATGAATCCGGCCTATTATTTATACCGTTCTGCCAAATACGTATAAGGAGCCGTATAAGGAACGTTTGATCACTGATAGTTTTTCCGACTGAACAGTGTAAATAATACATACTACCGTTCGGGTAGCGAGTAACTCTGAGAACATGTGCTGAGTTCCTGTCCTGCTGACATTGTCAAGAAAGCACTAACACTAAGTATACGATGAATGGCACCAGCGATACGGTCAGGGTTACAATGAAACAAATAATGTCGAAGATCCTCTCTTTTCCGATGCGTTTTGCAGATGCAGGTTTTTCCTCAGAATGGTCAACATCCATGGCATTATGTTCCCTGTCTCTTTCACGAGCGTCCAGTATGTTTCCTGTGACATTCGCGGTCTTGTCATTGGGCGGGCGATCGTTCCGTCTATCAACACAAGGTAGATTCATTTTGCCGAAGACATCGGGCGCCGTACGACGGAGGTTACCAACAAAAATGTTCATAAGCAACGTAAGGATGCTGACGACAATTTGTATGACAAGGATGTAGGACAGATATGGTACGTAATCGGAGTTTGATGGAACGGTCGTAGCAACGAAACTAATGAAAACAGTGAAGGCTAGAAAAATGGTAACACAAAATCCAATCCTATCGCCCGCATCAACGGGAAGCAAGAAAGTGAAACTGTTCATTATGGCCAAACATACAATAGGAGCAAACAGATTAACGAAATGAAACAAAGGCTTTCGTTCAATGTGAAGTTTCACGACTATTCGCTGATCTTTTACAACAGTGCATTCTGTATTGGTTATGTTCCATTCTGGATTTGTCACGACTAATTCGGACAGATCAGCTGTATGAGACCAGTCTTTACACGTGAGTCTTGGTATGTGTGTTTTATGCAATGTGATTGGCTCGAACGTGAGACTGCAAGCATGCCGATCAAACGGAAAAGTTGAGACCTTCAGTTTACATGGAACAGAGAAGACATCATTGAATCCCCAATATACCATTCCTTGTTGATTAACTGCTAATTTCATTTTATCGAATCCCAGTCTCGAAACTTTCCCAGAGCCGACTTGAACAAATGGTGGTATCCAAATATCGTCAATGCCAACCAAAGTTTCTTGTATACTACTGTATTCAGACTCGTCCCATCTCAGTCTACGGTCCCCGTAGGTAAACTGTATTCTAACAGAAACAGTAACTACCTGAGTAATCGGATCAACTGACAGAAGATTAGTGACCAATACATCGACTTGTATCGGATTATTTGTGTCTGGCGGCTGGGCTCGCGGCTCGTAATCCGTCAGAATATATCGTAGAAGTCGCGACTCCAAGAGGTCTGAGTATGATAGGTCGGTCCTCTTTGTTTCATTATGGCACATCTCAGCTACGGAAGAAAATGTCATATAGAACAGAAACAGACATACTTGCTGTGTGACAATGTGGACTGAATTGGCCATATTTCGAAGAAGCACACACCGCAGTCCAGATGGAATCGTCGACAGTCAGTGTATAATTTCACTTAAACTGAACTACTATATACGGCGTCCCATTTTATCGCAAACGAGTCGATGACATTCTACTGTAGATAAACGATACATCCACGGTGAACCTAAACAACAAGGGAAGACTAGAAGAGCATCACACCAACCATCAGTTATTAATGACTTATAACATCAGGCTCGGACACAAACATATCGGGACAACAGGCAGAGCATATTAACAATTTCTATACTACATCATAATCGATTGGTAGTTATCGCATTGGGATAAATTCAACAAACGACCACGAATTCAACAGACATAGTTTGTTTGTTAAACTTAGTCTGCACTTTTATTTATCTGTCGTCTGCCTTTATCACCGTATCCCCCATCAAAATGAATAATATATCACTCCAATATATTCTTTTATAACTGAATGGGAGCGTCCGTTTAGTATAGATAGGGCAACCATTACAATGACCTTTAAAAAGTAGCCGGCGGTGACTTACTACTCTGGCCGATAAAGCGGAGTAGTCCGTGTGTTTCAATCAATGCTGAGTGTGCGACGATCGAAAATTGGTAAATAGGTCCAATTATGTATGAGGTATGCGCATATGATCAGCCACGACTGAGCCCTTCTGACTAATTGATATGAAATATTTATTGTCAGGGTTTAGTCTAAAAGTCGTCAGCACTCAGTTTCTGTGGGGGGGGGGGGGGTAAATACCAAGGTTTATGTAACTGTCAGACATGATCTGGATCTGTTGAGTAGGGTGAGTTAGCATCATTAAACAGATTTGTCAATGTTCGTTTTCTCCATGACTGGAGCTTCCTGAAATGTTGCGAAAACCCTGTGCCAATGCAGACTCTTATATGTGTGAGTCTCCATATGGAGCCTCTCATATAGGCATAACAAGCCAATGCGTGCATTCTCTTATATATACAAGAGAATGCACTGTCACGTGACCTTTAATGCTGCACCAGCACAGCTCCCGTCACGAAAGGGTTAAGCGATAGCCAATTCGTTAAGTAGACGAACGTGACGAGTGGCGCCACCGATATATTCCATGAATAATGAAACGAATGACGTCAACCATCCTCGAACTACAGACACTTCACGTCACCGTGTGTTGTTCACCCGGTTGGTCAACCTCTATAACTCTATGAAGTCATATTTCTGTTCTGTATCTTTCATATGTGCATCAACTACTTCTGTAACATTCATGACATCGCCACGAATGCCATGGGAATCTTATAGTTTTCCTGTAATATTTGTAGTTGTGGCATGCGCGAACGCTTCCTTTGTATATATACAAGTAGACGTTACGTTAATGCTCCCGAGTTTTGCTGTCCGATTCGAAGATGTAGGTCGGGAAAACAAGCATCAAAATTGACAAAATACAGCTACAGACTTAACCAAACTTATATAGTCACCCCCACGATACATATAAGGTATTTATATAATAGTGTCGTTTAATTACTCATAAGTCGGTGTATTTACAATAAACAATAAAACAACTATCTTTGCCGTCAAAAATATTACTAAAGTAGCAATTCAATCCGTGTGTATATTTGCCCGTAGACTAAAAACATAACACTATATTGGTGATTTTATAATAAAAGACACGCTGGGTGACGCTTCTAGTGGCAGTATAAAATGAGATGATGGGCGTTTTTCAATAAGCATAATTTAATAGACGGGAAATATCCAAACCACAAAAAGGATAAACTACTAAATGCCTACATTACACGCAGAATTGACCAATAATACATAGCAAGGATAATAAAATTACGTATTTCCAAGAATTTCAACAGTTAACACCAGTATGAAACAGGGGATAAAAATGAATCCGAATGGAGATGGTGTCTATTGTAGAACAATGTGTGCGTTGTGACTTCATTTTGAATGGATTCCATACATACATGTGCACACAGCTATTTTCGTTGGACTCTGTAACGCGGAGTTGTTCGAGTCTAATTTGAACTGTTCACGCGCCTGTGTCATTGATTGCAAAATTGCTTCAACTATAATTTGCATGAACATATCTGCACTTTTGGGACAGGGTATAGTTAATTGCAGCAATTATTCTCGAGCAATTGCTTTAGTCAATTTAGCTACGATATTTCGAGATAATTGCTACATCATATGAAAGTCTGCAATAGGGTGTTTATGCACAGCAGCCATATACATCTCATAGTAATCATAAATGAAGCTGTTATGGAAGAAGAATATTTCACTACTAATTATTGTGTTTACAATAACGTGTTTAGAACAGAAGTGCTGCAAGAAAGACGACAATTCTTTGATACCGAATTGATGCATTTATTTATTATTTAAATATTATTCTGTTAACTTAAAAACATATGTGTGAGGGTGGCGATGGCCACATGAACTGCCACAAATAGGGCCAAATCAATTGCCAATGCCAATTCAAATAAAAACAAATACAAAAACACTCTGAAACCACTTTCCTATAATGTTCGTCATTTTGTCTAAATGCTTAACTTGGGCAAAACCAAACTAAAATTGTTGCTTGAATTGGTAATGAGCAAAAATGAAAATGAAAACATTTTGATCAGATAAAGTGAGAAAACTCCGCGGGAAAACGCGGACAAATTTAGTTATTTAATTACGACAGTTGGATAGAACTCATTTGTCCCAACATATATAAATAACTTAATGAGCAACTTTTCATACTATGCGAGATATTATATACATGGCGCAGCGGCGTTCATAGTCCAATTTGACAACATCACCTGGTTGTGAGCATCCGCTTCGCGTCTTCCTGTAATCAGTGTCTTTGTTGGTCTAATTCGCGCCGATTTGCCATGTAATTATTTCCTAAATGAAATTAATGTTGCGAAAGTGCATTTATACAGCCCGACGTCAACGATGCGTAGCGTAGGAAATTTCACCGAGAATTCACGCCATTCGATAGGTAGTGTCGAGACGTCTAATCCACCGATCTTCTCGCAAAAGTCTGAGCTGTTTTGTAACATTTTTGCTCATGGACACATCATCCCACCAATTGTTCATGCTTATGAAATTGGGATTTTCTTATGGCTTTCCTCTGCCTAGCCTCATCATCACGGAAAAGTTCTTTGAAACGTTCAACAATGGCTCTGTCATTCCTCCATCAACACTGTCACATCTACATAAAAAGGTGTATATAAATAACGTTTTCTTTTCTTTCGACGGTTAGGTTATGTTATTGAGCACGTAATATCTCTGTGAACGTTCCACATTGTATAAATGAGTATGATAGTACCTTCTAGCGCGTCAATATTTATCACCACAAATCACATTAGGTGTTTACACTGCTTTTCTGGCGTTCCGAGCACATCGTTCAGGTTTATATGTCCTGTCGATATGTCGCACTTGGTGGTGGATGGATACCGCGTTCATCCTTGACGACATATGTACATGTAGTGGATGGATACCGCGTTCATCCTTGACGACTTATGTACATGTAGCACACGGAGATGTTTCGAGATATCTTGCAATATGCGGTAAGTAAGTATATCGCTACTGGTGGGACTCTACCAACCAAAGCCTTATTATTCTCAGATTTCAGAAGTAGCTAAATGAATTTACAATGAACAGAATCCCCCTTTTCTGAGCTGTCTCTCCAAGTTCATTCGCTGTCTGACATCACCACTTTGCCTCTCTTCTACGAATCCTTATTCCAAGTCCGTAGAAGACTGCTCTCTTGGTGTGAATCGGATGACTGCTCTCCCAAATCAGAAAGAGTTGTATGTCGGCCAGTTTGGTGTATAGGCAAGTGTAAATATTATGCTTGTTCAAACAGACAAAAGTGTCAGTAAATTATTTTTAGATAAGCCACACCGTAACTCCAACTGAATGTTCGGGTTAAAAGAATTGGCGTGACTGAAGAACCCCAAGATGTTTCCAAATCCCCATCATATGACAAAAACAATCGTCTATATATCTTTTGTGGAATATAGGCCTCTTCGGAAACGCCAGCAACATTATTGAGAGTCCCATTTTTGCATATAGCTACAAGTGTAAATTACCATTCATAATCAGAACAATGCCTGGTGTCTTATGTATCAATGTACCAGTCTTCTGGCATGTCTAGACAAAATAATTCCTGCGGTTTGAATCTCGAAAAGTACATGAATGGTTATTGTGTCTGGGGTTACGACCTCATACCTGACCAATGAGTAGAGGAATGACATTTGCATCCTAAAAAAAACGATAACATAAGGTTAGAGCTTCTGTTTGCTGCAGCTTTAGCGTCGGTGATCCACGTGATAGTCTATGCTGAATTCGATAATCAAATTGAAATCAACAGTTTGCGATAAATAATAACAGATTATTAACAAACATGGATGGATCGTATTTAAAGAAAAATTGAGATTGCAAGTTGATTTCATACCATATTGTATTCATACCCTTGATACAGTTCGAAACACTTTCGAGATATGTTTCGTTGATTACAGAATCAAAGTTCAAAGGAAGTAAACCTCAACTGTGCGGGATGTAAAATAGATCATCCAAGTCAGACTCGACATTTTTTGTGTTCAGACACCACCGATGCACAACATGTGGACCCGGTGCAGAATGGGCCCACCGCCCCACTGCGATGGGTAGCACTCCCCTAATGTGGCACCCTGTTTACCGTGGGTGCATCCCGTTAGGTGCGGTGTAGGAATCCTGGGGGTACTAGGGCGGTCGTATCACGTGAGGCATCGACCTGCAGATACGTCTTAGTTAATATCCTCTTTGGTCATACACCTCTTCAAGACGGGCGATTGAGTTGACCCATCTAAATCAATCGGCTAGTCACGCCGCTCTACAGTGGTTCAGATTACATTTCTGTCATTTGTTGTGTTTTGTTCCTGGTGTCTAGTTGTGTGATCTATTTTTCGTGTGTGTTGTTTGTTTCGTGTCATGTCTCTTTGAATTCCGTCTTCATGACTGTTAAATGATTAAATCTTGTATTTTCTCGCCCGTTTCACTGTGGGAGGTACACAGAGGCTGCTAGATGCGGTGGCTAAACTGGTCACCGGTTCAGCTATGTGCCAGTCTTTGGCCCGACCATAATTCGAAGGGTAGTCCAAGGCGGCTGCTGGGTTGGATGTCGATTATTTGCTTTTAGTATGGCAACTCAAAATAAACAAAAACGTAGGAATAATAACTCGCCTAAGTTCCACTGATGCTGAGGTCTATCCCCAGTATTTGATTATTGGCTTGTATCCGATTGCCAAGAGACCTTATGTATTTGTCATTCATAAACGATACAAAGCATAGTCTGTCTAATTAAAATATATCAAACCAATCAGGACTGGGCCACTAAGTGGCTCTCTTCTGATCGAATGTTCAAGAAAAGTTCAATCTGACGATCTTATCCAATTACTAGTAACATCTAGTGCACATACACAAGTCTTGATTACTCCCCACAAGACAATGGACAGCAGCAGAGGTGAAAACTCGCGATATATCTGATTCTTCTGAGTCCTATATATTGGCTGAGTTGGCATTGCAATAAGCTACAGAGGTCCGCAGATTTTCAAAGACAGTTGATGGACAAAAACGTCCCTTGAGTAGGTATCTTCTGACTTTCACTCGATGCGAACATTCACCAGCATTGAAGTTTGGATACATGAATGTAGATTTATGTAGTTATATTTCAAATCTATTACGATATTTTATCTGTCAGGGATATGGTCATGGTCAGGAGCATTGCAAAAGCAAAGAAACCATATGTGCACGCTGTTCTGATTCTGGACATGACCATAATGATTGCACAACCCCCCCAAATCAATCTAACTGTCAAGGTTCAGATGCAGCAATGGATCGTTCATGTCCCACACGGGACTATGAAAATCACACGCTGCTGCCGTTTCTGCAAATACGTGTCAGATGCCGGCACGCAGACAGACAACACTCAGACCAACATCATTCGTATATCGCAAGCAAAAATATTTGACTAGACCGATATCACTCAGTTTCCGAACCTGTGTCACAGGTCATGGAGACATCTACCGAAGTTGCAGCAGTTGTTCAAAACAGTCCAGTCAATTTGAGGCAGTTACAACACCACCTCATATTCATTTTGATCATGTTGCTTCAAAACAAAAATCGCCAAAATTATTCAAACATTTCTACTCTCAGAAAAAGATATTCATATTTGAACTTTTAAAGTTTGACGAGATGCTTGATGAGAAACCATTAATTCTAAAAGACACCAACACCGTATTTGTGGAATGACGCTGTCGATGAAAGATGATATTCTGTCTCACCATCCGACCGTCAGCGTTAAGCATTGATAATGGTTCATGTGCGATTCATCAAATATTATAAATGCCTTGTCAATGCAAACTCTGATGTTTTAAAAATTACTTTACATATATCGAAGTGTTGGTAATTAAATGTTATTTATTTGCTATTAATTGTGTATTCTTGAACTACTTGTATGCGTTTTATCTTATGCTTCCACACTCCAAGCTGCTCCGAGTGTAAATATTGGGTGCTTTTATTTGTACGTTTATCGTTGTTTTAATCTAATCCACTGTCTGATTTATATACAAAGTTGCTTCGCTACGATCTATTTTGATACATGATTCTGTTCTTTGTCGTGATAAGGCATAGCTGCTAAAACGACGTTAAACACTCAATCAACCAATCAAGCAATCGCCACAGAAATAACGGACCGACACGTACTACTCAAATTGGACATGTATTGTGTTATGGAACAATTGTATCCAGAAATAGAATCGTTTACACTACAATATACATCTAAAGCATTCATACCTTGGAAAGATATAAAAGTCATTCTTGCAAACTGTACCCAATTCAATTATGTCTGTCTGTTTCGACTTGTGGTATGAAACAGTGGAAAAATACTACGAACATGAACACTAGCAAACTTCAGCTTATAACAGACAAACCTCATTATTAAAATCTCAAAATACACAGAAATGGTCCTGGTTTGAAAGTCATGCGTGCACCGGAACAGCGGGATGAGGCGATATGGAATGCTCTTTCCTGTGAAGTGTATGGTACAGATAAGACGTTTTTGAACTCTTAATTCAATACTGTGGCTGCACTGTTTTGTTTCGTCCAATACATGAAATGCGATTTGGGATTTGTCAGTACAACAGAACTGTTGTTACGTGCAGTCCCAACTCATACACGAAGTCGTTCCAGTGGAAAATTGTGAACTTGCCGAAAGGTGCGGTTCCAACACTCATCGAGGGAACAGTGCTATTACAATGAGGAGGAAATAATTCAAGATAAATTATCCAATGATCTTGTAATTAAGAATAGTCCACCGGCCATTTTAAGGGCCATCCACAATCGTCTAAAGTGTACATATCACAAAACTCCCGTCTTCGAATACATTCAAAGACTTTCGCTTTTGTTAAAAGTTCATTGGTAAAGTAACACACTTCACGAACATCCCTAATTCTCGGGTTTTCTTCTAAGTCCAGTGTGTCCAACAAAGGGGATTCCTTTCGCCTAACAGCATATCCTTAGAAGCCGAGAAACTCAGAAAGTTTGGAAGTGTGTTACTTTGCTGTCGAAATAGGTTGGCTGGTTCGGATACACTCCTTGGCGGCCACCCAAAATCTGGGACAGTCACTCTGAGTCACCACCTCATCGTCGGCCAGTCTGGGTCACCAAAACTCTGGGACGGCCACTCTGGGCCACCCGCCGACACGGGGGCGCATGGCGCAGAGTGGCCACCGACAGGGGCAAGGCCCAGAGTGACCGTCCAAGATTTTGGGTGGACCAGAGTGGCCGTCCTTTACTACTTGTGCGCTCTTTATAATGTGTGATGTTCACTGTGGCCCGCGCCATCCAACGGAATAACGGGTATAAGTCCACTATGGGATTACTTCAGAATCAGATGAGTCCAATATGAACCCATGTGAATATATAGTTCTATTATGAACATATTTGCACGGGAATATGTTGCCACGTGACACGAACTTTTTTAATCGTAGGGGCACAGAGTCCCGGTGCATGCCATTCTCTGATTACACAGGACTTGCTAGATGTGGACAGTAACATGATGCGACGGGGCGGAACCCTTCCCACACTATATATTGCAACTTACTTTCAATCATGTACATGTATCTTAATTAATATACAGGCATGAAACAAATAAAATACATTTATTTAGTCCAAAAATTACCAAACGTTCGAGATATATTTAAATGAAATCAGAGGTACCCTATAATTCAAATGAAAATAATTCAGTTTGAATGAGGTCATGCAGACTTGAACATATTACTAATGAGGTCAGACTTGAACATATTACTAGTTAGACACATCTTTCAATAGCTCAAATGTGACTTCGTCAAGTTGAGCTAAAATTATATATCTCTTTTTGACTACAGCCAACAACAATATTTATACAGAACTCGATTTGAAGGCACGATTTGCACACAAGAGACATCTGGGTTACACATATTTTTTTAAAGTTTAAAAAAAACTAGAATTTCAATAAAACTGTTCTAAAATAGCCACATCTTCTGTCCTGGTTCATACACAGACAATAATTGGAGACAAAAGTTATTTCTTGTGACAGGAGCTCCTATTGGCTGGCCTATACATACATTCAAAGGAAGATATGTTGAACGTGTACCTAGAGAACAAAGTCCAGCGTAAGCAATAAGAGAATGATGCTCATGTTTATTTGAATTAAGGTCACACGGTAAATGAGATTCGATGTTAACATTAAGCCCGGCATTGGTTCGCCTTATCGAAACCAACGTAATATGTGGTATCCTACAGATCGGGGATTTGGCTCGAACCTAATTTCGACATCCAATCACCGTCCCGATTCGACGTCGAATCTAATCTCGAGTTGAATATGGCGGCACTTATCGACTCTCGGTGGCAGCGGTATGTGAAGGATCCATCGGAATAAGCTGCATCTTACAAAACAAACCTTCTCAACTTCAATGATATAACCCCCGGGTTAAGTGTTCAATCTATTTTCCTATGATGCTGGTGTGGCAAACTGATGCTGTTATTGTTTTCTAATTTTGTCATTTTCGCGGATATTGGCCCATTATGTGCATAAAACATTCAAAACTATATCTTTTATTATTTTAATGGCACTTTTGGTTGTTGAAAACTAACCATAAATCAACATGGCTTTTTCTGTCGATTTGCAAACACCAAAAACAGCTATGGTGAAACTATTTTTCAGGAAAATACTGATATATGTAATGTTTCATACATTCATTAGTTTTTTTTATCGCTCGGAATAGCCGAACACCGCGAAATGACACAATTTTTGAACAATTATGGTACATTTTCTTAACAGCCTCAGTTAACCACACAGCGTCATATCAATTCAGCAGGACCCACAATCATGCATCATTGAAAATGAATAATATGCGAACTGACGTCGTGAACACTTTCAGAGTGTTTTTATGACGATGGGGAATTTATCGTGTGTTATGTGGATATGAAACGAGACAACGCCGAATCATGCTGATTCGAAACCAGACGGACTGACCGATTGTGTGTCGTTCTCGACTTGTGTCGCCAACTTCGAACATATATATATATAAATCTCTAAGTGATAAATGTACCAGACTAATATCAAAACTTGTCGTTGGGATATAACATTTCACCAACACAAATATCCCAAGTGATTCGTGGATTATGCAACATAGAAAATAAAGAGCTCTGTCTACTTTTTTTCAGTTTATTCATGTCTCTGAAAATACAAGCACTTAAAATGCAAACTATAAAACATTATTCAAAACAATGTGATGAAATAACATTTTACTGCATCAGAAATCCACATTCATCTTATTTCCACAAAAATAACAGAATACTATATACATCACATGTGCTGGTATAAGTGAGGATTCGCAAAGCTGACGGATAGCAATTACCATTTCGTGACAACGGATAGGGTAACAATGTCTTCGGTTGGTACCAAAAACTTCGTTTAAAGATACATACTCTCAGTCAATTAGCTTTCTTGTATCATACAACCATCAGTTATCAGCCTCGTACACTTATTATCAATTAGCCGATTGATATTAATATTGTTGGACGCTTTGTAGATAGTGCAAAAGAACAAATATGACTGCTCGCGATTATCCATACATTTTCGAAACGAAATTTTTGCCCTAAATGAATTTCATGACAACGGATAGCTAAACATAGCCTCAATTATATCCGTGAGTTTGCGAACCCTCCCTCTGTTGCGTCATAGACACAGACCCGGGGTAGAATGTGGGAGCAGAAATAAAATACTATATGTACGTTAGAGATCAGCTGTTATATCTAACTGGGGACTAACCGAAAAATGGGAAGCGCAGACAGCTTTTGTTCTTTTAGTGGGGTGGGGAGGGATGGGATGGAGACGGTGGAATTGGCATTTGTTCTGTATAACTTATTTTAAATGTACAATTGCGCGCCAACAAATCCAACGAAACGAACTTGCGGACTCACATGACGTGGCCTTGTTAATAACCTCAATATTGCACTGCAAGAAACTACGTGTATACTTTCTAAACTTTAGTCTAATACAACTATTTTTCGCACCGATATGAATCAATGTGCGTGCAATACATTTCTGAAAGCAAGTTCGTGCGGTACACACAGGTTGATATATCTATAGTTCATTACTGGCCCATTCATACAATCCAATTATGCTCGTCAAAACGTTAGAATTCCACTATCCTTTCTTTCGTATTGTCAAATGTGATGCCTGACTACGGGCCTAGTGATTAACGTACTGTCGTTACCATGGACGAACGATTATTGTAAAACTGACGTAGCTGTGTCATTAAATGAAAACCTCATAACAGTACGCGGAAATGAAATACACTGGGCATTTTTAATACTTTTGCGTGCATAAAAAGGTATGGCCTATGTGTGTTCCGGAAATTAAACTGGCTCTTGACTCGATGGCAGATGATTAAATAACTCGTTCTGTGATTGATGGAACGCGTACTGTGATTGATGGAACGCGGTCTGTGATTGGATCTTTTCAGTTAGCTTCATCTTGCTGCTTGCCCTTGACGATGCTGACGAACTCATTGTAGTCGAACTTACCACCGGAGATGGGGGCCTCCTTCCAGGTTTGCCTGACCTGGAACAATGAAAGGGATTCATATGTCAGATTCGTCAGCTTGGTCGGATTCGTAAACATGGTTAAACCGGATTGGAACATACATTGGCGGTCGTCCAGACAACCGGGTCTAAATGGGAGTGTGTGGTCGTTCAGTAGCTAGCTGATTGACAACCCTATTCAGTAAGACACATTAAGACAGCCCAATATCAGATTTTCAAACACTCAGCAACGATAATGGGATCGATATAAATAACTGGCTTCAGATGCGATTCGGCTGAACTTTGAAAGCACGCCCAATTATTCTGCTGACTACTTTTAGAGATTAGGTAAGATCAGGTCAACAATTTGTGACGTCATGTTCGTGTAACGATTTGTGTTATTGTGGTATGAAACGAGTGACCCAATTGGCAGTTCACCAATCACTGAACAGGATTTAGTGTATCACAGCTGGTATATGTAAATATTCACATGTAAATTGTAGTCAGCCTTTTGGTCTCGTGTGTTGTCATCCAAAATATTTGGATTTCCGTACATTTCTCACCAAAAATCTTCCTGTTGAATTATTTCAGTAAAAATCCACATACCTCGTCGGCTGTAAAGTTATCTCCCATATTAGACAGCAAATCTTTCAGACTGAAAACAAACGAAGCTTATTTTAGTTTTGATTATTGATCACTGAGATACGTGAATTCACTATAACATATATAATGCCAATTAATACAACTTTTTGCTAACGAAACACGACGACCCGTTAATTTCCGTAACATGTATTTGTCAATCAGCCAGTTCATTACTAAATACTCGTTTGTCAGTAGCTAATTAGGAAATGTCCAGATAATAACTTCAACAGACGCTTATGATCTAAACATTTTCTCCGACGAATACTAATCATCTGTGCTTGTATAATTTGTTCGTCACATTGTTGTATGTTAAAGACGTATTATAGACTTGTTCTGGTGCGTGGAAATTGATCAGAAAGAAACATCAGGCGCTATACCAACCTAAGAGATATAGCACTCTGCTAACATTGTCAATAATTTCAAAGAAATCTACCATACCACTCCATAGAAAACATCGCCTGAACTACACTCAATTGTAAATATTTACATCTTGATTCTGGACGCAACAATAGTCGATAAACTAAACTATATGATTTTGCCATCGAGAGTCATTGCATTTAATTGATATATAAGAATGACAGTGTGTGTTGTCAATTTGGATTAATATTTATAAACAATAACTACTTGGAGCAAGAATATCTTCAAATTCTAATTTATCACCATACCGGAGTGTTTCACATCACTTTAATATTTTATGAACATCCCTCCAGATGAATAATATACCAGTCCAGTGTATACCGTTATAACTGATGGAAGGATCCAATCAGGAAAGAAATGGTTAAAAGTCTCGAGGAACCTGCTCCAGAGCAAACGTTATATATCTGAAGCATACCAATTGCTTCATTGTTGCTCACACAGCAGTAATACTATGGCTGCCCATGGATATACGCCATTCTAAGTTTCGGACTAACACTTGAACGCTTGGTGTTGTCAAATGTAAATACCATTAGTTGAAAATAACTATAACAGTTGAATCCAGGATAAGCAAAATATGATCCAAAAACACTCACTATTCCTCTGGAATATGTCCCTTTCCCTCTGCGTCGAACATAGCAAACGCATCGCGTAACGCTGATTCTGTGTCTGTACCTGTGTGGTCAAGAACATATACAAGTAACAAACTCTACTCGTGATTAATTGTAGATCTCTTCGAAGCGATGCATGTATGTTAGTACACAGATATGGATGGACGAAAATCGTAATCAAATTCCAAACTTGATCTGAGTTGATGCATATTTCCATGTGGTAATACGATCGAATGTTACAATTTCGACACAAGTCATAATTTGACCACCATCGTAAGGACGAAATTACACCCTCGCCAACCAAGTCATTTGATACCTCTATACGTTCTATTGGATGTGGCGACAACAGGGGACAGGAGAACATTGGGAAAACTTAAGTATGGACATTTTCCCAGAAAATGTCAGCCTAAACATGTTGACAAGTGTTTAAAACTAATGCCAAAAATGAAAACGCACGAAACAAATTCAGCGTACATCCCAAAAAACTATCAACTTCTTGTTTCCAAACCGACCATGTACTAAATTTTGTCAAAGTTTCACATGAGTAAATAATCATAAATGAAAGTAACTCAATCAATATGCATGCACCATGTAGTTTACAACATCTAGTTTATTGTGATCATTATATATAATGTTCTATATGTGTAAATAGTGTAAATAGTTAACCATCGCTCATGTTCCATGTAAAAATGGCTGAGATTAAAGCATCATTCGTTCATTCATTCACCATCTCGAGTTTTGTGTAGTACATGTATAGAACAGAAACTGTTGTTCAAATGAAATTGAGGCACGAAAGTCTTATCTTTCAATATCTGACTATTAAGAATTGTTTCTTGTCACCACATTCAAAACAGGTTAAGAGTAATGTAGACTACTGATTCCGTGTACAATCAATCGTTTCATACACATTTGGTCATCATAATGCGAGCAATTACGTGGTTTAAAGCCACATGGCGGTTTGCACTACAAAATACACCTAGTATAATATTCGCTTTTGAATTTTCCCAGGTATCGAAATAGGTCGATAAGTATTTAAAGTCTTGAACTACCATTTACGGGCATTGTATGTCACAGAAAGACGCATTGAAGTCATAACAAATACAACATTGAATACGATGTTTGGGTCTCAAACAAACAACAGACATGTGCATGGCATGTAACATAAAAGAGCATCCCGTGTCAGACAATTCCTGATATGGTAGAAATAAAGAGTGTTTGTTTAACTTCTGTGCGAAAAATTGAAAACAGCTGGAAAATGGTTGTGAGCATGGCAAGTATTTGTTAAAGAATGTGAAGCCGGGATATCAATATTTCGTGTATCTTTCAACCTATCTAATACATCTGTCCAAATCACATGTACGCGTTGTGGACAAAATTTGGAAGCTCGAATGGGTCATGTCCGTTTAATTCGATAACGATTACGCATCTCTTTATCGTAGTCTGGTTGTTTCCCCAAGTCAGTAGCGAATACATATCATTATATAAGTAACCTAAAGGATTACACGTACTTACCGCTAACTTTATCACCGAATAACGACAGGAACATTGTGAAGTTGAGTGGACCTTTGCACTCGTCCAACATGCCTTTCAAATCTTTTTCCTGAGGCGTCCTTCCTGTGAATTTTAATCAACTGTTATATAGAGTTATTTCTCCTTGGTCAACACAGTTCACTTTGTGATGACGGGGTAAATGTTGGCGTAAAATCAAACGTGGAAGGTATGGAAAGGCGAGGGAATTAGCATAGACATTCACTATTGCACAAAAAAGTTAGAAAGAAAACATGGCACCATGTTCACCCGAAAAGTATATCCCGGATCGCTAAAAATTCACCGATTTATACAGATACTAATGGATTCAATTGGGGCCTGTGTCGCATTTTCAGTTGCAGAATCTTTTTCTCGCATTTGGACTATAGAAAATAGAATATTTTACATGGACTTTCAACATTTCTGTCATAAATCCTCGCCTGGTCGAAAAGTGTCAACATTCTGATTCTAAAATTTGAAACAACTGGATGTGCGTACAGCTCTCCAATGTCAATGTTTTTTAATTTTAATACGCAACAACAAACTCACCGAATGAAGCGTACATGTCTTTGAGATCTTCCATATCGATGATGCCATCTCTGTTTTGGTCGATCATCGTGAATGCCTGAAACAACATTTAAAATGTTGTGAAACATTCCGGTAGGATAATCAAATAGAAATGATAATAACCTTGGTCAGAGTAGTTATATTTACGAATATTGATCGAAATTTACAATACACAAACAGTCATTGTTATATATTAATTAAATGCAATTAGTCTCGATGGCGAAATCTTCAGCGTTAGTTTATCGCCGTTAGTTGCGTCCCGAATCGAGAAATAAATATTTACAATTGGCCGTAGTTTAGACGATGTTTACTATGGAGTGGTATGGTCGATATATCTTTGAGATTTTCGGCGATGTTAGTATAGAATGCTACATTCCCACAGTTGGCAAATCGCTTGAGTACTAGCGTTTCACGTTCACGCGCCCGAATAAGTCCATAATAATGTCTTTAACATTTTCTATACTAAATTGATTCTGCCATTCGGTCTATTAAAGTATACTCTGGGTAGATTTATTATTTATTAGGAGGGGTGATCATGTAATAATATCAGCTGACAGTTTGACGAAACGTTAATACAGATGTAGAAGGATTCATATTCGCATTGGACGGAAATGTTCAGATAATTAGTTCAACACACGACCCACCGCTCTATATCGTTCGAAGATGTCACATCAGTTGTGAGCTGCATCATCAACTTTGCCGAAGCCAATGGCCTCGTCTTGCCCGGTCGCATTCCATGATACAAAAGAAGTGACATAAATCTGCTACCATCAAGTGAGATCAAAGCTTCCATAATTATGGAGAACATACTCAGCAACAACCAAGGAAATGGGATTGTATAGGACTGTACATGAGTAAATTGAACATTCTCGTGGTAACCGTGGTTAGTTTAACTCCACTTTATTTACAGAAGGGCCTCACTGTACCGGTACTACAAAAATTCTGCTTCGTGTAAAATTAGCGACATTCGATAAACATTTGATAAACATCAACAAGTTATTCCAGTATATAACTTTATCATGTTGAGTATCTTCCATAATTATGATCGATCATGCACCGGTACTTACAATAAGACAGCTGTGTTTATTACTTCAGATGTACGCATTGAGTTGAATGACATCAGGATGTCACCAGTTAAAATCTGTCTTCTATAGCCTCAGTCCACATGTGTTAAAATTCAGCAAAATGCAATTGATAGGTTAGTCACTTAAATGCTATTGTTTGTATTTTTCAGGCAGGCGGGCCGTGAAATTGTCATGTTTCGCTTAGTATGGCGACAGCTACTGTCTTCCATAGTGGTGACCAAGCCGGTGTCGGATCTACGCTGGAGGCTGGAGATGCCAGGAAAATAATAGAAAGATCTATTGATCGGCTAATATGTCGGAAGATTCGAATGCTGTAACGCTGAACCACGCAACAGGAGGAACATCTGAGAGTGGTTAAGTGATAACGCTCTTACTACCGCCCCCTAGTGGAAAACTGTAAGAATGTGGTTCAGGCAAACCAACAGGACCTTGGGGTTTGTGTGGCAAACACCAGGGCAATATACGGCAATTTTAAGCAGCAGATATTCTGACACCGCGGATGTGTGCAATTTTTGGTGTATGTTGTGAAGGCCTTCCAAAACAAGTGAATGTTCTTAATGACGAGGGATCGAGTGTGGGAAGGGCTCAAACAGTGTTGCAAGCTATCTATCAATCAATCAAGTTTATTGTCTATTAAATAAAATAATGACATGTAGACAACATTAATTAACATAGAATATAATTTATTAAGCAAAATACGTCCCTGGGTTGGGACAGGTTGCCATACATGGATATAATATTCAAGTGATACATAAACACACATAACATGTATAATAATAACATCACTTAGTCATGTAACTTAATATTCATTATATAATAATATATATATAATGTTCAATCTGCACTCGAAAAACCTCCTGACTACTTTGCAAACTTTCGCACAATGTTGTGTAAGATCATTATCTAATTTATGCTTCAGTTGGTCCCATCTACTCATCAGTCGAAAGTTGGGCGGAATAATGGGGGCAGTCAATTAAAAAGTGTCTTTCGTCTTCGATGATTTTGTCTTCACAGAAGACACACAGCCGTAATGGTAAAGGTGTCTTTTTCGGTTGCGTATGCCTATGTACATAGAATTTACAGATTACACGCGTGCGTTGCAATATTTTTCACCCACAGTATAGCAGGCAGCCGCGAGTAAACTACAGCTACACACGTTACTTGAAAACCCAAACAATGCATGCAGCTCCTATCTACCCACGGCTACCAACCACTGTGGTAACACCCTCACTCCCACCATCCCTGCCATACCACATCACCAGGCGCCTTGGCAGAGCACACCCCG
The DNA here is from genome assembly GCA_032622095.1 of Siphonodentalium dalli. NCBI lineage: Eukaryota > Metazoa > Mollusca > Scaphopoda > Gadilida > Siphonodentaliidae > Siphonodentalium > Siphonodentalium dalli. The sequence goes on from CP136068.1 coordinate 75,868,899, forward strand.
CTCCACACGAGACAAATGCACCGTGTAGAGCGGGGCCCGATCGGCCCAGGCATCCCTCCGCGTCACCCCAGAGATGATGTGCTTTTTCTGACCATCTCTTATTTTCCCAGTCTTATTAAAACCAGACCTAATTTTCATTAATTTCAAAGAGTTGATTGTAAGGAAACCTTGGTCTAGTTATTACTAGACTTTTATTTTCCATATCTGTCGAAGTATTCTGATTATAATTAAAATAAACTTTAGATGAGCCTAAATAGATCACATATATATTATTTCACTATATAAAACATGGCAGTAACTTTAGTTATTATCACTATCATTTTCGCTATATGCCTATATAGTAATTTATTTCAATAGATCACGATAGGTATAATGTATCGACACAGAACGACACGCTTTAATGTACCTCTGCGCCCCTGTTTTCAATTCTGCTATTTTTGGAACGTTGTCAAAATAACTTAGGGACCACATAAGCGCACGTGCAAATCAAACCTTGACACGATGACACAGTTAGGCCGAAGGCAATGATCGACCGGGTTGTTCGGCCTACTTCGGCCTACAGACGGTTATCATGCAGATAATTCACCCCTCTGTTAATTGGTATTCAGGTTTCGGGGAAAGGTGTTCACACCCTCCTTATGGAGGGAGCAAAATGGGCAATCAAGCCCTATATGTTCCTACTCCGGGCTCCCTGGACCATATACCATCCCCATACACACCTCTTTCATCTCCTGCATCATTTTCTGTGGCAGCTTGGTGAACACACCGGATGTGGCCCTTTTCTGAAAATATGGAAAACAATGAAACCATGCCACATAACAGTTATTAATGGATTGTTTATTTGTACAACAATCACAAACATATTGCTAACTGTGAAATGTTCAACTAATAAACATGGGCGGCATGGGCAAACTATTTTAAAACGTTATACGTAAGATTCGTGAGTCGTGTACAAACTGACAACTGAAAATATTTCACTACTATATAAATATAAATATATTCACTACTATATAAATATAATAACATATTTTGCTGAACGATTGTGCGTGTTACATAGTAATTTAGTCCAGTGTTGCCTTGCAATGACATCGCTTTTGCTGCAAAAGTCTTCATGCAAATTATTGGCGCTTTATAGTGGAATCAGTTAATTAAATGGGCATTTCAACTGGTATCAACATGCAATTAAATGCGTTAGGAACCATTGTGGCGACCTATGCAACATGCTTCAAAACAATCTTTACTTTATCTGAAGATTTTCCACATTGTTCACTATGTTTCATACTTCAGATATGCTGTGGTATTGGGATACGCCGTTCTGCATGTATATTTCCGAGAGAAAACAAAGAAACATGGATTCAACACTGGCAAACTAAACTGCATATATCTTTAATTCCTCCCGGTTAAAATGTATTCATATCATATGACAAAGTACCTAAATATATTGCATGGTCTTATAATTAGGTTGTTTTACAATTAGGACTTGTTTTTGTCAGGGATCTGTGTGCATGACAAACTCACTATAGTACTATAGTATGTGCCTTGCACTCCGGAAATAATTCATATTATCGTGATTTAAATTTGCGGAATTTGAGAAAGATATAATATATTTTACTTACTTCTTCGCCCATGGTCGTGGTTTAAGTGAGACTGAAATAAAATGGAAGTAATGACGTCAATGGCAGCAGATAATCAGAGGACAACACAACACAGCACATATTTAAATGTTTCTATACTTTACTGACATGAGTGACACACTGCGATGCTCTTTATTTTATAATATTATAAGGACAATGGTATGTTCACATACTGATAAATTTGCATGGCATTTTTGAGGCGTTTCGTCACAGAAAACCATGTGGTGTCAGAATATGCATGGTAACATCTATTATATATTTTGGAAGATCTGTTTGAGGGTGTGTGTGTGTGTCTGTGTGATCGCGATGAACTCGAAAACGGCCGAACCGATTTAGATGAAACTTGGTATGTGGGGGTATTTTCGGCCGGGGGGTGACATAGGCCTATTGATTTTCAGATCCGAGGTCAACTTTTCACGTGCCGAGGTCAAATCTGTTTTTTACGCTGTGTTACGGGACTTTCATTTGAGTTTGGTGCTTACAAATCGATTCGAAACAGCGCGAATAATAAAATGCCAGTCATAATAATGGACACTGTGAGAATCTTTCGTGTTTCCTCTTTCCAACGATATATAATGCGTATGTATCCGTTTTAGTTATCTGCCTCAATTATCAAGAAGAAGTGGTACTATCTTCCATCATGATAAAAACAATGCGTAACTTCTATGACGTCGTTAGAGGTCATAACGTTAGATCACGTTAACGCTTAACCGGCCGATGCATTTGACTGTTTCAGACGTCTTGGCGATATCTCGGGCACCGATGGTAATTTATCTTTACGTTGAAACTTGATAATTAATGAGCATGTGTATATGAGGCGCGTTTATATACTTGAGTGGAAATCAAATCGGGTTAAACTGGCGGATTTTTACGGACGAAATTTGATGCAAAGGGTATCTCGGTATCCGCTGGGCCGATTTCCCGGTATCCGCTGGGCCGATTTCCACCATTTTTGGTGTTGGTGTGAGCGCGATGGACTCTAAAACGGCTAAACCGATTTCGACGAAACTTGGTACGGGCACGTAGTATCACCCGAGGACCAACATAGGCCCATCCATTTGTTCGTGCGGCGTGACATTCACCTTCAACACTCATATATCCGGATCCGCTGATCCGAAGTGCTAAATTGCCTTATAAATAACGCTCTTTATATTTCCCATATTCGGATTGGTTAACCTAATAGCGCTCTTTATCTGTCTATCGAATTGTATTCTCGAGACACGGCTCATTCTTTTTGTGAATTCAGACTGTGGACTGTCTTATAGTTTGTGAATTCAGACTGTTGACTGTTTTATAGTTTACAATGAGCAGCAGTGCTAAATTGACGAGCCTCAGTGCTAAATTGTCTTGACTGTGTGACTATTAGATAATAACTGAAATACTGCCTCTTTGTACATTTTCCTTCTGTCGTAAGTTGTTGAGATTATAATATACTTTAGTAAATATTAACTTTTCTTGACACTAATTTGAAGCTTTTTAATACATTCTGATTACCTGCTTTTGTAAATACTAACTTTGCCTGACACCAATTTGAACATTGTTTCAAGGCATTCTGATTACCTGCTGACTGGTCGATTAATTTGCCTCATTCTCAAGCCAAGCAACCATTCACTCAATTTGTAAATATCAACTTTGCTTGCCACCAACTCGAACTTTCTCAATGTGTTCTGATGACCTGCTGACTGGTCGATTCACATGCCTCATTCTCACGCCAAGCTACCATCGATTTGTTAATATCAACTTAGGTTGACACTAATTTGAACAAACGAGGACGAATTGCCTAATACAATTAAAGCGTGGAGTCTGTCCAAATCGAATTCTACGACCACCGGGTTCGAGATATGTTATTATTACCGACATCGTCATGTTTGCACATTATCTGCTTATACAAAACTTATTTTAGGTATATAATCCCTATTTTCCCAGTCTAATCTCCGGAAAAAATTCGCACATTATCTGCTTATACCAGTTTTTGGCGTGTTGGTGAGTTAAAACATAACTATAAAAAAACAACTTGTACCAACGCTAACGACGTGAGAAGTAACATTTTTGTAGTTTCGCATGAAGTGGTGCTAACATTTGTCTTCAAATACCTGTATGATAGATTCTTGCGACATAATTGCATGCTATTTAATCTAGGCAAATTTCGGTTACATCGCTACATGGTTTTTACTTCTCAGATAGTCAGCTGTAAAACAGTTCTGATTAAAACACAGTCTCAACATGTATCTTGCATTGAGTCGGGAGACGTTGGGGGCAGTGTTCGCGCTGTCGGTAGCCAAATTAGCCAATGGCTAATCTTTTTCGAATTTGGCTAATAAAAATTTCATTTGGCTAAACTTTTGGCTAAACTTTTTTTGAACCCAAATGGAGACTGAAAGCATGGAGCCAGAAAGCTAATCAATAAAAGCGCTCAATAGATCGACATTCAAGACGAAGTTAGGTGACGAAAGTATTTCATTAGTTTCGTACTTATGAAATATCGTACAAAGGGAAACCCGATCGACAACTCTATCAACCAAGCGATCACAAAGTGATATGCAATCATCTTTAGTTTTCACAAGACGGACATTCAAAGACGCATGGACATTAAACCGTGGTTGAATTATGACAATGTGAAGAAAGCAATGTTTGGAAAAGTGCATTGACGCGGTATATAAGCAATTTGTTCGTAACATGTGCAGGCTGTTTTAATCTGGAGAAAGATTACGTCACTCTGCACGAAGCAGCAAAAGGTCATTATTAATTTTTACATTTAATCCCCTAATCCCCATTCAGCCAATTGTTTGTCTGGTCACTCACGGCGAACCTGCACAATGCACGTTTATGATGACATTGTATTTATGACGGTCGAGGTTTATGAGCACCAAGTGTAAGACAATAGCTTAATCAGCCAAATGTGAATCACGACAGATATTTTGTGGCTATTTGTCTTCAATACCGATACAGTCAAAATAATATGCATGCTTTTATGACAGATTGTAATTTGATAATGGCGTAACAATATTAAGTTATTAGTTTCCAGATGTCACTTAGATATTTTCGCAAGGATAAATATTTAATGATTTAAAAATAGATATTGATATAAAACCAAAAAATAATGACATTAAGAAGGACAATCCCGGGTTACCCCCCCCCCCCCCCCCCCAATCACTCTTTCACATAAAGATTAATACATTTTTAATAAATGATATATATAAAAATACTTCTAGTTCATCAAAATTATTTAAATTATTGTGTATTTTACCTTTGTCTGTTAGATTTTACGTTTTAGTCATTAATTGTGAACCGACCAGAAAACGATGATTTAATTTGGCCAAAAAACATTTGGCTAAAGTTTTTTTCATTTGGCTAATAAAATTTTCATTTGGCTAAACTTTTGGCTAAAGTTTTTTTCGGTCCAGCGCGAACACTGGTTGGGGGTATATATTACCACGGTAATACCACCATAATCAATTAGCTCTGTGTCGCTATAAATAACTTCAACATGGAATACATGGAGTGCGACACCAAAGTGCACAAAATATATATTGCAGACAAACACATGAATGGCTGCATCGCTTTGTTGATATGTTGTTGTGATTTGTCGACATTGACGTAATGCTTGCTGGCGGTAATGGGGATCCCACCCACAGTCTCCAGACTCTATACAGGATACCTGTTGAGTCTGTGTTTTAACCATAACTGGCTGTAGAACAGATGTATCGTATATTCGCGTTCGTTTTCTGGCTCATTATAGCCTCCTGTATCGAAATATCTGTAAAACAAAAAACCTGCAGCCAAATTTGCGTGTGTGTATAAACGTACCCTAACATGAACAAATGCACTACACATAGTATTCACCGCAAAGGTGACTTTTCGTTGATGTTAATTACTTTTGTGATGTGGCTTAATTCGACAGATATCTTAATATTGCATGTAATGACTGAACATTACCTGTACTACTACTATGTGGATATTCTTCATCCCATTGTGGTTGATGGATATAAAAAAGTTCATTCACATTCTATCTAAGATGTCACAGATACATGATTGGGCGTATATTTAAATTCTAAGGGCCATAACTTAAAGCCACATGGCGGTTTGTGCTCCAAAAGAACCTAATAATGTTGGCTTTTAATTTTTCCCGGTATCGAAATAGGTGAATAAATACTTGAACATCATTTCTACGGGCATTATATGTCTCAAACAGACGCATTGAAGTAAGAAAAAGAAAAAATTTGAACACGGTGTTTGGGGCCCGAACAAACAGCAGACATGTTTACGGCATGGAACATAAAATAACGTTCCACGAGGGACAATTCCTAAGGCATGGTAGACATACAGAGCGTTTATTTCACTTATGTGCGAACATTGAAAACACAATGGATGTGACCATGGCAAGTATTTTTCAAAGCATATGAAACCGGTATATATATCGATATTTCGTGGGTGTTTTTAACCTATATCACACCTCCTTCCAAATTACGTAGACACAATTTGGAAGATCGAGTGAGCCATGTCCGTCTAAGTATAAATAGATGAAAAACAAAACCCATTACATGTGGATATTGTTTCCTTCATGCTGCCACATTAGAAAACAAAAGATCTTACGATGACTGAGATAGAGATATTTGGCACTATACGTCCATATAAGTTGTGTTCTTTCTATCAGTTGTCAGTTGTAGTTTTACCATATCCGTAGTTACGATTATGACTTGGAGAAACCAAGCAAGCATGGGCACACGGGCTTTGCATGCAATCATCGAGTCTACCATGCACTGACTATGACCTGGTGACAATATAATTAAGTATACAATAATAACGGCAAACAAAACTATATCACATTACTGCGATTGGCAAGAAGTATGAACGTCACTATTTTCTCACATACACTGTTAGAAAAAATACCGTCGTTTCAACGGTCTGAGAGCGCGCAACATCGCTGCCAACATTTGACCGTTAAACATATACGGTCAGACCGTATCATGTTCCACGGTATAAAACCGTTTAAGTAACGGGCAGACCGTAACCAATAACTGTCAGACCGTTGTATATTTTACGGTTCAGCACCGTTTAATTAATATCAAGAACGTAACTAATAAAGGTCAGACCAATGGTATTTTTCATGGGTCAACACCATATTTTTGCCCTTAATTTGCTAAATTACCATAGAATTAGCCAGGTTCCCATGGTGACAATATGATTTCCCGGTAGGCATTACGATTCATATGTTTTTGAATGGTCGAAACTAGTATTATTCGTAACTGAAAAATACATCTTAGTTCTTATGTTACGATCATATTTTTGATGAAATGTAAATCCTGAATGCATAAAGTGATAGACAATACTTATGAAACTTTGCAGTTTGCAGAGGATCAAGCTTGTTATGTGCCTCGTAGAATTTAATCCGTAATGTGTTCGCCTTTCACTAACTACTGTATAAATATGGCTGTAAATACAAAATGATACTAGTAGCTGATAGTCCAACCGATCACTATTCAGTTATGAGTAATACTAATTTCGACCATTCTAAAACATGAATCGGCATGCCCTTTTAAGCCATAAAAAGAACAAAGCTACATGTTTCACAGTTAAAACTCAAATTTATGTACATGTAAAATAAAATAAAATGTCTTAATGTCACACATTTTGGTAACATGTAAGGCGTGAAATTGTCCAGTCACTTGTAAACACAGTTTTTGTTTTAACAGGCGAATCCGTACATCATGACAATACAGTACCAGTCAGAGGAAGTGGTATTTTTAGGCGCACCTTTATTGCGATATTGAGCGTGCTTAATTTAGAAAAATGCGTGATTATAGCACACTACCAAAAATCTGTCGCGCTTATTATTGCAATATTGAACGCAAAATATTGCGATACTAAGCGCGCTAAATTTCATACAGACCCGATAGTGTTATATTTATATTAGATAAATACTGTGCATATAGTGTACATATAGTGTACATATAGCATTTACAACTCTAATTATATACATATCTAAAACATTGTCTCTATTTATACAATAAACAATATAGAAGAAGCAATAATTTGATTTAAATGTCACAATTTTGAGCGCAAGATGTTGCAATATTATGCGCAAAATATTGAGATATTAAGCGCAAAATATTGCAATAGTATCACAAGCGACATGCTTATAAGCGTTTCCACTTGCAATATTATTGCGATATTGGGCGCGAAAATAGCGCGCTTAATATACCACTTCTTTTGACTGGTACTGTATATCAATAACAGCTAGTTGGGATTGGAACCTTCAAGACAACAGCTGATCCCATAATAACTGTGCGCGATGACTTGGCGACAATGTTCTCCTGTAGTCGCACATTTTCCATGAAATTTTAAAGCATGATGCATCAAACTGTATACTGGTATCACGACACTGACTCAGTATCAATATCAGTGAGTCAGCCCAAGATAGTGTGATAAGAACATCCAACCAATAGTGTACTCCCGGTAAATTGTCATAATAACTTGACGATAACATGGCGAATGATGACAATGTCTCATATCCACACGTTTCATTGAAAATTGATGAACACGGGATGAATTTATCCGTGTAATTGTAAAGTTGGAATTGTAGATATGTGATCATCCGTCACTGCGCGGCGTCAGTTCATTGTTTACGGCATTGTTGTTGACACGGAAGCTCTTGTGAATTACACTGGTGCATACAGTACATGTGCATGTATATCCTCTCTTGTAAATGTACATGCATGTGCTTTGAAACAATCAGATTCAGAAAACTGTAAACTGGATTGTCAACATTCTAATAGTAATAGCTGCTCGTTGAGTCGTTGTTGTTATTATTATTGTCACTATTGGTTGACATCGAAGCTTGTGTTAATTGGACCTGTATCCTCTTGTGTCAGTAAATGTGCCAGTGTTTTGATACTAACTCACAACACTGCAATTTCAACATCAGCAATGCGTCGAATGAAGTCAGACCCCGGATCATGCCATGATTGACATGAATCTCTACTCTCGAATTTAGTGGAAATTGTCAATGATTAAGCCGCTATTCGCTGAATTGCAACTTGTCCGGTTATCAAAGGAACCGAAATCAAACCGTCTTAACAACTGTCCACTACCGAAAATGTAACCGCCCCCCCCCCCAAAAAAACAGTTTGCTATCAACGATAAATCATAAAATGGCGAAGAAATGAGCCGATTGCTAAAGCGGGAACTTAACCCCGGAATGAGAATTACGTATCGTACTCATGATAATTCGTACGGCCCGCATAACACAGAATGAATGCCGCATTAATAATACATATTAAATATCAGCAGAGTAAGATTCAGTCATACTGTATGGAGTCATTGCCGTATATAATATGGTCGCCGATAAATATACTATTGAATTTTGACGGCATGATTTTGAATCACGAAAATATTTAATTTAGACAATTTTCATGGGCACAAAAAATAACGGTATGGGACCGTCAAACTGATGAAACGGTATGGGACCGTCGATTATGACGGCCCGAAACCGTCGAACCGACAGTAATTTCTAACATAGTCGCCAATTCTGCGAAAAGGTTTTTGGACATTCCAAAAAAATATTTACGACTACAATAGTACCCTAATAATTCTTAACTGTAGTAGTTAACTATGCGAAAGTTGCATGTCAGTTAACACTGCAACGTAGTAATGGATCAAACGCGTTCCAGTTGGATATCACTTTCCCCATGGTGGTCAAGACAACTTAAGAGATAACGGAGAGAAACTGGGATTCTATGATTCAGCCATATAGTGCGTTTATAAATACTTAATATATATCTATTATATCGCCAGCATACTGCAGTTGTATATATATTACAAATGGGCGTAAAATGGACTAATTCGGAGTCGAGAAATCTGAACCAAGAGAGTTAACATGGTTTGATTGTTTGAAGATAAACAGAAATTGGAAGATATATTAACTTTTAATTTCCTCTCCTTGTTCAAACACATTCTTGTATCAGCAGGCAGGCTATAAATCATCGCATAAGAATCACCGCGTAACATTCGAGCGATAAATCTGGAAATCTAGCCGACTATTTATAGGTTGTTTATAGCTGAAGAATGATTCCAATTTGCTCTAAAACTCTAAAACTACATGAGGCAGATTACACCGCAAATATACGATGAACTATTGGTCTCCTCACAGTTGAAGCGAAGCACCTACCTACATGATGCTGATTTCATGTCAAATGATTAATTATCCATATAACTACCTGGCTGGCCTTTGTATTGCATGCCATAACAAAAAAACTTGTTGTTGGGGGCTATTTTATTATTTTTATGGGTGTGGTTTAGTTTCTATTTAAATAGATCATTTACCGAGAATACAGGCTCCTTTGTTAGTTTGTATGTGACTTGGAAATGGATAAGACTATATTTAAGGTTTAGGGTTTTAAATATATCTTTCATCGGAAATACCATTTGATGGCCATACATTCAGTGTTCTCGCTGGGCCGGAAAACATTTTGGAATTGTTTTGCCGAATTATGATTTTTTTGGCCAAATTAAAAAACCTTTGGCCAAATTAAATCTTCATTTTCTGGGTTCACAATTAATTAATATTTTTTTATATTTAAAATCTAACATTCTATATAATTATAATTACATAAATGCGCTCAGCCAAGTGAAACAAATCTATGTCGAGACATCGTCCCATATACTGTATCTAGACTTCTTTAATCCCACCATTGTTACTTGACAATTTACCACTACCCACCATCTGTCATTCAGCCTTGTGACAGACAATGGATTCATTAGTGTTAATCCTCATTACCGTTTTATTGCTTTAAAATTTGTCTGATAGAGCACGGCCCTGATGCATTTTGTGGGCCATTAAGCTGTATCGGGTAATAAATTTGCTGACCCAGTTAATGTTAAAGCATTGTAAATTATTTGTCATTCATTTTATCATGCAAACATATCACGAAGAGCAATGATTTTACTGTTTTTTTGCATGGTAGTTAAAACTTCTGATATTATAGCAGATGATCTTACTACAAATTTGATTCTCATGTCGCTTGCGTAACAAAATCATTTTGGGTTTTTTAATTAGATTTGAAATTTTGCGGTAAAAAACACTTTTGCCAAAAGTTTGGCCAAATGAAATTTTGTTTGGCCATTTTCGAAAAAATATTGGCCAAATGACAGCGTGAACGCTACATACATGTACATGTATATCGACTTTCAAACGAGGTAGTTTTAACACGTTTTGAATTAATGCCGATAGAAAACTTCCAACGATCTTCTCTTATTAGAAGCGTTCATGCTTCCGTCGCCCATAAGCGATAGACATTAACCCTTCTATGACTGGAGCTTCCTGAAATGTTGCGAAAACTCTGTGCCAATATATGCTCTTATATATGAGACTCCCGTGTGGAACCTCGCATATATAAGAGAATATACATTGGCATAACACTATTAACCCTTTCATGACGGGAGCTCCGCTGATGAATACCACCTTGTTGTGAACTGCCCTCGGTTAACTGCCCTTCGAACGAAATATCTGAAAGCCTACTATCGCAACCGACCGAACACAATTAAATTGCATGACCTCTTCGATACAAATAACAGAAAGATCATAGTAAATCTATCAATATATCTAAAAAGGCCCAAACACTAATGATCCACTCCTGAGGCTCAATGAAACAAATGCCCTCATACAACATATGTACAGGGAATCGCCCACATACATTTTATACCCCCAATAATTATAAGATAGCATTATCACACACATATTTATATGAAAGCCCACATACACATGTACGGGTACACCCCCTGGATGATATTCATATTTATATTGATAAATACTTACTTCTGTGTATTCCCCATATTTTATAAGTATTTGATATGTATCTATATTATTCTTTAATTCTACATGAGGACAATAGTACTCATAAATGTCATATTAGACGATGAGTTTACAATAATAAATTGAATTGATGCAAAAGTGAAATGTGTGCGACAGGCTAGGCGGAAGTGAAAATGTTTTGTAGTGGTGGCAGCTTGTGTAAATGCTGTACTTCAGGAGCGTAGGAACCGGGGGGGGGGGGGGGGGGGGGTAAGGGGGTAAATACCCCCCCCCCCAAATTTCCAGAAAATGGTCATCACTTAAACTGTATTTCTTATTTATTCAACTTAACCAATCACATTCTCCGCCCGCACAGTTTGACATAAAATATATAGTACATGTATACTCTATACCACTGGTTTGTGTTATCATACAAGTACAAACATTTAGGTTAATTTTATCGGGTAATAAATTATAACTCCCCGTATGCATGGTGCTATCCACCGGCCTTTGCTCCTTATAAACCTTCTTGTTAGTACTCTCTCAGAAATCATTGTGTTATCCCACAAACCGTATCTAATTTGTCTAAAGCTCCAAAATAAATCAACACCAAGATTTCCAAGATGAATTCAATATGAAATTATTTGAAGAGTAAATACGGAAACCAGACCATCGAAGGTAAGCTACGCTTCATCACAGCTAGTACTTTGGCACTGCTTAAATGGCGAATCTGCCTGCTTTATCGAGGCCATCTTTCAGTTACATGCACTACTACTATGGATTAGGCTGGTAAAGCTGAGAATGTGAATATATAATTATGTAAGTATAAACATATATGTCATGTTTTCGTGGAAGACTGCTCCATTTGTACACACACGCTTATGAGAGTCAAAAATGATCTCCATACTATTTTGTACAACAGGTGAAAAACTAAAATACCATATTTTCCCTCAATGGGTTATTTAACGTAATTGCTGTCACAGATGCAACGAAATGCGATCTGAGGGTTTTAAATTCAGAAATTTTTTCCCTCTCGTGCTCCCCCATCTCCAGCCTGCGTCTGTCGTCAATGGCCTACGGCCATCGAATATGGCCCCTAACATTCCACTTTCATACGCCCCTGATACCCCCAATAATTATAGCTTCCTACGCCACTGCTGTACTTCCAATGCGAGACGTACCCTACTGAGAGTTGTTTCCCCTGCGCTTCACAGGTTCCGCCACCCCTGGTGCGCGGGGATCCATCATCCATGTATGGCTCCCCGTCTATGTGTATGCTTAGCATCCACTTTAACCAAATCCCCGATGCAAACAAGCTGGGTATATAGTATGTGGGAGTGTTAACACGTGTTTCGAATCCTTCTATTCTTTCCGAACCAGCGTATTATCATAGTATGGAACACACCGGTGCACCGCTGACATTTACAGAGCCTATATCACAATCGGGCCTCCCGTATGCTGCAGCGAATTCTTACATAGACATTCCCCTCTCGTAAGACGTCAGATGTGACCTGTATATAAAGCGAGATCCAACGGTAACTATAACAATCCTCGTGGAAGAAATACCGATCTGCGAATAGATCAGTTTAAACAAAATCAGTCGCGAAGCTATCATATATTTGTGTTATATAGGATTTTGGCATCGATTCGTATCACATTGTGTTGTCTGTATATACGCTCATGCCTTCACAAACTAAATGCACATCAACATTTAGCACGTGGTTGCATTCATATCTCCTGATGCTCCTCTTCAGGGTTCATATAACTTACAGTGTATTCTTTGCTACATGTATAATCTCATGCCTAGCACGTGCATGGTTGCACCCATGCCCCGGATGCTCGTCTTGAGTGTACATATTGTCTAACATATTGTCTTAGTACCATCTATGCTACATGTATGCCCATGTGTTCGCGTTAACTAAATGCACATATACCTAGCTCCTAACTTCAACTGTATATACCCTGATGCATCTTATGGGTGTATACACATATAAGTACAATCTTTTCGACACACATAACTAAGTGTTCTGATACCTCAAGAAAGCAAGTGTTCATCATCCTCCCATGATGCCGCGTCCATATGTCCAGCAATGCTCTTCTTGAGCGCACGTACATGTATACTGGTATTCCGAGGTATGGTGACAGTGGTCCAGATTCACGTTTCTATCCGTATAATTATGCACCTGTTTCCATGCTTTCATAAAAATAAATACACATCAGTATGGCAGCATGATCCTGCACCCATGGTGCCCTTTAATGTACTTATAACCTCAAGTATGTTCTTTGCTACATGTATGTGTATACACTCTCATACTTTCATAAACTAACTGCTCATCAACATGGCACGTGTTACATGTGGTCATACCACCCGATGTTCCTCTTCAGCGTACATATATAGCCGTACACCCTGGTGAGCCCCTTGATCCTACATATACTATATTAGTCTCAAATATGTATCGTCTATGTGTGTTTTCGTGTACACAGAAACTAAACTCACATCACCAAGCATGTGGCGGCTAACACATATAGTCTAAATTATGACCATTCCTATACATGTAGCGATGTGATCTCGTGTGTCAAAATTAAATATGCGTGTATGCAGGTAATACCGTTATGCATGGTCATACTAATTATACCATGAACTCATCGCAATTATCGAGAACTAGCAGGGTAGTCTGGTATAGTCAAGTTAAACAGTATAACCAAAAACTGTTTAATGTTTTATATCGGTTAACAAACGTATCAAATAATTTGGCTAAATAGTGTTGCAGTCTTTATCAATGCCAAAGATTAACCCGTATTCCTAATGTGTGTGGTGGCCCCATCCCAAAATCCAGGCCCAGATGGAATATTTATACTATTCCATTAAATAAACACGTCGATCATGGAGGTAACTATAGATGAGTTTGGTGACGTCGGCGACACATCTTTTTTTTTTGTTGAAATTCGGTGCCACTTTTCAGACGTACATTCCTAAGTTTGACAGCACCACTTTTTTTTGGCAACTTTAAACCACAAAGTTTGATTAGTACCACTGATATGCCTATATATACTTTTGTAGGAAACTCGGCGAATCAGTCTAAGGTTTGACTTTGACAAAATGTGTATAGAAATGATTTAACTGTTTCAGAAGCGACGTACAATTGCAATGAACATCATATACAAAGTTCGCTACGATATCTGAATGCAACTTTCCACAATTGCCACAAACGCCCTACTTCTAGCCCCATACCTGCAATTGCCTGACTCAGATTACGCTGATTTTATCAACAGCTGAAACAGGTTCCCTTCGGGAGCCTCTTTTCAGCGCCGGAGAGGCCTGTGGCATAATTATGCTCAGATAGTTGAGAAAACGCTCTTTAGTTTCACCTTTCCAGAAATATACTGATCATGAAGTATGATTGTTTCATGATGCAAAAAAAGTCTCTCCAAGGTATATATTTAATTGTAAATTAAAAATAACAAAGGGATTGATTCACAAGTTACAGTTACAATTACTCACATAAGACACACAAAGGTTGGATTGCAATAGGTGTACAACTATTTGACGTATATATCGATCCATATTGTGATTCCCATGCAGAACGAGACCGAAGTGTAATGAAATTGAGCATTGGTAAGTATATATATATATATATATATATATATATACTTTGCAGCTTAAAACCACCAAACTGGCAGCAATTGCTTTTAATATTCCGATCAATATTTATTTGAAAATGCTTTGGATCCTAATCATATTCTGGTTCACACGTATATATATACCCCTTCCACATTAAATATCATGCGCCAGTGCATTCTCTTATATATGCGAGTAACCCATAGGGAACCCCGCATATATAAGAGAAAACACTGGCTTACCCGGCCAAGGTAAATATTGTTAGACCAATGTATTCTCTTATATATGCGGCGCTCCATATGGGATATACTCGCACACAAACGATAATGCATTAGCACGGGGTTTTCGCAAAAATTCAGCAAGCTACGATCATGGAAGGGTTAACAGACCGACCGAAGTAATCGTGCTCGCAACACCAACAGCAACGATACAGTTAAACAGAACATGTACAGGGTTAACAGACCGGCCGAAGTAATCGTGCTCGCAACACTAACAGCAACGATACAGTTAACAGAACATGTACAGGGTTAACAGACCGGCCAAAGTAATCGTGCTCGCAACACCAACAGCAACGATACAGTTAAACAGAACATGTACAGTAGTTCTCAAATCTGGCTAACAAACACATCCAATCAATTTAGATCAATCGCTAGTTCGCAGATGCACCGAGCGAAAGTAAAATAATGTTCGGGTAATCTTATATTCTCAATAAACAATACGAAACTTTCAGCGCCAAAACTGTAGTGCAAGTACATAGTGATCTCGCGGGAATTCTGATCGCCAGCGAGATGATCTTTAAATAGATTCAAAGACTGCACTAATAAGTTTCATGAACATGAGAGTAAAATAAATGTCAGAAGAGCGATTGGACGGCTTACAAAACACTACGCCAACAATCTGAACAATGAATTCCATGCCCACGTGCCCATGTACACGAGTGGAGTACATATGTTGGATAACCCAGGCAGCTTACTTCTATTTAACATTATATTCTATATTGTATGAATCATAATGAATGTATACATGTAGATACACATACGTTGGTTAGTTGAATGGTTACATCTCTTAAAGTGACTGAAAACGTTCAAACCGTAATATTAACTGTTTCCTTCCGGGGTAATATGTCTATAAAACATTAAATGCTCATAAACTGAGATCAGATACGTTGCTATAGAGCGTCTCCATTTGGGGTATCCACCTTGGAATGTCCAATTACACCCCCTTGAACCAGACCAAACTCCCATGTTTGCTAAATACCAATTGCATCCCCCTTGAAATTATCCAACTGCTACCTCAAATTTTCCAACTAATAGCGATTTCATACCACAATTTGAACTGAATATATAAAAATATCCTATTGTTGGTCTAAACAACACTTCCGAACTAATTATTGGTTGGACCATCTAACAATGACAATTAGAAACTAACAAGTGGTGTAACACTTTCCAACAAATGTTGTGTGAGGCAAACTATTGAAAATATTGCCCGAAGTTGGGGGTGGCTAGAAACACCAGAGACCCCTGTCTCCATGTCCCTGGCTGAAATATAGCTGCATGGCAAAGACTTATCGAAGTGATGGGAAATATCGGCACGTAGAGAACACACGGTCCATTTTATCCAGCATGTAACATTAATGAGCGTTCTGTGTTACTGTTTTTATGATATTGTTAAAATGAAGAGTGTTTGTATCACTTCTGCACAGAACGTTGATAAATGTAGCTGCGAACAAAAAACTGTTAAAAGTTATAGAATGTAGAAAACCATATCGTATCGTGAAACGATAAAAATATCTCATTGTTAGTCAATTCATGATGTGGGAAATGACTTTGACAAGTTTTATAAGTAGGATTGTATTAGAATTTGGTATAAAACGATATGTTATAATGTACAAAAATGTCGGTCGGAACAGCACTGACATTTTGGAACTCTCTAACAAGATGAATGGCATTGGAGACTTTGAGAAGGCATTGAAAACTCACATTTTAAAAATATATATTTCAGTTTATAACTACACAAATACTCATTTTTATCCCAGTTTTTTTTTCTTCAGAATGATCTCTTATTCATCAGGTCAATTTGATCTCAAGTCATGTTTTTTTTTTAACTTGTCTGTTATCAGGTATATAATTTTGTATCTTTCTTGCTCATATATGTCTTTTAAATATTTGGAATTTTGAACCACTCGATGTACGCGCATCGAAATGCATATATATAATGTATAAATAATAATAATAACAAGATATTTTCGATCTAAGTTTCCAACTGCAGTTGACTCAGACATGAACTTAAGTTAAGTGGTTTTCCACACACACGATGGGGAGAGTAACAATCATGGTAAGCACAAGACAGTCGCTGCACCATGCAACCTTATCAAATGTACATGTAAGTCATTTGTAACATTATACGGAATGACGAGATTGTGGCTAAGTAGGTCATTGCCATTACATAGGGCCATATAAACTACAATCTTCGTGTTCACCACACTAGAAAACGGCGTTAAACACTAACTAATAATTTTTTTTATTAGACTATATTGTATTCTTTTTTATATGAACTAATTAATGGCCGTAAATCCACCCACAATACGCGGACCTGGCCGGCCTTTGAACTCGATCATGCAAGCCATTTTTGAGCAAATCTCAAATACCGAATATAAAAGAATTCAGTTTATATTTGTTAAACTGATCGCGTTAAGGCGATCAAAATTCACAAAAATGAAATAATTGAGGGCCGTAAATCCGCCCACAATACGCGGGCCTGGCTGATTTCGAACTCGATCAAGGTAGTGTTGAGCATATGCCGAATATCAAGCGAAATAAGATAATGTTTGTTCAAGTTCTCGCGCTAATGCCATATGTAGACGCCCGCCCATGGCTCGCCCACCGCTCGGCCGCGAACCTAGCTTGCCGAACTTTAGCTCGAGGTTTTGAAGAAAAAAAACTCGACAAAAAAATTAGTCATATGCCACAATGGAACATTTTAGTATATTTACAGTGGCATGTTATGTTTCTGGACATTTAAAGCTTCGAACAATATCTATGTCTTTGATTACATTTGTTTAATGGTAGCGAGACTCAACGTACAGGACAGTCGTCGTCCGAATTGACAGTCCGGTGCTTTGATTGTCCACTATATGAACTATGACCATATCGGAGATAAATACCATAAACGGTTTATTTCGCGCTCCGCGTGTAAAATGTTTCGCTGATTCTTGGTATACATGGGCCATGGGCGTTTTAGTTATAGAAATGGGAATTTTTTGGACAGATTAAAAGTCGAACTGCAACCCGGAGGCCGAGTCCGGTAAAAGGTGTAGTTGGGAATTCTGGTGAGACGCACGAGAAACCTTCAGTGATAAGCCGTATATAGTTGTTGTAATAATTTGAAGGATTAGTTGTTATAATGGAATTAAGAGTTGGTCATTCGTGAAACCAATATATTTTATATTCTATAATTACAATCATGGGTATATAATATATGATCTTGAGCGCGTTATCATTTCTGACATTGGTTTTCTTGTGTCTCTGGCGAATAAATTAGTCCCGTCCGGTGAACACGACTGCTCTTCTTGTCAGTTGACGATTGTCGTATACGGGTATCCACCATATCCTGATGCCAGCAGCGAGCTAGGTATTACTATATTGGCATCAATGAACGCCGAGAACTTCACTCTTGTACAGTTTGCCTACCACAGGTGGGCTTGTTGGTAGTTATCTTAATCACTAATTAATAAGACAAACGCGTGTGTGTTAGACGGATTATCAGGATATTCTCCAGGTGTGATGAGAGTGAATGCTAGACCGAGTGAGTGGCATGTCAGTGTGGCTATATCACGCAGGTGGTAGCAACCCTAAAAGTACTACAGTACTGGGAGAATCAATTGATGTAACAATGGGCAGATATTCGACACATGTGGTATCGAAGCACTCCGAGTTCACTATCTTTTATGGATGGTGCACAGCTTGTGGTCTGTTTTAAGGGCTACACAATCTTCTAACGTGTGGTTGATTGGTTTGCATATTAACCCTTTCATGACGGGAGCTGCGCTTGTGTTGCATTAAAGATCCTGTGCCAGTGCATTATTTTATATATGTGAGTCTCCAATAGTCAGCATAGCATATATAAGTTGATGCACTGGCTCACATGGTCAAGGTAAATATTGTAAGGCCAATATATTCTCTTATATATGCGAGGCTCTCTATGGAGACTCGCATATATAAGAGAATGCATTGGCACAGTGTTTGCGCAAAATTTCAGAAAGCTCCAGTCATGGAAGGGTTAAGGTCTGTTGTCGTTTCGGCCAATATGCTATATCGCGACGTTAGATAGATAGATAGATAGATTTTATTTGTACAATAAACATAGCATATTACAGTTAAACTAAAGATACAAAATTAATGATATTGTACAGGGACTGCTGGGAAATATTGAATATTCTCATATTAACATATTGCCAATACTGACCTTCTTCCTGCAGTCCCTTAAATAAATAACAAATTATCCACTACCTGGCGGTAATTGTCAAATAATAAGTATATATATATATAATATATATAATATAATATGATATAATATAGAATAATATCCGCAGACCAGATTCAATTGTACACGTAGGCATCGAATGTTGACTATATAGATTGAATGTAAATAAATAAATAAGGACAGAAAGTCAGTGAACGTTAATACTAGTCATATTATAGTCATATATACGTTGATGCACTGGCTCACATGGTCAAGGTAAATATTGTAAGGCCAATATATTCTCTTATATATGCGAGGCTCTCCATGGAGACTCGCATATATAAGAGAATGCATTGGCACAGTGTTTGCGCAAAATTTCAGAAAGCTCCAGTCATGGAAGGGTTAAGGTCTGTTGTCGTTTCGGCCAATATGCTATATCGCGACGTTATCAATTTACAGCTGGAGAAAAGACCAAGTATATGGTTAATTTCACTGGGAAATCACCTCATTGCACATGGAAACGACCGACCACCGGAAAGCAACAACACACATTCCCAGATAAACGTATAAGGTTATCTTCCATGTGCGTGGATCACACATTGTTGGACGACTTGTGTTGGTCTAATAGGTGATGTACCATACATACAGAGTCAACGCCCCCCCCCCAAATGCGACGAAGCAATCACAAGTTACGACTATTTTATGAAATCATGCTCACAGAATCCCCACATTTTATGACAATGCCCAAGGAGCCAGGACCGTAACCAAATATACATTATATATATAGCGACATTATTTAAACACGAATTTCCTTCATCAGAGAAACAACCTCTAGACTGATAACTTCTGGAAGACACTACACGTTATATAATTAGTTTAAAACTTATTACCATGTAAATACGTTATATATATCTTGATTACCTTGTGCTATTATATGGTATCGAGAGATTGCTTCATAAGTGGCAAAAACTTGCACCCAAATTCCCTTTGTATACTATGCAAATAAAATATACGTTTCAAGTCACCCATCATCAAATGTTTCGCAAGATAGATAACATGCAGTTACAAAATGTGGCAGGAACAGAATGTAAAACGTGTACGATCATTATTTAATTTTGCTCGATGGTAGGAAAACGTCAATATAATATAAAGTTTTGAATACATACAATCTGTCTCCCGAAAAACGCGGGACTCCCGAAGGTTCGATTGGAGTGCGGTTAGTGTATTATGTAGCAATAACCATCCATCGATGAGTTCATATTCAAAGTGTTTGATTGATTGATGGGGTTTAACTTCGCTTTGAGCAAATAAGGCCATATCCCGACATTGCCAGTCTTAGTGGTGGAGGAAATCCGCACACTTCCGGCTAATCTAACAGTGATTTCAACGGCTGATAAACTCGTCGACCATATGCGACAAACCACCGGCCATCGGCAAGTAATTGGCAACTCCACCATATAACGATTTCGAATTACAGCCCACGATGGGACATGTGGATTTGAACCCTTATCGTCAACGCTGGAGGGCGAAACGCTTGGAGTTGTAGCCCTAATCGAGGCCCCTTATTGGTAAATAATCCTTATTATGGACTGTGGTCAAGTGAACATAAAACAATAAAAAGTTCAACAAAGACATTATAATAGGACAGAAAAACAATTAAAGTACTGATCCCAGTGAACACAATTATCACATCTTCTTTTGATAATTATTGGTACCATAACAAATACTCCCTCATCAGTTAGGAACATCGACAATGAGTTTTTGGATAGAGCAGTACATACGTATATACAGAGGCTAATGTTAGGCGTAAGGAGGAATTTAAGAAACGATGTTAATGTAAATGATAAAATGTGTATGTATGCATTGAAGCATGTGAATGTTGTTTAATAAAACTCTCAGAAGTCTACACAATTAAGGGTTCACCTGTTAGCGAATATGACGCAACTCGGTAAACATCAATTTGAACCAAATAGTGATATTGTATATGATGTGATATAAAAAGTTTCATTCTGTATTTTCTAGATATTCACCTTATGCCACTAAAACACCATTTATCCCACAGGGTTAGACTGAAAGACAACAACTGGAATGCGTTAATATCTGCCTGTTTAGAAAAACATAACTATCTACAGGAAGCCGGTACAATAAATGTAGTAGTAACCAATACAAACATGTGTGTGACAATTTTTTGAGGCACAGCAATGGCCTATATAGATGTAGGCCAAAAGGGGGCATCAATCGAATGTGTATTTCCCCCCCAAAAAAAAAAAAAAAACGCGGAGGGAGGGAGGGAGGGTTAACGTTTAACGTTTTCAAAATAAGCAACCGTCTTCGCCGATAAATTTATTGCAAAGAAAGTTAACCCAATCACTTTGCGCATCCCTTCCGGCAAAAATATAGTTCCCACGATTCTGCTCTGCAAATTATTCCCACTCGCTAACTAAATAGCATTACTGCCAAAATACTTGTACTTTATGATTATGTTTTAATTTCGTCTAAGTACTACGCAACATCAGTGTATATCTTACTTATCTAAAATGTCATGGGTTATGGTGTAGTGATCTATACCAGTGAAAGATCTCGCTACCAAACATGTTTGTGTGTGTACACAATTTTGGTTTAAATTCACGTATCTGGTTAACCCTTTGGAATAAAATACGTCGCTCTTATACGACTATGTTTTAATAGTGGTGAATATATATGTTGAGATATGCTTGATGTGGCCAGTGGGTGTATCGCCGTATATTAACACATTCTATAAGAGTATTAAATTCGGTGACTAGATTTGAGTTTCGTATATGTGTGGATGTAGAGAACACTTAGAATGGGATAAACATACCCATCGTGATCGCGACTAATGGTATGTCAATTGTATAGGTAAACTTCATTTGGAATACAACTCATAGACAGCTGTGTGTGAGAACTACTTTGTTTAGATCAAACTTTTGTGAGCTCAGAATAAAAATTACGCTTGCTTCCGTATTAAGGGTTTTCATATTGGGTACTGTTTGATATATTGAGGTCATGAAATTTGACTTTTCACTCTCCAGTTTACAACACTAATCAATGAATTGCGTTTCATCTTCTACAATAAGCCGATACATTTGACATAGTCTATCATTTAAATCCCTTCTCAATCATGTGTTTATGGTCTTTTATTAGTATTCGGATGTGCACGAAGACAGCCTATCTATGGTTATGTATACTCATGGCAGAATGTTTTATCACCACAGGCTCTACAACACTACCATAAACGAAGGAACAGGTGTCATTATTAATACTTCATCGGGAATTAACATATTGTATGTTTCGGGACATTCATTCTGCTAATAAAGTATCTGTATATATCTCTATGGTTGTATATAACTTGAAAATGAGAGCAACCACCAGGAAAAAATCCTGTCGTAATGAAAGTGTATGAATGGAAAGTTACACATAAGTATGATTTGTCCCTATGTTTTCTAGTTTTTCGCTCAAAGCGAAAAGAGTGCTATCATTTTTAAGTAACTTCTACATATACCCGACTTGAATGTATATGTATACGCACAAATACAGAAACCGAAAATATATATTTCGTGAAAATGTTGGATTTTGGAAGAGGCCAAAATCCAATGAAGCCTGAATTCTGCGACCAACATTTCCAGGGCGATTACCTTTGAACCCGGCTATTGACCGACACAAAACTTCATATGAGGATTAACACCGAATGTAATATAGAGGAAACCACACCATGGCACATTGGAACAGATGTACAAGCACAATGGAATATACTCAACAGAAAGCAGAGTAACCATGAACACGTGGAATTGTCTTTTGACAAGTTAGTGACAATAACTCAATATCTCCTGATGTAATCAGGTCTGGCTCATGTGAAAATCTGACTATATAGTCAGATCTGCACATAATGTGCAAATCGAGCTATATACAGTTTTGGTATGAAATTTAGATATTTCTACCAAATACCATTTCTTTTTAAATGCAGTTGGTTATTTCTCAATCTTTGATGCTGGGGACAATAATTAAAAAAATAAAGTGATTTTATGAAGTTTGAAGAAGATTACAAAACTGTCCCAAAGTATGGCCAAAGTAATCATCAAAACTGACAAAAGTCCATTTTTGATGTAAAAATATTCCTGCTGGGAAATATTGAATATTCTCATATTAACATATTGAAATCAAACATTAGGTGACAGAAATAATTATGATCTTTGTACTAATAAAATCTTATGATAAACTGATATAGCTCGATTTGCACATTATGTGCAAATCTGACTATATAGTCAGATCTGCACATTGAGACAGACCTGGTAATGATACAATCAATTAAATTGGACAAACAAATATTGTCATACATTTGCATGAACCAAATACGGGGTACATTTATTTGTGTATTCACTGAAAAATCAGTGAAGATAGAATTTAAAAATACCATTCGATCTCAAACGAAAATTTTGAACACTCGGAATCTCGTCACATTGGTAATCCGATCCTGTCCTTCAGTACATTATTAGCAGACAGTGTCGCATCTGTGAGAGCAGTGCAATATCAAGTTTCGGTATGTGTACAATATATAATAACTACAGAATATTACCTCCAACAGCGGGTAAATAAATACGCGAATGTGTGTACAATTCGGCACGAGACAGGCAAATGGCAACGGTGAGTAGTTGTTTATATACATGGAGAATGATATCGGAAGGGATCCAATGGCATTTTTCGGGAAAAATAGTATTTATGATCCAACTTGTGAACAAAAAACTTTAGCCAATTATAAAGTCATGTTATAGTAGTTATATTGTCATATATGTACATGGGCATATATTTTATGGTTGAAGTAGTAATATTTTCATATTTGGACATAAAGCTAGTCTCGTACGATTGTAAGCCGAATCAATGAGCTCTGAATCAATATGATATAAATAGTGTACCAAAATTCGAGAGAACTCCTTGTAAGAATAAAAAAGAAATCACTGAATATAGAACTGTACAATACCTTTTGATTTCTAATGAAAACTTTGAATCTTGTCACATGGGCAATCCGATCCCGTCGTCCAATAGAACACTAAACAGACAAGTCGAGTCTGAGAGCAGTACAATATCCTGGTTTAGTATTGGTACAATATATGATAACTAAAGAAACTTACCTCGAAAAGGAGGGAAACAAACGAGGGGAGGTGCGCACACTTCGGCAGGAGACGGGGAAATGGCAGAGGTGAGTAGTTGTATATATAGTACGATATTTAGATAAACGCCGCGGGGAAGAAATGCGAATCGAGCCAGAACCCCTAGTTAACAGATGAGTGGCACTAAATCAGACACGCTTTCTGTGGAGCTCGTGCCACGTGAGATGCAATTGGTTCGCGTGCTGTTTATGGCGCGCTGGAACCAAACACTACTTTGGCGGCAGCCGATTTGAAAACAGCGCAATTCATTAGACAAATATGCATGCTGAGCCATGTCGATATCGTTGAGAATTTTCGAAAATCAGACGCCCGACTCCATGTAATAGACTGATCGATTCATCAAAGCCTCTAGGACGTTTAAAGGAACATGGCGGGTTTGATGAACCACCATGTAAAGTATAGTGCTCGCCTTTGCACATCCCGGTCCGATGTTGTGTGTGAACATCGGCCGATACGTACGTCCAATACATTTACACAGACTTTGTAAGAAGCGGAAGAAAATCAAGTCTTAACCCAATTAATCATCTTCAGTTTAAACCCTGTTGATATAATAAATCGATCGGGTTAACCCGGCGTTTGATAGAGAAAACCATAGTCTAATCTCGAGACCAAAGGTTCTAGTGCATGACGGATTAGACATATTCGCTTTAGCCTAGTCCAACCACACTTTGTTAAACTGAAATACCTCATACATAGATGTTTGCATATCCATTATTAGAAGAAAATCATAATGAAATGCCGAACATGTTGAAGCAGCAGGACTCAGCCGTTTGTAATGTGTCGTTTGGTCGAACACGACCGGTGATGCGCGTCGCTGTTGCTTGGTGGGCGGCTGGTGCTGTATTTCGACACCATCGACTGGCTGATGATATTGCTCAACTGAGATAAACAGGTTGCTAACGTGTACATGCAACGTGTGATACAATTGGTTTGCGTGCTGGTTATGGCATTGGAACCATGCAAACACTACTATGGCGGCAGCAGACTTGAAAACAACGCAATTCATTACACAAATATGCACGCAGAGCCATGTCGATATCGTTGAGAATTTTGGAGGGAAAAAACAGACGCCAGACTCCATGTAATAGACATGTTGATACATTAGAGCCTATATGGTGACTACTTGCACTTGGAGATGTGAAGCTTCAATAAGAACTCAATAGTGCTTGCCTTGGTCACACCCGGTCCGATTCCGTGGATCAAAACAAATATATGAAATATATTGAAAAGGACTTGATGTGCCGCGGAAGACTTCGTCAATTCTTAAAATCTGGAAAAAGCTGACCAATGACAGATACAGAGGGTTGTTTAACAGTAGGATCGATACTAAGACTGAATGAAAAAATCAATGCTTTATTTCTCAGCCATTTTCACATGGGATATGGGACAATTATTTACACTATTTACACATAGAACAAACAATGGCGGTTCACAGAAACATTACGAAACAGATATTATATATTCAATTTTCAACTGTAACATCGTAAAGCTACATGTAATGCAGTGGACTAAACAAACAATGCAACATTAAATGAAAGTGTCAATGACACTGTAGCTCAACTTAGGTAGGGGAATAATTTAATGGTTGACAGTAAATGGAGGGATGTGGTCTGTAGGGTGTGCCAAAGGATTTAGTGATGCAAAGAGTAAATTCTAAAATGGCCACGGCGGCCATGTTTTTTTGCCGAATGACCCCAAAATGACTCGTTCCCATCTACATGTCAATGTCAACATCCATGACAAATTTCATGAAGATCAAACAAACAGATCGGTCTATAACCCATGCTAATAGATTTTGTAGAAATATTTAGTCATACAAAGAGTAAAATCAAAAATGGCCATAGGTGGCCATATTGTTTTGCCGAATGACCCCAAAATGATCGTTCCCATCAAGAGGTCACCCCGATGATTCATATGAAGTTTGGTGATGATCAGATCAGGGATGTGGTATGTAGGGTGTGTCAAAGTATTTAGTGATGCAAAGAGTAAAATCCAAGATGGCCACCAGCGGTCATGTTTTTTGGCCGATTGATCCTAAAATGACTCGTTCCCATATACATGTAAATGTCAACATTCATGACAAATTTTATGATGATCAGACAAACAGTACGGCCTGTAGCCTGCGCCAATGGATTAAATTTTGAAATCCAACATGGCCACCAGCGGCCATGTTTTTTGGCCGAATGACCCCAAAATGACTATTTCCCATCTACATGTCAATGTCAACATTCGTGACAAATTTCATAAAGATCCGACCAAAGATACGACCTGTAGTCCGCGCTAAATGAAATTGTTGACGGACACACGCACACACGCACACACCCTCACACACGGACGACGGAAGCCAACCCATGACAATAGCTCAAACTTACAAAGAAAGTTGAGCTAATAACATACACACCGAACATATACAATATATGCAAACGAGTATAGCTAAAAATACATATACCTTATTTCCGTTGAAAACCATGGGGCTTAGATCTTAATCAGCCTTCATATGCTGTGTGCCCTGATTATAGGAAATGTTTCAAACCTAGTTTTATAAAAATTGCCAAATTGTTCAATATCACAGGGCTGGTCGAGCTACGAATTTCGAATAAAAGTTCTCTCGACGGTGCGTCATCAAGTACTGATGAGACATGTATACATCAGCATGATTGGCGGATCTCATCACTTCTACGTTCAGTACGTTGTTGTTTTTCATTGAGTTACCATATATTATATATAGCATAGCAGCTCCATCGAAAACCATTTGTATATTGGTTGGACAACATAGTGATACATATATGATGATGTGACCCGTTAGGACACCGCACATGGCAATCTATCGATAACGCGACATAATCAGACATATATAGACGTGAACAATTTAGATTCAAACATAAACACATCTGTCAAGACAATATAAAAAAAATACAAGATGACACAAACAACACATATGACTAAGTAGAATACATAACTGCTAACAACGGGCAGACAACTCAACATATAACAATAATACAATCTGAAACACTAAAGAGACAAGTCTAGCCAATTGATTGTGTCTGGTCAACTCAGCCACCTTGAATCGATGTTTCGGACAGAGGTCGACCATGATGTAAGCCGTCATCCCAATACCACCGCGACTGCTGCGCGAACCCCATGAAATGCACCTGCGACAAACATGATACCACATTAGGGGATTGTTACTCTCGCAGCGGGGCGGTTGACATAAGCATATTATCCTGGCCCACACGGGGATTAAATATAATTATATATTTTATCTCACGTGACTATCTAATCCTTATCCACGCTTGTGATTGGTTGCTTGACATTCACTATTATCGATAGTGTCGTCCACGAAACCATAGTGGGCCTCCTAAATTTAGCACAACCACTATCGCTTGGAAAATCCAGAAATATATTTTTAGCATGCCCACTATTCCGGGGAGGTAATTTGAAAGTCATCTCCGCCTCGCTGCAAAAGTTCAACATATTTTTATCCGATATGTCTTTGTAATCGACAACTAGAGAACTTTTTTGTCTATTTCCTTAGTTCGCGCTACTAAATTTTCAGTTTTGTTTTGAACTGATGTCATTGTTTAACAACAACAGGAACAACAACAACAACAACAACGTCTGCTTTCCATTGTTTGTCAAAATGGCAACAATAAGTCGTGAGGAAGAAAATTTTATATTTGCCCAATTAGAAGCCTGGCAATTTATTGAAGAAAATTTGACAAGCAAAAAAAACAAACAAAAGAAACAACTAAACTTTGCACTGAATTTTTTTTAATCGTTCTGCGATGAAAAGGGAATACATGGGAATATAGATGATTGTGAATTGTTTGACAGTATGGGTCCTGGGACAGAATGAAAAACGTTCGATAAAATATAATAAATATTGCACGGCTTGTCGGTGACTATGCCAAAATAGTGGTCCTCGGTGGAGGAATAGTCCCCTCGCCTCCGACTCGGGAACTATTCCTCCCCTCGGACCACTATTTTGGCATAGTCACCTCCAAGCCGTGCACTATTTATATAATATAACTATCTATAACCCTAAACCACGCTTGTGATTGATTGCTTGAAATTCACTATTTCCGACAGCTTCGTACCAAATACGATAGTTCGCATCTTCATTTTAACACACATATACTATCGCTGTGAAAACCCAGAAAACTTTTAACATGTATGCTATTCCTGGGAAATAATTTGAAAGGCTTATTTTGGCTTTTGTAATTGACAACTACAGCACAATAAAAGACCGGAAGCAAATTCTTTGTTGTTTGTGATTTTTCCACATGTTTGATCTTATGATTTTTCCTGTTTCTGTATTCGATTATCGCTTCGAAAAAGGTTGTGTCAATACCTTAGTTCGCACTATACTGAATATTCGAAATGAATCTAAAGTTTGTTTTGGTAGAAAAAGAATTAAATTGTTCACTAGTTAACGTAAACTGATTGTGAATTGTTTGACAATATGCGACCTGGGACAGGGACATTACGGGATCTGGGACAGCATGAAGATTGTTCGATAAGATAAAATAAATACCACACGGCTTGTAGTTGACTGCCACAATAGTGGTCCTCGTCGCAGGTATTTGGCACAATAGACCCCACTATACCCCAAAGACATATGTCTTTAGGGTGGTGGGGGTCTATAAATGCCTGTGCTCGTTGGAGGAATAGCCACTTCGCCTCCAGCTCTGGACTATCCTCCCATCGGACCTCTATTTTGGCATCATAGTCATGCCGTGCAATGTTTGTATTATATATATATATATATATATATATATATATATATATATGTGTGTGTGTGTGTGTGTGAGGGTGTGTGTGTGAGGGTTGGTGAGGGTGTGTGTGAGAGTGGGGAGAGGGTGTATGAGGGTGTATGAGGGTGCGTGCGTGTGTGTGGGAGTTGCAATTTCGTGATCAACTGGTGTCAATCTAGCTGGGTAAACATCAATGAATTGATGATGATGATATATATAAAAGTCACTAGACTGCAATCACTGTCTGTAAAACCTGGGATAGTATATTAATTAATTTGTTGTATATTTTTTGAGAGATGTCCCCACAAATGGCTGGATTTCGGTACATGTACATTCTCCCTTTAACCCTTTATATACTAAAGCTTTATTGATGAGTATTCATCCCATAGGACATGTTCAGATAATAAGTGTAACAAACGTTATCTAAACATATCACTCAATAAATAGACTCCTTCTGAAGTTTTAATTATCTGTAGTCGGCTTTTATGACTTTAACATCCCTCCAAATTAATATTACGACCATTCTGATATACATTGTTTAACTTACTGTGATAATCCATTTATCATAGAAATGGTTAAGCGCATGCATGCTCCTCATTTGAATCTCGACAGTTATGTATCCGTAATTTTATCTTTCCGATGACATGTAAATGCTATTTGCAATTACCAAACCAGGATGCACAAAACGAACGCTCTGTATTGTTACATGATGTAGAAAACAAGGGTCATTTTTCATATTTAAGTGATTAAATCCGATCAATTCCACAAGTTGTCTACAGTGCATATTGTCCACATGAGTGTTGATTTCATGAATTTATCATTTTGATATATTTTGATCCCAGGAACGTGATAATACCAAGACTTACTGTTACGCTGAGTTATGTAGTAACTGACGAGTTTTGTGGTAGCTCACGAGATATGTAGTAACACTCGACGAGTTTTGTGGTAGCTCACGAGTCTTGTAGTAAAATCGACGAGTTATGTAGTAATTTCAGGTTACGAGTTTTGTAGTAAAATATCGACGAGTTTTGTAGTAAAAAACAAGTTAATGAGTTTTGTAGTAATACTCGTCGAGTTTTGTAGGAACAATTTTTAGTCAGTTTCAAAGGCGCGTTTAATAAAAACTTATGTATTAAATGCAATGTTTTTTGTATAATTGTTTGTGTGGTGGACGTTAATGACACTGTAGCTCAACTTGATGTTGGTCCCTCGTCACTGCTGCGCCGTTTCTCGGCAAATCTGAGCCAAACTTCGTACCTAGAAGTACTATGGCCATGTTATTAACTTGGACCTGGTCCCCATTACACCAGACGTCGCGTTCTGGCGTTAATGACGTTGTAGCTCAACTCGATGATGGTCCCTCGTCACTCCTCTACAGTTTATCGGCAGATCAGTTCGAAACTTGGTACATAGACGTATTGTGGCCACGTCATTTATGTGGACCTGATCCCGATTCACGTTTTGTCTTTGATTTTTCAACTACATGTATTATAATTGAATATGCAGAGTGTTACTTGTCAAATCACATGAGTATCCACAAGAAAGAACCAAGAACCAAGAGGTGGCGTAGAGTTGTCTATATTGCAAAAACAAAGTCAAACGATTATTAGTAACAATAACTGTATGGTACGCATGCATGACTCACCGCTCTCTTTTGTTTCACGGCTACTGTTGGTTGCGTTTATTTCTTAGAGTGCACAAACCGCGAATCCATTATGCACTGAGAGAAAAATGACGAACCACATTTGGTAGATAGTTTATTCTATTTCACCAATACAACATGGTATTAAGAAATAGGACGCAACGTCTGGTGTAATGTGGGCCATGTTCAAGTTAATAACATGGCCATAGTACTTCTAGGTACGAAGTTTGGCTCAGATCTGATGAGAAACGACGCAGCAGTGACGAGGGATCAACATCAAGTTGGGCTACAACGTCATTAACGTTCACCACACAAACACTTACACAAAAAAACATTGCATTTACTATATACGATTTTATTAAGTCCAAACCCGCCTTTGAAACTGACTAAAAATTGTTGCTACAAAACTCGACGAGTATTACTACAAAACTCGTTAGCTTGTTTTTTACTACAAAACTCGTCGATATTTTACTACAAAACTCGTAACCTGAAATTACTACATAACTCGTCGATTTTACTACAAAACTCGTGAGCTACCACAAAACTCGTCGATTGTTACTACATAACTCGTGAGCTACCACAAAACTCGTCAGTTACTACATAACTCGGCGTAACACTTACTATGATTAATATGAGACACCCCAAATTTGGCCAAAATTTGCAATAGTTGGATATGACAAGCCTGACACATCACATGGACATTTCAGACCGAAGAAGGTTGATTTTGTTCTGATGTCTGATATTACAACCAGTGTTTAGTTTTAAGTGTGTTGATTTTAGACAGACCGCTGTATATTTTCCGACTTTTGGTCACTTGTTTGACTGAAATGGCAAACAGTTGAATATTTCCAACCTATATATGGTTGATGGTCGTTTGGAAATTTCCAACACGAGGTGGGGGAATTAACATTCTCGGGTTATATTCCTATAACTTAAAACCAGAACCCAGCTTTGGAGCTTTGTGTCGCCATTTTAGATGCTGCAAACACGATATCAGTTGTCTTAGTCATAATATATCGCGTCATAAGACGATGGACATTGATAAGCTAGCTACGAATGTGATCGCCTGTGAAAAGCTGGCTACACGTAAGCATTTTGAGTGTTTTGTAGATTTTGAGGATCTCCAACGAGTTATGTATGGATATAAGATTGTATGAAACGAGTATGATAAATTTGATTCACAACGAGCCAAATACGAATTATGAATCACATTTATCAAATGTTATATATCCCAACATAACGAGTTGAAGATATTGTATATAACATAAAAAACGGGTTAGTCTCACTTTGCAGACATGCGGCAGGGGATTAACCCAAGGTGCGACCGGTTGTGTTGTTACAACGCCGGCAATTAGGCCGATCCAAGTTAAGCGTTGTGTTCAGGCCAACTTGTTTATACTAAGGCCACGGTAACCGTTGTCACTTGTTTTTCGCGCATATGTAACTAATGTTCACAGTGAATATTTAATGCTGTGTCCAGGCCACCTTAAACGTGTTTATACTGTTGTCACTTGTTTTTCGCGCATATGTAAATAACACTAACTAATGTTCACCGTGAATATGTTTTGTATATAAGGACTGGACTATGGCCAATCTTTCATAAATCAAAATGGCAAATTCTCTAGTTAATGCATCGTTTATTCCAAACAGCAGGGGCGGCAGGCATCTCATCTACGGCGGCAACAAATACAGAGTCAGATTTCGGCGTGTGGAAAATATTCATTGGGTTTGTTGTGTAAAGACTTGTAGTGCTACTATTAATACAAAGAATGACATTGTTTCGTCAGCGGGAACTCCTCATAACCATTTAACGGATTTTGACCAAGTTTCTGTGGACATGTTTGTATCAAACCTGAAATCGACAGTGCGGAATGATTGTAAAACAGTTTCATCAATCTACCAAGAAGAGCTGACTTCGCTTAGAACCGACGAAACCGACCCAATGTTGATCAGCAAAGTGCCAACGTTTTACAGTATGAAATCATCGCTATACCGTTCTCGTTCCAAAACCACACCAGTTCTTCCGAAAGCCCGTGCCGATATCAACTTGCCTGAGCAATATACCACGACAACCGCGAACGAAAACTTCCTTCTTGCATCCGATGGTGGAAGTGACAAGATATTGATCTTCGCAACAGACAGCAACCTTAGGTTCCTTGCCGATGCTGATCGTTTCTACGCCGATGGTACATTCGAGAAATCTCCCGACATGTTTCTTCAAATATATTCAGTCCACGCGTTCGTCGACAGTATAATGGTTCCCCTGGTTTATATATATATCTTTATTTCCTCCATTCACGGAGAGTTATGAATAATATAAATTGACAAAAGGAAATTCAAATAATACAAGAACAGTAAACATATATACAGTGGACATAACAACAAAGAATAGTCGCTAAGAGCTCAGCAAGCATACGCACACATACATACACCCATGTATATATTGATACTTACAGACACCCACCGTACATACTCGCACGCCCCCATACATGCAAATCCCACACTAATACATTCAATGTGCACGCATGCACACATACATATCCATACTCACACACAGACAGATATTCACACATGCATAAAACATACAAGTAATACATATACATGTGCTCACATGCCACGGTGCTATATATATATACATATATATATATATACATATATACACACATATACATATACATGCACATACATACATATATATATACATACATATACACATACATACATACATACACACATACATACACACATATATATATATATACATATAAGTATATACACACACAGCGCGCAGACAAACATACATCGCACAGACGCATGGCCCATCGCCACACACACATACACTTCTCAAGCAAAAATCAGCAGAATTAGGAATCTACCTTTCACCGACATATATCTTCACCGATTACGAAACTGCTGCTCAGAACGCCCTACGATTGACTTTCTCGACAGCCACTTCTGGGTGGAGGGCGACCACGGAAGAATAATGTGGAACCACTTTGACACTGTTGGACCAAGGACCACGAACCACGTAGAAGGGTGGCACAGAAAACTACAACTGAGGATAGCGGGCTCCCATCCAAACATATTCCGGCTGATAGACTTCATAAAGAAGGAACAAGCATTCAATGAATGTAAAATATTACAGATAAGTGCGGGCGGCAAAGTGAACCCACAGAAAAGAAAGTATCGTGCCTTGGAAAATTCAAGACGGCATTTCAAGAGAGTGTACTTGGCAGGCGAAATAGACGAAGTAGAGTTCCTGGATGAAATGGGCAAGTTATGCGGTCACTGAGCATGTTGTTGTTATTGTTTATAATTCGTTAATGTACCTCATGTTTTTGTGTTATAATATTTGCATGCATTTTATATAATCCATAACTAATAAACAGTCATAAAGACAACCCAAACCTCCGTTATTTCCCATAATCAAAAGGGCAGAAAAAAAACAAATCCAATCAAACAAACTAGGAAGGGCCTAAGTAGTCATTAAGGGTGGATACACACATGCATGTAATGTCTGTATGTAAAATACATGTATTTTACATGGCCACACCAATAATTGACAAAAGTAATCACCTGCGCGCGAGAGGTCAATTTCACCAGTGAGTAGTTATAAGCCATTATCAAACAAACTGCCATCAAGAAATTTCAGGCCAGTCATAAAGATGTCTTCTTTCATGGATGCCGAAATGAGTAATTCTTGTCTGATATATGTTGCTGTTTTTCACGAGTTATAATTCATTTCGAAAAGTGGATTAGAGCCGGTCGATTTTATACTTGATTTGTTTCTGTCATTTCTTGGAAACAGGGTCATCCAAAACAAAAATAAAATATGCAGAATTCTTTTATAGGATGATACCGGCTTGTTGAGATTTCTCTGATAATTTGAGAGCGAGCTCATGTGATAACATTAATTCAATTGGGATTGCAAATATTCATTATAGCGCCAAAAACTAATGCAGGTACAGCGTTGAAATTAAAAAGAGTGACACCCCCCCCCCCCCATTTATATATATGTTTCTCAAGCCAAAGGTTGAACAAGCTCCTACCTGTCACAAGCTTGAATTATAACATTTTCGACCATAATCCATGATTGGGGGAGGGGCTGGTTCTCGAAAGCTTCCAATAACTAAGGGAGTTAATTGAATGTATCAGCCGGGATTATCTGGGCAAGAATTACAATATAATGTTTTACTTAAAGGTACGGTTGGCCTTGGCGGTGGGTATCCTGTGAAAATATTTCCACCCGTCAAAAACCGCCACAAACAGAAAGTACAACAAAATGTAGACAGACTTTGTCCGTATACAAATAAGAAATATCGCATAAACAGTATTTTATTGTCATATATTTGACCATTGTTATGTAAACAAAAGCATAAAAAGTAACTTTTCTGGTTTTTGTTTATATTATGATGGTAAACATAAAGAGCGTTCTTTGTTGGTGCATTCCTGATATGGTACGAATAAAGAGCGTTTATGCCACTTGTGTGTGATTAGCCAGCAGCATTGTGTTGTCTTCTGTAACACAATCAGGCTCTTGCTTAGGTAAAATATAGTAAATCTTTATGATAACATGCTGCTTACGGGATGGTCATGGTATATATGAACGTAACTGTATGCGTTTTAATGTTTTTCTGTTTACGGTGATTGGAACAAATATGAATATTTTCGATAACTAAGGCCAACCGTGCCTTTAAATATTCCATAGTTGTAAATTTTGCGTATACATGTATAACTGTATAACACAAGAGAGGAAAGGTGACGTAGTTGGGAACTCGTAGCTAGGCAACCCTTTCGCCGAATGAAGACAAACAGCAACACCATGCATTCAAATTTAAAGCTGTATAATATGTTCATAATTATATGAATAGCATAAATTGCTGCATATTAGATTAATCACTAGTAGAAAACAGACACGACAGCCATGACTACGATATTTATAAAGCAGGGTGTCAGGACTCAGGGTGCTGCATGCACACACCCCGTCGAGGAAATATGCAATGGTGAATTCGGTAGCTTTTGGGATAATATAGCTCCCCGTGCATGTTGGGGTCATAGCCCCCTGCGTTGGGGAAGAGGCCATCACTGGTATTAACATAAATAGAAGACTGACAATATTTAAACAGAACGTCGACCATTTGAGTTATCGCGCGAATAATTATTGTAAGCGGCCTGACGACTTCGTCCCAGTCAACGGCTCTTCAGCGGTTCAGAGTTTAACTCACTGTGGTCAAACACAGTCGCAATGATTGGGTTGTCAGCGGACACATATTACACGGTGTATATGATCCATGTAAAACTCCAAATACACGATATTTACAGAGATTACATGCATGTGTGTATTCACCCTAAGAGGATTATTCACACCTCTACCCTAACCTACCGAAAACAATAGGTGTCTGCAAAACGGGACGACCCCTAAAAAACTATAGATTTATGCCTTTTTAACTAAACAAAATCCTAAAATGCAGATATTTACATCGTTGGCTGAACCCCTATACACAACCGTATACGACAGTATAGCGCACTGTGTCTGTTTACGTTAGTGCAACGACAAGAATTCAAGTTTAATGCATTGTCTGGATTTGGTGTCATGTGCGGCTTTTCAAACTAGTATTTATCCGCCTAATCACTATAAAGTAATTTTGTTGGCGCGCTGCGAAGTTGGCGGGAAGCAAGCGCTTATTCGTCACTAGTAACATATACACTATGTGATATAAGGAAATGTGCAATGGCTTTTTAAGTGATATGATAGGAGTTTCGTGTGATATATGCTAATTATAAAGAATTTTTGAAGGGGCCAGTTTAACTTCAGTGCAACAATAGTGACTATGCTGGATTTGTAGTTTAACAACGTGTACCATAACATATATAACAGAATATCACACAAAACGGAGATTGAAACGTGATTGTTTTTCTTCTTCGAATAAATGGGATACGTGAGAATGCATTTATGGACGCCAATTGGAAACACACGTTTTCCCGAAAATAGCAACAATTTCCCGATACATCCAAGTTCTTTCTCTTAGTGAGTATACTGAGTGCCCATATACATACCGAGGGGTGCATGAAACGATAACATTTAAGTTTAACAGTATTTCGCACAAAGCGGAAATTGAAAGATGAAACGTGATTTTTTTTTAATAAAGTCATGGCATTTTGAATGACGCGCGTGTATATCCGAAAAAACAACAACAATGTCCGATTCATCTTTCAGTTCGACGAGAATAGTCGATAAAGTTCCAACCTGTCACGAAAGTGATATGCACACGATATTTCCCAAGGCGTGTACCTGTTACATTGCTAAAAGAACAATCGCTGACCTGTATTTTAGCGGCAAGATGGCTCAGTTTTTGATTAATCGGATGCGATCGATGATTTTTTTTGTCTCCTGATTGTTTAATGAATGTGTGTGTTTTATCGCTTATGTCAAAGGTTAATCGGGAACGACCGGGGACGATATAAAACACGAAAGCTCCCGCTATACGCGTTCATCTCTCTATAACAGTAACCCGCAGCAACAATGATATCCAAAACGGGGAGTATTGTCATCGTCTGTTTCCTATTAGTGGGATTGTGCTCGGGACAATCACGAAGGTTCCGAGGTCCAAGGATGATGATGCCTTTTGACTCGGACTTCCCTTGGATGGGGGCTAGGTGGATGCGTGGTGGGGGGAGTCGTGAGTATTATAATTATTACTATACTAATGTACAAATTCTTGTTTCGCCTGGGCGCTGGAGTTTACGCTGGGGGTTTTATTCATAGAAAAATTGAATTTTAGGGAAGGATTTAAAAGTCGAACTGCGCGACCAAGAGGCCGAGTCCGAAAAAAGGTGCAGTTGGGAATTTCAATTTCGTTTATTGTCCTTTACATTAGTAAGTCAATAATGTTGATTTTTGGTTTGTGATAAGCTATGTCAAGTACAAATACAAGAAATGAATAAGATAATTTTTAAGTCTTATATTTCAACTTTTATAGACATTTTTCGTTCTGCAGCCCACTGAGGGTTGTGGTCGGAGACGGCCGAGTCGGCCGCCGGTTCTTTAATTAGGTGCTGATTGTTATTGTTATTTTAACGGAATTCTGAGTTTGTCATTCGCGAAATCAATATATTTTATATTCTATTATTACAAACATGGGTATATAATATATGATCTTGTATTCATATATCGTCCACTTAGAGTTAATACCTCGTAACTCGGTTTGTGAGCAAAATGGGATTTACACAAACAAGCACTTTCCCGCCACGAATTCAGCTTGTTTGTATTGCATTATAAGACATTTTGCGGAACATAATTATCTTGAATAGTAAATAGTCCGATTTTACATCTGAGATTCGACAAACCAGTCCAAAGTTCATGAACAAATTAGAGACAGAATATAACTGGCATGTGAGTTGTGTACGAATGTCGACACCCCCCACCATTCACGTCTATATATCTATGCAATCGTTGTTATCAGATATTGTTCGGTACATAAATGTGTAATATAATTAAAAAATAAAAAATAAAAAATAAATAAATAAAAAAAAGAAGACATTTTGCTTTGACTATTTTGTTGATCTACATTCGAACGAGATGTGAATATTGACAAAAAACGTTCAACAAAATAGCTCTGGTGAAAAATCGTATGCCAACAATTATATATGCGTAATTTTATATATATATATATACTGGATTACTCGCAGCATATTAGGTGGGCTATAGATCATGTTATATATTCTCAAAGGGGCGTGTTTTTGCTTCAGTCAAATTAAGATGAATAAGTTTTTTTGTCCCTTTTGAAAAGTGACCAAAATAAAGTTACGAGGTTTTGAATGTAAGGCGACGCTATATCCTCAGTTTCCCCAAGACTGCAGAGCAGGGCTGGCGGTCTAGAAAATCCAGGAGGGCTATTAATAGCCCTCCTAGATTTGCCTAGGAGAGCTATAGCCCTCCTCAACTTTTACAGTTTTGATATTTTACCTGAGTTAATACTCAGGCCTGGCAGTTTGCAGGAGGGCTGAAAATAGCCCTCTTGTGTTGCATTAGAGGGGCTAATAGCCCACCTAGACTTCCTCTCTTCTCTTCTCTTGAATTCATGTTATTTGTGCAGTGGATATTACTAGTGGCATTGAACACAGTCTGGTTCTTTGTTGCTGAGAACATATCAGAAGATGTCAGAGATTAGCAGAAAGTTATATGTCCTAACAGGTTACAGTTTCACAAAGTGAATTTCATGTTGGCGAGTTTTTACCAGCTTTAGGGGGGGGGGGCTGAAAATAGCCCTCCTTGAGTCAATTTTGCGAGGGCTGTAGGAGGGCTATCAAATAGCCCTCCTCATATTTCCAGGCTTGGCAGAGTATATGTAATTTAAGAGAGATGACCGGTCCGATTCGATGCTAAATATTGGCAATCTCCATCATTCGTATGGCGCGGCCAAAATCCACAAAAGCATCCACCAGTTTACTTTGAAAATGAGTACAAACGACCAGAATTGCTCTTTATTATCTACTGGGAAACGAAGATAATGACTCACTTGTCAAAGGAGATAATTGAATGGTTTGCTCGCCTCACATATATTCAAAACGGTGTTAAATCTTTTTCTTTCTGAAAGTCGACATCTGACCATCACAAGCTCCTATATGGATACATATGTTTAGTGCCTGGTATTGAACACGTACCAATGGTAGTTTTATTGTAAAATCAGATGTGGCATCTTTAAAGTGATGTGAAACACCCCGGTAGTGTGATCAAATAGAAATGGAGAATATCTTGCTCAAAGTAGTTATTTTTACAATTATAATATCCAAATTGACAACACACACCGTCATTCTTATATATTAATTAAATGCAGTGACTCTTGGTGGCGAAATCGTTTTCGTTAGTTTATCACCAATATTTGCGTCCCAAATCGAGACGATGTTTTCTATGGAGTGGTACGGTCTAATCGCTTGAAATTTTCGGCCATGTCAGTAGAATGCTACATTCCTCCAGTTGGCATATCTCCTGAATACTAACTGATCAGTTTCACGCACTCGAACAAGTTCATATAATATGTCTTTAAAGACATTTACTTGGAGTTCGCGTATATATGGCACAGAAAGACTTACCTCAAATAAACCTTTTATTTCAATAACCAGAGTCATGAAAAACATGTGATATGCCCGTTT
Organism: Siphonodentalium dalli; assembly: GCA_032622095.1. Lineage (NCBI taxonomy): Eukaryota > Metazoa > Mollusca > Scaphopoda > Gadilida > Siphonodentaliidae > Siphonodentalium > Siphonodentalium dalli. Next base: position 75,909,135 of record CP136068.1, read on the forward strand.
TAAAAATCGGACGTATTTTTTGTCTGGATAATATTGAATAATATTTCACAGAATTTATGAAACCTAGTTTGTGGTGTTCATTTGTGAATGTTCTGGTCAAGTTAGAATTTGGGTCAGATCCAACCGTTCTGACAGCGTTAAGAAACCTTTCGAAATGGAATATGTAGTTTATGGTATTGTTCAGATAATAACTTAAGTCATATTTATCAAATTTAGTATATCGCGCAACCGCGTGAATAAATGCAGGTCAAGTTCGAATTTGGGTCCTGTCCAATCATTTCTGACGAAATTAACCCCATGTTCGACTTAGCATTTAGCTATTATTTTTGCTGTCTGCATGGTTGATAATAAGTTAAAGCTATCTGAACCTCCAATTATGTATACATATATACTTTTGTAATAGGTATCTCAAAACACACCTACCCTGAATATCTCCTAATAAATTCGACGATGCAGTGCTGTTATGTTTCGTATTCTTGTCGATAAATTTGAGATCGTTTCGTTTGTGCAAGTTCATTTTTTTAGTCAGTGGTCGAGTAAAAATTGCAACTATAAACAATATGAAGGAAATCTGAAGCTGTCGTCGCTCTGAATTTGTTGATACTAAATAATGTCGACGATTGAAACTAAAGCCGTTCGTTTTAAAATAGTGTACAGTTAAAGGTTCTCAATCCGATTCGATGGTCCCCATATCATCAGTTTACAGCAACAACATTTTTTTAAATGGCACTTCAGTTATCAGAATCGAGTAATTGCCCGAAAATAATGCTAACACCCCAATCAACTAAAGTATAAAATTGCCTAAAACGTGTTATTTATCAAACATTGTTCAACCTGCTAATATTGCCGGATTTAACAATACTTTAGCACCCAAAGCCACTATATTTTAGAGTTATTCATCTTCATCCGAAATTTTGTCCGATACCGTCGCCTTGACGAATTGTTTCTAAGAGTAACCACACGAAAATACAGGTAAAGTTAACCAAACGAAAATACAAGTAAATGTGTAATCCAGCTCGAATATATACTTACTAAGTTTCGAACTCGCCGATTATTATGATGTCCGGATGATAACTTTAGTTAATACGTATCAAATCCAAATATGTACGTGCATTTGGTTCGAGGAATATTATCAGAGTTATGCCCCTTTTTCACTCAAAATGTTTTGTTTAGTTTTGGTGTTCTGATATCTTCATAAGTCACATGAAAATACAGTTTGAGTTTTTATCCAGACCTTCATTCTAACTGCATGCGACATTCCAATCTTAGACTTCGAATTTAAGGATTATTTCTGGTGTCCAATCAAATAATCTAGGTGTATTAACAACATTGACAGTTGGAATAGAAAATTTTATGCAACGATTGTTGCCATAATTTATTAAAGTGATGTGAAACTCTCCGGTATATAGGGTGATCAAATAGAAATGGAGAATATCTTGCTCAAAGTAGTTATTTTTACAATTATCATATCCAAATTGACAACACACACCGTCAATCTTATATATTAATTAAATGCAGTGACTCGTGGTGGCGAAATCGTTTTCGTTAATTGCGTCCCGAATCGAGAAGTAAATATTTATAATTGATCGTAGTTCGGACGATGTTTTCTATTGAGTGGTACGGTCGATTTGCTTGAAATTTCGGCGATGTTAGTAGAATGCTACGTTCTTCCAGTTGGCATAGCTCCTAAATACTAACTGATCAGTTTCACGCACTCGAACACGTCCATAATATGTCTTTAAGCCGCCGACAAAATAAAGCCACCGTATTACTGGGGACATGTAGCGAGGCAGCCATTTATACTCGACTTTGAAATGTGAATTTTCTTGGTTTCCGCGGATAATAAAAAAATGTTGGATTTTAAGGTTTTGTCCAATGACTGTCGCCAGAATTATGAGCCTATGTATGTATCCTTCTGAAATTAAATTTGAAACAGGCAATTTTTTATGTACACATATTATCTCCATACCTTTATTAAGGGAGTGAGAAATAAATGAATTAAATTGCCACGCGTGGCGTTGATTTTGTTTTCAATATACAAGTCTTCGAAAAATTAGGCTACGCCTTTCAATTTATTCACTGACACGCACAATTATTGATGCAGGTCTTGTTTAATATTTATGGGATGTACAGTTCGGAACTGTGTCCGTAATCCTGGCAAGACAACAGGCACTGGTTTTGCCTGCCAAGTTAAAGACATATTATGGACTTGTTCGAGTGCATGAAACTGATCAGTTAGTATTCAGGAGCAATGCCAACTGGAGGAATGTAGCATTCTATACTAACATCACTGAAATTTCAAACAAATCGACCATACCATTCCATAGAAAACATCGTCCGAACTACGCTGAATTGTAAATATTGACTTCTCGATTCGGGACGCAACTAATGGTGACAAACTAATGAAAACGATTTCGCCACCATGAGTCACTGCATTTAATTAATATATAAGAATGACGGTGTGTGTTGTTAATTTGGATATGAAATTGTAAAAAAATATCTACTTTGAGCAAGATATTCTCCATTTCTATTTGATCAGCCTACCAGAGTGTTTCACATCACTTTAATGTATTTGAATTGAACGATATACATTGTATAAGTAGTCTTTCGTCCATATGTTAACGCACCACAGCTCTCTACGACGAATTGTCTGCAACATTAACCTGCAAATGTGCCATTGTGTGAACATACACGAAAAGGTACAAGGGCTACTCTTTGGTGATTCAGATGTGATCAAATCCTTTGCTATAGGTAATGCTTTTGTGTATATTAAACGTTTATGAATGTTTGACTGATGGGGTTGGTTCATCTCTGTGATATGATACTCAGTGTGTACCCCCACGGCCATATATACCAGCTAGGACGTGTTGCATAGTTATTTAGTACTAGCTGATGTACCCGACATATCCGGGCTATTTGGGGATTTCTTTGTGATCGCCTCCGTCTGGGCAAAATATTAGGAGAAAGAAAAAAAAACTGTTTTTCGATCGGTCCAGAAACATGTCTATATGAGCATATATTAGCGAGGTCAAGGTCAAGATTAAAGACACGATCGCACGTGAAATTTGACCCGCCCATATTGTTCCAGGGATCACAGTATAGGCCTACATACCAAATTTGAGTCGGATCGGTCGAGCAGTTTTCGAGTCTATAACACACAGACAGACAGAAGTTCCAAAAATATATAATAGATAAAATAGACATATATGATGTTTATCTCATATATATTTTGAAGACCTCTGTTTGTCTGTTTGTTTGTCTGTATGCCATTTATACAAATCTACGATTCTCGACCGATCGGGACGAAACTTGGTACGTGTGTGTAGTTTGACAAGGCGGTCGTCGTTGTCGTATTGGCGAGCCCGTGCGACGCCCGTGCAGCGCATGCGCAGACCAGATCTCGGAAACGGGTGGAGCTATCGACTTGAAATTTGGTTTTTGAATAACCCGGACAACGTCGGGCTCATCGGCTATCTCATGTATATTTTGAAGACCTCTGTCTGTCTGTCTGTTTGTCTGTTTGTCTGTCATTTATACAAATCTACGATTCTCGACCGATCGGGACGAAACTTGGTACGTGTGTGTAGTTTGACCAGGCGGTCGACGTTGTCGTATTGGCGAGCCCGTGCGGCGCCCGCTTCGCGCATTCGCAGACGAGATCTCGGAAACGGGTGGAGCTATCTACTTGAAATTTGCTATGTGAATGTATTTTGCCCCGGATACCAATTTTATCGGGTCGCCGAGCTCGTGCGACGCCAGCTTCGCGCCTGCGCAGACGAGATCTCGGAAACGGGTGGAGCTATCTACTTGAAATTTGCTATGTGAATGTATTTTGCCCCGGATACCAATTTTATCGGGTCGCCGAGCTCGTGCGACGCCAGCTTCGCGCATGCGCAGACCAGATCTCGGAAACGGGTAGAGCTATCGACTTGAAATTTGGTTTTTTAATAGCCCGGACAACGTCGGGCTGGGTAGAGCTATCGACTTGAAATTTGGTTTTTTAATAGCCCGGACAACGTCGGGCTCATCGGCTAGTCTCTCCTATATATTTTGATACAATCTGTATTCGAGAGATAACCCACATCCTCCGGACCTCAATGATATGATCGTGAATGATTATTGATATACCCCACTAAACTTTGACAAACACCAGTAATGGTGTGTAGATAATTTGCATATCTCTCCTATATATTTTGATACAATCTATCTAATTTACATATCTCTCTTATATATTTTGATACAATCTATCTGTTTGTCTGTCTGTCATTTATACAAATCTACGATTCTCCACCGATCGAGACCAAACTTCCTATCTAGGGGTAAAATCCCACGGACACGGTCGTTGTCGTATTGGCGACCCCGTGCGACGCCCGTGCAGCGCGTGCGCAGACGAGATCTCGGAAACGGGTGGAGCTATCGACTTGAAATTTGCTATGTGAATGTATCTTGCCCCGGATACGAATTTTATCGGGTCGCCGAGCCCGTGCGACGTCAGCTTCGCGCATGCGCAGACGATATCTCGGAAACGAGTGGAGCTATCGACTTGAAATTTGGTATGTGGATGTATCTTGCCCCGGATACGAATTTTATCGGGTCGCCGAGCCCGTGCGACACCAGCTTCGCGCATGCGCAGACCAGATCTCGGAAACGAGTGGAGCTATCGACTTGAAATTTGGTTTTTGAATAGCTATCGACTTGAAATTTGGTTTTTGAATAGCACGGACAACGTCGGGCTCATCGTCTAGTCTCATATATATTTTGAAGACCTCTGTTTGTATGTCATTTATACAAATCTACGATTCTCGACCGATCGGGACGAAACTTGGTACGTGTGTGTAGTTTGACCAGGCGGTCGACGTTGTCGTATTGGCGAGCCCGTACGGCGCCCGCTTCGCGCATGCGCAGACGAGATCTCGGAAACGGGTGGAGCTATCGACTTGAAATTTGCTATGTGAATGTATCTTGCATCGGATACGAATTTTATTGGGTCTCCGAGCCCGTGCGACGCAAGCTTCGCGCATGCGCAGACCAGATCTCGGAAACGGGTGGATCTATCGACTTGAAATTTGGTTTTTGAATAGCCCGGACAACGTCTGGCCCATCGGCTAGTCTCTTATATATTTTGAAGACATCTGTTTGTCTGTCTGTATGTGATTTATACAAATCTACGATTCTCGACCGATCGGGATGAAACTTGGTACGTGTGTGTAGTTTGACCAGGCGGTCGTCCTTGTCGTATTGTCGAGCCCGTGCGACGCCCGTGCAGCGCATGCGCAGACCAGATCTCGGAAAGGGGTGGAGCTATCGACTTGAGATTTCTATGTGAATGTATCTTGCCCCGGATACAATTTTTGTCGGGTCGCCGAGCCCATGCGACGCAAGCTTCGCTACGATTCTCGACCGATCGGGACGAAACTTGGTACGTGTGTGTAGTTTGACCAGGCGGTCGACGTTGTCGTATCGGCGAGCCCGAGCGGCGCCCGCTTCGCGCATGCGCAGACGAGATCTCGGAAACGGGTGGAGCTATCGACTTGAAATTTGCTATGTGAATGTATCTTGCCCCGGATACCAATTTTGTCGGGTCGCCGAGCCCGTGCGACGCCAGATTCGCGCATGCGCAGACCAGATCTCGGAAACGGGTGGAGCTATCGACTTGAAATTTGGTATGTGAATGTATCTTGCCCCGGATACGAATTTTTTCGGGTCGCCGAGCCCGTGCGAGGCCAGCTTCGCGAATGCGCAGACCAGATCTCGGAAACAGGTAGAGCTATCGACTTGAAATTTGGTTTTTTAATAGCCCGGACAACGTCGGGCTGGGTAGAGCTATCGACTTGAAATTTGGTTTTAGAATAGCCCGAACAACGTCGGGCTCATCGGCTAGTACGTATATAATTACAACTACATTCGCTTTCGCTTAAATATGTGCATTTGATTGGTGAATGCCCTTAGATACGCTTGGCAGTGACCATCTCTATCAGCCGAGGGAAATGTATCACAACATGCACCAACGGTCGCCCCACATCATGACGCCATTTCATAGAAGCGTCTATAGTTACCATACCGTGAAAATAAAATTAAGGAATAAGACTGATCAGTGAAAATATGAAATGCGATAATTTAGTTGGGGATAAAGGAATGTTTGACATAACTATTACACCATTAGTATTAGCATTTATCCAGCTGTGTGCCAATACTAATATGACATGGCAGTGGTCACGAGAGCATAGAATGCACCTTTGTAGCGATGGTTTACTTTTCGAGTTTGTCACCGGAGACCGCAAATTCGGTGGGGAAGTTTGGGAACACCGCTTCGGAATTGCTACCGAATCGGATTGTCTTTATGACAATTGATGTTCTAGAATCGTTTTAAATAAGTGAAATTTACACCAACGAGTACAGTTTATTAGTGTACGGGGTGGTGTCTTGCTTTTGTATATTTTGAAAGTTGGAAACAGAGATAAAATTGTGTGTGTTCACCTCGAACTTCCGGTCGGTCGCCCAATTTATTCTCGACCCAATTTCCCATTTTCCGGTAAAAGAGCAGCTGAAGTCCAGACACAATTATCACTTGGGTAGTTTTACTATTTTAGTGTTTTTAATATAGTTTAACATATGTAATTCGGCATCAGACACTTCTATGCGCCGACAGATTCATCGAAAACGACGTTGATTGTATATATAAAACCAGGGCTAGCACAATGAAGTTAAATTTGTTGTTCCCATACAATAATAACATTTATCGCAGATTATATATTATAAACACAATGGTCAACATTATACCTTTATTTTATTTAATGCAACTTATCTCTTTGATTTCACTTGCAGCGTGGTCTGGTGGTATGGGTAATCCTTGGACCTACTGCATGCGTTGCATGCAGATGCCGGATTATTGGTGCGTTGAACAATGTAGCTGAGATGGAACTGATCATGGATCGTCGACAGACCCAATAATATGCACATCGGCGGCCACCAGACATAACTATAAAGGAAAACTAGACATCCGATTCTAAGTGAAATCGACGATATCATTTGCTCTGTATCTAATTTCCGAGAATGAGGCAACAAACATTCTGTCATTCTGTCGACGAATTTCAGTAAAACGGACCCACGTCACCCTGAGTTAAGAATAGTTGATTGGTGACCGAGACAAGAACACCTATGTGATCGACTTCACCTGCGATGGCCAAGATGATTTTAAATAATGTATTTGTCAACAATGAACGATTAAAACTTGTTATCATTACGTTGTTTGTGGAAATTGATCGATCATCAGTTGTTGAATGCAATGTGCATGTATAGCCCTACTCATAACGACGAAAAGATGGTATAAGATCTAGAAAGAAATACAAGTTTCAAGATTGTAATCCATCAAGTTCTCGCGCCTAATCATAAGACATACGAGAACAAAAGGCGTGAAATCAATTCTTTAATCTCAATAAACTAATACATTTGATGTGTGAGATATACAACTTTAAATACAAAAACATGGCAAAAGCACATTAAACAGGTACATAATTGTATAGTATTATATTATATGGAATACTAGCATTTTAATTAATTTCTAGAACTTATGTCATGAAACATTAAGGGTAAGAGAAGATAACTAATCATAACGTCGTTTAAAGTGATGTGAAACTCTCCTGTAGGGTGATCAAATATAGAAATGGAGCACAAACTTGTTGAAATTAGTTATTTTTTACAAATATTATATCTACATTGACAACACACACCGTCATTCTTATATATTAATTCAATGCAGTGACTGTCGATGGCGAAATCGTTTTCGTTAGTTTATCGCCGATGGAAGCGTCCCGATTCGAGTAGTAAATATTTACAATTTAGCGTAGTTCAGACAATGTTTTCTATGGAGTGGTACGGTCGATTTGCTTGAGATTTTCGGTGATGTTATTAGAATGTAACATTCCGACAGTTGGCGTAGTACCTAAATACTAACTTGTCAGTTTCACGCACTCGAACAAGTACATACTATGTCTTTAATGTGTTGAACGCGGTGTGTTCTAAATTATTGCATTTCCTATATGTATTGAAATTATTGAAAATCATTATAGCATTCATACCACACCATTTGAGTTAGTAATCTGTTTATTACCTAATCTGTTTTTACACATTAATAATAGGTGTTAGATATTAACTAATCTGTATATACATATTACTAATATGTATACACAGATTACCAATATGTTTATACAGATTAACTAATATGTTTATACAGATTAACAACCGGTAACACGGTACATGCTATCGGTTGGTGGTTGGTTTGGGCTACAATCAGGTTGGGCATGGACCGGAACGTTTCTAGGAGGTTCCAACTGGGGGGGGGGGGGGTGACCATAACATATCCAACTATATAGGATTTGGTCTAATAAAATATGTCCAACTATATAGGATTTGGTTTTGAGTAATGCAAAACTCCAATATTGGCTAAATGGCTTAATAATTTGCGTTACTATATGTTCTTTTTAAGAGTATGGACTGTGTAAATAAAGAAACTGAAACTAGTAATAAGAATGACGTAACATTAATCTATGTTTTATTGATCGAGTACAGTGTGCATGCAGTACATTATACATGATATTAGTCAGAATATGGTTGAGAACGAATACGAGTTTAAATACATGTATTCAAATTCCAAGGAGTCACAAGTTATAACTCGCACAATGGTAACAAGTATTCATGCTGAATGATTGTTATATATTATTAAAGCTTTCCTCAGAACAATATGGAGGTATGACATTACTAATAGGCTTGTGATCATGAATCTGTGGTTGGTAAAACATACCAGTTTGAACTTGAAGTCAATGGTTTGCTTTCAATTTCATATACATGTTCAGCTAATGGGCATTACTGGAATGTATTTACTCAAATATTTACTCAAATATTGACATTACGTTGCTACCTTTCAGGACAAATTTAAATACACTGATTAATATACTGCTATGACAGGAACTAAATGTATAAGTATAAGTACAACTATCGGAATTATTGTCTTCATTGAGGGTGAGACACCCCACAACCCCTGTCATTACGTCCCTGTGCATGGGCTGCAACGAGAGATACGATGCGTAACATTTGAATTCCTCACTGTTTTCTGTGCCCTGAGTATAACCAATTAATTAATGCTAATTGTGGTATGTGGTGAATGTGGTGTCACACCTGCATTTCTCAATGTACCCCTGATAAGATATTTTCGACAATAGTTAGAATACCAATTACACCATGATGTTTCATTGGGATCATAATTGTCCAACTAGAGTAGCACCACAATCATGACTCTAAAATTTCCAACTGGGCCTCCAGGTAATAAACATATTATATTCGAACTCAATGGGGGGGGGGGGGGAGAAAAAATGTAAATTTGAAAGAAATTGGGCAACATTTGGGGCTTGCCAGCCGAACAATTGGGACCCAAGTGGTACAATCAGAAATCCTGAAGTTGACACCCCCACTCAGGATCCCCTCGCCACGTCCCTGGGCATGATACCAAACTAAATGTTACATAACCTTTGGCATTATTGGTATCTGTTATACAGATTAGTTAATCTGTATTTACAGACTAGTTAATCTGAAAAAAACAACAGACTATTAATCCGTAAAACAGATTAGTTAATCTGTATAAACAGATTGGTATTATATTAGCTATATCAATGATCTTTTATCAAATCTAAAGTCATCCGGATATGGCTTTTAGATACAAGGTGCAAACGGCACGTGTCCAACGCAAGCCGACGACATGGCACCTTCTCTTTAACTGCATTGGATTACAGTCTCGTGTTGATATCTGCATTTCATACAGTTTGAAAGGGCGTTATAGCTATAACCCCAACAAAACCAATATAACTGTTTTCAATGAAAGTGCAAAAACAGCACTTAAGCGTCCAATGAACTGGCATATATCTTCCCACAATCTAACAAAAACTTACAGTGTTACTCATTTATGTATTCCGCTCGAAAAAAAAACTAGTGAACATTATTTGTACAAAAACGAAGAATGATCTTTTTTCTTTGGCTAATGCTGGCTGCATGAAGGCGGTATTATTAACCCATAGAGTATTCTCATTATTTACAAGTCCATGCTTTTCCCACGATGCGTGTACGGTAGTGAATGTTTGTGTGGCCTCTCTCAATCAGACATTGTTCAACTAGAGAAAGTACACCACATGTGCCTCAAACCTATACAAGTTATCAAAACCAGCACGTGCATGGTATTAGGCCTGCTTGGTGTTCCTCCTTTAGTCACATTCTTTAATTGTAGAACAGTGTCCTTGTTTTCATCATTTTTTTTACTGGAGTCGTTGAAAACTGTTAAAAAACATTTCAGGACATATCCAGCATTCTTAATAATAGTCTGTCTTCGTATATATCTGACTATATTTCAACAGCTCTGTTTCCAGAACAAACCCTATCCAAACAGGGAAGCCATGTCTGGGAATCCGAATGGTCTCGCAGTTTACACATGGAATCTACGTTTGATAGATTTCGCAGTCCAGAAATATCGCTTTTGTGGAATGTCTGTCAAAAGTACCCGGGGGAGAAGCTATGATGCGTACTTCATCGTGATTTTGGGGTGAAATTCAGTGTCTGGCATGTGAGCAAATTGTTATAGATCCACCGCAACACATTATAGGGGATTGCCCGGCACTTTCAGCGCGTCGCGTATCGCTTTTGGTATCACTTTATATGTAAGTTTTCATGAGAGGCCTTTCAACTTTTGACCAGAAGAAGCTAATTATCCTCTTTCTAGGCTATTTTCCAAGCGAACTTCTGAACCTTGCATGCAATCCATCACAAATCATAATGCGATACTATCCGAGGCGACTAGGGCGCCTTGTTGCGAATGGTTAGAAGGAACTAAATGTTTTACACTGGCCTCGCTTGGCCACGACCACGCTAAATTCAGAGTTTCGACGTGCACGATGAATAAGTTCGTGAAGACCAACCCTTCCGACGTCTTTTGCCATGTAGGAGTACTATCGGAACCATGCCTTTTTCAAATTGTCAACATACGTTTCCATACTACCCCACCTTTTGCACACAATTTTCAAGCCTGACGAAAGCCAATACACAGCTACAATATCCCGCCATTGTTTGGACACGAGCGAATTTCAAACTAGGGAAAACCCACACATTTTTACATTCCATGGGTATCATACTTCTTGAATTTGTAAATTTATTTGAAATATACACCACTCGCGTGCCAGATTAAAAAAAAAACTCGTATTCGAGATACCATGTAAAACGAAGGGAACGTAATTCTACTTATTTAGTTCCTTCTAATCTGAAGAAACTATCGTTCTCCATTAAAGCGATACTTGCTTCCTATTTCACGTACATTTAGTAGGTGGACGGTGCGAGGAACATCGTGGTTTCGTGCATGAGTTGGCTGGGTGCTGACGGCGGCGACCCCTGTAACTATGTCTCTATGTCTGATGCTGTCTCTATCTGTGTCTGGTGCCGCATCTCTGTTTTACGTGCATGTGCCCATCCTATATATTATCTCCATTTTCGATTGTTCGTGCATGCTCTAACTGTGCATGTACATGTATATATGTCATGTTATCGCTGTCAAGTTCTAATGTTTATGAATGGTTGTGTAGTTACATTTATATATATCCACATCTTCATTTATGGAGGAATCTGTAAACCCAGATTAGTAATCTGTTTAAACATATTAGGTATAAACTGTAAATTGTTTAAAATGCGGCTCTACGACCAAGCCAAAGTGGATGTGCATACCCGTTATTACAGAGTATCTATTTGATATATATCTATAAAAATATATTTGCCATGTGAATGGATCAATTATATCGTATTTAATCCGCTAGAGATAACTCTAAAATGGAAAAAGTTAACGTCATTTGCCCCTATTTGAAAGCATTCGTGATGGTGAACTTCCATACCAAACTTCATACACTTCGTCATAGAAAACCACATGGTGCCAGAATTTGAGCACGAGAAGTAAAATTTCTGTAGTTCCACATGTATCGGTGATGAAATTTGCCTTCATATACTTGCATGATTGATTCTTGCGAGATAATTGTATGAAAGTTACAGTTACTGCTCAGTTAATGTCGTTAACTCTTACACACACTGGTTATAATACTTTACTCTCCGCAGAGCGTAATTTATTTAGAATACTCTTCGAAAACAGACAATCCCAATGTATTCGTGATTATACACGTACATATATCAACTGATATGAGCTCATTCCAAATATATGAAACGATTAGCTGACGAAATAAAACCTAATTAATCCTAAATTTATTTTAGTAATTGGAATGCGCTGAAAATTGCCAAATTGTTTTGAATGTATATGCCCTCAACGGATAATTATCCAATATAGTTCAGCTGGTGTGTACTTTGTTGCATGTGCAGCTTTCAGAATTGGTTACCCTCACAAATACGAACGCAAATGTACAAAGTGTGTTCATGCGAAATAACACAAAATTCTCTAAAACAACAATCATCAACAAGTGCATTGGAAAATAGATTGGCTTTGTTCTTATTTTCACTATTAAAGTGATATGAAACGCTCCTGATTATACAATCAACGTATATACAAAACCTGTGAGTGATTTAAAGTGGTGTCCCTGGTCCATACCTAATAAGCTCTTTTATGAATTAGTAATTGGTGGTTTCAGGAGAAATGATGCTGGGACATAAAGGTGAGTCAATTATCTTATTCACATGTCTTATATAGTATCATTCATGCGAGCGCATTGGTGTTTCTACAATCAGTATATCGGGGGTTATCGCAATTTGCTATCAGTTGATAATGGCAGATAGCTTCTTTTTTTTAGATATCCAGCTTTGAATGCAGATTTTCTCCAGATATATTTCGCGTCACAACTGACGTCTAACGAAATATTGAAGAAAGAAAAGACTGGTAGTTGAGAGCTAAATACTGTTTTCGGAGTATGTGATATTAATTGACCATATTGTCTGTCTTTATGTTTTTCTGAGGTTTCAAAATAATGAATAAATGAAGTTGTAGTCGTGCACGTAGCTCGTTCTCTCGAAAACCCGCACATTATTTGCTTATAATAGAACTTGTTTTAGGTAGATAATATGCTTAGAATCGCCTCATTTTGAGTTGACATAAAACGAAATAACGGGTATGATTCCATTATCTGCTTATTTCAGAATAAAATAATCACATTGTGTACTTATTTCACATTATAGGTCGATTATGTGTGTATTTGCTCGAGGATATGTTGGGCGCACGAAGGGCGATATATGTAAACGATATAAATAATCGAATATCAAAGTTTGTTCAGATATAAAGAGTCGGTCGGTGTGACTATTATATCTTTTCCTACATATGACCCTTATTGCCCTCTTTTGTAAGGTAATTATTATGCCTATACTTTTAGAGTGGCCGCATATTTGGATTGCATATAACAAGTGATTGTGAATTAATGCGAAGTACAACGATATTAAAGCTTTAGTTGTTAGTAGATGATTAATCATATTCAAACAGCATAATATATGCCTTGGAAATTGTTGAACAAATTGTTTCGACGTGTGCTTTAAATTTCAAGTTTTCGTCTATTTTCACAACTAAACATTTAATAGAATTCTCCACATTGCAGTTGCCAACTTGTATGAGGCATATTCCATCTAATGGTATTTTCATTTGATTCCATTTATGTTCGTTGTTTGGGGGTTCCATCATTAAATATCGGCATTTATCAATGTTTATGTTCAGTTTATTATTTAACACCACTGATATACTTTAATAAGTTCGTTATTTGCTGTACTTTGAAGTCGTTTGATATTGCAATCAGACATTTAAAGAGATGTATCATCTGCGAATGACAGAGTTTTCATCAACGTCGCTTTGTGAATATCATTTGAGTACAAAGAAATCATTATCGGGCCAAGAATGGAGCCCTGTGGTGCACCGCACGTTATCGTCCTGTGAGTAGAGTCATTTTCCCCATATTTAATAAATTGACTTCTCGTTTTCATGTAGCTACTAAACCAGCTGAGAGCAATATGATGTATTCCGCAAAAGTGCATTTTATATAGGAATATTTCATGAGAGACGGTATCGAATGCCTCAGAGAGGTCCATTAAACGTTGAGTTTCTTGTTTACTTGTTTTTATTTTTAGTTACGTGTTTCAAATGATGTAACATAGGATGCACAGTTAAGTGAGATTTGCGGACGCCATATTGATGTTCGAACAAAATGTTCAACCTATTTAGAAAGGACATAATTAAATCTTTTTGACATTATTTTTCCAACAATTTAGAGAATGACGGGAGAATACTAATTGGGCGATAGTTGTTAAACTTTCAGGGGTCACCATTTTTGAAAATAGGTATTACTTTCGCTATTTTCATTTTTTTAGGAAATATTCCTGTGACAATGAGAAGTTGTATATGTGATTTAGAGGGGATGTAATTTGGTATATAGATGATTTTAGAAGTTGGGATGAGATACCATGAGTATCGGTACTCGATTTATTTTTATTTTTTTCGGCAATTTCGACTATTTCTTGTTCCGTTATCTCTTCGATCCACATGCTAAATTTTCATATTCATCAGTAAGATAGTTTCTGTAATTGACGATGGAAGACAAGGCCAATTGATTTGATATATCAGAATCAATGCCAATCAAAACTTCATTGAACCTGTCAGCAATTCCCTGAGTGTCGTCGATTACTTCATTTTCATGTGTAAAAGATGGTGGCGGTTTTGGCATAGCTCTCATATTTTTTATTAAACCGCGTAAAATACTCCAAGTCTGTTTAATGTCGCGTTTATTTTTTTCCAACAAATTCTCATAGTAACCACTTTTACACAATTTGTTCACTTTGTTCAATAGTTTGCAATATGCTTTATAATTGTGTATGTTGCCATCAGTTAGTCTCTTGAGTTTTTTCTTGAGTAGTTTGCTTTTTATTTGCGATGATTTTAGGAGACCCGTTGTCATCCAAGGCATGTGTTTAGTATATTTGTCAATCATATTTGTTTGAATTTCGGGAAAGGCTGCATCCAAAATGTCTAGATCAATTTCAAGAAAAGTATTATAAGCCTCGTTGGCACAGCTAATATCCATCACGCAACCGACATATGTGGTATTTAGTAGATCTTTAAATTTTGTCTATATTATCTCTCGAAAAGTTTCTGTGAGTATGAGGAGTAGATATGCGTTTGTGATTTGTGTCCGCCTATAATGCAAATATCGCGAAATGGTCTGATATATAAGTAACAATAATTCCACACTGGGTTGCGGTCAGGACATTAGTAAAGATGTTGTCGATAAGGGTGCATGGCAGTGGATTCAGTTACTGGCGTCGGTTTGGTTATTAATGGAATAAAACATTGACAGAAGACATTTTCTACACATGTGTTAGTTTTAGAGTGTTGTCTGAAATGCAATAAATCTATATCTGTGTCGCCCATTAGATAGGACTTTTTATTTTCAGAGGTAATTTTCTCATTCAGTACGTTAAATTTTTCAAGGAATTTGTTTATATCAGCTATAGATGGGCTGAGTTTGGTCTATAAATGCATCCTACCACGACGCGTGTGCGTTTCCCGTATTAGGGTATATGTCAACAATTATGTATTCGAAAACATGGCACTCAAAATATGTTAAGTCCGATCTAATAATGAATGGTATGGTATCTTTGATATAGATGCCTACCCCCGCCACGACCGTCGTCATTTTCGAGCTGGTCATGAATACTGGTAGTTTTCAATATCATAAGTATGTGATCATGAATTAAAAAAAATCTGAGAATCCTGTTACATGACAGCTGTTCCCTTCTCTTGACAACATGAAATAAGATGGCAATCGGAATCATAATTTGCTGTGAGACTGCGTACATTAAGGTACATTACTGATAGGGAAGTTACCAGATCGGAGGGACTTTTTGTTGGTCGGTAGTAAGATAGCGACATGAATTTTCCTGGAAAGCGAAAAGGGACTCCAATTCGTCAAAATCACCGGTTGAATTTGAAAGCTGAACAAAGTCATACACATCACTCTCCTGCAATTCATTTAAACTTATTCTATACTAGCCATATTTGATTGTGTATACATGTATATATATGGGCCAGAGACAAGAAGTGAAATACATTCATTAATAATAATGACATTGACAAGTATAAAATAAGCACTGTTTTTACACAAAAATACAGCTCGTGTAAGCTGGATAATAATACACGATATTATACATCTGCGCTTAGTGCATATGGTGACGGGGGAATCGTGGTGAATAATATGTGAATCAATAAATTGTTCGATTCGGTAATTGGAAAGTTTGACAAATATATTGCTTGTCTTTATGACATAATTTGGGTCGATTTAAGTAGAGTGCATGGATATGTTCGGTTTAACAATTGCCAGTGTTGGACTTCAAATCTAATCTTGACTTACATACCTGTGATTTCCAACAGTTTCCGAGAGATGTCCACTTTATTTACTAGGATGGGAGACTAGTGCACGACGGATACACTGATGACTAGACGGTCAGACGGATAGGCAAAGTTAAACGCGTCTGTTTGGAATGGCTCAACTGTCGTGATAATCGGCTTTGTGATTTCGACTGGGGAAATTGACCCATTAATTAGTTGCAATAGCACCCAGTATAAAGTTATCCGTGCATATGAGTGTGTATGGTTGTGAAGTATATGGGTCAGAGACCGAGAGACATTGTAGTTGGGTACACAGTACTTCCCAGGACTTGCCCACTTACATCATTACCAAGCATAATGTTGTGCTTGTGTCGTCTTCTGTTGTTACTTGAATTCCTATCGTTCGATTGTATAAATGAACGCCAGTCAATGCCAAGATTATACCAAAGTTGGAACGAAAATGGTAGGTGTGAATAATTTCATGATGTCCATGAAAATCACTTGGGTGAGACGTTTGCTGATAAAAATTCAAAATGGACTCTCCTGTCCTTAAAGACCCTGTCTTCCTAACTTATTACCACATGTTTTTGAAACAGAAAGCTAGTACCATTAAAACCATTTTTTTGGTACGATGCACTGGTTGCAACCATGTTAGATCAAAATAATGAAAAAAAACCCGACTGCAGTTGTGCACTATTTGCAACAACCCATGCAGAATTAAAAATCGACGGGCAAACAATAAATTTCGCATCTTGGCGCAAAAAAGGCATCTATTTTGTGAATGAATTACTTCAATATAATGGAAATTTTCTTACGCAGGAAAATCTATAATATACATACTAACTTTTTTACACTAAATAGCCTCCATTGGCAAGCCATCGCAATGTCAAAAATGCTCAACTAGCCCTTAGCACGGATAAAGTCCTATTCTTCCAAATAATTTCACCATTCCACTGCGTAATACACTCGGGGGACAGATTTTCTATAAGATTTTAAACCTCCGCCTTATAGTACCAAACTCGTACGAAAATGGCATTGTATAATTGGGGATAGCGAAGCCCGTTGGGAAATATATGACAACCTCGCCTTCTCCACCACGCCTGACTCAAAACTTTGGTGGCTGCGATATAGAATAAATAATAAAATACTTTCCACGGAAACAATCCTGAAAATAATCAATATCGAACTAAACGATCAATATAACCTGATCCCAGTCAATGGGAGATAATTCTATGACGAATCGTTTTTAGCGCCCAATCAAACAATATATAATTTAATCCTGATAGCTTGTCTATAAAGTCATTTTTAGTAGAAATTCACTCCAGATATCTGCACGAAAAATTCAATGCAGTGGTACTTAATTAGAGAACTCTAGATCCTAATATTGTATGACAAACTGATATCAAGATATTGGGTTAACCCACCTCGCGATTGAACATGTATTTCTCTCAGAACAACACTATCAAGACGTAGTGTCGTGTTACACCGATAGTTCGATCCACTGAAATTCGATATTAAATGAAAGAGTATATTGTAATTAAAAATCACTATTACCACAAGATTTAAATTTGAGTAATGATCGAAGAAAGAACACCATAACGTCACCGGTAGTGAAGTGAAAGAGAAGATGAGTTGTTGATGGTATGGGTGGTTTCTGTGAATTTGTTTGAATGGGTGTGCGAAAGAGAGAGAGAGAGAGAGAGAGAGAGAGAGAGAGAGAGAGAGAGAGAGAGAGAGAGAGAGACAGAGAGAGAGAGATAGATATATATAGAGAGAGAGATAGGTAGAGAGAGAGAGAGAGAGAGAGGGAGAGAGAGAGAGAGAGAGAGAGAGAGAGGGAGAGAGATAGAGAGAGGTAGAGAGAGAGAGAGAGAGAGAGAGAGAGAGAGAGAGATAGAGAGAGAGAAAGAGAGAGAAATATTACTATAATGTTTATAATATTTTCTATACAATTTGTATCATTATAGAAACAGAGAAAACAAAAAAATTCAAAACGTGTGAGAAGTCAATATCTGGACATCAAAACTTCATACTAATGGTTTCATGTGTGCGATCTAATAATATTCTGGTATCAATATCGTATAAATCGTGGTTTTATGATGTCAATTCGGAGAGGTCATGTTGTTGCTGCTTGCTTGGGGACCATAGCCGTACGGCCGCCTTAGTCCAGGAGATATTGGTCAACCTCTGCACCCCCCCCCACAGGACTTAACTTCACCCCACTAATTTTCTTCCTTAAGGTCTCCTCTAATTTTTTTCACTTTGATCGCCGTTATAGTAAAGATGATGTCACATGCCGTCTTGTTTTCCGCTCGATTCGTTATGCTAATATACAACCCTTACAAATTAGCCAAAAATCCGACACCAGAATCCAATACGGCGACCAAGATGGCCGCCGAAATGTGAAAATATGCTATTTTTCTGTCATGTTACCACCTTTCGTTTGTCTCTGTGGGAAAATGTTAAAATGTTTGCGTCATGTTATACATTTATCATATAGAGGAGTCATTGGCGAATACATGGGGACCATAATATGCATTCATTGCGGGACATTTTTGTCCGATATCACGTTTTCCCCAAATGCCGGTATCATAGGTCAAAGCCGAATCTCCGTTAATAACGCGATGTTATGTTTCGAATCAATGAATGTTATTGCTAGTATAACAACACCCATCCATATATATTTGCAGGAGATACTCGAGCTAGGATTCCTCTTATACCTGAGTTGAGGAATATTTACCCAAATCCAATATGGCGGCCAAAATGGCCACCAGAAATAAAAAATCGCTGATTTTAACATCAGTGAGCATTATTGTCATGACAACTCCACACCTGCTTACTATTGTAAGTTGGGAACACTTAGGCGAAGAACTTTCCTTGTACCATATCCAAATAAAAGTCCCCCAAATCTAAAATGGCGCCCACAATGGCGGACATATTTTGAAAAATCACCGAAATTCCCTCATATTCACATCATTGGGCATTATTGTCGAGACAACTCCATCCATGCGTACAGTTGAGTTGGAAATACTGAGTTGAAGTAATTACCTTACATCTCATGCAAGAAATGGTTTTCCAAATCGAAGATGGCGGCCAAAATGGCGACCGAAATTTGAAAACACGCCTACATTCTTAGGATGGGCGTTATTGTTTCGCGATTTCTACCCACCATTACATGTTGATATGGAATATTGACATGAAGTATTCATTAGGGTTTGGCAATTGATACTCACAGCCAAGATCGCTGCTAAATTGGCGGCTAGAAATTGAAAAGAAATCGATATTTTCACATATTAATTTCAACTTTTTGTCATAATATCGGTATGTATGGACGAAACTGTACATAAACCATCTACTAGTTCAACTTAATGGTATCAAAACGCATAACATAGCCCGTATCCTTCTGGAAAGATGAAAACCCACAATTAATATCGCGATGTGGCATTTCGATATCCAGTCTCCACTTAGCGCCGATAATGGCCGTAAGCGTAGGTGCGCCAAATAGTTATATCAGAACAATTACCTGATAACAGATTCTGATTTGCCACGTCACGTCCATAATTATCTGGACCAGCTTCCATTTCTTTGTCTGATAAATCTAGGTCGCTCACACTGACAAAGTATTCACCACTTCCTGGGAGTAGGGTCCCTCTAATCATAACGTTTCAAACAATTCATTTTCCGGTGTCTAGCTTACGATTTTAAATATTTGTTAACTATCATATTTGTGCGTCATCTTGAACTAGGAAGGCATATGGCCGATGAGTATACAAGCTTACAGAAGGTCATCTCTATGTATGTGTCTCATACCCCATGGGATAACGACATGTACACCTGGCGAACCAGTTAGCTAGTCACTTCTCAATAGACGGTTCGTCAACTCACAAACTCAGCGAACGCATTGGCATATGTGGACAACCTCGAAGGTTGCTAGCTGTCTCATTCCCTTGGACATATGTCTATATGCTAAGGAGAAGACCATAGTGCACAGACTATCCACACCATTATCCGAAGCATACTGTATGACGCCCCGCAGTTGTATCGTCGAATATCTCTCAGCAGATAAGAACGATGCTCGCGGTGCTAGTTTGTGGACATGCGCCATGATAGTGGGAATGAAATGGGCCACTCTATACACCACCCCTACACCTGGTGCATGTTTAAGATATCGAATGTCATGCGTGTCGGTTTTATTTGGTGTGGTAATATTGTATTTCCACATCCGTTTCGAAGCCTTTCTGATTGAACTACGTACACTTGTGTCTGGATAATACTATCCTAGTCTCCCTCAAAACAGTCGGATGGACTAAATGATAATGTCTTTATAGCATGAATGTATGCGTGTTTTTGTTATCCTCTCTCGGGGTTAGTGTCAGTATGTGGGCGGTATTATTCAAGAAAATGTCAGGAACTGTGGTGCATTTATTTCACTATGTATTTAAAGAACAATTTACAGTCTCGATGGCAGTGGACGTTGGGGAACGCGACCATTATGATAATATAGCTTTATATATATAACTTTAGAATATAGTAGTTAATGTATCATGTAGGGAAATGGTCGCAATGGTGACGTTACCAACAAATCACTTGATGTACCAACGTTTGTTGAACTGAATGCAAGAGCTCACCAACGTAACATTCCTCTGGATGTTCTTCGCGTTGAACATTTCACCCTTTTGTTGATGGCATTTGTACTTTCTTGAACCATACCACACAGCGTGAGTATGACATATCAACCAACTATCAAAAGTATCGCCTTTAAGACTACACCCCAGTCTTGGTGGGGCTTATACAGCAGTAGCAAATGGCATACTCCTGGTCCAGTTGTTTAAGAACGGCTTCCAAACGGATGGGAACATACAATTTTAGCATACAAGGAAAGCAAAGCCACACATGAGATCCTGTCTGAATCTAAAACATAACAAAATATGGGGCGGTGCAGTCATGGTCCAATTTCATTGCCACTATCGTGACACAAACTAGCACCGTGTGTATTGTTATCATCTGCTTGGAACTGTTCGGTGAGACGATTGCTGGACGCCAACAAGCTTGTTCTTATGATCATGTTCAAGGAGTTTGGGTATATTATGCATTATGGTCTTCTACGCCTTAGCAGAATTGTATCCGTCAAATGTCGGGCTTTCAACATACGAAGCCATATACAGAAGTTGTCCGGGTACGTGAGTGCATTAGATGGGTATGTGAATTGATGAACCATATATTGAGAAGTGGCTGTTTGGGAAAATCACCAGGTGTACACGTTGTTATCCCCATTAGGTCACCAAAGCTGACAATACGCAGATAGATAGGTCCTTCTGAAAGCTAGTATACGCATCGACCGAATTCCTTGATAGTGTATCGCACAAGAAGACGCATATACCCCATATGTAGCATCTGTATTATACCATAAGCTATACCACGAATGAAGCTCGCTAAGAATTCCAAGCTTTCGAAACAAACACGTGAGCTGGAATCCGGCATATGTATTGTTTGAAACATTCCGATTAGTGGTACCCTTCTACGAAGAAGAGTAGTGAACTGTTGTTGTGGGTGAGATAGATTAATCTGACGAAGAGACGGAAACGAGTCTAGATAATGCTGAATGCGGCAATTCAGAATAAGCTCAGGTACTGTTGTTTTGATTCTTGGAAGTTCTAATATGACTATTCGGCGCACCTACATGTATATACGGTTACGGCCAGTATGAGCCCTTAGAGGAGAATGGATTTTGAAATGCCACATCGCGATTGTGGGTTTTCATCCTTCCAAAAGACTACGACTTACATTGGAACTAATATATGGATTATATTATGTACCGTTTCGTTTATACAAATTAATATTATGACAAAAAGTTGAAATTAGTATGTGATAATATCGGCTTCTTTTCAATTTCTGTCCGCCAGTTTGGCCGCCATATTGACTGTGAGTATCACTTGCCAAACCCTAATGAATAATTCATACATATCAACATGTAATGGTGGGTAGAAATCGCGAAACAATAACGCCCATCCTAAGAAAGTAAAGGAATGTAGGCGTGTTTTCAAATTTCGGTCGCCATTTTGGCCGCCATCTTCGATTTGGAAAACCATTTCTTGCATGAGATGTAAGGTAATTACTTCAACTCAGTATTTCCAACTCAACTGTACGCATGGATGGAGTTGTCTCGACAATAATGCCCAATGATGTGAATATGAGGGAATTTCGGTGACTTTTCAAAATCTGTCCGCCATTGTGGGCGCCATTTTGGATTTGGGGGACTTTTATTTGGATATGGTACAAGGAAAGTTCTTCGCCTAAGTGTTCCCAACTTACAATAGTAAGCAGGTGTGGAGTTGTCATGACAATAATGCTCACTGATGTTAAAATCAGCGATTTTCAGCGATTTTTTATTTCTGGTGGCCATTTTGGCCGCCATCTTGGATTTAGGTAAATATTCCTCAACTCAGGTATAAGAGGAATCATAGCTCGAGTATCTCCTGCAAATATATATGCATGGGTGTTGTTATACTAGCAATAACATTCATTGATTCGAAACATAACATCGCGTTATTAACGGAGATTCGGCTTTGACCTATGATACCGGCATTTGGGAAAACGTGATATCGGACAAAAATGTCCCGCAATGAATGCATATTATGGTCCCCATGTATTCGCCAATGACTCCTCTATATGATAAATGTATAACATGACGCAAACATTCTAACATTTTCCCACAGAGACAAACGAAAGGTGGTAACATGACAGAAAAATAGCATATTTTCACATTTCGGCGGCCATCTTGGCCGCCATATTGGATTCTGGTGTCGGATTTTTGGCTAATTTGTAAGGGTTGTATATTAGCATAACGAATCGAGCGGAAAACAAGACGGCATGTGACATCATCTTTACTATAACGGCGATCAAAGAAACCTGGTGCATTAAAAAAAATGGCCGCCATGATGGACGCCATCTTGTCTGGAGTCTCTGCGGCCACTTTTTGTTCTTGTTAACAAGTGAAAAAAATTAGAGGAGACCTTAAGGAAGAAAATTAGTGGGGTGAAGTTAAGTCCTGGGGGGGGTGCAGAGGTTGACCAATATCTCCTGGACTACTTGAATATTTAGGGAGGGGCTTAGAATTTTTGCCCGAATTTGTTTACATGATATATTCAGTTTTTGAAGATTGAAGAATATACCTTGTATATACACATACATATAATGAAATAGATTCAAAATCAACCTGAGATATGTATAATTCTGGCAGAAATGTGAAATATGCTGTAATTTGGCATAATCCCCCTGAAGTACTATTCAGTTTGCCCGAAAGTGGTCCCGAATTTGACCGAAATTTCTCCAATTTGCCAGAAAATTTGCCCGAATTTTAACTTTCAAAACATAATTGGGGTGGTTGTGGGGCTGCAGCCATCACACCCCCTATGGTGGGGACAGATATATGGACCAATATATTTCTTAACGACGTATCGACTGTCAATTCAATGACAATCTGTTCATCGAGCAAAAGCTCATGACATATACTCCGACAAATCTATCGGTCTATTCACACACCGGCAAGTTTGCACCGTATTTGTGTACGAATTTCGTCATAGAAAACCACCCTGTCATAATTTGAAGGGACACGCACATAGACAATGTATCTTTACCAAAGATGACGACATGAGATGTAAAAGTACTGTAGTTCCACATGTATCGGTGCTACTAACAATTGCCTTCATATATAAACTTATAATGATTGATTCTTGTGAGATTATTACATGCCATTTACAGAACATTTTGGTAGCACCGCGACAGGTGGAACTACAGAAATTTTACATATCGTGTAATTAGCTGTGTAACAGATGCAATTTATGAGAAGTACTACGTTCGTTTTCTGGCATATTATGACTTTCTGTATCGAAATGCCAGCAAAAGTTGCGAGTGTGTGAACTTACCCTTAGTGTAGGGTCACACATCTGGTTAAATTGACGAACCTCATACTGGAGATAACCACGCCTTCTCAGTTAATTCCTATAGTTATTGTTGCTAGTTGATATATACAAACACTGGTCACTTAAATTTACTCTCCGCAGATCGCAAGATACACCATGCAGGGTGCGTTAACATTGGTTAAAGTCAAATTCAAACGTCACAAAATGTTATTTACTGTCATTAAAACATACATGTACGAGCTAAAAGTTATTTAGACGACTCAGAAGTAGTTTTTACAGTAAAAGGAGTAGGTTATCAATGATGTGTTATGAATATTAATTGCGCCGCGAGTATTTTTATACGCAACGTGTTTTTCGTTATACATGAAGCGGCTATTAACATTGCTTCGATATTGAAATTATAATGGCTTCTGTTGTATGGTTTCATTCATCTTAAACATTGTTTTTCGTTGGCTACATATCGGCTTCGGAAATGGCAAACAAAATCACTGTTGGTTTTCTTTTCATGTCTGTCTCCAATTATGTTATCTGACGACTACCACTGTTACAAGTTGAATGCAACACACACCTATGCAACAGAACATCTGAGAAAGAACCTATATTATCGTGTTAGACGACCGAGCAGAACATTTGATTAAAACGTATCTGGCCTTGAATTTCGTTTTTTTTAGCTATATTCACACTTTATCAATTCTCAAATGTTTACAAAATTACGACTAGGTACGCACTGTGTAACTTGGTGATTGGGCAGAACAAGTAAACAAGAAATTGTTGCGAAAAAAAATGAAATTCACATGTGGTTTGTATTTGTTCTCAACGCGGAGAATTTCGTTACCTGTTATTTAGTATGTTTGTATGACTGTAGTCGAAGTCAGTAAACATTTCAGTTGTAAAGTTCAATTTTAAAATTTCCCGTTTTCTGCTATGTCAAAATGGAGCACACCACGTCTTGCGTTCCGCATTAAAGGTATATTTAGAATAATTTTGGAAAACAAACAATCGCATTGTACTCGTGAGAATACATGTACATACATGTACACCAAAGTATTAGCTGAAGAAATTAAACCTCATAATTTTAGTGATTGGAAATAGCTGGAATTACCATACTGTTTTAACTTGGTCGATAGATCCTTATTGTAGTTTGAATTTATATACCATCAACACTATCACCATCAGTAATCATGTTGTGATCACAGCAAACTGTGACACGTGACTTCACACATATCTGTATACAGATCTACAGCAATGTACACGTACTCATAGTTCAGCTGGCGTGTATTTTGCTGCATGTGATAGCTTTCAGAATTAGTTACCCTCACAAATACGAATCCAAAGCTGTGAATCATTCAAAGTATGTTCATGAGAAATATACTATTCTCTAAAACAACTATCACCAACATGTGCATTAAAAACTAGATTGACTTTGTTCTTATTTTCACTATTAGCAATTCTCCAATATGTGCAACCCGTTATTCTGTAAACATTACTGTCACAGTGTAATTTGTTCACTAAGCTACCAAATTTTAAGTATAATCAATACTTAACCGTAAACATCGAAAATGATCAAAACATTGCAAACTATTATATCAATCATATCCATACTAAAATATGTGAACTTACTACACGATTATTGAGATGTTTGTTTGCAAACTACTGTTACAGTTTTGTTTTCACAATAATTTTGATTGAACACTTTTGCAAGAGATTGAACGTGGTTTTGTGCTTACGAATTAGCCGGGAAACCGGATCGCACAATTGCAAGAACTAAGGCTTGGATTCTATCGGTGGTTTCGATCTGAAACGGACATGACTCATTCGAGCTTCCAAAGTTTGTCTACGTAATATGGATGGAGGTTTAGGATATGTTAATAAATACACGAAATATTGATATACCGCATAATATACTCCGAGAAATACTTGCCATGGTCACAGCCATTTTCCAGCTGTTTTTCGCACTTATGTGAAAAAACGCTCTTTATTTCAACATATCAGGAAAAGACCAACACGAAACGCTCTTTTCTGTTCCATGTCGTGTAAATGGCTGTTCTTGTTTGGCGCACAAACATCGTGTTCAAAGTTGTATTTTTCATGACTTCAATGCGTCTTTTTTGGTAAACAGAATGCTCATAGAAAGGTAGTTAGGGTATTTATCGACCTATTTCGATACCGGGATAAATTCTAAAGCAAATATTATATTGTATATATATAATATTATTTGGTGTATTTTGGATTGCAAATCGTCATGTGGATTCTTAGGGTACGAAATTATACAAACTCTATTTCATATGTTGTTGGTTGACTATATATACGCGCAATCCGTAGCACTGTTCGCTGTGTATATGCGATTATCGCAAAATGTGGGTAAAATGTCGCGGGTGGGACAGAGGGGGGGGGGGGGGGGGGAGGGGGTGGTCGGAAAAAAATTCCAGGCACGTATGATGGGGTGGGTGGGTGTCTCTCGGGTCCGAAAAGCAGTTTTTTCCATGTGCCAATTTTTTTCTCCATTTCTGCTATTGAGTCTTATTTTGATGTGTTTTGAACAGAAACAGGTCATATATAGTTAATAGCAATGCTATACTATACATAGATGTTATCAGAAGTTGGATCAGTTGCACAATGGCCAACAATAACCCAAATTCAACTTGATAGAACAAGAAACTGCGCTAGTGGAAAAATAAAATTTAATCAGGATTCCATCTACTGATACAACAAAATAAGAATAACTATGCAGAACTCAGCTGAAAATAAGCAATAAAATGAAAGCACACTTGACGATATGTGACATGGAAATAAAGATATAATAAATAATGGAATAAAATAGACTTTTGACAACGTAAAACATAAAATCTTAACATATAAATTGAAGGCCAGCCGGGCCAGCCAGCTTGAACAATTTCAAATTGTTTTCCAAGTTAATGTGGATCAGCTTGTAATGTTAATCACAGTAACAAAGATTTTATCGTCACTGATATCGTGTGCAAAAAAGAAGCGCGATTGGGCTATCCATCCATATGTTAGTCCCAATTATTACGAAGCCTATTACTTCAGGAAGTGGCTACCAGCCTGCCATTACACGCTATAACATGTTTCCTCAGTTCTGGTTTCTGAGATGCCCGAAGAAGAGTCATGCGGGTATATCATGGTTATGTTTGGTATTAGCATTATTCTTCAAACTGGGATGAACTGGGATGAACAGTTGTATTTCCACATGTTTTGGTAAACAATTTGGTTCAAGCAATATATCACATAGCAAATATCAAAATATCAAATAATCTGAAATGTGTTGTACCATGTAGTCTGTAGAATACTCAAATTTGATTATGTGACTAGATCATGTGACTATATATTATTATGAAAATGAATGTTAATAACAACTTTGGCACTCTGCCTATCCCTAGAAATGTGATTATGTTGACACATTTCTTGATTAATGACACTTATATGATAAATTCAAATAGTATCGTTATCTTCATTATGCACTGTTCTATTAAAATCTCGCGCAATAAACTATAACAGACGGCTCTCAGACAGTTGTTGTTTCGCGGTGGATAATAAGATTATGGAAAAATAGTCCGATTTGATCACTGAATTAAACTGAAACTTCTGCACTGTACATGCAGTATGCAGCTCCACGTGTGGCACACAAAACGAATAATCCAATCAGATTCAATTATTAAAAATTATAATAGACTACATGTAACCTGGCCATGTTTACATAGGGATAATATTGTCTATTGGATAATATTGTTTAGGCCAGCATAGGCTGGTTTGGTATCCCAATGTCCTCATCACTCAGTGTCACTGTTCTCAATGATTCAAGATGGATAACTCTAGATTCCAACAAACAGGAATTTCAACACACTTTTCCAAGATATGTACAAATGTTTTCATTAAAAAACAATGATAATAGTTCTAGCTTTTTGCAAGAACAGATTGTTGAAAACTAGAATATACAAGCTTTAATTACCATCATTTGAGAGAAGATTTGTTGTGTGTTGTTGCCACTTTCAGTTTGTTTATTGACAAAATCAGCTGCAGTTAGAGACTCTTCATGGTTAAAGGCTGATAATGCAGGATAATCAGGGATAATCAGCTATTTGGTTGGTCAATTGATAATTTTCTCAAATTTAGGGGGTGGGTGTCAAAAACTGACCGGAAAAAAATTCCTGAACCGGCAACGGAAGAAATTGGGTGGGTGGGCCCCCGAGGCCGGAAAAAATTAAAATGATCATACGTGCCTGGAAATTTGTTCCGACCCCCCCCCCCCCCCCCCTGTGTGGGAGCGGTAATATCCAGTCATTCATTATGAGATAAGCCCAGTTTGACACTGAGCGATTAGTAGTCTGTGCATGATGTTGCTGTTAAAAACTCATCAACCAGGTTATTCCTCGACTCGGATTTGCACCTTGCGTAGACTCGGAGGTGCAATTTATCACGACAACATGGAAATTACAAGAAAACCATAATCCGAAATGGTAACGCCCTCAAGAACATATTATTATAGGATTATATATAAATTATAATATAAAATATATTCGTTAATGAATGCACCACCTCAGTATTCCGTAAAACAACTAATCCTTCAAAGTATTACAACAACTACGTCTTATTACTGTAGGTTTCTCATTCACCACACCAGAAAGCCTCTAAATACGGACTAAAAATCTACTAATCGGATTAAATACGCCAGATACTTCGCAATACGATCTTCATTCGACATTTCAACTGAGACATACGTCATCAGCAAAGTTTGCTGTTATATTATGCATTGTGTTCCCGCAATAACATTTTCAAGAGTGGCCCATCCATTGTTCATACCTAAACATCGAAATAATTAACGTCTTCATAAAAGTTACAAACTGTAGCAATGAGACATCCGCGAAGATACATCCGCGAAAACCAGAAATGTGTTGTCCTGCAAGATATCCCCATCGCTATAGCTCCTTTGACACGGCCAGATCAGCCTTACTATAATTTCCTAAAATAACTCGCATCGCGTGAAACCGGAAATGTGCTGTCCTGCGATATATCCCCATCGCCCCATTGGCACGGCCAGATCAGCATAGCAGTAAACACCCATAGTGTTTGGCGTAATTACAACTTGAATTAAAGCACTAGATGGAAAGGTTGGATGATGAACAATCTGAAATAATGTAAAAAAAAATATTTTTAGCGTCTGATAATTTGGCTGGGGGGGGGGGGGGGGGGGGGTCGGTCATTTTTTCCCTTTCGATCATTTTTTGTACCCACCCACCCCCACCGCCAAATTTTTTTCCGTTTTCGGCAGTTTTTTCCGACCATTTTTTGACACCCACCCCCCTTTTAACACTAAAACAGAGATTTGCGGGGGGAAATTCACTGTAAACCGCTGTATAAGAATTTCTGTGCATACTATTTATCATGGATGTTAACATGGACATGTAAATAGGAATGAGTCATTTTGAGGTCATTCGGCCAAAAAAACATGGCTGCCAGCGGCCATCTTGGATTTCCAAAATTTGCAACAAAATACAACACTATAACTGCCTGCAGTCAGTTTACCAGTTAGAATTACATTATTTCTCTCATTCAAAGTGGTTTTGAAGCCCAACTCATTGCCAAAACACTAAAAAACAAGCAGGAAATTTTTTTTTAGTTGTGGAAAAAATTGCTTGTTGGTGGCTTTGACCACCCACCCACCCCGGCATACGTACCGGAATTTTTTTTTTCACCCCCCCCCCCTGGTGAGAGTATAGATATCGTCAAAGAACGATATATTTTCACCCCGTTCCAGGACTAGCGTAATCGGTTCCCCAATTAATTCACAAAAAAATCGACGGTTAAATATATCGGCACATATTTATTGTCTTTTTTATCAACAATGAAGTTTTTTTTTTGGTTAAAAATAAAATAAAACAGATATGATTTGCCTTTGTTGTTAAATATTTCAGTTGTACATTGTCATTTCCTGACTAAAACTCCACAGCAATCAAGAGCCAACATGATTGAGGGAATGATGATTAAAATAATCACAGCCCCGCCTCCGAGCATGCGCGCTGACGTCCGGTGGTCCATAACGCTGGTAAGCGACCTCACATGATGGCTCGTTTCGTTTGATTGAAGAAGTAGCTTTTGACGTGCTTCGTTGATCTTCTGAAGAAGATCGGCAACTTGAATGCTCTGCTTGACGCACCTGCACCGCAACAGAAGTTTTTTTTTTTGACCTGCGGATGAAAGAACGATGAGAAATTTCTTAACCCAACCGATTTGAGTTAACAGGGACCTTTCGCAAAATCACGATTACGATTACGGATATGGACAATATCCTGCCAGTATACAGACAAAAAATCTATCTTTATGCACGGGCGTTCTTAATTGAGACGAAATATACCCCACGCAGTTTAACTATGTGCAGATTTGTCAAGGGTGTGACACCGGTCATGCTTGAGGACGCGATAACATTATCCGTGTGGTGTATACCACATGGATAAGAACATGGGATCTGAAACAGACACGCATTACTTTTTCCACCAAATATATTTTTAACTGAATATAGCGCGGCATTCACTGTCTCGCCAATTAACCATCGTTTGTAAATTGTGATGGTGTCCACCTTACTAGGACAATATATCCTATCCGCAATCCATTTATAGTCGGTGGACTTCAACTAATATATTGGGTTTAATCCAACTAAAGTTTAGTTACTTCTAACTAAATTTGTTTTGTGTATTACAGTAGCTAGCACATTGGTGTTGCTGCCATTACTCCTGCTAACAGCACAAATAATACAACAAATACAACAGATACATGTACTATTATCGTCTCCACTAACTCCGCCACTGTGGTTGCCAGAGAAAAGTCTACCGCAGCTGCAACATTTTCTGTAAATAGAGGGATGGCAATAAAAAATATGGCTATGTGCTATAAAACCTTATATACGCGTGTATTTGACAAGAGTGTAGACATGAAAATAAGTGGTTCATAATCATATTGGCCGCTTCTAATGATACAAATCCACTCTATATGTATACTATAACCCTTTCTGTAGGAAATATTCATTGGCGAGTGGTTATTCCTTAGGAAATGTTCATATAATAAGTTCAACACGATTATCTGAACATTCCAACCAATATATAGGATTCCTTCTATTATATGTCACCAGTGAACACCAGTGCTACTCACAGAACACGCTTGTTGACGTCATATATTTATCTGCGGTCGTGGTTGTACTGTCACTTTTATAAGCGAACATGGGTCGTCCTGCCAGATGAGGCATTTACCAATGATGTATGTATACAAAAGCGGTTGCAATTGATATAGGCTATTCGTTGGCAGCCACAATGACGGCATTTTTGTTTTGTATACCAGTAGCCGAATTTTTTTCGCCAAGCCAGGGTTCAATGCAATAAAATAATACGACATTTGTAATCTACAAGACGGTAAGATTTTGAGTATTATAATCAGAAATACTAAACGACACATATGCTCTCTTATTTACACGCAACATAACCCATAGCACACTCATGCTGTCTATTTATTGTGGGGTTATTGTTAATATTTCTTCATCTTCGCAAAATATCATTAGAAGCGGCCAAGGGTAATGAACCACTGACATTCATGTCTACCCTCTTGTAATATACACTTATATATAGAAGTTTTATAGCACAAGTCCCATATTTGGCATTTCCATCGCTGAATTTACAGAAAATGTTGCAGCCGCTGTAGATTTTTCACTGACGACCACAGTGGCGGCGTTAGTGGAGACGGTACTGGTACATGTATTGTTATACTGGGGCGGTCCTAGTGCTGTTATCAAAAGGGATGGCAGTAACAGTTGTATCCACTGTAATAGCAGAAGTACCAACGGACATTTCCGCAGCGGTCAATCAAATAACTATTAGCAGATCTGTTCAGCCAATTAACGACTGAGTCGGTCGCTGAATGCATTCGCAATTCTCTGTTCACCCTCATGTTAATATCCGTGCAGAATTCAGCGTTAAATTGCCTATTTAACAGTTTTCAAACTGCTGTCAAATGATAATGTTCCGAAATTTAAATTTGTATAATGATGTTGGCAATTCATCCATGATTATAACACTGTTTTTATTTTGCGTGACACGCGTCATATTTTTAACAATTAACGACGAACAGAAGGTACGTTCTGGGGTGTATTACAGCATATATCTTGGTGTTGTAAAACTGTTTAAAGTATTTCTGCAGACGCATTGTCTCCTAGCAACCGTACGTTCCTCCCGCGAATGAATACGCAAGGAAAATTAGTAAATATTGTAATACCCATTGTAACAGCAGTAGTAGTTGATGCTGCTGTATGTGTGACAGTAATTGCAGAGGTAGTGGCATACATTGTTGCAGTACTTGGTGCAGGGACAATGGTTGTAGATCTAACAATTGTTGAAATAGCTGTGTTGGTTGTTGTTGGTGTAAGTGCAGCCGTTGTTGTTATTGATGTGACCGTAGCGGATATAGTTATGGCGGATGTTGTTATTGTGGTCGTAGGCGTGATTGCAGTTGAAGTTGTAGTAGCTGGTGTGGTTGTGATTGTGGTCATAGTCTGTCTGGTGGTCATCGTAGTCGATGGAATGACGGTTGATGTGGCGGCGGTAATAATAGGTGTGGTCGTTGTTGGTGCCGTTGCTGTCGTTGTGGTTCTGGTCGGTATTGTCGTAGTATTTGTCGTCGATGTGGTAGTTGGTGTGGTCGTTGTGGTGGTGGTGGTTGTTGTCGGTGTGCTGACAGTCGGAGTGGTTGTTGTTGTCGTTGTGGTGGTAGTCGGTGTGGTCGTGATTTTGGTTGTTGTGGCAATCGATGTAGTCGTGGTTGTAACAGTTATTGTCATCGTGATAGTCGATGTGGTAGCGGTTGTTGTCGTGGTGGTGGTAGTCGATGTGGTTGTTTGTGTTGTTGTGGTTGTTGTTGTGATGGTGGTAGTCGTGGTTGTTGTCGTAGTAGTCGATGCGGTCGTCGTCGTTGTTATTGTCGTGGTAGTCGATGTAGTTGTTGTGGTTGTTGTCGTGGTGGTGGCAGTCGTTGTTGTTGTCGTGGTCGTGGAAGTTGACGTGGTCGTGGCGGTTGTTGTCGTGGTAGTCGATGTAGTTGTTGTGGTTGTTGTCGTGGTGGTGGCAGTCGTTGTTGTTGTCGTCGTCTTGGAAGTTGACGTGGTCGTGGCGGTTGTTGTCGTGGTAGTCGATGTAGTTGTTGTGGTTGTTGTCGTGGTAGTCGATGTAGTTGTTGTGGTTGTTGTCGTGGTGGTGGCAGTCGTTGTTGTTGTCGTGGTCGTGGAAGTTGACGTGGTCGTGGCGGTTGTTGTCGTGGTTGAGGTAGTCGATGTAGTTGTGGTGGTTGTTGTTGTGGTGGCAGTCGTTGTTGTTGTCGTGGTAGTTGATGTTGTCGGGGCGGTTGTTGTCGTGGTTGAGGTAGTCGAAGTAGTTGTGGTGGTTGTTGTGGTGGTGGTAGTCATGGTTTTTGTCGTAGTCGTGGTAGTCGACGTGGTCGTGGTGGTTGTTGTTGTTGTGGTAGTAGTCGAAGTAGTTGTTGTGGTTGTTGTCGTGGTAGTCGATGTAGTTGTTGTTGTTGTCGTGGTGGTGGCAGTCGTTGTTGTTGTCGTGGTCGTGGAAGTTGACGTGGTCGTATCGGTTGTTGTCGTGGTTGATGTAGTCGATGTAGTTGTGGTGGTTGTTGTTGTGGTGGCAGTCGTTGTTGTTGTCGTGGTAGTTGATGTTGTCGGGGCGGTTGTTGTCGTGGTTGAGGTAGTCGAAGTAGTTGTGATGGTTGTTGTGGTGGTGGTAGTCATGGTTTTTGTCGTAGTCGTGGTAGTCGACGTGGTCGTGGTGGTTGTTGTTGTTGTGGTAGTAGTCGATGTAGTTGTCGTGGTTGTTGTCGTAGTCGTGGTAGTCGATGTTGTCGTGGTGGTTGTTGTCGCGGCGGTGGTAGTCGGCACAGTCGTAGTTGTGGTAGTTGTCGTCAATGCCATTTCGTTTTCTGGAATAGCACATATATTAACCCGTCAAATCATAGAATTCAAAACATTCAGCATGGGTCAATAAAGAGCGTTCGGTGTTAGTTTAGTTCATATACGGCAAAAATAAGGTGCATGCGTCTTCTTTGTGAAATTGAAAAATAGCCGATGAATTTCTATAACTTTAACAAGCTTCTTAGTGTACATAAAGTCTATATCTTGGTGTTTCACATGTGAAACCACTACGACTAAAGAACGCACACATACACAACATACACTAATTTGGAGATTAAAATTTTCCTGGAATGTATTATTTGTCCGGCCGCCAGGTCACGGATGCGTGTTTTGGCGTATAAAGTTTTTTTCTCTGCGGATTTTGTAAATTCAGGTATCCGACATCAAGATTTAATCGGCTGGCCATCTGTCAGCCTTGAGCAATCTTTTTTATAGCGCCCTAAAAAGTATACCCCCCCCAATTTTTTCCCAGACATAAAACCACAGTTACTTGGAATATTTAGCAAATTCACATGACTAATCTGGTAAAATGTATACAAATGTATATATTTTCATGAAGCTATGACATAATGACACTATTTTGGGCCAAAATTGAAATTCACCATCCAAGATGGCCACCAAAATGGCCGCCGGAAGTTGAAAATATGACATTTTTTCACAAATATCTTCTAGATCAGTTCATGCTGTTTGGAACTGGTTGAGTAATATGACTTTATTTTGTATATTAACTGATCATTGGAGCAATTAAATATGTAATTATTGGGGTCCTATCTGCTTGTGATCCCTCAAAATTTCGATTTTACAGAACGCGGTATAAAATTTCACCAAAAAAAAAACTGGGATTCTAGTCATATTTCAACAAGAAATGAACAGAAGGTTGCAATTAAGTGAGGCATGCCATTACCTATGAATATTCCAACTCACTGGAACCTAAATACTTACTTTGACTCAAAATGGCTGCCAAAGTGGACGCCAAAATATGGAAAATGGTAAATATTGCCCTAGGGTGTCCAGCAATCGCTTACAAGTTGTGGTTGATGTACATAATTGGCTATTATGCCTTCTATACATTGAATACTAACATGTCTGCTGTACCATGGTTAATTTTTACTGTTGTCACAACTGACATCACCAAACATATTGGACTTTTCTCTCAAAAACTTGACATAAATATCGGCAAAAATTCACTGTTCAGGTTTGGACCGTTTTTTCTAGTAAAATGTAACTATCTTTGAATTGAAAGGTGTTTATTGTATTGGTCTATCTTAAATGTGTGACACTACGGTGTTTATAGACCAAATTGCTCAAGATGGCTTCCAAAATGGCAACCAAATTTGTAATAAGTTAGTTTTTTACATATATCATTATAACATTATATATATATATATAACATTATTATCTGCGTTATCCGAAAAGGTAGCAAATTGTGACTCACTTGGTTATTATACGTCTTAGTTAATTAATATGTGGCTCGTCTGGTCCATTATGATAAACCAATATCAACTGGATACAGGATGGATGCCAAGATGGTAGCCAGTGAGTTACTCTATGATCATAGGTGAGGTGAATAGGTATACATAGAGTTAGTGTATGTCATGAATGATGTGAATATGTATACAATGAGTGACTATATTGTTATGAGTGTGTTGTCCATAGTGAGATGTATAGGTATGCAGGGAGTGGTCATGGTCAGGTGTGGGGTGAATCGGTATGCATGGAGTGACTGTATAGTGTATGGTTGTGTGTATCCTGTACGGGTGCACCCGGTGTGCCTGTATGGACATTCATGTGGTGTATGGATATAGCTACATGGTCATCTATGTATTGATTATGTATATATGGATTGACTGTAAGGTCATGGGTGTGATGTACATGTGTTGTCTGTATGATTATGGATGGGGTGTGTGGATAAATAGTGAGTGATTTTATGGTTACGGGTAATGTGTATGGTATACATATTCACCTCACCATTGGCCATGTTACTCACAATATCCCTATTTGTCACACCGTAGCCGAATAGCCACTCCAGATATACTAATACACCCCAGCCATGTCAGTATGGTCACTCCATGTGTGCATATGCATATCATCCATGGCCATATAGCCACTCGCTATATACACATACACCTCGCCCATGATAATATAGCAAATCGTGTGTATACCCGCATAACCTACACATGACCATACCGCCACGAGTCGCCAAGAAGGAACACCAGGTATACTCACACACCTGACACATGACCATTTAGTCACTCGCTGTATAGATATTCATTACATTTATGATCATACAGTCACTCCTTGTATACCTACTCATCTCACCATTGACCATACAGTCACTACCTGTATACATATTCCACACACAGGCATATAACCACTCGATATATACATATGAAGCACACCCTAGACCATAGAGTCACTACATGTATACATATACACCTCTGGCCATTCAGTCCTTCCATATATACAAAAACCCGCACACACGACCACTCATACCATCCATACGTGCATATACACCTCACACATGACAATTCAGCAACGCACTGTATAATCATACACGCCACCCATGATCATACAGCTAATCCCTACACACCCACCAATGATAATACATCCACGAGATATATATATACATCCCATCCGTTACCACAAGGACACTCCCTATATACCCACCCGATAATATCCACCCAGCTTACTCCAGGTATGCATATACACTTCAAACATGACAGTACAGTCATTCCATGTATACCATACACATTACCCGTAACCATAAAATCACTCACTATTTATCCACAACCCCATCCATGATCATACAGGAAACAGTGTACATCCCACCCATGACCTTACAGTCACTTCATATATACATAATCAATACATAGATGACCATGTAGCTATATCCAAACAACACATCAATGTCCATACAGGCACACCGGGTGCACCCGTACATGATACACACAACCATACACCATACAGTCATTACATGCATACCGATTCACCCCACACCTGACCATGACCACTCCCTGTATACGTAATACATCTCACTCTGGACAACACACTCATAACCATATAGTCACTCATTGTATACATATTCACATCATTCATGGCATACACTAACTCCATGTATACCTATTCACCTCACCTATGATCACAGAGTAACTCCCTGGCTACCATCTTGGCATCCATCATGTATCCAGTTGATATTGGTTTATCATAATGGACCAGAAGAGCCACATATTATGGTTCATCTCAGTTCCGTCTCAATGTTCTGCCCATTTCCTTTCAATAATATGGCCAGAATCACAAAAGAGGTTCTCCGCAAAATTCCATACTTTAAAATGAATTTGTCATGCCCCATACGGAACTGTGACAACCATAATAGAACATTTAGTTATCAGTTAATTAACTAACACATATAATAACCAAGTGAGTCACAATTTGCTACCTGTTCGGATAACGCAGAGAATAGTGTTATATATATAATGTTATAATGATATATGTAAAAAAAATCACTTCTTACCAAGTTGGTTGCTATTTTGGAAGCCATCTTCATCAATTTGGTCAATAAACACCGTAGTGCGACACATGTAAGATAGACCAATAACAATAAACACCTTTCAATCCAATGATAGTTACATTTTACTAGAAAAAATGATCCAAACCTGAAAATTTAATTTTTGCCGATATTTATGTCAAGTTTTTGAGAGAAAAGTCCAATATTTTTGACAACAGTAACTATTAACCATGGTACAGCAGACGTGTTAGTATTCAATGTATAGAAGGTATAATAGCCAATTGTGTACACCAACCACAACTTGTAAGCGATTGCAGGACACCCTAGTGCAATATTTACCATTTTCTATATGTTGGCGGCCATTTTGGCAGCCATTTTGAGCCAAAGTAAGAATTTTGGTTCCAGTGAGTTGGAATATTCATAAGTAATGGTATGCCTCACTTAATTGCAACCTTTTGTTCATTTCTTGTTGAAATATGACTAGAATCCCAGTTGTGATTTTTTGTGAAATTTTATACCGCGTTCTGTAATTGCATATTTAATTGCTCCAATGATCAGTTAAAATAAAAAATAAAGTCATAATACTCAACCAGTTCCAACAGCATGAACTGATCTAGAAGATATTTGTGAAAAAATGTCATATTTTCAACTTCCGGCGGCCATTTTGGTGGCCATCTTGGATGGTGAGTTTCAATTTTGGCCCAAAATAGTGTCATTATGTCTTAGCTTCATGAAAATATATACATTTCTATACATTTTACTAGATTAGTCATGTGAATTTGCAACAAATTCCAAGTAACTGTGGTTTTATGTCTGGGAACAAATTTGGGGGGGGGGGAGTATAATTTTTAGGGCGCTATAAAAAAAAATTGCTCAAGGCTGACAGATGGCCAGCCGATAAAATAATGATGTCGGATAACTGAATTTACAAAATCCGCAGAGAAAAAAACTGAATCGATTTTTGCCAATGTTTTACAAAATTATGGGATTATTTAGAAAACAAACGACGTTGTGTATGATTCTGTCCCTTCTGATCTACAATTGTTGAAAATAAACCGAGCCAGCTAAACTTCTACTCAAGTTATCAGCTATTTTGTCACTAAAATATACCACCAAGCTGACCAAAGAAAGAAAGTGAAAGGGAAATCAGTGTCCCATTCTGTCATTCCGAATAAATGGAAGCA
The DNA here is from genome assembly GCA_032622095.1 of Siphonodentalium dalli. Lineage (NCBI taxonomy): Eukaryota > Metazoa > Mollusca > Scaphopoda > Gadilida > Siphonodentaliidae > Siphonodentalium > Siphonodentalium dalli. Next base: position 75,948,103 of record CP136068.1, read on the forward strand.
AGCAAACGTCGCCCGTTTTTATAAAAAGGCTAATCATAAAATTATCGAATTGTAATTTTGATATGCATTCTTTGTAAAATAATTCAGTGAGTCGTGAAAAATGATAATGTATAATGGAGAATGATATATTTAGTGATTGTCAGCATGGATTTCGTAAGAGCTCTTCTCAAACGCAACTAAACACCTTGAGGGCTATGGAATCTAAAATTAAATTTGTTTTTTATTAAATAATAAACAACTGTTAGCTGTATACAAGTGTGTCTACCTGCCAAACAAGCTAGATAAAACACCATAATTGATACTTTTGACACCCGAGACTACCAAGGTAAATCAATTTTAAGACTTTGAAATTTCATTTTTCCTCAGTTTCAATGTAAACATGTGTCATAAATTGGCACAATAAAACATCGCATGGACATCTTACAACCATACAGACGACAGCCAGATCACAACACAGTGATTATCTTGATTAGATTAGTCTCTCTGACACAGGCAACCGACCACCCTCTGTCTGATTGGATTATGTGACTAGGAAAGCATGCATGTCGACCAGAAGTGACCTCTTTACAACAATATGATACACACTTGTGACCACGACCCTCTGACCACATGCCCTTGTTGACATTTTTATATTTGTATATATACAAAGAGGTATAAGGCTGGCCACTTCCGTGGCCATGTTGAGTTGGCACTATTGATGCAGCCGTGTGTGGGTTAATCTGCACCGATTTAATTCGTGTAAACGGCAAAATGTATGATTACTTACTTTGAATAAACAGATTAATGTCCGATAATTGCTCCATATATTGCATATTTCATCATTCCACGATAAATAGTTTATTTGATCAGCGTTATGATTTTAAATAAGGTCTAACCATTGACCTTTCCGACATGCGCAGTAAGCTCATTGTGATGGAACTGAATTTGTATTGACTAAACGTAGAACTTAGCATAGAATATATTCGTCCGTTGGTTATTCACACGATTCTACCGAAAACAAACCAACAACCGATTATTGCTTAAGACACCTTCCATGCGGCGTTTGCCGCACCGCAAATGCTGCGTGGAATAGCCTTAAGCACACACAGCCACGAATATTCCCATGTCCTGATCCACTTCCATGAAATGAATTCCGGTCAAAAGTGCAAACGACTGTGTGTGGTCAGTATTCCAGATCTGTCGACTTGCAGCTTACTGCGCATGCCGGAAAGGTCAATGGTTAGACCCTTATTTAAAATCATAACGCTGATCAAATAAAACTATTTATCGTGGAATGATGAAATATGCAATATATGGAGCAATTATCGGACATTAATCTGTTTATTCACGGACATTAATCTGTTTATTCAAAGTAAGTAATCACACATGTTGCCGTTTACCCGAATTAAACCGGTTCAGATTAAACCCCACACGGCTGCATCACAGGTTTTGGTAGTTTTATAAAAAAAAAAAAGGACTATATGTAAGAATAAAGTCCAGGTATATAAGTAATTATGTAGCAGAAATCACGAAATTTTAAAACATGTTTTTTATTTACCCACACTTCCGAAATGTCTGTACTATACACGCTTATATATACTTAATAACATCAAGATATATAATACTACCTTCTTTTGCCACAATTCGTACCTTGAAATGTTTATTTTGAAGTAATAAATTTGTTAAAATATTACGTCTGTTTCAGGTAGCACCATTACTTTAGTTGTACTCGATTACAGAACTAGCTACTCCCGGTTGTGTTCGATTGCCGAGCCCGTGATGTTCCAGCTGCCCAGACTAAGCCGGCACTCTTTGTCAATAGCAAGAACTTGAAATGTTATATTGTCTATTAAAAGTTTTAAAAATATTTTGATGTAAAAAATGATAAAAATAAAGTTGCCATATTTATGTGGGTTTTATGTTGTATATATATCAATTCTCCTTTCTATATTTCTTTGTTACCAATAGTTTTTAATTGAATGGGTCACGGTGCGACTAAATATAGAAGTTACAAGGAAAACCAGTTCTATTTATATTCACTAGGCTTGATACATGAATGGAGTTTGAGCACATTTGAATGATTTTGAGTGATAGAATACCCCGTGCGTTAATTTCCCCTTGACCCGATTCCACGTTGCATGGTCGAATCACGAATGTCGATAAAAGTTTAAACATAAGACTTACAAATTATCTGTTTAGTTTTTTTCATTTGTGATTGGCATAACTTACCACAAACCAAAATTCATCATTATTGGAATTATATTAACGACAATAAACGAAATTGAAAATCCCAACTACACATTTTACTGGACTCGGCCTCGGACTCGGACTACAACTATTAGTGTGTCCCAATTGAACCGGAACTAAGTTCTGGTGTCACGCGGGTGCTCAAGCGACAGAAACATTCCCGTAAACGGTTGCAAAAAACCTTTGTTTCTTTCTAATAGTTGGAAGAATCTTTAGTAAGACGAACACTGTAAGTAAAGCTAGTGTTAATTATATGTGTATGAACGCGCGACGGTTAATTAACGTCGATAGGGTAAATAGTATTACAACGAAAGAAATTCCAATTTCCTCACTGGTTATTTAATCTACTTCCGGTTTTCTAGTTAGACACCTGGTCATTTATTTACTAGAAGGGTCATCTCATTCTCATGAAAAAGGTCTATAAAACTACCAAAACCTGTGGCTGCATCAACAGTGCCAACTCAACATGGCCACGGAAGTGGCCAGCCTAAGGCCTTATACCTCTTTGTGTATATAACAATATAAAAAATGTTACAAGGGCCTGTGCATCTGACTGGGCTCAATCTTTTCAATCACTGTTGACACATTTGATATGACATGAGGATATCTTGAATTTTCTTCAGATGTGGTAATCGGAATGCGATGAGACTTTGGGATGATAATCTCTTATATTTGTGACCAACATAGTGTGTATTCGAATCAGTGTTCTCTGTTCGTGAATTACGACATGCTACCATGACCATATCTATATTAATCACATTGTTACAATCATTCCCGGATTGTCAGTAAAGCACAACAATTCCCAAAGCTGGCAAAGGAATAGTTCAGCTCAATGTCAATGTATTGGATATATAGATCATCTCAACGAGTGTCTTCATAATTAAGACGGCCGGTGTGCGTCGTGTTTGGGAGTGATAAACTCTACTCGCGAGCGTGGAGCGCGAGTGAGTAGAGTTTATCACTCCCTAGCAAGACGTACGCCGTCCGTCTTAATTATGAAGACACAAGTGAGATGATCTATCCAAATTAGACGATGTATACAGAAACCCAATAACAACGGGACGATCAATTAAACTTGTTGCACGGGATTAATATGAACTCGCCAGTGCACATGCCATTCTGTCGAAAGTAAACTCCTGGACGGTCAACAGTAAAACGTCAAATTCTGCGATATATAGTGGCTGGAACAAATATATGAAGATAAGAGAGCTGACTCATCTGTATCAGAATTGCGGTGAGCAAAGTTATAATTAAAATATGTTACAGGGACCTGTCTAGAATGTATCCGTCGAGGTGTAGTACTTGGAATTTATAACTGCACCTCCTTTGAATAATTTCCTTAACTTGGGATATTCTATTTGCACCCTCTATCCACCTGTTGGAAATTTATAATCGCTAACCGGGCACAACTGTCAGGTTAGGAATTTCCGACTGATGCCAATTTAGTCACGACAAATTTCACACCACTATGAATAGTGGTTGAAATATTAAACTATGAAATCATTTGCAACCTATTTTCGATGCGAAATCTCCAACTGATGCTGTGTTAGGCTTGAAACTTCCAACCAAATTAATGTTGAATATTTTTTACCATATTGGGGGGGGGGGGGGGCGTGTCACCGCATCCGTGCGTATATAGAACTCATTTCGTTAATGTTACAATGTGTTTCTCCCGCCGTAGCACACATGTAAGTGACATGGAGGGGTGTGCCCACTTACTATATTGTTCAGCCAAAATAGCAGAACATTCTGCAAAAATATAATTTGAATTAATTTTTGCTTGAGAAAACGAAGTGGCATTGATTAAATTAGTTCTATATATCAGACACCATTTTCATCGAAATTACTTTTGTTTCCTTCGAGCCCACCCCCCATGTTCCCGTACAGAAGAATGTCGTGGTTAAGAAATTCGCGCTTGCGTTATGTAATTAAGCAGTCAATAGACAACCTGATAATTCGAGCGTCGGTACAACTCGCACCTTTGTAATTGTCTGTTGTCCAATGCTCGAATGCTGGTTGGTTGATTTCTTGGTAAGCGCAATGTCTTAGCCATTAACAGCCATCACAAAAACAAAAGAAAGTAGGCTCTGTATCGTCTAATTTCAGTTAATCTCATTGTGTGCAGTCAATTATGGGTTAAGTCGGTCAGAGCATGCGATAGTTAGTCGGCCGCTCTCACATCGATATCGATTCCCGCCCAAGTGGGAGCCATTACTTCTCGACTTTTCGATTACTTCTCGACTTTTCGATTACTTCTCGACTTTTCGATTGGATCTGAATCGACTCCCAATTTCGACTGTTTCACCCCTGATCAAGCGGTCCTGCAGAAGTGCTATGATACTGTGGGTCCTGCTGTGGGTCCTGCTATGATGCGGTTAGTACAATACCATTGGTTACTTATTCCCAGTTAATTATTATTCGGAAACATACAAACTTGACCAAATAAACGGTGCGGTAGGGTGGCTCACCTCAAGTTATGTTAGAAATACCGAAAACCGAACCCTTCTTGCCCGAGCGGTTGCCACAGAGATGGCAAAAAAGGCACCCATTGCCGTTTCGTTATTTATAGACCTATTTTGAAAAATAAACGGTGCGATAGTGTGGCCCACCTCATGTTATACAACAAAAACAGAAAACCGCACCCTCTTGACCGCGCAGTTGCCACAGGGGGTGGCAAACGGGGCACCCATTGTCGCTTCGGTATTTGTGGGCCGATTTTGACCAAAATAAAACTTGCAGTGGTGTGGCCAACCCCAAACTTTACTACAAACACTGAAAACCGCACCTCTCTAGCCCGTGTGGTTACCACCGGAAGTGGCAAAAAGGGCATTGCCTTTTTGTTATTTATGGACCGATTGAGACCAAATAGTCCGTGCTGTTCCCCTAAATACCGAAACGGCAATGGGTGTCATTTTTACCACCTAATTTGGCATCCATACGAGCTAGAAGTGTGCGCTTTTCGCTTTTTATAGTATAACTTGGGGTGGTCCACCATATCGAACGGTTTATTTGGTCAAAATCGGTCCATAAATACCGAAACGGTATTGGATATCCATTTTGCCACCTCCCGTGGCAACCGCACATCATATAAAAGTGGTATTTGAAGAAGAATTGAGTTGATATTCTAACTTACGCCCTAATGTGGTCTATATTCTCTGCATAATATGCGTAATTACATCTCAGTACGACGTATATATTCGCCGTAATATGGCAAAATTACGCCCTCTTGTACGGCGTAATAACACAATATAGTACGACGTATACGCCCAATAGTACGGCATATATCCAGCGTACTTACGCCATAATACGGCGTACATGTATATTCGCCTTAATGTGGCATACTTATGACCTATAGTACGACGCTTATAATACGTATATTAGCCGCGAATACGGTTATACGTATATAGGATATCGTGGTTCTCATATTCGACGCAGATGTTTGCCACATATACCAACGCAACATTTGGAACCCCAATGCATTGATATCAGAAATGGATGAGCAGGTTGTGTGGTGGATACTATTTTAGTTGGTAGTGTCGTATTTCTGTATATATAGGTGTTACAAGACAGAACAATATATTATGTTATTGGTTTAGCTAGCTGGCGGGGCTAATAATTGCGGCGAATATACATGTACACCGTAGAATGATTTTGTTCATGCATGCTCCGTACAGTGTTACGTATAGTTTGTTGTTTATATTCCAGAACACAATAGCCCCGTGCAACGAGTTGCCTGTATATAGTATACCCAATGCATGGGAAACGTTTTCAGTGGTTGAATGTATGCGCTACCACAATATGTTTCGAATCCGGAGGACATGTCTGTACTGTGTTATACATGTTAAACTGACCCCCAATATGCCTGCATATATCTAAATATATTTACGGATACCATTTCCAGAAAATGCACGAAGGACATTCGATGAGTAGAGATGTTTAATTCGTTGTTGAATATTTGTCACACGACCTTGAGATGGGTATAACTAACATAAATCGCGACCGAAACTATGGCATGCTGTTTCACAAACAACATCATTTTGTACCCTCACCAACATCGGTTTGTAAATTTAACAGCTTCAGCGCGGATCCCCAACAACATCGCTTTGGACACATCAATTTATTTGTCACCTGCTTGTGCCGAATATATGCCATGTCCAAACGCTTGTCACTGCCGAAAGCATTCAAAATGCTTGTTTGTACCTCTTTACATGTCCTGTTTATAAATTATTCCCATTAGATTGATATAAATGGTGAAATAACAGGAATGTCACACATTTGATTAAAATGATCGCGTGTGTCTTCTATTTCATATTTAAGTCACCAAAAACTGTAGTGTGATTGCAGAAGCATTCCAGCAGACGATTGCACCACTTGAATCAATAACACGCCATTTGAAATTAATCAAATTCCGTCTAAAATCTCGATATGAGTTTTGAAATATCACGCGGTCACCAGCATCGCTTTGTACTAACCGCATCATAGCAAAACAGCAGGACCCACCAGCATCATAGCACTTCTGCATGGCCACTTGACCAGGGGTGTGTTTGGCATTTTTATATATAAAATGATCAGCATGGAAGCCGAGCATAATCATACACTGAACATGTAGGCTACATTATTTACAAGATTTAGCTGGACTGGGCAAGTATTGAACGAACTCTGTTCGTGCCGACCAATTCACATTTCGATTAACTCGAAGCACTCAAGTCGACTTTTCCTCTAAAGACAATTATCAAAAGTGAAAGATTACTGAAAGGTGCCTGCTCCAAAAATAACATCATCATCCACTGCAAGATGAATTGGAAACCCCATGATAGTATGGAGTCCAGTCTATATATGCCCATTACAACGACTTCACGCTGTCTCCCGAGACTTGTCATCATATGGAATTACACATGCAGTTAAGATATAAACAGTTCATTAGATGAGTCTTATGACACGCTGACTCCCGAGACTTGTCATGACATGAGTCTTTAAATGAGTATTCTACCCTCATAGTTTTGTGACTTCTGAATTAAGCATTACCTCCACACAAGCGGTGCGTACTCAAGGTGACAAGTACTCAGCGGGTCGACATTAAATTTTACTCATAACATCATTCAGGCATACAGATTATGCAGGTAAATTTCCAAACATCGGCCTCAGGTTTTTCTGTGGATATGTATACCGTATACAATGTCAGGGGAAATTTACTTTGAGGTGTTTAGTTAACATCGAACATGTTACAGCTGAACCAGATAAAGTCAGCCATGTATCCAGATGTTCGTGCATTTTGTCAGTTGCTTATCAGAGATCTCTAGTTTCGGCGTACAGTAGAGTGATTTCCTATTGTAACTAACCATCTGGGCGGTCTTTCCTTCACCACTAAACCGACAAAGCTGCCAACACGACAATAAACCCGATTAAACCAACGTGTGGGTATTTTTTTTCGCAGGGCCAGTTACTATTGCTGAATTGGGCGTTACCTAGGTTCACAAAACGATTTTTTTTACACAGGCTCCCTGAAACTGACATTGTTACTCATGAAGGTCGGAAAATATCGTGTATTTTAAGATTCTGTGTACCGTCAAGTCTCCCCCTTTGTTATTGTTATTGTATATATTTTTTTTTTCTGCAGATCCCTGTGGCTAAAACATATTTCAGAACCCATGGGATAATGACAATTTCAGCTTTACCACTGTGGCGTTATTCAATACTTACCAGGCCAACCACTTTCACACAGACCAGGATACGTGTCAGCGCACGCCGCTTCTTTCCAAGTAGCGAATTGAGTATTCAACACTACGCATCCGTAAGTACCCCCTGGAGTTGCAGCCCAACTTGTAAATGTCATTGGACTGTCATCGTGCCAGTTAAGTGGCGTTGTTCCGGATAGCTTCACTCCCATATAGACAAACTTGTATTTGGGTGCGTAATCTCTGAAAGTGCAACGACATGTATGGAAAGCCGAAGAGAACGTTATTGTTGCTAGTTGCTTACGTGCATTACTAAATATAGTTACAGGTAGGAGATGGTCAATGAAAAGAATATTTATTTATAATAGCATCCACAGTCAGCGCCCCACACTTGTTATATAGTCTAATTGTCGTGACAAAAGGGGTTGGGCGATCTCACGCCAAACTACACTGTTAGAAAATACTGTCGGTTTAACAGTGTCAGACCGTCGTCATCCGACGGTCCCATACCGTTTCATCAGTTGTACGGTGAACCACCGTTGTTTTATGTGCCTTGATAATGGTATAAGTTAAATTTTTTCGTGAGTCAAAGTTCATGCCGTCAAAATTCAATAGTATATTTATCGATGAACAAATTTATTATATACGGCAGTGACTCCATACAGTATGATCGAATCTGACAATTATATATCTATTATTAATTGTTTATTTGTATTCAGTACAGTGATCCGGCATTCATTATGTGCAATGCGGATCTGTCTTATCTTGCGTCCGTAATTAAATTACGTCCCGGTGTCTTTATCACTCACGAATATTCTTTTGTCAAACACTGACTTATTTACTGACACAAGAGGATATAGGTACAATTAACAAGAGCTCAGATGTCAACCACTGGTGACAATAAAATCAACAACAACAGCAGCTATTAGAATGTTGACAGTGTTGTTTTTAACTTGAACTGTTCAATCCAGTTGACAGTGTTCTGATTGTTTCAAAGCACATACATGTCCATTTATACGAGAGGATATACTGTACGCAACAGAGTAATTCACCAGAGCTTCAATGTCAACAACAACAACAACAACAACAACAACAACAGCACCGTAAACAATGAACTGACGCCGCGCAGTGACGGATGAACACATACACATGTATCTACAATTCCAACTTACAAGTATAACTTTACAATTACACGGACCAATTCATTGAAACTTGTGGATATGAGACATTGTCGTCATTGTTATCGCCAAGTTATTACGACAATTTACGGACCGGGAGTGCACTATTGGTAGGATGTTCTTATCAAACTATCTTTGGCTGACTCACTGATATGGATACTAAGTGTCGTGATACCAGTATACACAGTTTTATGCATCATGCTGTCAAATTTCATCGCAAAATGTGCGACTATATAGGAGAACATGATTGTCGCCAAGTCATCGCGCTTGTCTGGAAGGTTTCAATCCAAACTAGCTGTTATTGATATACAGTACCAGTCAAAAGAAGTGGTATATTAAACGCGCTATTTTCGCGCCAAATATCGCAATAATATTGCAAGTGGAAACGCGTATAAGCGCGCCTCTTGCGCTATTAATGCAATATTTTGCGCTTAATGTAGCAATATTTCGCGCTTAATATTGCAACAACTTGTGCTCAAAATTGTGACATTTAAATCAAATTATTGCTTCTATATTGTTTATTGCATAAATATAGACAATATTTTAGATTTGTATATAGTTATACTTGTAAATGCTAAATGTACACTAAATAAATATAACACTATCGGGTCTGTACGAAATTTAGCGAACTTAATATCGCAATATTTTGCGTTTAATATCGCAATAATAATCGCGACAGATTGTTGGTATTGCGCTATAATCGCGCCTTTTCCGAAATTAAGCATGCTCAATATCGCAATAAAGGCGCGCCTCAATATACCACTTCTTCTGTCTGGTACTGTATTGTCGTGATATCCGGATTCACCTGTTGAAACAAAAGCAATTTCACACCTTACATGTTACCAAAAAGTATGCCATTAAGATGTTTTACTTCTACATGTACATAAATTTGAGTTTTAACTGTGATACATGTAGCTTGGTTCTTGTATGTCTTAAAAGGGCATGCCGATTCATGTATTAGAATGGTGATGGCTTGGCTTATCAGCTATTACTGGTATCGTTTTTTATTTATATAGCCATATCTATATGGTAGTCAGTGAAAGGTGAACACATTACGCGTGCGCAGCCTTTTCCCGGATTAAATTCCACGAGGCAGATAACAAGTTTGATCCTCTGCAAACTGCAAAGTTTCATAAGTATTGTCTATCACTTTATGCATTGAGGATTTATGTTTCATCAAAACAATGATCGTAATAGAAGAACTAAGATGTATTTTTCAGTTACGAATAATACTAGTTTCGACCATTCTAAAACATATGAATCGTAATGCTTACAAGGAAATCATATTGTTACGATGGGAACTTGGCTAATTCTAATATAAATTAGCAAATTAAGAGCAAAAAAATTGTTGCTGACCCGTGAAAAATACCATTGGTCTGACCTTTTATTAGTTACGGTCTTGAGATTAATTAAACGGTTTTGAACCGTAAACAATACAATGGTCTAACAGTTACTGGTTACAGACTGCCAGTAACTTAAACGGTTTTGTTGCGTGGGACATGCTACAGCATGACCGTATGTTTAACAGTCCAAGGTTGGCAGTGGTGTTGCACGGTATGACACCGTTAACATTTTTCTAAGAGTGTACGTTTACTGAATAACGTCCCTTTAGTGCTAAGTAGGTTGGTTTAGAGCAATAGTTAATTAGTTTCTTCTACTCTCTTAAACAAATTAAGACTAAATAGCCACAAGTTACACAATATGGGCGTGCTATGTTGGATTTTTCTGACGGTCTGAGAATATGGTACCGGTCATTCGCAGAATCAGGTCCCCAGATGGTGAATTTAGTGACGCTTCCCCGCACAGCGAGCTAGTATCACTAAATTCACACTGTGCATGCCATGGGACCTCATTCTGCTTAGGCTTAATATTGTCTGCATGGAAGGTATCTGTATATCAAATTTGTTTTTAGTTTCTTTAGAAAGCTTTATTTTCTAATTGAGTTCAGTTTCTCTATATATTTCCAAATACATTACATAATCGAGGTGTCCAATGGGTGCACAACACACTAATCACCATCTGGGAACTTAAATATGAGTCTAGGTCTCCCATAGAATATGAAGCCTTAGCAGAATGAGGTCCGCAGGAAGGGAATTTAGTGATACTAGCCAACCGCGCTGTGTGGGGTACCGTCACTAAATTCACCCTCATTATGCAAATCTCCGGCACCATTATCTCAGGCCTGAGATGGACACCCACACTTACGTGGCTGTCATTGCAACACGGAAAGTTGTTCTTCGAGTTTGAATCTCAAATTACATTGTTCAGACTTCTCCGTTGATAGTTGTTATACTGACTAACCCATTTGTACTTGAACATCGTTCAGGAATGTTAATTAATTTCTGTGTTTTGACACATACTGTATGACTGTCGGTAAAGAGACTACTCGAATTTTGATAAATTGCACTGATTCAGTTTAACAATCCTTGATACTTTTCCATACCTTTGATATTTTGTTTCTGTGTTATATGGTTAATGTGGTTTAAATATACAAATATACGTAGCCATTGCAGTCGATGACTTCTTTTACAATGTGTTTTGTTACATATTGCTAAGTCCATCCATACTCTTTTTGGAGAGGGAAAGCCCTTGTCATACTCGTACACAAGAGACTATAGTTATGGGTCAATACAAACTTTAATAGCGGATTTGTCCATCAAAAGTTACCGGTTAACAAACGCTCTGTATTCCGTTCTGTTATGCACGGACATGAACAAATTATAGTTTATAATTTTGGCTGTGTTGTAACTGTATTAGTATCGGTCATCACATGAAGCAGGGTATCGTCGAAAGAAATATATAGCGCCGACATACTAGTCCCGGTCGGCCAGGGAATGTGGCTTTTCTAACTTAGTTTATGCGATTCTGCAGAACGGTATCCACTGCATGGCTGATGGCAACAGTGGAGAATAGAGCTCGAGCCGTATTGACAAACCCCTAACACGTTCCTCGTGTATGCAATTGTGTCGCATACACGTCGTGGATTTGTTATTGTTACTAATAATAATAATCGACGCCATAATATATTGCATACCACAGTAAATAATTCCAAAGTGCTGCACGTACATGACTATTATCCCGACCATGCACAGGAATTGGATATCAAATACCCGTATAAGCAACCCGATCAGCTAATGGTCGCATCAGGATAATCATACATGTATCATAATGACAATTCATATCAATCAACTCCCGGCCTGGTACTCGGTTAACGGGCGAGTCCCCCTCCTCCGCGACAACCGTAGTATGAAATCGCTTGCCGAAGCAAATCAATGACGCTTAATTATGAAATTTTCACTTCTGAACGTGACGTTACGAGTTTACCACGCGAACCATTGGATCACTGCGTCAATACACCGTTGGGCATTAAAACACATCATGAACATATTTTAAGAGCTTACGCCAAATCTATCTTTACAAAATCGGACACATCTTGACCATCCACAACACCAAGCCTTCCATCGTTATTAGCACATAAGTCATTGACGGCAGCTGCTGATCCCGGCTCTTCACTGATATACCAAAAGCAGCGCCCATCAACAGGGTACACAAGTCCCAGACAGGAACCTGAAACACGGAAATTAGCTAGGTGCAGTTTAATTAGAGATGAATTCGGCGAATAAATCAACATATTTCGCTACGACAAAACAATACGTTTAAACTCAGATTAAGTAATTTGATACATGTATATCAGAATAATAATATGATATATCACAGTACTAATCTGATATACCAGATTAAAACTAATCTGATATATCATAATACTAATCTGATATACCAGACTAATATATAAAGAGTAGGTGGTGGTTCTGCGCCGCCATGTGGATGAACATAATAACTCAGCTTTATCAGTATTAACTTGATCACGGTCGGAAGCCGCAAAAGTCCGCAAGAAATCAATAGACAAAAGACTAATTGACGACGTGAGATAATATTAGTTATCTTCGGCAACATCGGGGGTACATGGATAATTAATACCTGACTGTCGATTGCGTACATCGAAACGTAGCCGATGGTTTCAAAAAGAGATATCCATGTATTAGTTCCGCATGCACCCCACGATGCCGCCGTGGAGATAACGATAATAGCCTTGCAGCCTCAATTTAAGTGTGGTTTTCATAGTTCTCAAATTAATTCACACAAATAAAACAAATCAGTAGCCGACCCGGCGTCGGATGACTCAAACTCGACAGAGCAAAGTCACGATATACGGAATATGCCAGTTCAAGGGTAGTTCATATACTTCAGATGTTTCACGTGCTCGTATACTCCCGAATGATGTTTCGCGCACGTTCCCAAGGGTGGCGTGGACATGGTTCTTTTAAATGGGAACTGTTAAATGTTTATCATTTCAATGTTATATGGCTAGTTTGGTGTGAATAAGGTTCAAATATAACATCCAATAAAAAATTAGATCGATAAGCGTGTTTTTTGCGACTTTTAAAAATCGATTATTATTTCTTAGCTGATTTTGCTCGAGTCACGTGACCGCAAAACCCGTGACGTCAAAGTGGGACTTACCCCTGCAGACGAACTGTTTACGAAAAATGGCTTCTGCACACAGCATTTCCGCGTCTGAAAGTGACTCTGATCACGAAAATGACGACGAGTTACGTGTTGCGGAGGATCCTGCATCTATGGCAGATACTGAAGATGCCTTTGATGGCTTGAGTTTGAATATGGGTCCATATTTACATGAACCAGCCGACGAAGAATTCGGAAGATAGTCGCATTCTCGCAAGGACAGCGAGACTTAAAATTTAAATTCACCAAGTCACAATGTCAACAATCATTGAATCGATCAAATTATCAATGTCATTCATTGTTGACGACGATTGTCATGACAATTGATTGTTATTCTGCAAATGAATAATCTACATCTAACTCTAAACAAAAATTTGAAGAAGACAAGGAAAATAAATCAACCAAATTTGAGGACTGCATCACTATCAGTAGGCCTACCCACTCATTCATTGTGAGTGGTACTAAGTAGTACTGTTACTGTGACTGTCCCCAGACCCCAGTGCGGCAGGGAGTGTGTCAAAATCTGGTGGAGAACTTAATTATAGGAGGTGTGTAACATTAACTGCTAACGGCACCATCAGAGAATCGTTCGATCTACTGCGTACTAGCACTGTACATTATAGACTTAGTCGTTATGATGACTTCTTAAAAACAAACATTGAGTGGAACCGCCTTGAACAGTCAGTTGTTGATTCTGGTGATCGGTAACACTGAATGTCTGAAGGATTTATAATTATATTAAATATGGATTCTAAGTTCTAGACGCTTCATACCAGTGTCGTGACTCGTTGGATAGGATTCTGAACATTGCCGGAGCAGAAATCGAGTACACCTGAAGTCGAACAGAACAGATCTCATATCAACTTTCACGTTGCATTATATATATTGTGACCATATAAATGATATACAACTATAGTGACTTCTTCATTATTTCACTATCCGATACCATGTCCATGGTCGTTTCATACCATATGTTTTGGTTGTTTCATACCGGATTGTTTGGTTACTTTTTTTTATTTCGTACTTTGGAGAAAATCATTAATTTGTTTCCCAATGGTGTGACATACATGTATAGTGATATGGTATCATTGGTATGAAAAGACGAATTGATTTCCATCATGGTGCGAAACGACCAAAAAATAAGGTACGAAACTACACAAAATATGGTGCGAAACAACAAAACATATGGTACGAAACGACTTAAGACGATCCAAAATGTCGTGTACCCATTTATATCTCCTCTGCAAGGGGAACAACCAGACGCTGACCCTTTAGACTATCAGCATCTAACATCATCAGACTCCACCCAAGTGCCTACTCTTGTGTGCCAAATAATTGTACCTGTATGTTTATTAATTTTATGAGAAAAATCCACCCTGCACGATGCTTAATAATACCAAACATGTAGATCTGCACATTTAAACAAAATTATGGCTCTGTTCTAAATTTAAATAACAAATGCTATACAAATAGTTTAATTACAAATACTAGTACAAGTACTACAAGAGACTGGATTTTTCATTTGAGATGTTGCGCACACGGGGCATGTAGACAACGATGGTTACATTTTCCCCATGCATGTATCTATTTTAAGCATGTCAATTGCGAAAACTTGCTTTATAATCAAGTCTTGATATAAAAATAATTGTTTAAAGGTACTCAATCCGATCAGATGCTCCTAAATTACTATTACTTTGGCTTCTGGGGTAAAAAATATTTGATTCGAGTCGAGGAACCTACCCATCAACACTCCAAGTGATCAGATATCAATTTTTGAAGTTTATTATTTCTATTGTTTGTGGCCCAAAAACACGCAGTCAAAAAGTGGTCCCGGTCAAAATTGCGGATGAAGATGGATAACTCTAAAATCAAGTTATTATTACCACTTGATTTTAGAATTATCCATCTTCATCCGCAATTTGTCCGTTTGACCTCGTGTTTCTGTGCCAATTTAATAATTAGTACACATCTCGAGAAATAACAAACTTCAAAAATCAATATCTGATCACTCTGAGCTTCGAAGGGTGGGTTCCTAGACTCGAATCAAATATTTTTTACCCCCCGAAGCTAAAGAAATAGTAATTTAGGAGCGTCTGATCTTCCACAATATATCAACTTTTCTGTGAGAATTGATATGTTCCCACAGTGAACACACACTTCTATTAAACTATGATTAATTTTTTTCCAGGCATTTCACCCTGCACTTATATTCCACCCTGCAGTTGTATTTGGCACACAATATAGCTGTAGCTGTAAACAGTAAAGTCTGAACAGTATAGTCTAAAGGCTTTATATCGAATCACAAACAATGATTTAATATCAGTTTGTGTCAGATCAGCATTTGAAGATGGATTTATATCTATAGCTTCCTAAATATTTTTTCTATAATTCCCGAAAATAATAAAATCGAGTCAAAGACACATGTCAGGAAATGCTTATATCAATTATCGATATTCATACGCCCTTATAAAAAAGGGGGGTATACTGTTTTGCGCCTGTCTGTCCATCCGTCTGATGTCTGTTCAGGGCATAACTTGAACAGTATAGTGCTAATAACTGCTTGGATCTCAATGAAATTTGGTATACATGTAGATGTTCACCACTATGAGGGCATTCAATTTCTTATATAATGTGATTATCAATTGGGACATATTTTTCGTTACTATTTTTACAACAAACCGTCATGTCATAAAACTTTCAGGCGATCTCAGATAGAGTTCTCCCACTTGCTACACTCCAAACATTTTTGCGAGCTGTAAAATGTCCCAAATTAGTTGTACATGTGTATGTACTAGTATCTAATATACCAGAAAATATAAAATAAAATCAATATTGTCAGATAGAAGCATTTCCAGACAGGGGTTTTCAATTCATATTTATTATTTTTAATATATCATACATATTTCAGGAAACTGCTGCATATAAAACTTGGTTTAGGGAGAGATAGACCATCTTTAAAAAACTGTAATTACATTAAAAACCAAGATTATTCCTTAAATGATAATTTTGAGGGTGGGGGGGGGGGGGGCACTGATTTTCTAATCTTTCAACTCAAATCAAATCAACACATGTCTATCAACTTATCAAGCAATACTACCGGTACATGTAAATTAGAAGGTGGCACAAGTTTGAAGTCAGAATCTCTGAGTGCATTCTATTTACAACCACATGGGTCCGGGAACTTCTTAAAAAATCTTTATCTATACCTACCGGTATATTTGTGAATGTCTATTCTAAATAAATTCATGAGGGATCTTCTACATGTAGATGGCTCCAAGGGGGTCTAACAGGGGTAATATCTTACGAGAAAGATAATCAACATAATTGTGCAGACTAGAAATGTATACAGCACTTGACGGTATTGGGGTAAGGGACGAAACGTGGGAGGGGCAAAACAATACCGCACTGCATGTAACGACCCTGCTAGTTACATAATATTTAGAGGATATTACTTGGTTGGTTTGATATTAGACCCAATATCGGCCTGAGGTAACCTCATATCACTATCATGCAGCCTGACATCGAAGGTCGAAGGCTGAAATGAGGTTACCGAGGGCTGAAATCAGGCCTATAATATCAAACCAACCAAGTAATACCCTATCCATAACATTAATTAGTTTGCCTCCTAATAACAGTGTAATATTGACAACTTTTTCAAATGAGTGACATCACAAAAAATCATTGTCTATGCATTATTTAACAGTGAAATAGAATTATGCCATGTTGTAAAGCCATATTACTCAGATCCGTGATGTCATGAAATCATATTACTCTGATAGGTGATGTCCTAAAACTATATTACTCGATTTAAGGCAAATTGAAGTGATATTCACCTACGGTAAACTTGTACATGTACAAATGTAGTTTGATAACAAGCCGTACCGGGCAAAAATGTCATATCTAATTAATAATTTTCTAACAAATTTTGGACTGATATAGCCATCAGTAGGAAACTTCCTTCCAAGGGGTGCCGTCATAACATACAGGTATCAAGGTGGACCCCCCCCCCAATGGGGAGACTATCTAGCCACGTCTCTGATTTCAGTGGTCACACAATGAGTGAACAAGAGATCCAGAGCTCTTTCGCAGATAAGTCGTGTCTTCCTATACTTAAACTGATGCCACAGGGGCTTGTTAAGAAAACAAGTAAAAATATATATACAAAAACATGTGTTTGTAAGGCATTACATGTATATCAATAGAATATTGATGCGTTTATAATGTTTGATAAAGTGGCACCCTCAATTTTACTTGTTTTCTTTACAACAAGCCCCTGTGGCTATATCACATGTACAATTAGTTCAAGATTGAACTTAACACTAAACGCTGCTTTAATATTTAGTATTACCTTAATATTTGGAAATAAATTATAATGTGCAATGGACTGAACAGCCAATAGCTTGCTGGACATTTCGTGCCATAGAAGTTTGACATAGAAATGTTTCACACCAGGGTTCTGGACATTTCATACCAGTACATGTATCATTTCGACAATTTGTACCATTGAGTATACCGTATTATTTTTTTGAAATAACATTAAAGGTACTCAAACCGATTCGATGGTTCCCATATTATCAGATTCCAACAACAAACATTTTTTTGAAATGCCGCTTCGGTTATCAGAATCGATTAATGGCCCAAAAAAAAAATATTCTAACCAGTCAACAATAGTAAACAATTGCCCAAAACCTGTTATTTATCAACATTTTGTTCAACACAATTTTTCCGGTTTGTCAAATAGCTGACACAAAAACGCCACTTGCTTTTATAGTTATCCATCTTCATCCGCAATTTCGTCCGAGAACGTCTTCTCATAGATTTTTGAGTGGGCCACTATAAGAGGCCCCACCCCCAGCCCCCATGG
Source organism: Siphonodentalium dalli (assembly GCA_032622095.1). Taxonomy (NCBI): domain Eukaryota; kingdom Metazoa; phylum Mollusca; class Scaphopoda; order Gadilida; family Siphonodentaliidae; genus Siphonodentalium; species Siphonodentalium dalli. The sequence goes on from CP136068.1 coordinate 75,966,570, forward strand.
AATACGGAATACCACTTAACACAGAGGGTGGAATACGGAATACCAGTTAACAGCCATATGGAATACATAAAAAAGATATGAAAACTTCATTTTTTGGAAGATCGGCGTACGAATACCGAATACCGAATACCTCCTAACAGAGGGGCCGGAATACGGCGTACCTCATAACAGGGCATGGAATACGGCGTACGAAAAAGGGGGTGGGGGCCTCCTATAATTATAGATGGTGAAAAATCATAGATTTAAAAAATTGGTATCTGATCACTCTGAGCTTTAACGGGTGGGTTCCTCGACTCGAATCAAATATGTTTACCCCGAAGCCAAGGAAATAGTAATATGTAAGCGTTAATTCGGATTATGTATCTTTAACTTTGTTGCCACAATTTCAATTTGTTAATTTTTTTTCGCAAAAAAAGAAAGAAATATGTTTACATGTAATTGTCGGGTTGTCATCATCACGTAACGTTAAATCGTAAACATGTTCGCTTTCATTAAGTTAACAAAATTATAATAATTTTTCACATGGTACGCTGCATACGCATGACCAATTATCATTTGTGGGAACCAACGAAACATACAAATGTATATGATGTGAAATGACAAAAAATATGGTACGAAACAATCAACTGTGTGGTTAAAATTAAGGGTATATATAAACCGCCTATGGTAGGAATTTCTTAGGAAACATCGTTTGAGCCACCCAACGGACCTGGGTGAATCACCGAGTGATCTACAATAGCCCGGAAGTGCTTAAATAGACCGATCGGTCTTCCACAGTCAGCATGCATCTGGTAAATTCCAGGCTCCTGTGGACCGATCAATGCATCTATTTTAAGTCGATCAGGCTATTATTGTATATCGGTTGTTCACCTACAATTGTCCAACTGATTTTGGAGAATATATACAAAAGAAATGGTTAAATTTTTTTTTTATTAATCATAATAAATAATCATCAAATTGGAAGAGTTCAGCATCAGCCCCTTGCTGGCATTGTTCAAAACGGCCCACGTCGGATTACCATAGGAAAAAACATCGAAAATAGGTGATTTACTTCCCAAATAGCATCGTAGTTTTAGAATCTTTTTCCACCAAGAATGTGTTGAAAACTGCAGACAACTGTTCTATGCACATTACAGTCCAATAATGTTGACTCTTGGTTGATAAACATTCTTCTAAATCATAAATCTGACTTTCAAAAGTGACCTGACAGTGTCAGTGTCAACCTCCAGAATCGAAAATCCAATTCACAATATTCATCGAAAATTCTCAAAACAGCGTCCAACGTATAGTCCTAGCACAACTCCGTGATATTATATGATTACACAGTTCAGTCATCAATACTTTCTAAATGTCCAAATTGTTGAAAATAGTAGATTTGTATCGCAAGTCGCCATTAACAAAACAAATGAGAAACACGTGGGCATGTTTACGTCTTATTCCCTGATCCGAGTTGCTATTCCCACTTTGACGTCACGCTTCTTTGTGCACATAAAACTGGCGAGTGGCTTTTGAGTTTTTCCTAAGTATTTTCGACGTCAAAAAGGCATTAAAATCTCGATTTTTACGCTATAAGTTGGTGTTTTCGAATATGATTCGTTTTTAGTAACCTTAATTCTACGTTATGACACTGGTATAGTTTATTTTACTGAACAAAAAGTTTTATTAACAGTTCCCTTTTAACATGGCGTTGTAACCAACAAGATTGCTAGTTACAACCGGATGTGGGGACAATGTGATTTGAACGTGGCGTTGTAACCAATCAGATTGCTAATTACAACCGGATGTGGGACAATACTTACGCAAGAATCTATGGCCTCAACAAGAATATCTTCAGCATGAAACTATAAAGAGCGGTAATGGTTATTCTAGACTAAGAGCGTACCATCACAACTGTGGGACAATCAAAACAACTGATACATTACACACCGTCGGTATAATCATACAGTTTGTATTATAATTAGTGTTTGCGTGTATGTATTACCATACATGTATACCAAGTATACTAAGTTTGTATTTTTCGTGTACATGTTAACTCTACCGTAACTCACAACTTCAGAAGAAAGAAAAAAGAAAAGAAAAAAAAAAGCACCATGGCAGTTGACGCTTCAGTTTATGCTCCCTTTTGTTAATCGCGGTCAGGTTTCGGGGATCACAATATCCAGTCCAGCCACGCATATACGTGTAACTTGTAGCGTATGTTTCCATTGACAAAAAAATCATCAGACCACCAGTGTACGTGACCATTCCGCCTGGACCGTGCATGTCCAATATATTTGGAAGTTTTGTTGTAAACATGTACCATTACGAAGCGTGCAGTAAAGATGACCATGTGCACCGCGCAAAGTCTCTCCGGCAAAGTCGGCTTTCCGCTGAGGTTTATTCATTTTCGAATGATGTCTTAATCTGGCCTGTGATGACTGAACAAAACCTGCAGGACATATCCATTAATCACATCGTTAATATTTAAAAGATCATTCAGAACCCATATACTATTACGGAGATACAGGGATGGGCGTAATTTACACTCTAAGAACCATAACTTCCGAAAGTGAAAGTATCAATGACACTGCTGCTCAACTTGGGGAGGGTCCCGAAGGATTTAGTCATACAAAGAGCAACATCCAAGATGGCTGCCAGCGGTCATGTTTTTCATCAGAAATCTCTCCGGTTAAATATCTCCCTTCTAGATGAAATCCTAAACATGCCTGAATTAAAACTTTCAAAAACAGTACTCCAACAATTTTGCAGGCCATGGGCTGCATGGCGTACTGATGGCTTAGCATGTGAAATTCAAGATGGCCGCTGGCGGACAAAATTAAGAGTTCCCATCTAGAGGCCACACGAATATCCATATGAAGTTTGGTGACGATCAGGTGAGGGATGCGGCATGTATATAGTGTGTGATGATGATTTAGTCAGGCAAAGAATAACATCCAAGATGGCCGCGATGAGGGATGTGGTCTGTAGGTTGTGTCGAAGATTTAGTCATGTGAAGAGTAAAAGCCATTTTCACACTAAGTCCATTACTGAGTAAGTGTCGTAAATATGGAAAAAAATCAATTGACGAAACCAGCTGTTTGTAAATATTCTCTCCCCCCGACTGACGACGAACAAGATAAAGAGCTTTGTTACGTACGGATGGACTTACGGCAAGACGGACGTCCGGATGGCACGACGTCTGGATGGATTTATAAATCAACTCGCCAAACATTGTTTGCGGCGGATAATAATCCAGTCTTCTGATCACCAAGGAGAAGATAAATTAACTATAGATAGCTAGGCGCGCGTTATTCTCAGCTAGTTTCAGCGGATCCGACAATTTCGATCGATTGCGATTTTTATTCCGACTCTATCAGACTCTATACCATATATTTGTTCATTTTCGGCTAGTTTGAGGTTGGCTGTCGAGGGGAAATTGTTATTGCGAGTATTAAATAGTGATACTTTCGCCCCATTTGTTCGGAATGAGTCGACGACTGCATGTTCACATAATCCACACTTAACAAGATGATTGGTAGGGGCATCTCGGTTTGTCCATATAATATGACGAGGCGATCAGCTAGATTTTGCCTTGAATTTTGAAAACTTCCAAATTCGACATCAGTTTTGAGATGAACAAAGACGGAATAAGCCATGATACTTACGATAATTGTGATAAACCATCAACATATTGTCTAATCACGTTTGGTTATCTATATCTATATTTGCGATTGTCTGTCTGTCTGTCTCTCTGTGTTCTATAGAAATTCACAGGGGACAACCTAGATAGCACAAAAAGGGTCTAATAGGGGTAACTTTTTACGAGAAAGATAATGGCGAGGGTTATAATTTTCTAAAGTGACGCCGTTAGGGTCAGGGGTAGAAAAGGGGGAGGGGCAAAGAAAAAAATTGTCGCCGATTACCACCAAACTTATATATAATCATCCCCATAATATGAGGAATCAAATGGTCTGGTTCAAATATGTCAAAAGTCGCGCCGTTCGCATCAGGGATGTCCGGAAGGGGAGAGGGGCACCAAAATTGATCAAAAATAAATTTAGCGCCGAATTCTACCAAATTGATGCATATTTTTCTGAGATCTTCTCCATGATACAAGGAATCTTATTGTGTGATTTAAAGACGCCAAATTGGTGTCGTTGGGATGAGAGATTTGGGGGGCGTTGGGTGGTTACTAAATCTGATAAGAATTGGTTTAGTCGCCGATTGCCACAAAACTTATACAAATTCATCCCCATGGTATGAGGTGTCAAATGGTGTGGCTTAAAGTTATCAAAAATGGCGTCATTCGAGACAAGGGTGCACCGAAAGGGAGAGGGGCACCAAAATTGATACACAATATTTTTAGCGCCAATTTCCACCAAATTGATACACATTCTTATCCATGATATGAGGAATCTAATCGTGTGATTTTAAAGACTTCATATTGTTGCTGCTTTGGTGAGAGATGGGGTTGGGTGGGTGGGCACTAAATTTGATATAAATTTATCGTGTGGTTTAAATGCGCCAAATTGTTCCTGTTGGGTGAGAGAAAACTATTCCCGAGCTAATTCGTCAATATAGCGCTAAAAAACGCGTTTTGTTAGTTAGATTTTTTTTTTCGTAAATTTGATATCGTTTCTCTGTTCCGGTTAAATTTTTCTAATCAGCCGATCTTCCGTGTGATGCCGGCAGCGCTCGTGTGTTTTCGTAAATAAGTGCATTCTCGATATCGCCATGTTTGTGACGTAATATTGTTCAAGTTTCCCCAGCTTCTCTATCATTTTCGGTACGCGATAATGTGTTTCCGTTGGATCTTATTTGTCCATGCGAGAATAATAACCTTTATTGACAAGGATGTAACGATAGAACGGTTTTCCATTTTGATACACAATGTCAACATGAATTTTAGATATTTACATTGATCCTTGGAACACATTGATTTTTCTCAAATATACTCCAATCGCAATTTTGTAGGCAATACTTTTCAGTTGAGTGTGTCGATGAAATGCAGTTAGTTAAATTCCGTAGTTCTTTTTAAAGGTACTCAATCCGATCAGACGACCCCCATACCATCAAGATACAACAGCAACAACATTTCTTCAAAATACGCTTTAGTTATCAAAATCTATTATTGCAACAACATATTAATGCTAATCACTGTCAACTTTAGTATCAAATTTCCCAAAACTTGTTGTTTATCAACAGTTAGCTAAATTCCGTAGTTCTTTTTAAAGGTACTCAAACCGAGACCCTCCTTTTGACCACGTGTTTCTGGGCCACATAATATTTACACATCTCGAGAAATAACAAACTTCGACAATCGATATCTGTTTACTCTGAGCTTTGGTGGGTGGGGTCCTCGACTCAAGTCTGATATTTTGTGAACCCCCGAAGCCAGAGAAACACTAATTTAGGAACGAAATGAAAATTGGGAAAATATGTTTCTACCTCTAATAAAAAAGGAACGATATTGAAAACTGTCATTTCCCTGGTGACATACTGGCATCCATGTGGAGTTTAGAGTCTATATACATAGACACAACCAGTACACATGGGTTACTTGGAGCACTCAAAATTCGTTTATTTTATTTCACCATCAGTTTAATTAAAACCACTTGCCTCTGAGTCACAAGACGAAATGTGGGAAAAGGGCAAACATGCAGGACCTCCAGGTCAGGGGTAAATGCTGAAAAAACAAACTATAGTCTCGTCGATAAAAGTTTTGACCTAGCAAATATTTGGGCTAAGTTGGTTTTTATTCCATTTTGAAGAGGAATAATAATCATAATCCTCTATAACATATCAAAAATCCGATAAATCCGCTTAGAGCAAAATGTTCTATTCAAAATGGCATCCATGATGACAATAATTGGTATTGAAAATGCTGATTTTCTGTGATAGGTGGTTTTAGGTGCACCAACTATCGCCAAGTTAGTAATAAAATGAAATATAAACAAACAATGCTTAATCGTAAACCATATAATTATGTAGAATGTCTGTACCAACTTGGTCATATCACACCTGTTACCCCATTTGATATTGGAATAGTTAGAAAATATTCATGAAAAATAACACAAAAAACAGCGTCTTCACCATCGGTTTCAGTGGTAGAATAGGATTAAATTTGTTTTAAATTATTTTCCTCAAAATGTATCTACATTGTTTACACGCCGTTCCCACGACACTACTTTCAAATTAAACAGCAGTGCGGAACACAAAGTCTTCTACTCTCACATTTTTCCGTGTGTTAAAAAATATATTCAAAACAGTTAATCCATGAAGATAATTAACACAGCTCCAATGCTACGTGCGTGTGTACACACTCCCCCCGCCTGTCTATCTTGTATATAGTTGATTTCAACATATAAACATGCAATGGACGGATCTATGTAAATTGTGTAAAACTATATGCATATATACTTAGCTAGATCATATCACGAATCGCTACCCTGGCTACGCCCGTAGAGATAATTCTACACCAGTTAAAGTAACGTGAAATTTTTCATGTTCAGATAGGGAAGTTTATAAACATTTAAAAAAAAACAGTGCAGCTAATATATTCTTAGTTAATATCGTTCCTCAGTAAATACATGTAGTGTATTCCACTGTGTACGTAGTTCACGAAAATCCCAACTCGATGTTGCATTAAATATGGAGTATAACACCCCCTATTGTGAAATATATTATGAAGGAACAAGTAATAAATAAATATATATAGTCACTGAGCTGTTTTTTTTTCAATGCTATAAAGTTCTCCATCAGAACATTAAAACATTCCCATAATTTTAACTGGTTGAATATGATCTCTACGGTAGCCAGAGTATAAATTCATGACATGGTCTAATACTTGGCGACCCATTCCTATATTCTATAAGAAATATATTCAACATATACTACTCTCAACATAATTACTTATTATACATGTATAAGTAATATTATGTTCCTTTCTGAACCCCTCCCCCAATCGCACCATCGCCACGTCTCGGATAAATTCAGGATGTCGGAAATCCTCGGCTGTTGTCGGTGGAATGCATCATCCAAAATGGCAGGTTGGACAAAAAATGTTCGGGACCCAAACATTTCGATTTTTTCGTAATTTTCATGACTTGAATGCGTCTTTATGGGACATATATTGGTCGTAGAAAGGTAGTTTGGGTATTTATCTACCTATTTTGATACCGGGAAAATTTCAAAAGCGAATATTATTTTTGTGTATTTTGGAGCGCAAACCGCCATGTGGCTTTAAACAAATCGTTTGTTGAACTTATTGTCTGAACAGTTCATACGAGAACTAAACGAGTATTTAGCAAAGAAAGGGTTAAATTATGCAGACGTAAGTTGGAGGTTCATGTCCGTTTGAGAGCAAAATCAGTATTGTCATTATAATTGAGATTTTTTTTTCGTTCTTGTTAAACATATATTACGAATCATATGTAGTAAATGTATGTTTGAAAAGAAAAAAAACAATTGAGTGTCTGGTGCTTGTTTTACCTGTTTGTACTTGTTATATGTAAATGTGTACTTGTTGTATGTGTTTGTGTACTTGTTATAAGCAAGTTCCTACCTGCAATTTGAAGGTTGGACTTTTATGGATTTTATACGAAACATATATCATATTCATTTGTTCACTTTCTTGAGCATGTTTATTACACGAAAGGAACAGAACTAAATTGAGAACTTATAGACTCCATGCGTTGGTGACAATTAATACATGTCGGCAATTTATTGTATACACGAAATTTGATACATAGGGTATCTCGGTATCCGCTGGGCCGATTTCCCGGTGTCCGCTGGGCCAATTTCCACCATTTTTGGGGTGTTGGTGTTGGTAAACTGCCAGACGGATTTTGACGAAATTTGATACTTAGTGGTAATTGTTTCCAGTGAGTGTTTTGGACGTGTCAAATCGTGACCCCACCTGACCTTGACCTTCAAAATGGTCAATTCAATGTCAAAGCCCGGACGAAGTCGGGTCACCTTCTAGTATTATATATATATATGTATACATAATAGGATGTCACAGTATTAAAGGGGTACTGTACCCCAATTTCAATAAATTCCCGGTGACAATAGCGATCTAATATGAATATTATATTATAAAATAACTAATTCGAGTCGACAATGTCTACTGAAAAAGTTCCGGTTAACAGGCTATCGTAAAAGTAACATTGAATTATTTAATATAAAATAATTTATGGCTGGAGTCATAAAATGGAGAATTATGCCATTACGAGTTACCGTTCTTGAAATCGCATCTGTTGGCTGTCTTTTATCGACGGCCGTTTGCAAACATTATTGAGTTGCAAACAAAACATGTTACCTGCAAAAGGAAGGCCCGTTATAACCGATTCGGAAAAAAAGGAGAAAGAAACAAGAGTCATAAAGCGTCAAGTATTTTTATAGGGAGTGAGATTGTTCGATGGAATAGAGTGAAGGCATCAATCGAAACTGTGAGCAATGAACTTCCGGTTCTTCCTGCGACCTGCGTCTTCTCCGGTGAAGGTCAAACCATGGCGCGTAGTTTGAAATCGTAATATTTTTGTTTTCAAGATCAATATTTTCTTCGCTAAATTAGGTTTATACGAAACTCATATGACACGAACACAATCTAACTTGAAAGTTATTTCAATGGGAGTAAATAAAAAAAATCGCCTATCTCTGTGTACAGTACCCCTTTAAGCATAGTGTATATTGGATAATATCAGATACATCAGATAAGGTGGGCGGTGAAATGTTAGATTAAGTTCGTACATGACTCACAAGTTCACAGAGCTTGTGTTATCTTTACCATTTGTTCTTGAGTGCATAAGTGTTTTAAATAAAAAGAGGCTAGGGTCATTGGTTAAATCAGAAGAGGGAGAGGGACTCCAAAATTGATAAATAATATTCTTAGCGCCGATTTACGTCAAATTGATACATATATTCTTCTCCGCGATATGAGGAATCTAATCGTGTGGCTAAAATGCACCAAATTGGTGCCGTTTTGTGAGTGAGATGGCGGCATTAAATTTGATACGAATTCGTTTAGTCGCCGATTTCCACCAATTTTACATATAGTCATCTTCATTATGAGTCTAATTGTGTGCCGCTTGAGTCAGGGGTAGAGAGGGCAGGCTGATAAGAATACGCTTAGCGCCAATTCCACCAAATTCATACACATAAGAACGATGATACGAGGACTCAAATCGTTTGGTGTCTATATTTGCGAATGTATGTCTATGTTCTATATAACTACAGGGGTACCATCTTATAGATGACACCAAGTGGGTCTAAACGGGGTAACTTTTTACGAGGAAGATAATGGTGCGGGTTAAACTGATCTAAAGTGATGCTGTTGGTGTCAATGACAGAACATGTGGAGGGCTGCAAAAATGATGAAATATTTTTGTCACCAATTTCCATCAAACTTATACATAATCTTTTCCATAATATTGCACCGTTCGAGTCCCGTTGCACGGAGGGGAAATATTTTAGCGCCAATTTCCACCAAATTAATAACTATTCTTCTACGTGATACGAGGAATCCAATCGTTGATTTAATTAAAGACGCCAAATTGTTTACGTTGCCGAGTCTAATGGACGCCATTCGAGTAATGAATTAGGAGGGGAGGGGCACCAACACTGATACAATATGTTTAGCACTAATTTTCACCAAATTCATGCACGTTCTTCTCCAATGATACGAGGAATAAAATCGTGTGGGTCCAAGACACCACATTTGGTGAGGTTTGAGCCAGGGATGGAGATAGGAGAGGCACTAACATTAAAAAGAATGTTTAGTCGCCGATATCCACCAAAGTTATATAGAGGTATCTGTAAGGAGTTTTTGGCGTTCAAATTTCACAATCTCGACTAATGGTGACCGAATAAAGTCAGCTGAACAAAATATATCTTGTGAACTGTCATATTTATTAGGGAAAGGTAATCAGGGCATTCATATAGTGAGCTAGCAAAACAGATACACAGAACAAAGCATTAAACGTATATTTATCATTAAATTTAAGAGCTACATATATTCTTGCAAAATGAGGGACATTGAACCATCAGAGGATGGCATGTTAGAATGGCTCATGTATTAGAACACAATGGAGTTTGTGCCATTCAATAATATTTTCCACAAAAAAGATAAAATTTGCCAAGAGAGATGGAAATATATAGAAGGCCTGTTCAAAAATAGGGATCACAGTGTGCAGTCAAATATAGTTTCTTCTGAGATAAAAGAAACACATAACATCTCGCTTATGTAGGGCACATGTAGCTGATATATAGCCAGTATAGCACCGTGATCAGAGGAGCAACTGGACATTTCTTTAAAATCTTCATGGATATATGATAACCAGATGTCCTCAATGTTCTTAGTCTAACCCACTAGATTGATTTATATATCTCTATGTAAAACCGAATTGTCGTCTTTTATTTTCGGGAACTAATGTGTTTATGATGTTCATGTGTTGATCCCAATAACAAATATTTAAAACAAAAACAAACGTCAATTCCAACCAATTCGACTTTATACGAGTTAAAAATGGTAACGTCTGAAGTACGCACAGTTGTAAATAGATAGATATTTTTTCATTGGTTGGATGAATTCATCGTGATAAACAAAATGACAATCACTCCGACAAGCTGAGCCACTACTTATAATCCATGTATAAGAATGGCGTTTGTGATGACATTTTGGATAAGCAATTTTGAGAATATGTGTAACTTTTAGATCAAGAGTATTCTCTATTACCATAAAATGTCCACAGCAGAGGGTTTCACATCACCGAAACATGGGCAATGTCGGGTAACCCCGCTTGTCTTCTATACTATATATTTTGAGACTTCGTATATATGTACTTCATAGAAACCAAAACGCGTGTAAAGATTGAGCTCAAACTTCCTATGTAAGTGTCAAATCACACCGACACGACCGTGGTCGCGGTTTAGAGAAGCTCAGAGCACCCGTTCTCCAATCTCAAATCACCGCAAAGGCACGGCGGGGGTTAATCAAGTGATTATTTAATGAGCGTTTGTTTTTGACGCATCTCTATAAAGAGCGTCTGTTTCCCATTCAACGTTATTCGCATCTGCATAGTTATACGGGAACGCAAACGTTATCGCTCGAAATGTATTCCCTGCGAGCACGGATGGCGCGCTTTGTTTTTTAGTATATACCGAAGATATACCTTCGGTATATACCGAAATCATCCCAGATAATCACGAATATAGCATCAGATTTCTCCCCAGATATACCGTTATAAAGCTACTGGAATCTGCCAATCTACGGGAAATTCCAGGGAATGCCGATTGAGCTCAAACTTGCTACCTACGGGAAGTGTCATATATATGAGTGTGTCCTTTATAGACTCTAACCGATTGAGCTCAAACTTGCTAAATAAGAAAATAGCCCCCAATCCGTAAATATCAACAACAACGATATTACTAAATACACGTTTTCGGCAATGTGAGAGTTTTCGGGGAGCCGTGATGCCAACAACAACGACCCGGAGACAGATTTCCCGACGGGAAGCGTTTTTTTTAAATTCAATGCAATGTTATCGTAGAGAGATTTCACGAAACAAAGAATGCGTTGTCTGTCGTTCCTAGGAAGGGGGGATTTCTACGGGTAAATTTTTCCGCCAGAAACCAAAAAATTAATTAAAACAATTTACAATTTAATTAAAACAATTTAAAATTAAAAAAAATTAACAATAAAAAAACAATTCAGAAACAAAATATATTAAATTGAAAAAACATTAAATTCATATTCAAAAATAAAAAACAAAAATAAATAAAAAACAAAATAATTACAAAAATGTCATGTTTCTGAAACAAAGCCATGGGACGAATGCCGCCAGTGGCGGGCTAACTTGCTAGTATATCTATAAATGCAAAACTCACTTGCTCTGTTGACTAGTGACAATAACAGGAGACATGTAAACATAATTCCGATATACTATATATGTTTGGCGAACCGAGCCATACAACCGTCATCGAATCTTTGAACGAGTTAACAAGATTCTGTAAAATGTTGTTCCAATCGACCAACACTTCGAATGCCTAAACATTATATTTTTGTCGACGAGAGACCGACGTGGTCGCCCACGTATTATATCCTTCACGGGAGGTATCAAGGGAAAATACATCCAGACCACCAATTAAAATTTCGCACGGATCTATCTAACACAAGCACCGAACTTCATTATCCATCGGTAGAAAATGTTGAAAGGATATACACATCCGATGGTGAACGGACTTCCATAGTTCATTGAAAAGCAAACACAAATGTGTATCCGGTTAGCATTGATGACCAAGGGTGCATTGCTAGTACCGATGCGTCAGATCCCAGCATAATTCCTCCTCCTTTCAGATAGTGTCTCCGGGTGGTTATGTTAATTACCAAGTTAACGAGGCACTAGTTTCGAAAGGAATCGTTCATACAGAGAACACCCGCAACGGTATATGTATTGATTTATTATCTGTATTGTCTTCCAAAGCACAACAGAAACCAAAATAGAAAACAAATCAAGTGTATCATTATAGTTTACCGCCAACATATACATACTAAGAATAGATAACAGATTAGCACCTGTCAAACGTACCAAACATTCATAATGTAGTGACACTCTTTAAATACATATTTTCTCTCAGCCAAGAAACAACTTCAAATCTGATAATCTCTGGAAGGCACTACACATTATATATCTCAAAATGTATCACCATGTAAATACGTGTGTACCGTCATCTTGATTACATGTGTGCTATTATATTGTGTTGGTACAAGGGATTAATAAGTTGCAAAAATTTGTGCCCCAATCCCTTTTGTATATTATGCACACAAAAAAATAGTTTTCAAGTGAAAAAACGGTATTTTTAGAGCATGTACAACTTCTAGAGGAGGTGGATGCCCAGCTCTCCGTTTGGTAAAATCGGTGGACAATTTCGAGCTATAATTAACGTTATTTTAGAACGTATATTTCTCACCGAAGCAGGGTCTTCATACAACTAAGTGGATGGGCCGTTCGAGTCAAACACATTAGTTATCTCATGGAAAATCCGATCGATTCGAAAAAAAAGCTGTTAACTATTTGGAACATTCACGAGCATAGAAAATAAGAGATAAGCAGTTCAGTTGGATATTTGGCGATTCGAATATTTTCCATAAATATTCAACGAAACAGGGCATGACAAACTTTTCGTCGGCTTGAAATGATAACAGTGAGATATCCATTTCCTGTGTAGTAAATATCTGGGTACTTCCAATGAATGGGGTTAATTGCAACAATAGCCGAACTTATGTAATTATGTAACAATGGTTTATCATACATTTTACATGTGGATTTTAAGTGTATATATTACCCGGTGCGGGCTGACCAGTCACATGGGTCTATCCAGGGGGTATATATAAATTGGGTGATTTAATATTAAGGCATATGTATGCATATGGATTTGGAATGTGTATTCATTAATATTTATACTTAAGTCTCAGCTATAGATTCATTGTGATCATGCCAGTCATGCCTGACTACACACACACACACACACACACACACACATATATATATATATATATATATATATATATATATAGCTATATATATATACTAGCAGGTGGACCCGACTTCGTCCGGGCTGTTTCCCCTCTGCTTTTCGGCGAATTGCGCGATTTGACCTTGAATTGTCCATTTTGAAGGTCAAGGTCAGGTGGGGTCACGATTTTACCCGTCCAAATCACTGCCCGGACAAAAGTACCCGACAAAAGTACTCGTCGAAATCCATCCGGTTTTACCCGATTTGACCTCGAATTGATCATTTTGAAGGTCAAGGTCAGGTCGGGGTCACGATTTGACCGGTCCAAAACACTCAGTGGACAAAAGTAACCCTATGTATCAAATTTCGTGGAAATCCCATCAAAATTCGCGATTTGACCTTGAATTGACCCGATTGCAAGGTCAAGGTCACGTCGCACGGGCAAATGAATAGGCTTATGAGACTCCCCATACGAAAGAAACCCTAGACACTAACTTTCATCGAAATCCCTTGATATTCTGGCGTTTGACCTTGAAATTACCCGGTTTCAAGGTCAAAGTCACGTCGCACTGGCAAATTAATAGGCCTATGCCACTCCCCGGCCAAAAGTTCCACCACATACCAAGTTTCATCGAAATCCCGTGATATTCGGGCGTTTGATCTTGAAATGACACGATTTCAAGGTCAAGGTCACGTCGCACGTACAAATTAATATGCCTATGCCAGTCCCAGGCCGAAAATATCCCCACATACCAAGTTTCATCGAAATCGGCTCTGCCGTTTTCGAGTTCATCGCGATCACACACACACACACCCCCCCCCCCCCCCCCACACACACACACCCTCACCCCCACACACCATCACACACCCTCACACACACACACACCCTCACACACACACACACACACACACAGATCTTCCAAAAATATATAATAGATATATATATATATATATATATATATATAGTATCCTCTGATTTAAACGTGTGCACAGAAAATATATAAGTTCAAGTAATGAGAAACCTGGTGTAAACAAATAATCTATTTAATCTTGTTATATATCGGCCTTTCGTGCATGATGCACTCATCAGTAGACACTACCACACCCATTAGATTCCTGATATCACGGAGATATTACGTACATGTATATGTGTGGTGGTAATCGGCAACTATACAAATTCTTCTCAAATTTAGTGCCTCCCCCATCTCTCACCAACCGACCCCCACTTAAATCACGCTATTAAATTCCGCGCATCATAGGGAAGAATATGTATCAATATGGAGGAAATTGGCGTTTAAATATATGTTGATTCCCACTGTGCACACCTGACCCGAACAACACCATGTCATGGAGATTATATTGTATCGGTTTTGGGAAATTCCCATTTTTGCACCTGACACAAACAGCGTCTTTTTAGAAAAATTTAACCCACACCATTATCTTGCTCGTAATAAGTTACACGTGTTAGTCCCTTTGGTGCCATATAGACGAAGGTATATGTGACACAGACAGACCCGACATTCGCAAATGTATGCACCAACCTTGGCGTCTTCAACGGGTCCACACAATTTTATTCCTCGTGTAATCGGAGAATAATGTGTATGAATTTGGTGGAAATTTGTGCTAAACATATTTTGTATAGATGTTGTTCCTCACCACCTATATCCTTGACTCAAGTGGTGCCACTATGATATCTCTACTAATTATGAAGATGAATATATATAAAATTGGCGGAAATCGGCGACAAACAAATTCGTATAAAATATAGTGCCCCCATCTCTTAAATCGGCGATAAACAGGTTGATCAATTATTGTGCCCCTCTCACCTTCCGTGCACCGCTGACTCAATTGGCGTCACTTCTGACATCTATAAACCACACCATTAGATTCCTCATATTATGGATATGATTATGTATAAGTTTGGTGGAAATCGGCGACAATATTTGTTCTGCCCCTGCCCTTTTGTGCCCAGGACTGACGACAACAGCATCACTTTAGAAAATTCTAACCCGCACCATTATCTTTCTCATAAAAAAGTACCCCAAATAGACCCCTCTGTTGTTATCTAGATCGTCCCCTGTGAATTTCTATAGAACACAGACAGACAGACAGATATACAGACATTCGCATATATATATATAATTACTAGCAGGTGGACCCGACTTCGTCCGGGCTGTTTCCCCTCTGCTTTTCGGCGAATTGCGCGATTTGACCTTGAATTGTCCATTTTGAATGTCAAAGTCAGGTGGGGTCACGGTTTGACCCGTCCAAAACACTGCCCGGACAAAAGTACACGACAAAAGTACCCGTCGAAATCCATCCGGTTTTACCCGATTTGACCTTGAATTGATCATTTTGAAGGTCAAGGTCAGGTCTGGGTCACGATTTGACCCGTCCAAAACACTCAGTGGACAAAAGTAACCCTATGTATCAAATTTCGTGGAAATTCCATCAAAATTCGCGATTTGACCTTGAATTGACCCGATTTCAAGGTCAATGTCACGTCGCACGAAATGAAACCAAAACCTAAAACTCTTGATGTGGGCGACGGAAAGGTCATTGTTATGGAGGACGGTATATACCATATGGAAATGAAGGGAGTTCCAGCAAGCACACAATTTTTCGATACAACAGCCAAAGCTTATCGATATAGAAACTCGGTGGGTGGTAAATATCTTTTTAAATATCCGTCGGGTTTGGCTCCTTCACCAAGCAAAGTTCCTTCCTGTATCTCGGAAGTAGCTAAACAAGTCAAATCTGACGTTTCAAACATACAAAAATTTCACCAAGAGGACAACCTCACTAATAACGAGAGAACTGCTCTTAAGAAACTGCGCAACAATAAACACATCATTATTAAACCATGTGACAAAGGCAGTGCGGTCGTCATTCTTTCTAACGATAACTACATTAAAGAGGCGATGCGCCAACTAAGCAGCACAAACCATTATACACCTTTGATCGCACCAATTTGGAAAGAAAACACCTATAGATTTAATCACATTCTAAAACGCTTGCTGGATCAAACCTTCATTGACAAAAAACAAGGGCTATCCAAATCACAAATCATTCGATATCACAGAAACTGGACGAACAGAAGCGACCTAAATTCAGCTTGTTCGACATTATTCCAGGCTTTGCAACCGCGCGGGTACTCCGCCAAGTAAAGTCCGAAACCATAAAAGAAATAGAATCATTGAGCCAGGACCCGGTGCCAACCGAGCCGAGTAGAATTCGGTATAATCGGCTGACGCTGGGCGATGGAACAGTTTCATTCTGCAACAAGGAAAAATGTTACATAAACAGAATGAAATACATGACCCTCGGTGGGGTTTTCACAAGCGAACAAACCCGCATATCTTATCAAATGAGAGGACAATTTGATTGTGATACAGAGAATGTTATTTACCTGATCACCTGCAGAAAATGTCGTTTACAATATTAGTCCAGGAGATCGACCCCAAGAAATAACAAATGTTGCTCATTTTGACGGACAAGTGCTATCCAGTCTATTTTTGTAGTAAAATATATGTAGATTACGAAACTGCATGATAGCAGTGGTGAATTTGTAGCTTAATTGACGAAAAACATGTTTTTATTGACCTACCCGACGACCGAAAATAGAAGAATTTTCCGGCGACGTCATAGTACTACTAGTATTCAGAGAGCTAATATTGGTACCCTTGCACCCCTTGGGACTTAACTTCTCCCCACTCATTTTGTTCCTTATAATGTCCTTCAACTTTTAAGCAATGTTAACAAGAAAAAAAAGTGGCCATATAGACTCCAGACAAAATGGCGTCCATCATGTCCGCTGTTTTTCAGACCAGACTCTAAGTCAGTTTTATGCAAATTATAGCGGTAAAAATCTTGTAAAATGTATACAAATGTATATATTTTCGTGAAGGTAAAACATAATGTCACTTTTTGGGGCAAAATTGAAACTCACCATCCAAGATTGCCACCAAAATGGCCGCCGGAAGTTTAAAATATAACTTTTTTTTACAAATATCTTCTAGATCGATTCATGCTGTTTGGAACTGGTTGAGTAATGTGACTTTATTTTGTATTTTTTATATTAACTGATCATTGGGGCAATTTAATATGCACTTTTTGGGGTCCAAACCCCTTCCGTTCCCTCAAAAATACGAATTTACAGAATGCGGTATAAAATTTCACACAAAAACATCACAATTGGGATTCTAGTCATATTTTAACAAGAAATGAACATAACTTTGTAATGTAAGTGATGCACATGATTACCTATGAATATTCCAACTCAATGCACCCACAATTCTTACTTTGGCTCAAAATATGGAAAATGGTAAATATTGCCCCAGCATGTCCTGCAATCGATTACAAGTTGTGGATGATGTACAAAATTGGCTATTCTGCCTTCTATACATTGAATACTAACATGTCTGATGTACCATGGTTAATTGTTACTATTGTCACAACTGACATCACCAAAAATATTGGACTTTTCTCTCAAAAACTTGACTTAAATATCGGCAAAAATTAACTTTTCATGTTTGGACTATTTTTTTCAATTAAAATGTAACTATCTTTGGGTTGAAAGGTGTTTATTGTTTTGGTCTATCTTAAATGTGCCACACTGTGGTATTTATAGACCAAATTGTTCGCCTGATTTTGACAGAACTGTATACTCTCATTAAGTAGACATGGATAAACTTTTTATATGCAGCCTGTGTCAGGGAGGACGCAGTTATATAGGAGTGGGTGTAATATAGTGTGTCATGTTGACGTATTTCTCGATGGGTTAATATATAATGCTATGCTAATTATGGTCTGAAATGACTAATATCGAGATTTCTGGTGACCATTCAACGTTTGATACCATTTGATGTCCCGATGGGTATATTCTTGGAGTTCTGACATGTCACGAAGCTTCGGTACATGTCACGAAGCTTCAGTACATAGGATGAAAAACCGCCACAGATTAGGGGTTACTGATGCAAGGTCACATTTTTCGCCAGATTTCGACAGAACTATATACTTTCATTAAGTAAACATGGATAAACGTCTTGTATGTAGCACTGTGTCAGGGCTGAAGTAAAGCAGTTAAATAGGGTGGGTGTAATTTTATGTGTCATTTTGACATAATTACACCATGGATTAATATATATTTCTATGATAGTTACGATTTGAAATGACTGATATCGAAGTTTATGATGACCATTCAACGTTTGATGCCATTTGACGGTACGTGTCACGAAGCATCGGTAAATTTGATGAAAAATCGCTACAGATTTGGGGTTAACGATGCGAGGTCACATTTTTCACCCGATTTTGACGGAACCGTATAGTCTCATTAAGTAGACATCGATAATCTTCTTACATGTAGCCCTGTGTCAGAGAGGGAGCAGTTATATAGGGGTGGGTGTAATATAGTGTGTCATTATGACGTATTCCTCGATGGGTTAATATCGATGCTAATTATGATCTGAAATTATTAATATCTGGGTTTCTGGTCACCATTCAACGTTTGTTATCGGTGCCATATGATGTTCTGTGGTGGTATATTCCTGGAGTTCTGACACGTCACGAAGCTTCGGTACATGGCTCGAAGCTTCGGTACATTGGATGAAAAACCGCCACAGGTTTGGGTTTAAGAATACATTGTCAATTTTGTTTGCCACAGCGCAGGGGGATAAGTACCCAGGGCCACATGATTCTTCTTATTTCGATATTACTGTATACTGTTATTAATAACGATACACCTTGATTAACTTCATGTTGAATGAAGCAGTCACAGTATAATTTTCTATTATTGAACATTTAACTTGAATGTCACGAATAATCGGTACATTCGTGTTTTTGTTTCGACGCCGACTGTATGCATACATCTGATTTAAATATAGTAATATATGAATAATAATTAATGTACCGAAGCTTCATATCTATAGGTTACAAACACCTAATTATTTTCCATAGATGACAGTGTTAACTAAAAGTCCCTCCGGCCATGGGTTAAGCCTATTTGAACTTCAAGTGGTCAATTTTTTCTTAGAACGTCATCCGTTGCACCTGTATATATGTGACAACAAACGCGCCCTTTTCGGTATTTTTTTTCAAACGATAATCTTGCATTTCTACAACTACCCCATTTACTGCACATAAATCAGCAGCATAAAAATATCCAGACCCCTTCCATATTTCCCTCAATGATAATCAACCAATCAGCAGCCAGATGCTTTTGTTATGCTGACTCGAGTTTCCCTACACAACTTCAAGAAGCGTAACTCTATATAATTAGTTGCTTGTAACATATTGTAAAGAAAATCGAACTTTGATCGTGTAAACCGCGCCAATTTTACAAAAACAGCTTTACTGTGATACGATAGAAATATAGGAGTCATTGGACATCCTATTATTTCCCAGTGGTCCTTTAACCCACATACCCCGTTTTAAAATTTATTTGGGTAAGAAATAACACCGATACTTTAGTAGAAAGATACTAATGTCTCATGTCATGCTTGTCATATACATATATACTGCACAGTGCTGCACAGTGTCGCATGCCCCATGTCCATCCGCTCTCTAATGGGAATATTATGACCACAAAGGTGATCACACCCAAAATTCAGGATTTTTCATCATAATTTAATTTGTAAAATCCGACTCGCGTGCATAACGCACATGATAGAAAGGCATATGTATAAGTTTTGAGAAGACACAAGTTATGAAAACCGTTTAGTTTGGATGATAATTTTTTGGACGCCCATAACAATTGCTATGTTTTCTGAAATACTAAGGCTCTCAGATCCATTGATTGGTATCTTTATAGTATACTAGCAGGGTTACCCGGCGTTGCTTAGGTTGAATTGAGGTGATACCCTCTGCTGTGTAGTGTGGACATGCATCTGGTGTGAATAGATAATAGTCTTGATCAATATGTTTTAAAGAAATGCCATTTTGCTCATCTGTCCATTGTGTTGTAGTGGCCAATTATTCTCAGTTTAAAATAAAAGTTGCTATATATATCACCGACACAGAGCGAGGTTTTAAGTTGTTTATGTTAGGCTATGAGTCTGTTCTAAAACTGAAAGAAATGATCTGTATCGGGTGATATACCTTTGTCAGCTTCAAGTATTCGATGATCCTGAAAAGTCATGAGCTACTGACTGTTTTCTTTTATCTCAGAAGAAACTATATTTGACTCCACACTGTCACCACTATTGCGAATGGGTCTTCAACGTATTACCACCTCTCTTGACAAATTGTATCTATCTTGCGGAAAATATCTCGAATAGGACAGACTCAATATAATGATAAGTATACTTGTAATGTTTTCTTCTATGTACCTGTTTTGTCATCAATGTTACACGTATATCGTCTCTTCTGGTGGAAATTAGTGTAATAATATTTGTATCAGCTTTGGTGCTCATCACTTCCACATGTCCTTTTCCCATATCTAAACCCACCCCATGCATCCGAATATGCTCGTAGCGGAAGACATGCCCGTAGCGGAATAACCACATGGCCCGCGATTTGCACACCATTCACGGTTAAACACATGTTCCACCGAAACCAACACATACCAGTGGTTGACGGTGGTGGTACTATTTGTGGCTATAATTTACCCAACTGTACATCAAACTTCTTTAAACATGGACGCAGTTTAATCCTATTTTATAGCGAAGTTAGGCCAAACATTGTGGCAAAATTTGCATTTCTTACATAAAATTACGAGTTCTGTAGTAACAGCCCAGACAACATAGTCATTGCATACATTACTATTTCCGCGGATACTCCCTTAATATAATAGACAAGATTTTCAGTCATGTTTCTACATTTTTCATAGTAAAAAATTATCATATATGCAGGTCATAGCAAGAAAATATGGCATGTCTATAGCAGTGGTTTTACGTTTGCTATAGACATTCCCCAAAATCAAGTGAGTGCCTCCATGGAAGCTAATTTTTCGGGCACTAACTGACATCGCAAACATCATGTCCAGTTAATTTTGAAGCTAAGATATCATACTTTGAGAGACTGTATGTTATATAATGTGTCAATGCAAGGATTCATTAAAATTTGATAAAACTTATATCGAGTAAGTATTTCAGGTCATAATTTTCGAATAAAACCCGATTATCGAACAGTAATATGCAAATTGCGGAAACAACAACCGCTCATTTCTGTAGACCGATTATCGCTGTTAACGTTTAAAAAAATCAAGGTAAAGTAAACCGTGTTTTTATGAAATAACTTACGACAACCAAGGACGATGTGCAAATCGCGGGCCATGTGGTTATTCCGCTACGAGCATGTCTTCCGCTACGAGCATATCCGGATGCATGTGGTGAAACCACATCCATTAGATTCCCGATATCACGGAAATGATTACGTACATGTATATGTGTGGTGGTAATCGGCAACTATACAAATTCTTCTCAAATTTGGTGCCTCCCCCATCTCTCACCAAGCGACCCCCACTTAAATCACACTATTAAATTCCGCGTATCATAGGGAAGAATATGTATCAATATGGAGGAAATTGGCGTTTAAATATATGTTGATTCCCACTGTGCACACCTGACCCGAACAACACCATGTCATGGAGATTATATTGTATCGGTTTTGGGGAATCCCCATTTTTTGCACCTGACACAAACAGCGTCTTTTTAGAAAAATTTAGCCCAACCATTATCTTGCTCGTAATAAGTTACTGATGTTAGTCCCTTTGGTGCCATATAGATGAAGGTTTATGTGACACAGACTGACCCGATATTCGCAAATGTATGCACCAACCTTGGCGTCTTCAACGGGTCCACACAATTTGATTCACCTCGTATAATCGGAGAACAATGTGTATGAATTTGGTGGAAATTTGCGCTAAACATATTTCTATAGATGTTGTCCCTCGCCGCCCTATCCTTGACTCAAGTGGCGCCACTATGACATCTATACTAATTATGAAGATGAATATATATAAAATTGGTGGAAATCGGCGACAAACAAATTCGTATCAAGTATAGTGCCCCCATCTCTTAAACAAACGTCGCCAATTTGGCGTATTTTAACCACACGTGTAAATTATTATGTATAAGTTTTATGGAGAAGAATGAGTGCAATGAGTAATTAATCGGATCGAATCGAATGCGGGTTTTAGTAATAGGTATTCAACTTGAATTACAATTGAAAACATATATACATACCACCAATGCGAATTCGTGTGTTTGTTGTTGTTCGGGATGATGATGATAATAATAATAATGTTTGTGATGATGACAATGACGATACCGGTACCGATGGTTATATATGAACATGATGTGATGACGAGGACGACGAAGATTGCGACGACTACAACGATGACGACCATGCACTAACATGATGTCGATGATTCTGACGATGCTGCCGATGATTGACGATGCTGATGATGATGATGATGATGATGATGATGATGACAATGACGACGACGACAAGAACGACGGTGGCGATGATGACTTTCTTAGACTAACGATGTTGCAATAATGGACAAGCTTCTGCGCCGCAGTATATACTAAGTCAACCGCCATTGCGGCTCATGTGTATATAGCTTTCCTTAATATATGTTCACGTTTTCACTCTAATTTTGAATTGTTTGTGCTATTTGAGTATTAAATCAATCATTCAGATGCTGATTTTGGTCATTTTGAAACAATTCACACTGTCACTGTTAACCCTTTCATGATGAGAGCTGCGCTGGTGCAGCATTAAAGTTGCTTTACCAGTGCATTCACTTTTATATGGGAGTCTCCCATATACAAGGTAATGCACGGGCATACAAGGTGAAGGTAAATATTATTAGGTCAATGTATTCTCTTATATATGCGAGGCTCGTATATATAAGACAATGCATTGGCACATGGTTTTCGCAAAATTTCAACTTGAAAGGGTTAGACAATCTTCAGGTTTCTCTGTCGACACTTTTCATGTATATTTAAACACATTGTATTCAGTAATGGGTATCACGACGTGACAAGCTCCATGTTCGACCACTGTCCAATCGGCCTGAGTTTACAATGTATCAGTCATCCTGGAACAAGGGGTACTAAGTTGAAATTCAACAATAATCTATTTTATTACCCATCCCTTAACTAACACTATTTCTGATTGGGCAAAAGCCGCCACGTGATAATCCGGGAAAAAGTCATATTGGACTCCCGAATGTCATAATTGGACTCCCAAATGTGCAATATGACTTTTTTATTGGGACTCTGTGACGTCATGACTTAACTCTATTTGCGAAATGAATCTGTGAAATTGTGATGCGCGCGAAACACTTGTGGATTTAGCAGACGTTTCACTTCTGCATTGAGCGTTTTTTTTTCACTTCCGTGTTTACTGCTCCAAATCATGCTTTCTGATGATCAAATACAAGCTATTATAGAGAATTAAGTGCCGACAAATACCAAAAAATTACCACAAAAGTTTTATTCCCAATATTTGGATAAACATACGAATAGATAATAAACATGTCATTATACAATGTTGTGTACTCGTCCAGGTTGTGGTGAAAAAGTCATATTGGACTCGACATTGCGTGTCTCGTCCAATATGACTTTTTACCACAACCTGGACTCGTACAAGAAAAACACATACTGTACACAACATTGTATAATAACTTTATATTATTATCCATCCCTTAACTAACACCATTTCCGATTGGGCAAAAGCCGCCACGTGATAGTGTCCCGGTGTCTAGGGTTTAGATGTTGAATGGCCGTGATATCGGGAACAATTCAAGAAGAGATCCGTTGGTGTAGATAACTTTATATATAAGTAAAAATGGTTGGTCGATGAAGCACAGTGTATAGACAGGTTAGGTTATAGGTCTGTTCGGAATGAAAGCTGGTGGTGGAGTGAAGTTTCCACCGCTCTGAGACAGTATATCTCTTTTCCCGCCGGCGTATCATGTATCCATATATGGATTGCGGTATCATATTATCCAAGCTATCTATACTTTACTATAGCGTATACCACACATCTACTCGCATACCTTGGTTATACTATGAATGTAACCAGTCGATCAGTGTCGACAAATATAGGTATGCTATGTTGCGTTAGATGTGTGCTTATTGTTTCGTATGCCTCCCTCTATACAAAGTGCTTCACCATTATACAATTAACCCTGTCCACAATACAGGTGAACAATTCCAACAACTCCATCCATTTATATGTACTATCGGACAGACTCCCGTCGGATTGTCCCGGTGTCTAGGGGTTTAGATGTTGAATTGGCCGTGTCGGGAACATTGATAACAATAACTGGTTCATAGATTTTCATACTTTATATATGTATAAGTCTTTCTCGATAAGCACAGTACATAGGCGGAAGAACAGAGGTGTTGGTATAGTAGCAAGGTTGTCGGATAAGTGAAACTCGCGCTTCAGAGCACGGGTAGTTATTCCCACCTCTGGTGTATCATGCCTCTTAAATAAGGTCCGAGATACATGATACACTTGGATATGGCGTGTATTACTATACTGTCTTATAGAATGATACTGGCTTTATCCACCCTAACTTATACAATGGTTGCTACCAGTCATAACCACTTAAGAATGCGATCTTGTTAATTATGCGTGTGTGTTTCTACACTATATAATTTGGCTTCTATGTATTGTGCTTATCTATACAATTAACCCTAGCAGTTACAATCACTGGGGAAAGGAAGTTTATCCTAGATTCCAGGAACACATATAACAACATATAACTATCGTATGTACTATCGGACAGAGTCCCCTCTGTTCAGAATTTGTAAATACATGTAGTTACAAATTAAAAGTGTGGTAAAAGTCCGAGTGTACAGAAGATAGTTGGAATCTAGGATCTATAATCGCGAACGCGAACCTGAAAAAAATCAACACATGGATATTCATACACAAAACTCAACAGCAACAGAAACTAAGAGTCAATTATCCATGGCGAGTCCGGTAAACAATGTGTCACTATGTTACTGGATTAGCAGCAAACGGTAAGTCACTGGGGCACTGGTATATCAACGAACAGTTTATTTATCCAAGAATTTGTTGAGAAATTCTGGCTTGGCGAGTATACATGAGATATGTGTCCAATATATATATTCGGCAAACTAGTCTATCCAAGGTCGGATAATCAACACAGTAGCGACAAGCTGGTATGTGCGAACATCAGGTTGTGTGAAGTATAGAGAATAGTCACACATGCAGAATACAGTTAATATTTATAGCAGCAATCAAGTAAGAGAAATGGTTCTTTTCTGACACGAACAGCTGTCGAACTGGAAACGTGAAAGTATCTATCAATTAAGCAGCAGGCAGATGCAGATTCTCGTCCAAGTAATTTAAGGAACAGGACGACTGGGACAGATAGGTATATGTAGCTTCACAGGATATCGTCTGTGACATCTCTTGTCTGAGTCAGCAAGCGACGTGAGTCAACGAAGTAACGTGTAATGATCGATGTACATGTATCAGCAGTGTACAGTTGCGATCAAATGTCAATTCTTTTTTGCCAATGTATATCAAACGTATAGTAACATCACATCAGCGATAATCTGGCAGCATATGCGTCAGTTAGTTAATCATCTAAGGAACTGTGGCGGCGTCAGTGTTGAAACGACGACTGTATACAAGACGTCGAACGAGGAAATGCAGCAACGAGTGTTCATTGTGGACAGTCGGTGGAATAGCTATGTCCGATAATCTTGTGAGAACAGTGTCATGAACGGTCGAAGATTAGCAGCGGTGTCGCTAGATGTGGTTGAAACACCAATGTCTGGTCCGGTCTGCGTGTCTGGTATGTCAGCACGGTGTATATTGGATGGTCCATCGCGTGTGACGTCATTTGCCTGACTTACAGAACCAACCATTGATCGTGTTTGGCGAACCCATTTAGTTCGACATAAATGACACGAAGTCTAAATAATGTGTTTGTAAAAAGAACACAATAAACCCACAATAGCTAATAAGCATCTTGAAACCAAAATATGCCAAAAATACGAATCATGAAACAAAATCAGTGACTCGCCGATGCAATTTGCATTTTCATAAATTTTGAACCTGTTCGTAGAGCATTTCCATAAAATGTAAAGAAAAATTGTCATGCAATAAATGAGGGATATGGACATTAAGGGAATTGGATTTATGATCAATAAAATGTGATCATAGGAATATGTCTTGAAAAATATGTCTTGAATCATGACATTAAAGGGAACCGCTAGATATATGTATATCATGCCATAAAATTTGATAAAAAATGTAATTGTCGCTGAAAACAATTGCTGTGCGATAACCAAACATGCCTGCCGCGACGATATTTATAATCAACAATCGTGTAATTATTTTGGTGTGAAATTATTGTTAAAATCGGGTGAATTATCGTTCACCATTCCAGTAGAATTAGAACCAATCAGTAGATGATTGCGATTTGTTTATACTTCCATTGATAAGAGTACCTGTTATACGCATTGATTAAAATAAATTTCTGTGAGTTTGTGTACTGTTTGCTGCTTTATGCTCAAACTTCAAATTATATATTTAACGACCAAATGAATGAAGTCCATTTAGCATCTGCTTTGCCAATAACGTGCAGGGTGATATCCCTGTCATCATTCCGTCGAACCAGGAAATACGCTGGACGGCCGTACCAAACGCATTCCACCATTCCTGTAGTCAATCTATCTGGGAAAATGATTTGTGCACATACAAATGTGTTGCTAAAGTTGGTCTTTGAAGTATAATTAGCAACTATCCCTTTTATTAAAATTTCCATTGGTTTATATAATTGGACGTAAAGAGATGCAAACTCAGCTGGTCCTGCAGATAACATAACCCATCTAACTCACATAACTACTACAGTACAGGTTAGGTTCGAGCCAGTATTATTTAATGTTCGGATCTATCATATTTATGAATACACGATGCGCGTGCCCATATTCCAAATATGGAATATCGCGTAGCATGTTTCATGCGAGCATGAGAAAAATATCCTCATTTTACAAATCATGCAAGCTTGACAATAATTATGTATATCTCTATACATATTTGGCCAATAATATTTAAGTTTTGCTGTTGCAAAAGTCTTAACTGTGGAAAAATGCCCTGCTAAGTCATGGTATTGTTTGAGTACAGCTTGTCGAATATTTGCGGGAATAAATAGGTGTATATCTGGATCATCATCATGATTACTGATGAAATATAGCTCATCTTTAATTACTATATATTTATCTGCTATTTGTCTGGGTGGTTTGGTGAAATTTAATTTTTGAACAATCTCTATTGCTTCGATATCGCGTTCTTGTTCAAGTTGTATGTCAAACCCCTCTAACTGAATTGCTTCTTGATTTTCAGGTAGAATTTTGTCTATGCGACAATTTGCATATTGTTTTGTGTTTAATTTGGATGTGTCAATTATGTCAACATCCATTGGTACTTCTCGTTCAGGGCCGGTTACGTCGGACTGATCTGGCACCTCTGACATACCAGTTTGTAACTTTTCCGGTCGTGATAAATAATCTGCAAATATATTCTCTTTGCCGGGTATGTGGATTATCTGCGGCTTGTAGGCAGCTATGCACACAGCCCAACGTGCGACATTTTTATTGTCCAAGGGAGCAGATAACATATGAGTTAATACCTTGTGGTCAGTCTTTATAATTAACGGAGACCCGCTGATATAAAATTGAAGTTTCTTTATTGCCCAATAAATAGCAAAGCATTCCCGTTCTAATGTACTCCATGAACGAATTTGAGATTTATTCAGCCGTGCGGAAATAAAATGTATATGATTTTCCGTATTCGATCTTGATATACACGGGTCACCTGGGTCACGTGACTGTGCAATCAATGCTGCAATAGCATGCGCGCTGGCATCAGTATACATTATGAATGGTTTATTTTGATCTGGATATGCAAGATATGTGGCTTCTGTTAAATCAGATTTCAATTTTTGAAATGCCTTATCACATTCATCCGTCCATTCAAATTTTGTGTTTTTCTTTGTCAATTCTACCAAAGGTCCACAAATTTCACTAAATTTAGGAATAAATTTCCGGAACCACGAGAATGATCCTATAACACTTCTCACTTGTTTCACATTTGTTGGCGGTGCTAAATTTTGAATTGCTTTCACTTTATGAGCATCTGGTCTAACCCCATGTTGGTCAACGATGTGCCCCAAAAATGAGCATTCTGTTTTAAAGAATGAACATTTCTTTAACTTTAATTTCACATTAAACTTCATAAGGCGATCAAATACTTCTTGAAGAAGCCTTAAATGGGACTTCTTATCCACTAAGTACAAAATTAAATCGTCGAAATAGGCGCGGCATCCTTTAACTCCCTCCAACACACGATTCATGAGTTGAAGAAAAGCGCTAGAACTTCCAATGGCACCGAAGCAGGCGCGGTTAAACGAAAAATTCCCTCTAAAACAAGTGATAGTTGCCTTACTTCGATCCGCGTGATGTATTGGAATGCAATTATATGCAGAAAAACAATCGAGAACTGTTATATATTTAACTCCCTTCATTTCAGCCAAGATATCCTCGATCTGATCGATTGGGAAGAATGTGGGTTTTGTGATAGCATTAAGTCTGCGAAGGTCGGCTATAAATCGATATGAATCATCTGTTTTTCTTAGAACCATACACGGAAATGACCATTCAGTTGCTGGGGCTGGTGAAATTATTTTGGCTTGTAATAATTCATCAATTTTATCACTAAGAATTTCACGCTTTTTCAATGGGCATCGATAAGGCATTAACCTTATTGGTGGGTGGTCTCCCGTGGGAATCTTCATGGTGACAGCCGTGGTACATCCTAATTCGGTTAATTTTGTAGCGAAAATATCACTATTATTTCGAATTAGTGGTATTAAATCGTCCCTAAATGAATCGGGAACTTGTACATCATCCAACTTAATCTGTTCTTTTATTTCATTGTTATGCGGATGAGGTGTCTCCACACACCTTACAGCAGACACCCTGCCGACAATACATCCACGTCGCAAATTAAAATGCTTATCTGTGTAATTGCTTATGAGTACAGGTATACTCTCGCTATTAGTGCTTGCAGTATATTCGGCTGTCAACCCAGGTTCATTTCCCATAAACCCTTCGTCTATTGGTTCCACCTGCAGAAATTTCGTGGCAAACAATTTATTACCTCCAATTATACGCGCTTTCGTTAATATCGTTGTCTTTGGTGGAATAACATGGGCAGACTGTATTCTGACCAAGGTTGCAACGTGGATATCTGGTATAAGAGGAATGATTGTTCCGCGAATCTTCATTATTTGGCGGTCGAAGTATAGTCTGGCGCCGTTTCCACTGAGAAAATCTCTGCCGATCAATAAAGATCGATGCATGTTTGAGCAAACATAGAATTTATGTGAGACCTTTAATTTATTAATGTGGAAATTTAATATGATGAAACCATTTATGGTTAGTGCATCCCCACTTGCAGATGTTGCATGAAACTGCGTTTCTTGCATTTGCGGTTTATATTTTAAATTGTTATAAAATTTTAATGAACATAAACTGATATCGGCTCCACTATCCAGAATGGCTCGATATTTTTGTGTGCCTATTGTAATCAATATCGATGATGCCACTTGTGCATTTATGCCTTTCATTAACTTTGAATTATTTTGATATTCCGGAATTGATCAATTTGATTTAATATTTTTCTGGTGCTGTATTAATTTTTCCTTTTGCTGTTCTTGATTATGCGCATGTTTATTGAAGGGAACAATTTTGTTTAATGTTCTGCCGACTGTATTGGAATATTTGATCTGTTTATTTACGGTGTTTTTCAGATTAATTGTGGGTTTTTTATTTGTAGAAGTTGAACATAACTGTCGTCCATTATTATTTACATATTGCTTATTCTTTGATGGAGCATTAGACTGTTTCTTATTATTATCTTTTATATTATTCCACCCAGATGCTCCTCTCTGAATGGAATATTTTAGTTTAAATAATATTTATTCATCTCGGCTAATCGTCTGCGACACCATTGAATACTGTGACCAGGAATCGAACAATATTGGCATATTAATCTAAATGGTTTCGCTTGCGGATTAAACACAGAATTTCGTGATTGTCGTATATGTTGAACATAAGGCCAACTTCGCGTGTTATCATATCTATTTTGTTTAGAATATGATCCAATCCGTGGGCGCTGATTATTATTCGAATAACATGAGCTAAATGAATTTCTACCCTGTAAATACCTTGGCCATCGTCTTTCTGGTGTGGCGGGCGCATTATATTTATTACCAGTGTTCCATCCTTGAAATTTATTGCCTTCCATACTAGAATAATTATTATCACGAAATGATCGATAATTACGATCAGTACTCTTATTATTCTGGCTATAATAAGACTGTAATCGGTGTTGAATAGTATATTCTCTTAAAGCGAGATCAGTTTCTTGATTTAAGGTCTGTGGATCTTCTCGCAAAAGTTTATCTCTCAATAATTTACTATTTAATCCTGTGATGAATTGTTCACACATATATAATTGGGCGACTTTTTGTCTAATATTTACTAGGCCATACACATCGATCGCTACTGATCGTAATCTATCAGAAAAAAACTTGTACAGATTCTTCAGGCGTTTGCTTTGCTGCTTGAAAAATAAGGAGCCCATCTCTTTTATCTTTTGCTTCGCTATATCGAACTTTTAATTCCTGCTTGATTTCTGCCCATGTACTTCTGATCACACCATCGGCATTTATGCGTTCTTGTGTGAACTGAGTTAAAAATTCGAAAACTGAACCTCTGCTGGTCTGCAGAGCAAATTTAATTAATGTTTGATCAGTCGCATCAATTGCTTGGCCATAACGATATAATTCGTTGGTCCATTCAAGAAAAGATTTAGGGTCTCCCGAAAAAGGGGTGATAACATTTGTCACACCAGTTGCCATCTGAATTGCTGACGAAATGCGTGTGGCGTCCAACTGTTGGTCTATTGCACTATTAAAATGACCCAATTGTTTGGAAATGCGATCTAGTTCGACGCCGTAATTTGCGTTTCGTACCTCGTGATTTTCATGGGTTTCATGCAAAATAGATCGCATTCGCTCTATCTCTCCATCGATTTGGGCGCTACTATAATTAACGTCATCCGAAAAGGAAGGACAGGAAGGGTGACTTTGTGTCATATTCATCTTGATTTTAATTACTAAAGTAATTGGGAATGGAAAAGGCAAAAT
Organism: Siphonodentalium dalli; assembly: GCA_032622095.1. Taxonomy (NCBI): domain Eukaryota; kingdom Metazoa; phylum Mollusca; class Scaphopoda; order Gadilida; family Siphonodentaliidae; genus Siphonodentalium; species Siphonodentalium dalli. The sequence goes on from CP136068.1 coordinate 75,998,269, forward strand.
TGCAGGTATATAAGAAATTAATAATTTGAGTTGGGTTGGCACATGCACACTGTGACATTATAGAATTGCTCTAGAACATAGTGCGGGTATTGTGTATATTTAATTTGAAATTATTAGATAAAAAGAAACGTCCTGGTTGGTATAGTAAGTACTCACGTATGAACGAAAACACAAGTTCTGGTTCCAAGCTCACGAGCACCATTGTCCCGGTGTCTAGGGTTTAGATGTTGAATTGGCCGTGTCGGGAACATTGATAACAATAACTGGTTCATAGATTTTCATACTTTATATATGTATAAGTCTTTCTCGATAAGCACAGTACATAGGCGGAAGAACAGAGGTGTTGGTATAGTAGCAAGGTTGTCGGATAAGTGAAACTCGCGCTTCAGAGCACGGGTAGTTATTCCCACCTCTGGTGTATCATGCCTCTTAAATAAGGTCCGAGATACATGATACACTTGGATATGGCGTGTATTACTATACTGTCTTATAGAATGATACTGGCTTTATCCACCCTAACTTATAAAATGGTTGCTACCAGTCATAACCACTTGAGAATGCGATCTTGTTACGCCACACCGTGGTGTTGCTGGGTACGCAGATTTTCATATTCTGTGGTCGATCGATAATCCACTGAGTCGTAATTTCGCTAAAATCCGGATTGAGAATCCGAAGCCGATTACGGGGGGCGGGGCTAATTCCCGATTCTAGGTCAGATTTTGAAATCCACGTGGTCTCCGAAACTATGTTTAATGTTTTCCCAGCGTCAAACATGGCTCATGTATTTTACACAAGTATCATTTGTATCTTATATTTATAAAGTTCATGTTTGTTGTGAAAGTCATGCTTTTCTTCTATGTGTATATACACGGCACATAATTTGCTTGCAATCCGACTTAATCGCATTTTTTTCTCTTCAAATTAAAGTGTGTTTATTGATGATGGCAAGCATATCTCAACGTGACAGCTCTAGGCCTCCTGAATCAAATTCCGAAGATGTTGTGAAGAACACACGAAACTTGTCAGTTGAACAGGGACGTGACGACAGGGGTTGATTGGGTGTCTCGACCCCCACCCCGAACTTTGGTACAATTTGCTAAGCTGTGCAGTAATTATGACTAACTCGGGAGAGGGGGTGTCCAGTGATCTGTATATATGTTCAACTTGTTTTGGTAGTCATGTTGCTGTGCCATTACTAATTATTTATTTGTTCAGTGTAATAACATATGGTAGAGGGGGTACCATTAAGTGAGTCAGTACTTGTCCCCCAATTCCTTTGTATGTATAAACAAATGTATGTGTTATATACCATGTGTTATCTAAATTTGACATATATTTGAAATAAATATATCTAAACTAAACTTTGGTACATTCCAGCAGTCGGAAATTTCATGCATGACACAACATTAGTTGGACATTAATTTGACACCATATATAGGTTGGCATTGTTCTCATTGTTTTATTTTTTTTCAACCAGTAAAAGTTGTTAATTTTCCAATCTTAGTGTTTGTCAGATTGGATATTTCCAAGGGGAGCAAATTGAATTCTGCGAACCTGTGAGATTGATGTTTGGTTCAATGGAGGGGGGGGGGGTGCAGTTGGCCGGAATTTTGAGAAACTTCTAGCCACGTCCCTAGAACATGTGTCTGTTGTCTATACAGCAACTATTGTGCAAAACGACTGCATTTAACGAAACAAAACATGTTAAACATGAAATTGCTATAACTTTAAGACTAGATGATAGTACATACGTGTATCTGATAATCCATCGATACCATATAATCCTACTATTTCTTGAATAAGAAGAAACATTATAATAACGAACACAGCAGAAGACATATCCATGCAGGTTCATATGAATTCGGTCAATGGTGACGTATCCGCCGAATTCGAAATCGACATGCGTTCGGGCTCTATTTTAAGGATGGAATTATGAAATGGACATACGAAAGTGACAATCAACAATGATTTTCAATTGCTTCGCCATCAACCGAAGTGCTCCCCCAGCGTTACTATCAATAGCGTTATTATTTGGCTAATTTCAGTAATATTCTCCCAGTTTACATTCAATAAAACAAATTTGTCTCCGCATTTAAAATTCTTTGATATAGATCGTTTATATTCTGCAATAATTTGTACACAAGAGACGGATTCTTTGTTTTATTGTGTTTTTAAACTCTGAGGTGGCGAAATCTCGGTTTGTTTACATTACGAACATTTGAGTCCGTAATCGGAATCCGAATCCCAATCGGATTACCACGAAATTGAGATTACGGTCTGTTCGTTTACTGATTCTGTCAATTTCTGGTCTGTTCTTTTGCCGAACCAAGTCGTACGGGGACCAATCTGTAATCTGAATCCAGAATCTGAATCGGATTTTAGCGAAATAACGCCTCTGGGCGACTGTATTATTATGGTTACCGATAGAGTCACGATAGTACAACAAAGATTAGCACATGTGTTTACGTCACCGGTGTACTTGTGGGGGCATGTTTCTATTATGAAGGTTCGCTATCCCGAAGGTCCGCTATTCCGAAGGTTCTCTATTCCGAAGGTTTTTGTTATTTTTAGGTTAATTCTATATTCTAAAGTATTGAGACTAATTTGAGAGGGTTCATTATCACAAAGATTCTTTTTACGGAGTGTGCGCTCACATCCGAACTGATCCTGCGCGCATACCGATACAGATACAGGAGGAAATAACTTAACTTAGAACATTAAATGTGATTTTGTTTTGTTTTCGCGGGTTTTCTTGAGATTTAATGTCATTACGTGGGCCCATGCTTTTGAATTCTTGGCATATAATATGAATGTTGTGGTATATTGTGGACCCTCCCGCATTGTGACATGACACAGGTACAGTTGACTTAAGTGATGTTCTGTGTGGGCTCCAATTTGGAGTTCAATATTTTAAGGGCCAAATTTAGGATTTTATGGGCCCATACCTTTGAACTCTGGGCATATATATGAATATTGGGGGCATGTCTCTATTCCGAAGGTTCACTATCCAGAATGTCCACTATTCCGAAATTTCTCTGAATGTTCGCTATTCCGAAGGTTCACCAATTAGAAGGTTCGTTATTCCGAAGGTTCTGTATTCCGAAGGTTTTTGTTATTTTAATTCTATATTCTAAAGTATTGGGAGGGTTCATTATCACGAAGATTCTTTTTATGAAGGAAATAACTTAAAACATTAAATGTGATTTTGTTTTGTTTTCGCGGGTTTTCTTGAGTTTAATGTCATTACGTATGACTTTATTTCTCATTAAATATTCACGCCAAGCAGCCCACACAATTGCTATGTTTCCATGCGATTTAATGTCACTACGTGTGACCTAATATCTCAATAATCTGAGGCAAGAGTACGCCTGCTAAAGGCGAATTATAACAGTGGGGCTATAACGCTCAATGAATACTGGGAACTATAACAAACTGCGCAGCAGAATATCGCTGATTAAACGAGTATGAGATGAGCCTAACTGCAATTGTGACTTTGTTTAAAGGCCCATTTAATTTTCGAGTCATTCATTTTTGTTATAGTATATACGGTTTTAATAACAATTTATGCCATAAAATTTGAATAAATTACTATAATTCATCACCATTTGAAACGCAGAATCATTCTATCTCCTAGTTTGAAACACCTTTAAAATACCGCGACAAGTCGTGCGTCGTATATCTAGCAATTAGCAACTAACATGTCCTCTTCGGCTTTCCATAGATTTCAACGTAATTTGATACTTATGGGTATTTGTGTCCGGGAAGTGTTTTGGACGGGTCAAATCGTGAGCCCGACCTGACCTTTAAAACTGTCAATGCAAGGTCAATTTGGGTAAAACGGACAAATTTCGGCGAAATTTGATACCTAGGGATACTTTTCTCCGGGGAGTGTTTTGAACGGGTCAAATCGTGACATCGGCGTGACTTTGACCTTCAATGTGGTCAATCAAAGGTCAAATCGGGTAAAACGGATGGATTTCGACGAAATTTGATACCTATGGGTACTTTTGTCGGGGGAGTGTTTTGGACGGGTCAAATCATGACTCCGACCTTACCTTGACCTTCAAAATTGTTAATTAAAGGTCAAGTGGGGTAAAACGGACGGATTTCGACGAAATTTGATACCTAGTGGTACTTTGCTCCGGGTGGGGGTGTTTTAGACGGGTCAAATAATGTCCCTGACCTGACCTTGACTTTCGAAATAGTCAATTGAAGGTCAAATCGCGCCTTACGCCGGAAATCAGATGGGAAAACATCCCGGACGAAGTCGGGCCCATCAGCTTGTGTAATAAAGAAGACAGTTTGAAGAAAGTAATGTATAACACGAGAAACGGGAAAACTTGAAATATAGAAGTATGCAAATTTCCCAGATAAAATTTGAAAGCTAGTTTATAGAATAATTGTATTATAATTTATATTTGTGGCTAATAATATGATCTTGGTGGCGTTACCATTTCTGACTATGGTTTTCTTGTTAATTATGCGTGTGTGTTTCTACACTATATAATTTGGCTTCTATGTATTGTGCTTATCTATACAATTAACCCTAGCAGTTACAATCACTGGGGAAAGGAAGTTTATCCTAGATTCCAGGAACACATATAACAACACATAACTATCGTATGTACTATCGGACAATAGTCCTGGAAAAAGTCATATTGGACTCCCGACTGTACAATATCACTTTTTTATTGGGACTCCGTGACGTCTCGAATTAACTCTATTGCGAAATGAATCGGTGAAATTGCGATGAGCGCGCAACACAGATGGATTTTAGCAGACGTTTCCCTTCCGCATTGAGTTTTGTTTCTCACTTCCGTGTTTACTTTTCCAAATCATGCTTTCTGATGATCAATATACAGGCTTTTATAGAGAATTAATTGCTGACAAATACCAAAAATAGCCACAAAAGATTTAGTCCCAAAATTTGGATAAACATACAGATGGATAATACAAATGTCATTATACAATGTTGTGTACAGTATGAGTTTTTCTTGTACTCGTCCAGGTTGTGGTGAAATGTCATATTGGACTCGACACTGGCGTGTCTCGTCCAATATATCATGGTTTCCCCACCTAACTGCCCATGAATATATAATTTATTCTAATAAACTTTTCTTTCATTCAGCTCACTGCTATATATGTATATACATAGTGGGGTGGGGAAACCAAGATATTGAGGCATTCGTTTGGGACGATTCTATTGAATAAAGAATTATTTAGACATTTGAGTTAGAAATTAAAATGTTATTGAATAAAATTACCATATATACTCTTTTGTTGGAAATTTTACTGTGCTCTATCATTCACTTTTTGCTATTCTACTTACTATGTTACTTGTTTAAATTTTACCAATAACAAAATCAAACTCTTTTATCATTCAGTCCCACAATTCAGTCCAATTCCCTTCAATACTCTATCAGTATAATGATCAAATTAACGCCTTTGATGAACACCCTTTGTAATCAGCAAATCCACTTATTATTTCACAACATATCGTAAACACACATGACTAATCCGCCATAATGCACTCTCCATTAAAGGGACTTGCTGCATTTCGAGGGACTTGCTGCATTGGTGTGTGTGCCGAAAAATATCGGCTTCCGATTAACTTTTAGTCAATTTATGCCACGGCCCACAATGCGTTTGAAATTGATGAAATCAGGATTATTTACATGTCACCAAAAATGTCACGTTAATTTGGCAATTCATTCTAAAAATCTCGATTTATCTGTATCACTGTTGTACAGCCATGGATTACAAAGTACAAACGGTTCGTGGCAGTGTACACAGTCGTCTATTATTCCATGTAGACTACACACAGGGGTTGACGTGTCGGCAGGGGATGAGGTTGCATGGGGCACACCCATCCAAACTTTGGCCAATAGTTTCAATAATTGTAAATTGTTTCATGGCTAGCACAATATTACCTAGGAATATTAAACCATAGTTGTGTTGAATTTGGCATTATAGTAATGACATCCCAGTCTGAATATTTAGAGTGAAGTTCGATGTCTCAGGCAAATAGTCGAACATTTTCCTACTTTCGCCAACTTTCGGTTATCAGTTGGAAAATGTCCAATATGGGTGATATCAGTTTGGAAATGTACAACAGTTGGAAAGCTTGCGATACCAATTGGAAATTTCCAACCCATGGTGCGATGGAGTGTAAACGCAATTCCACACATTTTGGATATTCGGCATGGTTCAAGGGTGTGTGGACACTTCCAACGGCTGACATACGCGTTATGCTTTCTGTCAAATCCCATTTTCTAATGTATTTGTCTTCATGTTATAGGCCTACTATAATATTATGTTCATTCATGATACGATACGATTTATATGCACCAGCACCAACAAACGCAGTATGCTAACAAAAGATGCAATTCATAATAAAACAATCATATAAATAAATATATGCATGTGAACATGACATGTCGAGCTACATGTATGTTAGTGTGGCATGCATACTATTTATCCGGAACGCATATCAAAGTAGCGCCGGACCATGTTGTACAATTTACATAAATTAGATATCTTGTTTTCTCCATGTCAATATACATATAAAGCTCAGTAATTATCATAAACTATAGTGTTATCAACCTAATCGAGAATACATCTTTGCAAAATTACAACCGCCTTATCGCATTTTCTGATAACTGATGCTTAAAACACGAGCCTCGTCTATTTTAAGTTCCAACAAAACAGCATTATAAGCTTTAGTTACTTAAGTTCAGTCGTTAACTTAGGCGTTAAGAAAACTAACACTCAGCCCTTTCTTCGCCAACGTCCCTGATCTGAGATCGTACGATGTGCTCCATGTGAGATACAATTGTGGTATGTGTGTTTGTGCTAATCACTAGATTCTCGAACATGCCAGTTCTCATATAGGTTCCTTTGTCGTAATAGGTATCATGTTATGGTTCATTTAAATAGTTAATTTGATATCTTGTAATCAATATTACTATCCCAAACACACCAACTGGTTTATAATTTAATATGACGAAGTCTTATTGATTATTTTCCCCGAAGGAGACTTGTTTCTAGCGTGAGAAAAATAAATTACTCCTGTCTATCCGTAGCATTCAAGATCACATTCTCCGAACTCTTGGTAACATATTCTCCGTACTGTCATTAACAATTTCGAGTGATCGATTTATTGTGTGGGTATATATTCATGACGAGTTCGGGATTTCTGGAACAAACTATATTTCAACAAGTTGTAGTAAAGTGATTTTTCCTCATAATATGTCCCATTAATTAATTAAATTGGTTATTTACACTCGAATTGGGTCGTGAAATGGATAAATCAGAGGTTTTGATTTTCTTCGCGAATATTTTATGTAAATGCTGCACGAAAATTGTCCGAACAAGAACGAAAATTGTTTCTGAACCTGAACAGAATCAACGGAAATATTGCGAATCTGAACCTGAACATTTTGAAATTTTCAAAGGTCATTTTTCGGAGTTAGACAATACAAATATCGCCAGTTTTGCATTCCGAAGATGTGTGGTAGCATAATATACCCAGGGCAATACATAAATTTGCGGATCCATGAGCCCATGGCCAAAACATGACGAACAAGCGAACATTTCGCCGCCTCGATAAAATTTCGAAAATTTGTGACGACTTGACACGCCAAATACAACATTTCGCATGCCTGTCATGCGAAAGGCATGCTACATAGGTGTTGGGCATACAAATTCCTACATAACTGTTTAAAGGTGTATCATCGAAAGATGTCGTTAATTGCGGGTATCCGACAGTGAGTATTGGAGAATCCTGAAAAGTCATGTGCCACTGACTGCGTTTTCTTTTATCTCAGACGAAATTATATTTGACTGCACTGTGACCACTATTGTTGAACAGGCCTAAATACATTTCCATATCTCTTGACAAATTGTGACTTTTTTGTGGAAACTATATTGATGGTGCAGTCTCAATTGTGCTATAATATTAACATTCTAATTATAATTCTAATATGCAATCCTCTGTTCAAGGTCCCTCAGTTTGTCAGAATATATGTATCTCTTAAACAGAATGATAAATATACTTTTAATGCTTTCTTCTATGTATCTGTTTTGCTAGCTCATTATATGAATGCCCTGATTTCCACCTCCATATAAATATGACAGTTGAGAAGATATAATTGTTCAAGTGACTTAATTCGATCACTACTTGTCGAGACTGTGAACATTGCACGCCAAAAACTCATTAGAACGATATGGAGATAGTCTGGGAAATGAATTATATATAACTTCGGTGGATATCGGCGAATAGAACAATCTTATCAATGCTAGTGCATCTCCTCTCGCCATCCATGGCCAAAACGACACAAAATTTGATTTAATTCATCGTAGCATTAGAGAAGAACGTTCAAGAATTTGGTGGAAATTAGTGCTAAATATATTTGTATCAGTTTGGGTCAACTCCCTTCCTCGTGCATGACCTAAACGGCGCCCAGTTTGACACATATAAACCACGTCAATTAGACTCATGCATGCATGATATAATGGAGATGAATATATATATAAGTTTGGTGGTAATCGGCAACTAAATCAATTCTTATCATTGTTATGTTATTACCGTAACCTCTCACCCAAACGGCACCAATTTTGCGTCTTTAAATCACATGATTATATTCCTCGTACCATGGAGATGAATAATATATCAATTTGGCGGAAATTTGCGCTAAAAATAGTTTTTAAATCAATTGTTGGTGCCGCCCCCTTCCAATGCACCCTGACTCTAACTGCGCCATATCATGGAGGTGATTATGTATAAGTTTTGTGGAAATCGGCGACAAAAGCATTTCATAATTGTTTTGCTGCCCCTCCCACTTTTCTGCCCCTGACACCAACAGTGTCACATTAGAAAATTTTAACCTGCTCCATTATCTTCCTCGTAAAAAGTTACTCCTGTTATAACGCCTTGGTGCCATCTCGATTGTACCCCGTGAAGTTATAGAACACATACAGACAGACATATATTTGCAAATATATCTAGGCACCAAATGTGGCGTTTTTATCACGGACGATTTGATTCCTCGTATCATTTGAGAAAAGTGTATGAATTTGATGTTAATAGGGACTAAACATATTTTTATCAGTTGTGGTGACCCACCCGTCCCTATTTCGGACTCAAGCGGCGCCACTTTTAACATTATTAAACCACACACAGACTCATTATGGAGATGAATATATATAAAATTGGTGAAAATTGGCGAGTATACAAATTCGTATAAAATTTAGGGCCCACATATCTCTCGCACAAACAGCACCAATTTGGCGTATTTAAACCACACGATTAGAGTCCTCGAATCACGGAGAAGTTTTGTATCAGTCTGGAGGAAATCGGCGCTAAACATATTGTTTATCAATTTTTGTGTCTCTCTCGCCCTCTGTGGACCCATGACTCGACTGGCACCACGTGTGACATCTTTAAACCACACAATTAAACTCCTGATATCATGGAGATGATTATTTATAAGTTTGGTGCTAATCGACAACTAAACAATTTTTTATCAAATATAATGCCCACCCCACCCACACCATCTCTCACACGTACATCACCAACATCTTTAAATCACATGATTTGATTCCTCGTATCATGGATAAGAATGTGTATCAATTTGGTGGAAATTGGCGCCAAAAATATTGTGTATCAATGTTGGTGCCCCAATCATTTTCGAATGACGCCACTTTTAACAGTATTAAGCCACACCATTAGACTCCTAATACCATGTGGATGATTTTGTATAAGTTTGGTGGCAATCGGTGACTAAACCAATTCTGGTCAAATTTTGTGCCTAGACCCCTCACCAATCTCTCATCCAAACGACACCAACTTGGCGTCTTTAAATCACACAATTAGATTCCTTGTATCATTGAGAAGAATGTGTATCACATTGGTGGAAATCGGCGCTAAACTTATGTTTATCCATTGTGGTGCCCCTCTCATTTTCAGTGCACCCCTGACTCGAATGACGCAACTATTTACAGCTTTAAGCCACACCACTAGACTCCTCATACCATGTGAATGATTTTGTATAAATTTGGTGGCAATCGGCGACTAAACCAATTCTTATCAAATTTAGTGCCCACCTCCCCCCCCCCCCGCCCACAATCTCTCATCCAGACGACACCAATTTGGCATCATTAAATCAACAATTTGATTCTTTGTATCATGGAGAAGAATGTGTATCCATTTCGTAGAAATCGGCGCTAAAATTATTTTTATCAATTGTTGTGCCCCTCTCCCCTTCCAAGCACCCCTGACCCGAACGGCGCCACTTTTGACATATTTAAACCACATCATTAGATTTATCATATCACGAGGATGATTATATATAAGTTTGGTGGCAATCGGCGACAAAAACAAATCTGCCCCTCTCCCTTCTCTGCCCCTGACAACAAGGGCGTCACTTTAGAAAATTCTAACCAGCACCATTATCTTTCTCATAAAAAGTTACCCATGTTATACCCCTTTGGTGCCATCTAGCTGGTCCCCTGTGAACTTCTATCGAACACAGACAGACTGACAGACAAATATAGATATAGATGGACTTTAAAAGCGCAAATCAATTGCGCTTAAGCGCAATTACTTACATCTCTACCAAACGAATTGCGCTTAACCCCAATTGAATTGCGCTTAAGCGCAATAACCATAACAAGTTTTCAACCATCGAAAATATAATGAGTTCATAATCAGATTTGGTCGCTTAAGCACAATTAATTGTGCTTAAGCGAAATAAATTGCGCTTAAACGCACTTCAATTGCATTTAAGTCCAATTTTTTAATAGATATGAAAACGGCCTTCCTTCTGAATGTCGGAATCATGCGTCCATTATTCAATTACACGAAATCGTGTCATTGCAAAGCCTACCCGTAACTATTTATGAAATAATTGAAAGTAGAACGTGGCGCATACGCAGATAAAACTTTCCGTAACGATTGACATAGTTATGCTGTAAGTCAATCCCCCATGGTAGGTCGAGGCCTGACCATCTCGAGGGCAATATCAGATCTTCCGACGGATAAATGTCTCCTCGAGGGCAATCTAAAATCTACCGTCTAAATTTAATGTCTTCATTGTTTGATCATAGATGTTCAACGTATTAATTATCTCAGCTGATAATTAATACGTTGAGCATTTATGATCAAACAGTGAAGACGTTAGACTGTAGATTTAAGATTGCCATAGAGGAGACATTAATAATTTATTTCAGGCAACAGGCGCCGAAGGCGCCTCGAGCATCGATCGCGAAGCAATCGAGGCTTGGTGTTAGCTAACTCTGTTTCGCTATCGTTTACCCACAATTATAAAAAAAATTGGCGATTCCCCACAATGCTTAAAACAAGACATTATGGCATTGAAATCCATGTAAACAAGAAAACCATATTCAGAAATGGTAACGCGCTCAAGATCATATATTATATACCCATGCTTGTAATTACACAATATAAAATATATTGGTTTCGCGAATGACCAACTCAGAATTCCGTTAAAATAAAAATAACAACCAGCACCTAATTAACGAACCGGCGGCCGACTCGGCCGTCTCCGACCACAACCATCAGTGGGCTGCAAAACGAAACATATCTATAAAAGTTGAAATATGAGACTTACAAATTTAAAAAAAAATTCTTTTATTGGTAATTGACATAGCTTGTCACAAACCAAAAATAAACATTATTGACTTAATAATGTAAAGGACAATAAACGAAATTGAAATTCCCAACTACACCTTTTATCGGACTCGGCCTCCTGGTCGCGCAATTCGACTTTTAAATCGGAAAAACCAATTATCTATTAATAAAATGCCCATTGGACCACAGCTATCAAGAATTTGCAGAACAGTATACACGCGGCGCGCGCTAATAATGACGATATGAACTATCCAGAACCGATCTATGTGATGACTTATATATATGAATGTCAAGATTTAAATAACCATACATATTACACGAATATTTGATTTTTCGACCCCCCCCCCACCATTGGGTCGGACATTCCAACAGCGGCTCCATGCAGTGAGTAAAACAATTGGTTCGCTCCTTCCCACAAGTTGGGATGGAAATTTATTGCAAGTGTATGGAGCCACATTATAGCGTATAAGTCATTTGGTTTCCACCACCTGGATACGGCCATTTGGGAAACCCATTATGGTTTATAAATTTTATGAGATGTTTTCAAAATAGCGGATTTTTTGTGTCATTTGACTTGGGTTATCGTCATAATTTTACCCAGTCGTTTAGTTTTGTTACAGCCTCGTTGGAACCCAGGGAAGTACGTACGTCTAGACCCTGCTATTCGGTCTGTCTAACCGCATTAGATAATGATATATATGGATATTGTTAATTGCAACCATATACAGGTATTTGCATTTATCGGGCTGACTAATATAGTGCCACGGCACATGTGGTCAACGTGTTCTTATTTTATACTATAATTATACAAGTTATTTAGACAAATACTACTCATTTTTCTGGAATGCAGACAATGCCATTTGCGCGGATTTACTTGTTATCCGCAACTTTTTGATTATCGGCCCTGATCTCGTTGGGTGATCACGTGACCCAATAAAAATGGCTGCCTCCATGAACATTAGAAATTTCATCGTTTGCGATACAAAACGTAACTAAAATGACAATTCTAATGGAAGAAAAATAAAATTTATCACGCGAGGATATGCAATATATAAAAGTGTTTATGGGCGGCTAAATAGAGCATATGCCGCCATTATTGTTGCCTGCATTGTCTCTGTTTGGTTTTTTGCCTTCTGCAAGTTCTGGAGTTCTGTCGATTTCTGCACTAGACATTTTATTTATTATGATTGTTCCGTCTTTAAAGGCATAGTATTGGATTCACAGAAAGTACGTTGTTTTGTTGTTGTTGTTGTTGTTGTTGTTGTTGTTGAAATCGGCTGTTCACGTTAACTGTTTAGCCACGCCTACATGTCAACATCTGCGTGTGACATGTTTCACCAATTACCTCCGACGGCGTGACTTTGAGAACTGTCTGATTTGTTTACATCCGGTTGGGATATCCGTAAATTCTAACTTCCGCATCCCTATTAGGTTATTTGTGCAAGTTTACGACGTTTGTTGGGAGAAATTCGCACAAAGATAGCAGACATTGCAGAAATTAACTAGCAACGCTTATGTGATATGTAATTGCGACATTCCTGTCTCAGTGTCTGGTTCAAGTAACCTAAGACAGTTGACAGCTGGTTGAACTTGGAAGACGAGTCACAAACAAGTTTCCATGAACTGATGAATACACTGCAGTATCAGCTTATTTCAACATCATGCAGACTTGCAGGGTTGTGTAAGTTTGTCTTACTACATTACATCGTATGGGAATGGGAGCCCAAATTCACATTTAAATTTCAGGTCTGAGTGAGCACCAATAGATCGAAATCCAATAAAACATGACTGACACTGACAGGCTGAGTGCCAGTAGCCCAGAGGTACTCACTCCAAATTCTTGAATATTGAAATGTTGTTTGTTTGAAGATTTTTACAATGTTTATTTATATTCTCATTAAATAAATATTGCGTGTCTTTCAAAAGAAATCCAATTTTTTTTGGTAAGTATAGCACGGTAAGTGGTTGAACGATATTATGGAACAGTTTAGTGTGACTCCCCTTACCCCAGATGCATCTGGGTGGTGTAAGACTGGTCTATTTTAGATTGATCAGTCTAAATAAAGATCGATTGGTGGTTCACCCAGACCTGCGTGTTTATTATTAATCGCATTGAATGTGCCGAAGCTTAACAATTCATCAGGTCTGGGTGAACCACTGGTCGATCTGTATAAAACTGATCAGTCTATTTTTATATTGAATATTTTCCGTAAATAAGTATTCCGTGTCTTTCAACAGAAATCAGAATTATCTGTTTTTAAGTATTGGATGAAATATAATTACAAGTATAGAACAGTTCAGAGTGACTCGCCTTATCCCCAATGCATGTAGATGATGAAAGACCAATTGGTCTATTCTAGACCTATTGGTCTAATAAAGGTCGATCGGTGGTTCACCATGACCTGTTCGTTTTTACTTAAGCGCAAATTATTTAAAAGCGCAAATCATAATTGTGCACTTTCAAAGTGCTATTAAATTAGCTGTATCTGGAATACCGTACTTGAAAGGTGTTTATAGACCACATCATTTAATTATGCTCTGTATATAAAAAAAAATTATTTGAGCTTAAGCGCACATCATTTTCGCTTAAGTGCAAATAAGACATGAGACTATCATACATGTATATAGTAATATATACTAGTCCATCTAATTGTAATTCCTTTCTCTACTTCACTCTTTTTTTAATTTCTAGTCAATCTGATTTACGCTCAAGCTCAAATAGATGAATTGTACTTAAGAGCAAATAAATTAATTGTGCTTAAGCCGGCTTAAGAGAAAATGAAATCTGTTAGATTATCACTCTGCCTTATATATGTGTGTCTTTTGTTATATCTCCTCCCAAAATATGCATTACCCCTACCCATATCATATGAACTCCTGAACATATGCAGTTAACAGGGATGGGTTTATATCCTGTGTACCAGTTAGGAAATTGTGGAGTACCGGTGTAACAGTTTTCTCTACCACCAATCCACCATGGGTATTCCCCCCCCACCCACATAATATCTTTTGTCACTTATTTTACCCCTCACAGTCACTTATTATGCTTTATATAGTCATGAGATGGCGAGAAGTTAACTATATCTGAGAAAAAGTTGATTGAGTCTTGGTATGTGGGGGGGGGGGATTGTGTGTGAACTTCGGGGAGATAGCCAGGCCTGGCAATCTTCCCCGCTACATATTATCAAAAAATCATTTTATCGCTTATTTTGCTTTATATACTTCATCCGAGAAACATTTTATTGAGTTGGGGTTTGGGGAGATACCCAGGCCTGATTATCACTTATTTTTGCTGTATATAGTAAACAAATTCTCACATGTAGCTGCTGCTGCTGTGTGGGGTTGGGGAAGATACTCACCCTACTCAGGCCTGGGAATCTCCACCCCCTCCATCCCAAACACCGACTCAATCAACTTTTCTCACATAAAGTTAATTTCTCACCATTTCATGACTATATAAAGCAATAATAAGCAATACAATCATAAGTTTATTTTTCTCATATGCAGCTGCTGGGTGGAGGGGGGGGGGGGGATACTCAGGCATGTGTACCTGTTAGGAAATAATGGAGTACCGGTATATGAGACATAGGTTTGTCATGATATTTTAAGTTTAATATCATTGCAGAAGTAAGATGTCCAAAACTTCAAATATCAAGGTGAATTTCTTTGGGTTAACCCTTTCATGACGGCATGTAATTTTTGAGACAGCTCAGATTTTATTGGGATTGGGTAGGATCTGAACCCCGGCCCATAACGGCGAGCTGTCTCAAAAATTACATTTGCTTCTAAAAATAGGTGCCTTGTGTGCTGTATAGTCCCAGACATGTTCTAAGAGCAACGCTCGGCATGTTTCGGAAACGTATATACAACATGCTACTGTGCCATATCTGCTATATACACACAATAGAGACCTTAAAATGTGCATATACATGTAGTGTCCTGATAGTCTGGTCGATAAAAGGTTTGACCTAGAAGAAATTTGGACTAAGTTGGCTGGTATACCATTTTGAAGAGGAATATATCTTCTATAACATATCCAAAATCCGCTAAAATCTGCTGTGAGCATTTTTTGTAATTCAAGATGGCGTCCAATATGGCTGCTATTTCCGTTAAGTTAGTTTGATGCAATTATAGTGAGAAATTTGTCATATATATACGCATGTATACATTCTTGTGAGGATAAGACATAACGCCACCTTTCTGTGCCAAAATTGGAATACCTCGTCCAAGATGGCAGCCAAAAGGGCGGCCGGAAGTACATTTTTTTACGTTGTTTACTATACTAGTATCTTTAAGATAAGTTGTTTGGAACTGGTTGAGAATTGTGACTTTATTTTGTATTTAGTGTGTTAACTGACATTTGAAGCAATGAAATATGCTATTCATGGAGTCTCAACCCATTCCGATCACTCAAAAATTCGATTTTACAGAACGCGGTAAAACATATCACAAAATATCACCATTGGTATTCTAGTCATATTTCATCAAGAAATTGGAAGAACTGCGCAATGTAAGTGATGCTTTCTATTTTTTATGGATATTCCAACTCAAATGTACCAAAATTGTCACTTTGGCTCAAAATGGCTGCCAATATGGCGACCAATATATGAAAAATGCTAAATATTGTCCAAGCGTACCATGCAACTGCTTACAGGTTGTGGTTGACGCACGCAATTGACTATTCTGTCTTAGATATATTGAATACTAACATTTCTGATGCATATTGGTTAACTGTTACTATTTTAACCACTGAAATCACCAGAAATACTCGAATATTTATGTCACAAACTTGACATCAAATCAGCAAAATATCACTGTTTAGATTTGAACCATTTTGGTATCAAAGGTGTTTATTGTTTTGATGTGTTCTAAATATATAACTCATGTGGTTCGTTAATGGATGTTAATGGGGGTACATTTGTTAGAGGTGGCTAACTATATAGCCGACAGGGGAGTTTGTATATGAACGTTATACTTAATGGTTTTTATGCTGACTGAATTCAATCAGTACATACATGTACATATACGCTTATGTATACATAGATATACAGATTTTCACAAGGATACATATATAATAAATTTAGTTTATTGATTAATCACGAGAATCTGCCGGACGATTTAATAAATTTTAAGGCTGCATCAAGGAGAATGAAATTATCGCTGTCTTTGAGCGTGATGTCGCCAATCAAGAGAGCTTTGTGGGAAAATACTTGAAGTGAATTCATTGTATCAATCAGATCAGTTCTTTGGGTTGAGAACAAAGGACAGTTTATCAGAAAGTGTTCAGTATCTTCATTCGGGAATCCACAGGCACAGGATCTGTCATCGGCAATGAAGTTGCTCACTTTGTCGTGATTTAAATCGCTACATCCATTTCTCAACCGGCAATACAAAATGTTTGTTGAACGATCACCTACGAGAATGTAAGCGGGGATCTTTTTTTTTAGGGAGAACAGATGACTTAAAAGAATCGTATGATTTATTTTGAATATCCTTTGCCAAAGAATTCCAAACTTTTATAGTACTAGGAATGAATGATTGTTTGAATGTCTCGAGTAGGCAAAAGTAGTTTACGAAATCACTCGAGTTTCGCAGAAAGTATCGGTTGGTGTCACCAACCTTAGGTAAAAGCAGGTCTGTTAAGAATGGCGGGGCTTTTCCGTTAACTATTTTGTGCATTAAACTTAACTGTTGTGCATCGCGTCGACGTTGAAGATGTTGCCAACCTAACTCTGATAGTAAGGTGGAGTTTGAGGCAGATCTAGTAAGTCCGGAAACGACTCGGTTGTATGGTTATGGGCAATGTGTGTATGTGCACATGAAATGACTGCACGGTCAATGTTGTTGAAGTGTATATGCATACTTGGAGTACAGTTTGATGGTTATTGACGGGCTTGTGTATATAGATAGTGACATCATGGTCATGGGTGGGATGTATATGTTTATCTGTTGTGGCTGTATTGTCATTGGTGTGTGTACCGCACGGGGTCTCAGCTGCCCCGTGAGAACTGGTTCGCATTCAGTTTTGGACACGGTGTGCATTCGTCAATGTCACGGCGCTTGCTTGCAATTTCACAACAAATGGACAAGACATTGCAGTAAATGGTAAGCATCTCTATCGTTATCAAGGATATAATATATGTGTGAACGTTCATCGATAGTTGTTGCTATATATAACAATACTAACCATTCATTGTACCAATGTACGTTGGCCAAACTTCGAAATATCGAACCGATCAGTACGAGTTGGTAGTTATATTCCCAGTGTCTGTTTTTAAATGCTATTTTCGCTACAAAAGAACACTTTACCATGCTAATATTTCATAGAGACGATTTCTGCTTGTCCTAACGCGATATGAAATGTCAAATATATCAAAGGTATTCGCACCATATGCGTCTTTTAGTTGCAAGTATATCATGCCCCAGTGCGCATTTTCGGATGATAAGGTTCGCATTCTGTAAACTTTGATAGGCCCCAGTGCACATTTTGTATAGCTCTAGCAGCCGAAATGGGCTAACACGCCTTGGAATCATGCGGAATGTTTCAAAATGAGTCATACCAGAGTAATATATATATATATATATATATATATATATATATATATATATATATATATATATATATATATATATATATATATATATTCCGATCAATTGTGGACACATTTGTTCCTAAGCGGATACTTTATGACACGTCATAGCTATCATATGCCGAGTATATATGTATGTATATTTGGTAGTGTGATCTCAAGCCTCTTTATTATGGCGCGTGTGGTTAGCACTTTGTCCCAAAGTTCCGTGATCGGAGTTATATAGACAGGGATGTGTGGTCACAGTGAAACCCGTATGTATGTTAAAGACGTTTCACCCGAATACTTGAAGACGTTTTCATGCAAGCATGGACCAACATGAACGCGAAGACCAGTAAGAGGTAACAACTTGGGTTTTCTTGAGTTGTGTTTTAAAGTGATGTGAAAAACTGCGGCAGGGTGATCTTTTCAAGTTATTTTTTTTCAAATATTATATCCAAATTGGCAACACACATCGTCATTCTTATATATTAGTTAATTGCAGTGATTCTCGAAGGTGAAATCGTTTTTGTTAGTTTATCGCAATTAGTTGCGTCCCGAATTGAGAAGTAAATATTTACAATTGAGGGGAGTTCAGACGATGATTTAGAACTATGGAGTGGTACGGTAGATTTGCTTGAAATTTTCGGCGATGTTACTAAAATGCTACGTTCCTCCAGTTGATATGGCGCCTGAATACTAACTAATCATTTTCACATACCCGAACAAGTCTATATGTCTTTAAGCATATTTCGAGGTATGTAGTTTTACATTTTAACTATATGCACGTTCCTGTGCGTAACGTTAACATATTTTTAACTTGTCAAAATGACACAACTCTCATATATCAATTCCCTGTATTGTTTTATTTTTCAGAGCAATTTCAGGAGATCATATTGCTAACAGAAGAGCGAGTATTCAGATGGGGCTTTGGATCACGCATTTTCTGCTCACCAAACTGAGGAAATTGTTTTATTAATAAAGAAGGATAGCCCTGCCAAACATGGAACGGTCAAATATAGAATGATTCGATTTGGCACTACACCAAGTGACATGACTCCAGCATTTGGGTGGCGCGTGAATCACGACTCCATGACGCTAGAAAAAAAAACGCGGAACCAAGTCCCGAAGTTCATCATAAACTTATAAATTAAAATGAAATTTATCACGAGTAATCAGTGATATGTGGCGTTACTGGTACTGTACACAACTAGCAATTGGAAATATGTCGAAATATCTGCGAAGAATGTGTTTACTGCTGCAAAATCTGCAGTTAAATAGCAAAGCATCGGATCGGAACTGGGGTATTTGATCTGATGCGAACAAAAATGATAACATAAGATCAGAGGGGCACCGTAGCATTTTCGACTCATTTCAAAAGTCGTCTCCTGTGACTTAGACGTGAAATATGACCACGATCGGTGGTTTGAGAGTGAGGAGTTATAGGAAACTGGCCGTTTAATCGAAAAAAACCACACGCGGTTGGTGTGTATTAAATGTAATTATTTGGATAAGTTTCCATTGAAAAGGCGTTGAGTGATCGCTTTCTTGAACATATGACAACAAGTACACAGTTTTCAGCTAAAATATCAAATAAACTATTGGATCGATAGCATTGAGTGATTTGAAAAATAATCGTAGCATCAAATGTAGATTAATCTCACCGTCTGTGCAAAATACTACTTATCTGCGATGACCTATTTTCTCGATCTGAAACGGACCGTGACATTGGCGAATGCGCGCCGTGTCCAAAACCGAATGCGAACCAGTTCTCACGGGGACGGGGCAGCTGAGACCCCGTGTATACCGGTATACAGTGAATAGCTGAATGCTCATGGATGGGGGGTAAGAATACAGCGAGTGGCTGAATTGTCATGGTTGAGCTGTATTTCAGTCTGAAGTCAACGAATGGCCGTGTGTGCAGGGTATAGGTATATCTAGAAGTATTGTATGGTTATTAATGAGGTATATATACACCAGGGGTCTATACTATATATTTACAATAGCCGTGTTTCTCCATGTGGACAGCGTTAGTCGGTAATTTCCCAGTCTAGTAAAGCTAGACTTGTGTTCTATAGTACTCGAGCAATTGTGTTCTTGTAAACTCCTTGCATTGGATATTGGAATTTAACAATAGGCGATTACCCTTTTTCACACCATACTCTGACTTATATAATGTTCTGGGAGAGCCATTCTGTAACTGGGATTCATTTCAGCAGCAAGCTGCTCGGTTTTTGTGGTGTTTGGAGTGTCCCAACGCTGCATCTTTTTTTTATTCTATAGTACTCGAATTGTCTAACTTGGGGAAAAACAAGAACTCGCTTGACGGGCTGATAAATTACCAACTAGTACAGACATAACACAAATCGGGTAGAACACGGCGTTAACATTACAAGTATACGAGGTTGAATTAGTGGTTGTCACCGCAATGAAACGCGTGCGAATGTCGATATGTCGGATTATCGCTTTGCGTATTGCGCACTCATGCATTAACCTTTTCTCGACGTGCGAAGTTTCACCGGGTCAATCCAATCGTAGTCATATTGGGATGATGGGTTCAAATTACGCATGGTGTAGATAGATTTGTAATACGACCCTGCCTAACTATGCTTAAAAGCCATGTCCTGATTGGCCAGTGGCCCGAGTTACCATGGCTATCTCGTTCCAGTTTTGTGGTACAATTCTAATTTTTCCAATTGTACCACGAAAAAAATCGGTTTATTCAGATCGCCGCACGCGACTTTTCCCGTCTTTTCTAACTCCGCGCAAACGGGGCATCAACGGAGTACACCCGCACCCGTAACCCTTTGAATTTTGCTACATCTTGACAACTTGCGAATTTTCTAGCGATTTGTCGCTTGAAACCAGTTTGGTTGCCAATGAATATGGTCCAAATGATGTTATGGTATATTGATATATGTTACGACCAAAGAAAGTTACTTAATAAGTATATTAAATGACAAAATAAATCCATGGGACCGGGCTGTGCATTCGTCGATTCGAATCTCGATCATATTCGATATTTCGGAATCAAGTTGAAAATGAAAGCGTTTGTTCACCAGTATACAGAAGGGGAATAAGATTAGTTCAGTAAACTAGATCATTTAGATCGCTTTGTGTAAGGAAAATGGTCCATAGTCGATGATCATATTCATGTTGTCCCAACAACGTTCAAAACAGAAATGACCGAAATCGTATTTCCTGTACAATTTAGATGAAACACACGGGCGCCGCTGAAAACACATCGTTTTTTAGCCAATCACAACGATTATTTCTAGAAGAGGTGCCTCGAAAAGTCAACGGGGGAATTTCATAACAAGACAAGACATTACCGGAGTACTCCATGCAAAGAAATCGTGTACGCCCAATACGAATTACACCACGAAATGTTTTCTCACCTGAGACCGAAAAAGCGCAGTATTTCGTTGACTATTCAGTCGAATTGTGACCATAAACTTTCAGTCGTATTACAAAAGAAATAAATACACGGTGTATCGGTGTGTATGGTCAAGTTGTACCACAAAAAACTGATTGTAGGAATCCGCTACTCGTCGTCCTACAATCAGTTTTTTGTGGTACAACTTGACCATACACACCGATACACCGTGTATTTATTTCTTAAATATTTTGAGATGGGGTTCATAAACATAGACAAATTGGCTTTGATAAATAAGGGATTCCACATAAATTATGTTGTGAGGGGGCGATTCTCAGCAAAATACTCAACAATTGGGAATGTCATGCAGCGACGTTCAATGGGTGTTGGCGCATCACAATAATCTTCGTCCCAAAGTTAGTGATGATTGATTTATGGGGGTAAATGGCAATTAGTTGAGAAGTTTCGATCGGTTGGAATTGTTGGTTTGGGGACTTCTAACAGTTGGAAATCTTTAGTAACCATTGCAGAATTTCAACCGAATGGGGTGCAAATATAGTTTTCTGGTTCAGGGAGGAGGTGTACTCGGGCAGCGGATACCTTATACGTGAATGTTACCGCGATTCCATGGTAGAAAATGGCACTGAATTTAAAAATTAAGACTGGAGAATAGGTTATAATCATTACAATGACTAAATTTTCCAGCTAATGTAACTGCAAACTATAATTTATACCACTAGTATGATGTTTTCCTACATTCAGTGTAATTTTGGTTGTTAAATCTAAGTTTCTACTTAAACAAAAAGTTACACCGACCCTTTGGAAAATATACTTGAAATATATATTTTCACCCTTTTAACTTGGAAATATTTTTATCAGTCTATTATCTCCGGCAATTCAGTTTGTTTTCAATTACATTGTACATGTATCGAAATCGTACGTATACGACAACCAGTTAAAATTTCCCTGCTCAATCTGACATTATAATCACCATGTGTAGGTTTTTCTGTCCATGGGGTTTATTTGTGATCACTCTATCCGTCTCTATCCCTTTGTGTTCGTACATACATCGTTAAATATATTTGACCATGAACCATGTAAATACACTTAAGGAAAGTCATGAAAAGCTATATATTGTCTTCTATGATGTAGGTCAATAAAACATCTATCTCTTATAAAGAGCGTTTTCGCTTACGATATTTTGTACTCGTGTTCATCGTAAAATGTTGTAATCGTTTGTGTATTTTCGCGATGCTCGTGCCATTGGGATTATGGTGCACGCAAGTAGTTTTCGTGTTCCCCATTGCCTATCATAACATTGACTTTATACATCCACTAAACCACTCGCCAAATGACTGTTCGATCAAAGGTGAGGCGAATATGTATACAAGATGTTACTGTATGTTCACGAATGTAGTGAATAGGTATACAGGTCGTGACTATATGGTGATGGGTGAGGTGTATGAGTATACCTGGTGTGCCTGCATGTTTACTCATGGCTATATGGCCATGTGTTGGGTGTATTGGCATACCCAGGTGTGGCTGTATAGTAGTGGGCGAGGTGTATGTGTATAAAGCGAGTGACATATGTTCATTTATGTATATATGAAGTGACTACATGTGTGAGTTGCACTGGTGTACCTTTGGGTGACTATCGATTTCCTATTGCTATAACTCAAAGATATGTTAACGATAGAGAGATCATATCATTGTTCTTCAACTTAATGGCGTTTGGTATGCAATACGAAGGGAACGGTTTTCATGACAACAGTTTATAAGTTAATAAATTTTGATGCTAATGGGCCAAAGTAGCCACATAATATGATCCCTATCACTTCCGTTTCAACGTTCTGCCCAATTCCGTTCAAAAATATAGACAGAATCCCAAAAGAAGTTTTCGGCAAAAATCCATACTGCATCCCTTAAAATGATGCCTCATAATAATAATAATAATAATATAATAATGTATAGCATTTTTAAAGCGCCTTATCCCATGAGGCCCAAAGCGCTCAATGATACAACAGATGACAGAGCTCCAGCACATTCAAACACATATACGCATGTACACACAAACAATAACTACAATAAAATAAATCAAACAATTCATATACAAATCAGGATGAAGGCTGTGTGTATTGTATAAAACAATGCAGGAAATATGTGCTTAGCTTTGGTCGTCGTCATTGCCATAGTGAAGTTTAAACAGATACGTTTTGAGTTCTGTTTTGAAAGATTCCAAAGTAGCAAAATTCCTAAGTGTAAGCGGGAGTGAATTCCAAAGGTTTGGGCCGTAGCATTCAAAAGATCGACGACCATAATAAACAAGTTCACGTTTGGGGACGGCAAGTAATATTTTATCAGCTGACCTTAAGCCTGGTTTACCAGGTACATAGCACGAAAGAAGATATTCAATATACACAGGGAGAGGCGAGAGACAGTCAAATTTCTTACAACATAAGACATTTATAGTCAATGCGGGCTTGAATTGGTAGCCAGTGCAGTTCTTTGAACATTGGTGTCAGGTCAGAAAATGTAGGCTTCTTAAGAATCATACGAGCAGCAATGTTCATCATACGTTGATGTTTATCAATTTCTGACTTTGGTAAGCCAGCCAGAAGTGGGTTACAGTAGTCAATCTTTGAAAGAACACATGACGAAACAAGAGTTTTAGCAGCATCGGAGGTTATGAATGGCCTGATGTGAGAAATTCTCCTTATATCCATAAATAGACTTCGGCATAAATTGTTTATGTACACTTCCATTGACAGAGTACTGTCTAGATGAATGCCCAGATATCTGCCACACGACGATGGCTTTATGTCGGAATCACCTATACGAATGCAGTCCAAATGAGTGTTCTTAATTCTGTGGTCTGTTCCATATAACATTAATGTATTGGGACAACCAGAACATAACATTTAGTTGTCAGTTGATTAGGTAGCATGTTTAATAACCGAGTGAGTCACAATTTGTAACCTTTTTGGAACAGCTTAGAATAATGTTCGGAATAAATGTGACAAATCGACATTTTACCAAATTTGGTTGCCATTTTGGAAGCCATCTTGAGTAAATTTGTCTAAAACACCTCAGTGCTACACATTTAAGATAGATAAAAATAAAAAGCACATTTGATACCAAAGATAGTTCCATTTTACTTGAAAAAAATGTTGCCGATTTTGATGCCAAGTTTGTGATAAAAAAGGTCCCATAATTCGGGTAATTTCAGTGGTTAAAATAGTAAAAATTAAACAAAGTGCATCAGAAATGTTAGTATTCAATGTACATAAGACAGAATAGTCAATTATGTTCACCAACCACATGTTGGTGCAATATTTACCATTAGCCATTTTGAGCCAAAGTGACAATTTTGGTACCATTGAGTCGGAATATTCATAAGCAATACAATGCATCACTTACATGGCACAATCCTTCCAATTTCTTGATGAAATGTGACTATAATCCCAATGGTGGATTTTTGTTAATTGTTATACCGCGTTCTGTAAAATCGAATTTTCGAAAGATCGGAAGGGGTGGGGACCCCACTAATGGCATATTTATTTTCTTGATGGTCAGTTAACCTGCTAAATACAAAATAAAGTCACAGTTCTCAACCAGTTCCAAACAGCAGAAATTTATCTTAAAGATATCAGTACAAAACGTAACATTTTCCACTTCCGGTCACCATTTTGGCTGCCATCTTGGGCGGGGAGTTCCAATAAAAAGGTGGCGTTATGTCTTAGCTTCACAAAAATGTATACACATGTACATGGCAAGATATTCTCAATATCACTGTCGGATACCCGTTTAGGTTCGTACGTTTCAAGATGGCGGCGCCCACTGGACATACAGGATAAACGGTAAGTGTGTATTTGTCTTCAAGCATCAATTAACGACATCTTTCGGTGATACACCTTTAAACAGTTATGCAGGAATTTGTATGCCCAACACACACGTAACATGCCTTTTGCATGACAGGCATGTGAAATGTTGCATTTGGCGTGTCAAGTGGTCATAAAATTTCGAAATTTTATCGAGGCGGCGAAATGTTCGCTTTTTCGTGATATTTTGGCCCTGGGTTGATGGATCCGCAAATTTATGTATTGTCGTGGGTAGATTAGGTTACCTCACATCTTCGGAATGCAAAACCGGCGATATTTTTATTGTCTAACTCCGAAAAACGACCTTTGAAAATTTCAATATGTTCAGGTTCAGATTCGCAATATTTCCGATGATTTTGTTCAGGTTCAGAAACAATTTTCGTTCGGGTTCGGACGCATCAAAACCTCACCGAGAAGCGAAATGCCGAGATGTAGTCTCGTTCTTATTGTGCGTGTTGTTTACGAACACGCATTGTTATATCTACAGATGTCAGCTGAAATTTCCAAATATAGGTGGTAAATTCTCCGAATGAATGGGACAAAAGCCACAGTTAAATATTGTTGCCAATATATAATCTCGAGCAATGTCGGCTATACACCAGCTAGTGGGGAATGAAATTACATAGCCATATTACACATGAGCAACAGTAGTAATATTAGTTATCTTCGGCAATATCGGGGGTACATGGGGATTTAATACCTGGATATCGATTTTGAACCCCGAGGCGGAAGAGACATCTAGGTATTAAATCTCCATGTATCCCACGATGTTGCGGAGGTAACGATTTTGTCCCCACAACATTAGCTACCACTCGGTTTGCTTTTCATAGGTTATCAGATAAATTCACACCAATCAGCACCAATAATAATAATTCAGTATCCGACCGATTGATCCTGTGTCAGGTGACGTCAAGCTCAGCGTGCTAGAACAACGTCACGATTGGTGGAAACTGCTAGTTCAAGGGTCATTAATAACCCCAATATTTCACGTGTTCTTATACCCCACTGTCAAGAGTTACGGGGGACATGG
The DNA here is from genome assembly GCA_032622095.1 of Siphonodentalium dalli. Classification (NCBI taxonomy): domain Eukaryota; kingdom Metazoa; phylum Mollusca; class Scaphopoda; order Gadilida; family Siphonodentaliidae; genus Siphonodentalium; species Siphonodentalium dalli. The sequence goes on from CP136068.1 coordinate 76,024,772, forward strand.
TGCATGATTTAAACGTGACGTTGTTGTCAATCAGATTGCTAGTTACAACCGGATGTGGGGACAAGTGTTTTTGTCATATGCTTCCCTATGAAATAGCCGTAATTTTGAGTGGCGTACGATGCGATCTCTTTCGCCATGACCTGGGCTGTGAATCTGCAAAATATATAAAAGTCCTCAATCATTGAATGCTTGAAAGGGATACTGTACTCAAGTGTTGTTGTTGGTGTCTATAGTCTTTGAGTCGTAGAATAGGGTAACCATGCAGCTTTCCGTTATTTAAAAGTCCGTTGAGTATGATGTAATGTTGTCGATTCATTTCTGTACAGTTTTCAAGCAAATGTATCAAATAAATGTTATAAACTGTAATATATGGCATGATCTCATTTCCAAGTTGAGCTGCAGTGTTATGGACACTTTCGTGTTTTCAATTCACGGATTCTTGGATGGATGATGTGTAATAAACTCAGAATGACACGTTTGTTAATGGATTGGTTGGTACGGCACTTGTGTCATCGTGGAAGGATAGAACTTGAGGCTGCGATTCTTGTTCTATACTGCTGCGCTATCACTCGTGCCGTATCACCAAATCCATTAACACATGTGTCGTTCTGTGTATGTATTAAATTTTTTACGTTATAAATCCAGTAGCAATAAATGCTATTTGGAATGCTAATAGGCCAAGATAGCTTATCCAGCTAGCTTATATTTGGTTGGGAGTGTCCTTGGGATTCAAATTTATTCAATGGGGTTACCGAGTCTAATATGGCCGGAGCCAGGGATTTAATTCTTTCCCTCCATGGTAATTCTTAAAACATCTTCTCAAGAACCATCGAGGCTATTTAGCTTATACATGATTCTGAATGTACAGGCTTATAAAACTAGACCAAAATATAACATTAATCAAGTGAAGGGAGTTTCAATGTATGATCAATAATGGTTCTTTTACAACAGGATATCAGAAAATAGTTTTTATCGAGCCCCCCCCCTCCCCAATTCTAATATACAATATTAACTGGTATGTAAGGCCTAATAATAATAAAACCTTGATCAGGTAGCAAAATAACTGGTATAGTATTGGAGGCCGTTTTCACATTTATTCCTTATTTGTGCTTTTAAAGCGCAAATAAATAATAAATGTGAAAAGGGCCTCCCATAGTATAGCATAACATTTTGCTATTTTTGGAAAATGCTATACAATTTTATATTTCTTATAGCATGTTGTCTATTGTTGATGAACTGGATTAAGTTACACAGTTACTCTAAACATCTATGAAGAATTCCAAATTAGTTCCACCTACTCTTGGGATCCACATATAATAAGCTTACCTCAACCTTTATGCTTAATTTTCAGCCACTTTGGAAGAATTGGGTATTTTGCCTTAACTGCCTATGTCAGTTTGTCTGTCCATCCATATATCTCAGCTGTGGGTTATCATATCTGAATAAAATTTGGTATGTATGTTCACCATCATGACTGCTTTCAAAAGATGGGCAACTGACGTTCACATTTTCAGTTCTAGAGTTATCTTTCTTTATTTATCTAGAAATGTGGGTTTTAAAAACATATCACGGCCATGGGTTATCAGATCTGAATTAAATTTGTTTTGGAGGTTCACAAGCATGACTGCTTTCAACAGACATTGTTGACAATGAAATTATATTAATTTTCAATGAGAACGGCCTTTTGGATATTTTGAGGTCGTAAACAGTTATTGGTGGAGTATTTGTAATCTTTAGATGAAGAATTATATATCATTGATGGTACAGCATAAGAGTAGCTTGCTTCCATGTTGTGAGTTACCATCCTGTACTGTTATTCCACCCGGTACTCTTATTGGCTTTGGCAGAGTTGTCCACCCTGTTCTCTTATTTTTGTGCACCGTATGCTTATATCTGAATATTTCTGACCCTTCCATGACTGGAGCTACATGAAAGTTAGCGAAAACCCTGCCAATGGATTCTCTTATCTATGTGAGTCTCCCATAGGGAACCCCACATATATAAGAGAAAACATTGGCTGAGCAATATTTACCTTAACCTTGTAAGTCAGTGCATTCTCTTATATACGTGAGGTTCCCTATTGGAGTCTGGCATATAGAAGAGAATGCACTAGCACAGGATATTTTATGCTGCACCAGCGCAGCTTCTTCCATCAAATGGGTTAACCCTTCCATGACTGGAGCTTTCTGAAATTTTGTAAAAACTGTGTCCAATGCATTATCTTATGCGAGTCTCACATAGGCAGCCTAGCATATATAAGATTAAGAGAATACATTGGCCTAAAAATATTTAAATTGTAAGTCAGTGCATTCTCTTACATATGCGATGTTCCCTGTGAGAGATTCTCACATTTAAGAGAATGCACTAGCACATGATCTTTAATGCTGCACCAGCACAGGTCCCGACATGTAAGCTAGGGTTAACCCTTTACCCAACAAACCGGCCAAAACCGGCCAAATAAAGCTTCAACAGCCTAAAATATCTTCGGTCTGTCTCAATAGAACCATACAAATATGGATATCATTGGAACCGGCTCCTTGACCACATTGTGATAGTTACAGTTAGCCCTGTGCCAATGCATTCTCTTATATATGCGAGTCGACCATAGGTCGCCTCGCATATATAAGAGAATGCATTGGCCTAAAAAAAATCTTTTTTTATCACTGTTTACCATTTTTTCTTACATTCTTTAACAATTTTATAATTTTTAATGTGTTAAGCCAATGCATTCTCTTATATATGCGAGGCGACCTATGGTCGACTCGCATATATAAGAGAATGCATTGGCACAGGGCCCTTCTGTTGGGTAAAGGGTTAAGGGACCTTCTCTTGAAAGAAGTATTTAGTAAAAACTGGTTGTAGGTGCTCTAACTCTTCCCGGCAGTACTTTTAATGACAGCAACATGTGTTAGAAACTCTTCTTACAAAAAAACACAAGAAACATCTGAAGTTGCACATATTCAGGAAAATAACTAGGGCTGTTTTGATACCTGTTAGATTTATGGGCGCCCAAACTCGAGAAGCCCAAATGTCCCAAAATTCCTATTGGACAGTATTGAGTCAACCTGAATTTTCCACTTTTTGAGGGCAATTAGAGCCTTTATTATCATGTTCAATTTGAAATCAGAAATATGTCATATTTATAATATATGTATCTGTATATTGATCTGTGTTGGCACAGTGTAGAAGACTTATCAAGTTACAAAACAGGTGCCCCCAAATTATTGCTAGATTCTTCCCTGACAAATTACTCTTAAACATGCTCCAAAGGGTCGATTTCTAAACAAATAGTGTTGTAATATTCTATTAATAACCACATTTTCTGTCCAAGATCATAAAACTAATTAGACAGACAGATAGAAATAATTATGCATTGAAATGTGTATGGGCTACATTTTGTCTTGGAATTACATTTATTCAATGTATATGGTGAAAAATTTAATCTGTTTTTTAGTTTTGAGACCAGTCAATTGGAGCTTCTGTCAAAATTAAACATATATTGTCTCTTTTTATGTTTATTTTCTCACAATAGTCAGAAGAAATAGAGACATTAATTTTCCTCGACATATCACTATCTGGACATATAAAAAATGGCGGCACGAGCCACGCACGACTAATTTTGCAGCTGCCGTTTTGGGATGTGACTGAGCGTTAAAAAAATACAACCAGAGCTGTTTAATAGATGCCGATACACATGAAGACTCAAATTGACGTCGTATGGTAAATTACCCAAAGTGTTTGACCAATTCGTGACATTTAACAGCTATTTATTTCCATCACCTATTTTCGTGAATAACTTTTAGATGACAACAGCAAGTTCAATATCAATTCACGAAGAGTCTTGGCAAGATTCTTCACTGTCGGACCAAGGTAAACGCAAGGAACGTCCTGATCCTTCCCCGACTTAGAGAAGAGTTTTGAGAAGGAGAAATTCATTGTCTGACTTGGCAGTTTTTGACTTAGAAACCGAACCTCCAACTCAGCTGTCCCAGGGTGACCCTTCACGTCCGCCTGTCAGACCCAATCTACAAGCAAAAAAAACAATGTCAATGCAAGATATTATTAATTCTGTCGTACAGACTGATGAATTCATTACAAAATGCAGTTCTTCCCTCCTTCCCAGAATGAAGCATGAGTTCCTGAGTGATATTAAACTTCAGATTCAAGAATCTGTCAAAGAAGGTGTAAAACAAGCAATACAATCAATTACTGCTTCAGTGGTGAATGCAAAGGTGGATGAAGCTGTCTGTGCTGTGTTAGACAGCAAGCTGAATGACTTTGCAGCAATGAAAACTGACATAAAAAATTCTAAGCATCTAAATCAGAAACTCATGGAGAAAATCTCTCATTTAGAGACTGAGCTTGAAAGGCGAGTAGACAACTTAGAGCAGCATGGAAGGGTGGGAGCCTCAGGTTCATAAACTTTCCCATTGATGATGAAACAACTGACACATACTCCATGAACACTAGAAAGCTCATCATTGACTTCTACCAAGATAAGCTCAATATACAAGTGAAACCAAGTGATATATATAGATGCCATCCACTTGGGAGATTCAGGTTCAGTCGCTCTTCCAATGGGGTAGCTGATGGAGTTGCTGCAAATTCATCTTCATCACCTGCATCTAGACCTCACAAGTACATCAACATAATTGTGCACTTCACCACCTGGTATACCAAGGATGAAATATTCCGAAAAAAGAAGCTGTTAAAAAAACGATCAAAGTTATTATATGTGAGGACCTAACCAAAGAGACAGTCTATTGTTAAAGAGCTGGCTTCAATGAAAAAACTAAATCTGCTGGAGTCCTATTGGACACAGGATGGGCAAATCTTTGTTAAGAAATCAGCATCATCTAAGAAAGAAAATTATTACCATTTGATGACATCCAATCACAATTAAGCAGTTTGGGATTATCCAATCCACACTAATGAATGTGAAAAAATATAGTGTCTTGCTTTAGATATTGTAATTATGTGACCAGTGAGAAGTACTCAACCTGGTTTTCTTTTTGTGTGTATTCATTGATATTATACCGGCATATAGGTTAGACATAAAATTCAACATTCAATTTGTAATATACCTATAACTGAGAGAAATATTAATCTAATTTCTTTATTATTCCTAATGTTTATTTCGAAACCGCTACCATACAGTCCATATTCTAATAAAATATTTTGTTCCAGGCTCTTTATTTCCTTCTCTTTTACAAGAAAGTGTCCTGCTTTGTCTCAGAAAAAATGTTTCAAAGACTTACTACACTTCCAACTGGATAAGAATGGATTCGGTTTATTGGTAAAAGCCCTGTGTTTGAAACACTATACACTAAGACAATTATAATTAATGTATACTATGACTTTTTGAGTCAAACTAATCGTCAGAATATATCTAAAGACAAAAACAAAACACCATATTATAATACCAGTCCTTTTACATTTTAAGTATAAAGTTCAGAGAGAAGTACCCAAACTGGTCATGATGAATTCATTGCTATATTACTGACATATAAGTTTACACACAAAATTCAAATTCAGTTTGTACTATACCTATGGCAGTGTTTGATATCAAACCATTTTTCATATTATCTCTATTGTTGTCATGTATATTTGCTTTCATATGTCTATACACATGTTGTGCCACTCGAGATCGAAGCATATTGCAGACCATCTCTCCTATATATTTTGATACAATCTGTATTCGAGAGATAACCCACATCCTCCGGACCTCAATGATATGATCGTGAATGAGTATTGATATACCCCACTAAACTTTGACAAACACCGGTAATGGTGTGTAGATAATTTACATATCTCTCTTATATATTTTAATACAATCTATCTAATTTACATATCTCTCTTATATATTTTGATACAATCTATCTGTTTGTCTGTCTGTCATTTAATCAAATCTACGATTCTCCACCGATCGAGACCAAACTTCCTATCTAGGGGTAAAATCCCACGGATACGGTCGTTGTCGCGTTTTGGAGAAGCTCCGAGCACCGCTTCTCCCTTCTCACAAAAAACGGCACCGTGGGGGTTAACACACCGACGCTCCTTATATCTTCCATATTGGGAGATTTAACCAGTTAACGCTCTTTATTGTCATCGACGTTGCTCAAAGATCACCTATGTGTACGAAACTACGGATGCAAAACGCACCGGAACGGCGAAATGCATTTATCTTGATTAAAAACGCAGAACGGGTACAAATTTTTCTTAAATAGCCCGGACAACGTCGGCCTCATCGGCCAGTCTCATATATATTTTGAAGACCTCTGTTTGTATGTATGTTTGTCTGTCATTGATACAAATCTACGATTCTCGACCGATCGGGACGAATCTTGGTACGTGTATGTAGTTTGACTAGGCGGTGGACGTTGTCGTATTGGCGAGTCCGTGCGGTGCCAGCTTCGCGCATGCGCAGACGAGATATCGGAAACGGGTGGAGCTATCGACTTGAAATGTGGTATGTGAATGTATCTTGCCCCGGATACGAATTTTATCGGGTCGCCGAGCCCGTGCGACGCCAGCTTCGCGCATGCGCAGACGAGATATAGGAAACGGGTGGAGCTATCGACTTGAAATTTCGGGCTGTGTAGAGCTATCGACTTGAAATTTGGTTTTTGAATAGCGCGGACAACGTCGGGCTCATCGGCTAGTCTCATATATATTTTGACGACCTCTGTTTGTCTGTCTGTCTGTCTGTATGTCATTTATACAAATCTACGATTCTCGACCGATCGGGACGAAACTTGGTACGTGTGTGTAGTTTGAACAGGCGGTGGACGTTGTCGTATTGGCGAGCCCGTGCGGCGCCCGCTTCGCGCATGCGCAGACGAGATCTCGGAAACGGGTGGAGCTATCGACTTGAAATTTGCTATGTGAATGTATCTTGCCCCGGATACGAATTTTATTTGGTCGCCGAGCCCGTGCGACGCCAGCTTCGCGCATGCGCAGACGAGATCTCGGAAACGGGTGGAGCTATCGACTTGAAATTTGGTTTTTGAATAGCGCGGACAACATCGGGCTGGGTAGAGCTATCGACTTGAAATTTGGTTTTTGAATAGCCCGGACAACGTCGGGCTCATCGGCTATTATATTATATTCTGAAAATATATAATCGGAATGGTGAGATAATTTTTTTTTATATGTGACTGTGGGTCTCCTACCTATGCTATTTAGCACCCCCATACGGTTTAAAAAGCTCTTTATCTCTATGCATGTTTTTCCCAAGAAAGTGTATTGATTATTCGAGCCAAACTGCTGAGAAGAAAATAATTTAACTCACTCTCATTTGTATTATAATGGTCTCGGTTTATTTGGCAAAAGACCTGTGTTTAAAACATTATACACTAAGTCAATCATAACTAATGTAATGGCATCCTAAGCCAACATAATTTGTCAGAATATATATTTTTTTTAAACAATACCATTTCATAATATTAGACCTCTTTCTTACTTTGTAATTATATAGATTATAGAGAAGTACCAATGATATTAATCTTGACCACAAGTTTACACACATAATGCGAAGTGTGTAGTGTAATACACCTATAACTGAGAGTAATATCAATCTAATTTCCATATTATTTTCAATTGTTTCATGTATATTTGTTCACATATATGTATACTCATGTCATTAACGGTTAAACTGCTACTAATGTGCTGCTTGTGGTATATTGATGAACATTTTATCACTTACTGAAAAGACCTCATTTTCTCCAACTTACAAACCAACAATACACAATTTTCGTCCCCCCCCCTACTAAATTGTAATAGTAACAATTCGTATATAAGTTGATGAACAACAGCCATTAACTAATTGTAACCACCTGTTTCCTAACAGCAATCAATGGAATCGCCCCACCACCCTCACCAAATTAACTAGACAAATTTAACTGTCAATGCTATGACTTACATACTCAGCTTCAAACCACGGCGTATTTATACAAAGTTAGCTACGCAATACCCACAAAATCAATAAAATAAAACCCACAACAAAGTGTGGCATACCCACCAATAATTTAACTAAAGTACCCCCCCCCCCAAGCTGGAAGTGTAACATCCCTAGATAATCCAACAAGTCACCAGACTTAAATTTAAAAAAATAACACCATATTATATTACGATGCAACTGTCTACAGTAGCTAGTACTTACTAATTTACAGGTTATCTTCTACAGTCGGCCAATAGGTATATCCTGGGCCCTGTTTCATGAAAGCAACTTATGACATAGTTGGGACTTAAGATGGTCATAAGTTCAAACTTCAGTCATAAGTGCGTTTCACGAACAAGGTCTCAACTTAAGATGGTCTTAACTTTGGTCTTAACTTTAAGACTGCTGTGAGGTGTCATAAGATAATCTTAAAGTTAAGACCCACGTGATAAGTGGCATTTCGATCACAAGTATGGCGGCCTATGTTATTTTTTAATTACGGAGATATCTGTACATTATCTGGGTGGGCAATTCGTCGTCTGGTATACAGGGTCGTGGCTACAGAGTGAGAGGGGATGTTCGCCTCGAAATGTCCAACTACACCCCATTAAACAACACCAAATTCTTGTTGGGTTTAAACATTCCAACTGGTACCTCAAACTTTCCAAAACCAAAGTTTGTAGAGGGCAACCCCCCATCGTATAACCATATAGGGTTAGTTTGGTAAAAACAATTCAGAGCACAGGCTTATCATCAGGGAGGTGGCGAATGGGGTTTGTGTGTTGTCTACCCCCCCTCCCCCCCACACACACACACTTTGGTCAAAATGTTTAGCAATTGGAAAGTCCATGCCTGCCAACTACATTAATCGTACACTATATATAGGTTTCAATTGTTTGAATTTCTAACTAGTAAAGGAATGTGTTGTTTTAGACAAACAGCAGCAACCGAAAATCACCAACTTTAGGGGCGTCAGGTTAGAAATTTCGAACTGTTGGAATATTTGAGATACCAGTTGGAAAGTTTAAATCCAACGGGTGGGGTGGACATGGAAGTTTCGCCCGGTTCAATTAAGGGGCGGTTGCAGTTGGAAATTGCACGATGTACCCCCCCCCCACTCACAAAGAGACCAACTAGCCACCCGAGCCTCGTCGAATGTAGGATATAGTCAATTATCAGCTGTGTATGACCTATAGATAATATATATTATAAAATTGTATTACCCACGAATTAAACTTTTGATAAGAATTATGGCCTAGCTCAAAGCTCACAAGCTCCTCTATGTTATTCCATATGTGTGTGGGGAGATGGGGTAAAATGAGATCAATTACTGTATTGATTCTTTCCTCTTTCCAAATTTCCGTCGGCTGTTTACAAAGCAGATATGTTATATAGGAAAGGTAACACAAACGCTCTTTATCAAAATATGTTTTCGAAATAGTGACAATTTTCTATAGAGAATATTATTTTTATTGAGTTTATGCCCACGCCCATATGTCGTGATTATCAAGGCTGTCCAAATTTTTGTCATGTTTTTTTTTTGCAGGGGTGGGATGACCGTTGTACAGCATACTGTATATATGATATACACACCCGTAACGATGACACCCCTTAATACGAGTGTGCTAATGAAAACGTAGTTATATATATATCCATGGTATGACAACCGCATAAAACATCTGCATAAAAATAATAAAAAAGTTACTCTAACAAATATTTTTCATTTCCCTTTAAATCAAAAAATGACCTATGTGTGTCCTGATGACATCGCCGATTTATTTTGATTATTGCTACACGTAGAGGGCGGTGGTCGATAATACACGAGTTATGTCGGATCACAAAAACAAAATCGTCGCCTGATCATTGCTCTCAGTGGATTAACTCGGCGTGCATGCATGGTCGCAGTCATGCATCGACCCATATAATTATATTGTCTTATTTCTGACACCGCCACTCGTCAGTAAACGCAAAGCTCGTCATTTTAAGAGCCTGCGATGTACTCATGTTCGAATTCACATCGTGGAACTCATATAAGTCTAAGATCCATATGCGAATATAAGGCCACTGACTATAGACACTAAGATACATGCGCTGATTCGCCCACCCCAACCGCTATCCAGCATCCCTGTCACACAATAATGTCAACTCGGACTCGGCTCTTTTTCGATAACCTCTCAATGCCGTACATAAAGATTGCACAAGCCCACATTTTTTTGTTCCGGACTGTAGAAAATTGTCGATAACCAGTCTAAATGAGCGGGAACTTAACTTACTACTTAAGTAGGACTTAATCTTGTTTTGTGAAACGCGTTCTTGAAACGGAAAAGTTACATCATAAGATCCACCTTAGATCTTAGATTAAGTCCATCTTAAGATAATTTTATGACCTTGCTTCATGAAACAGGCCCCAGGTTTTTAAAAATAATTATCTATTTTGTTCATCGTGTCGCTTATTATAATATCTTTTTAAAAGCTCCACACACGGACTGGACACACAAGCTTCCCCAATATATAAATAGAAGCGCCGAATAGGGTCAAATATTATATGGGTCACGTTCGCTCACTTGTCCAGTGGGTCATCTACTTAAGGGGGTACTCTAGACATCGTCCTAGTTCACATCGTAGCTGAATGCGAAAAACTCACACGGCTCTGGTCACCGCTTGATCAAAACATGTGTATATCGCAGACCACGCGTATATGAAGATGTTTGCATGTTTTTTAACCACTACCCATATTTTGGGCTTCATTCTTGTTATATCTATCTCTACACAAATCACAACATCTCCTTCATTCCTACCCAAAGCTGACACCACGACCTACCATCATCTCATATGCCAAATTTCCACTGCCTCATATTCCATATTATGCTTTTCAACAATAGCTCATGGGAGTTAGTATAACCCAACATCGCATGGCAGTGGGATTACACAATAACCGATTGAACTTTGGCAATACATGTAGCCCATATGGACCTCTGAAAATGTCCAAGAAGTTCTACTTTTCGTTTTTTGGAAGACTCAATCTGTTCAACAAACACATGCATATAGGTGTGATAGTTTCGTGGAGTCAGCTTCTCCTTCCTTCCACTCATCGGCTCCTCTTTCAGATTTCACTCTTCCTGTTCCATCCTATATATATATGTTACTATCATTGAAGCTTTAGTGTATTGTATTGCTGCATCATTTCATTATTGTTAAATTGTGAGGAGCGGGGCATGTCTAAATGGTTAGCACTTGTACCCCAATCCATGTCTGTCATACCTTATCATGTATTGGCAATAACATATGTTTAACTAACAAACTATCTGGACATATTTTGCATTTGATACCTCCACACAGAAAGTTGTATGGAAACAACTAAAATTAATTCATAGATTACATCTGTAAAAGTTCATAAATGTGGACCCTAAGAGAGTTGTAGAATGTGTGAGTTTTAATTATATCTATAAAGAATACAAACCTTGAAGACTCAATCAAGGAGTCAGAATTAGACCTTCACGAACTTCCAAGTTCGAAATCAAATTCAGCGAGTTTTTCTAAAATTCGTGCAAGACTAATTTTCTACAGTACCACACCATTGACAGTATTGAATTAATTGTTCACCAATCGATATGAATTATAATCTCACGTTTCAAATGGTGTCCGTTGAGGAGTCAGAAAGGTGAGTTTTTATGTAGGAGACCATTGTTTGTAGTAAACAACACGACATTCTGTATTCTATTTTTGTCATTTTTACCTGAATGAAGTTATCCTAGTAACGACTTTCAAAATAAAATTAATATATTTCACCATTCCTGGTTGCATTTGTAATTTTAATATCGTGTATACCGGGTACCGATCCAAAAGTGTTTTATGGAAGAAATATTTCAATGACAGCTGTCATTTGTCAAGAATTTCCATGCCACTGCCAGGTGTGATCAGGTGTAATACTACTAATAATTTAGAAATGAACAGTCATAACAATTCACCAATTGGGCAGTTTACATGTCCTACTGCTAGATTCAAATTGTAGTGATCATACTATTCATAGTTCGAATTGTTTCATGTCCCCTTTATGTAATATAGAACATTTGTCGATAACCATTTTGTTAATAAATGACACTGAGACTGGGTGGGCATTAATTATAATTTATACACGTACCAGTTGGTCAGCTATGTTATAATATAATATCATCAGCCTTATTTATTATTTTATTTGCAATAGCATTATTTTGTATGATAATTTATACTGCTATCTCAAGAGGTGTGAACAACTGAATATTACATGGTTTGCTAATGTAGGTACTGGTGGGTGGTATGATACTGCATGGGAAATATCCAAATATAAACTATTTCATACCAGTACCGTAACCTGTAAATTATTTATAAATTAAAATTAAATGCTTCGAATTCTGTATCATTTCAGAAAGCGGACAGCTATGCCAATGGCAACATCTTCATGGTATTGGTGGCTCAGAAAGTTATGTGTGCAACATGCGTGGACCGAAAACAATCCAGATGAGACAGAGTGAGATGCAGAATGAAAGGATGTGTTCAAGATAAAGAAGGAATTGAACTGTACTTGTGCGAAAATCCTGGATACAAAATTATCTGATGTCTCATTGACTGTCATCGAAAGAGCCATAAATGATATATATTTATAAGTTCATCATTAAATTATAAATTACAATCATTGTCTCTCTGTCACATGGTACTTATCCATACCAGGGTCATATGTACATTGTTTGTTCCCTCCTGTCTGAAACAGTACTGTATGGATTATTTGGCTCAGTTTCAAAGTAGCCTATACCATTAACTGTTCTTTGTTGATATGTATTTTCCTATCATAGTAGACAGAGATACTATTTATATTCATGTTTAGGTTAATTCATATAATAAGACCACAAACACACATTTGTTGAACTTATTAGATGAAACACCCTACTGTGACCCACATATACAAAATAATCTTGGAACTCAAATAACTACTAATTGATTATTCATTTATATAAATAAACATGATATGTCTGGCATATGTCGATCTGTTCTTCCAGGATGAAATTAATTTCTCTCGGATATTAGGCCTATACGATTATTAAGTTTATAATAATCGTATAATTATGTCAGAATATATATGCAAGACAGAATGGGGCGCAGTGGTCCGGGACATTTATTTTATTTTAGGGGAACCTATTTTATTTTTTATTATTTATATATACTTGTAATGTATAATAAAAATTAAAAAGTTCCCGGACCCCGGTTGAACAGGGCTAATGATTCAAATGGGGAGGACCTGAGACTCATGTTTATTAATTGATTAATTGCAGCAACGTATACATGTATGATTGTATGTTTATAAGAAAAATAACTGCATTCTGTGCAGCAGTATCCCTCCAATATTGCCGCACTTGCTGATCGAGGAATAATTACAGAACTATATCCCTACTACACATAAGCAATCAGAGTAAATAAACCTCGACGCAAAATACGCACGTCGTCATCGTCTTCGTCATCGCCACCAGCATCACCTTCATCATCATCGTAATAGTGATCATAGACGCCGCAAGCAAGACTGGTATTGTCATCGTCCTCGTCATCATCGTCCTCGTCATCATCGTCGGCATCATCATCATCATCGTCGTCATCGTCATCATCAACATCACAACATCGTCGTCATCATCATCATCATCATCGTCGACGTCCGCATTGTCTTCATCATATTCGTCATAATCATCGTCGTCATCATCATCGTCATCATCATCGTCGTCGTAATCATCATTATGATCATCGTCGTCGTCCTCATTGTCTTCATCATCATCATCATCATCATCATCATCGTCGTCGTCTTTGTCGATATAGTCGGTCTCGTCGTCTTCGTCATCGCCGTCATCGTCGTCATCTACGACGTCAGCATCATCAGCATTCTCATTATCTTCCTCATCGTCGCCACCAGCATCGCCTTCATCATCATCGTAATCGTGATCATAGACGCCGCCAGCAAAACTGTTATTATTGCCGACATTATCAACAGCATTGCCACCATCACCATCCTCATCATAATCACCATCATAATTTTCATGAGCATAGTCCTCATCATAATCATCATCGTCACAATCGTTGTCATCGTGACCACATTCTTCGTCTCCGCCAGCATCATTATCGTCATCACCACCATTGTCGTCGTCATCATTGTCGTCGTACTCGCCATCAACTCTGTTACCATCAACTCCGATATTTCCATAAGCATCACCATCATCATCATCATTATTATTATTGTCATCGTCCTCCCCTTAACTAACACAATTTCCGATTGGAATAATATATTATTATCCATCCCTTAACTAACACCATTTCCGATTGGGCAAAAGCCGCCACGTGATAGTCCTGGAAAAAGTCATATTGGACTCCCGAAAGTCATATTGGACTCCCGACTGTACAATATCACTTGTTATTGGGACTCCGTGACGTCACGAATTAATTATATTGCGAAATGTGATGCGCGCGCAACACTGGTGGGTTTTAGCAGACGTTTCACTTCCGCATTGAGTTTTTTTTCTCACTTCCGTGTTTACTTTTCCAAATCATGCTTTCTGATGATCAAAATACAGGCTTTTATAGAGAATTAAGTGCCGACAAATACCAAAAATAACCACAAAAGTTTTATTCCCAAAATTTGGATAAACATACAGATGGATAATAAAGCCTTCTCAGAGATATTATATGACGTCACATATTGAAGAGTTCACTAGTTCGTAGATACATCTATGAAAAGTCAGTGACGTTCTCATCCGTGTCGGTGATTTATGTGCGTGTTGAGTCCTTCCGGTGCCAATGCATATACCCAACTTGCAGATTCACCTTAACCAATCTCATCTGCAGCCCGCCTGATACCATGCTGAGAACCTTGCTAGATCAATTTATGCGCGTAGTTCTGCTTCCACGGATAATGCAAAACATATTAATTGCAAAATTTCTAACCTTATATATGGCCTGTCGTGTAAAATTTGTGAACAGTGCATATACGTTGGTGAGACACAGCAGACGTTGGGTGAACGCAAGAAAGAACACATTAATTTAGTCTGGTCGTTGAGACTCGATTTTGAGGTGAACCTAGAACAAACTGTTGACAAGATGTGTTCGTGTCATTTTGTCGGGCATAATCTTGGGAACAATATATATAAAAAATCCGCTAAAATCAGCATTGGGGAAAAAATTTCTACTGCTCTTCGGAATAGGGTCGTATTGTGGCTTTTTGTGTCAATTTTGCTATTCCTTATTGGTCCAGTCAATCCGATGGAAAGAAACACCCAACGGTGAACAAATTGCTATGCAGTGTCTTTTGGTGTGTTTAAATGTGACTATACCCATATAATAACATAACCAAAATACCCATAAATCCTAGGGTGGGAAAGTCGTCATTTTTTGGTCAAAAGTCCGGAATATGTAAACAAAAACACGGTAACAATTGTAATTTTCTGGTTGAGCCTCGGATTGTAAGGGGAGCCTATATTAAATTGACAATAAGCTGTTTTTGTGTTATTTTGTCGGGCAGTAACGGGAACAATATATACAAAATTCGCTTTAGGGAAAATTGTCTATATATCTTTGAAATAGGGTCCTCTTTATGGTCTTTTTGTGTCAATTTTGCAGTTCCTTATTATTCCAGTCAAACTGATGGAAAGAAACGCACAACCGTGAATACATTTGCTATGCAATGACTTTTTGTCTTTTTGAGTGCGACTATACTCATATAATAACAAATCCAAAATCCCCATGAATTATAGAATGGCAAAGTCGTCATTGTTTGGTCAAAAGACTGGAATATGTAAAACAAAATGGGGAAAATTGGAATTTTGTTAATAAACAAGACTGCCAACCATAAACCATCAGTCGAGTTACCTGACTGCCAAAATGTGACCAAATAAGAACATATCCATAATTTTCATTCGTTCATTGATGGGAATGTCATTAATTTTGGATAAAAAATGAAGAAAATGTGTAAGAAAATTGGAATTTTGTCCGGGAACCAGGTTGGCCAATGTGCATCCCCAGACTGGGACCCCAATATTAAACTTGATCAATTTTTTTGTTCGTAAGGATGTATGCTCAAACTATCTTGACGCTAACATGTATCCGTGTATGTACCAGGCTATATGGCGGTCATTGCCAATCACTACAATTTCCTCTAAATTTGACAGAAACCTGCAACAAAAACGCATTATTCTTGTTGCCATAGCACATGCCTGCCATTTCGTGTATAATCTGACTCTAAAACTATAACATGGCGAATCCTAATCCGTTATGATAAGTCATATCCCGAGGATTTGACAATTCGATGTCTAACAAGCTTTCACGGTGACAACGAAAATGGCAGTCGGAAGTAAACAATTGAAGTTGATTGTTTTTACTAAATCGTACGATATCGAATAAATGTATAGCCAATATGTAGTCATATATGCCACCTTACGAGTTTCCAAACTGAATCCAAAGCCACCATCTATTTTGATAATACATCAAATGAGTGTCCCCAACAACCAACAACGAGGGCGTCAAACCATATACAGAGTTACAAAACCCATCTAGCTTCCAATAACCAACACGTGAGTATCCCAATCAACGTGCGCCCCAAATCCAAATATTGTCTCAAACCATCGAAGGGGTGTCCCAATCCACCAAACGAGTCTCACAAACCACCCAGACTGATGTAGACTAAAGTAGGTAGTGCCCCAAAATGTTACGCAACTGGTGTCATTACCCACACATATAGTCCCCGAAACCTTTCATCTGGTATTCCAATCCACCCAAATGAGTGTCCCAAAACAACCAAATGAGTGTCTCAGTCGACCTGATTAGGAACCCAAAATCTTCGAAACCACATAGATGTGTTCCAAACCATCCACCAGGTGTCCAAAACTATCCAATGAGTGTGCATAACCATCAAATGAGTAAAACAAACCATACAATGAGTGTACCCAGGCAACAAAACCATCCATCGGGTGTTCGAAACCACACGAGTGGCAGGGATCCAATATGTACCTCATGCTACACAGCTAGTATCCCAAGACATCCAGGGGTGTCATATGTCATACAACATACAACTGTCGTCTCAAGCCATTGAACTATAGTGTCCCAAACACCCCAATCAGTGGCACAATCGGCCACACAGTGTCCCAACGCACATAACCAGTGTATAACATGTATAGCGAGTATCTCAAACCACTCAATGTGAACAACCTCCGAATTGCTGCCGCAAAGCCATCCAACTGAAGTCATAAATCACCCAGCGGGTGACCCAAACCATAAAACTAGCATCACAAACCATCCAAGGGGTTCCCTATCCATCCAACTGGACAGGTGTCACAAACCAATTACCAACTGTCATCTGAATGCATCTACAATAGTGTACAAAACCCTCCATCGAATATTTCAGGCGACCAAGTGAGTTTATCAAACCATCCAGTGAGTTTACCAAAATATGGTTTGATATATTTGATGGATGGTTTTGCACACTGGTTATGGACCCTCATTGGATGATGTGGGACATTCAGTGGGTGGTTTGAGACACTAGTTGGACGTTTTTAGACAATCCTGTTGGTTTGAGATAATAATCGCGTGGCTTGTGATACTCATGGAATGATTATGGACACTCATCTGTTGGTTCGGGACACCCATTGGATGGTTTGTGATACACACTTGATGATTTGGGACAACATTTGGTGGTTAAGGACACCACGTGCATGAATTGGGAACTTATGGCCTCATGTCTGCTAAAATGGGCACTAGCGGTTCATTTCTGACATCTAACGAGTAGTCAGTACACTTGTGTGTTCGATTTGAGGTTAATCTGGGCATTAAAATAATAATTGATTTATCTTCGAATTTAACACATCTTTTTCGAATTTGAGGGACAATGAAGGGCCCAAATTCCCAATCCACGTGATATGGCTCACAATTTTCAGGCATTGATTCAAAATTGTATATGTTGGCACGGGTGTTGGTTTGTGCCTCTTTAGGACAAGGGAAAGTATTCTTAATGCAGCTGAATCGCCCATGCAGTGTTCTATGTAATTAACATCAAATAAGGATAACTTTAAAGAAATAAATTTAATGCCAAATCTGGTCAAACATGGACATTAAACACTGATGTATACACTGATGTATAAAGATACCTAGACTTGTGAGTGGATAACACAATTATCTCATATGTGACAAAAGAGATAGAAAATGGTAATAATTCACAATCTCATGTAGTCATGAATGAGTTAATACAGGTTTCTACTAAAAGTGTAGGTTTGTTTTTTATTATATGCTTTACTCTCACATGCTACACTTGAGCAGCCCAATATAAATAATGCCTTCTCTGAACTCATGCAAGATTCCTGAATTCATACAAGATAAACTGTGAACGTTATAAAATTCCTAACCAATCCTGACCAATCTGAATCAATTGGAATCAATCGTAACATTAACTTTCTTTGATTTCCCATTGGTGCTCCTGTGTGCTCTAGTATATTGCTATATGTGCGATAAACATGTTTTAGTAATGTCTAATGAGTTTGGGTGGCACAATCGGATCTGATCTGATATAATACAATCACATATCTGGTGTAAAACAATATCACCTATCTGGTGTAAACCAAAATCACATATCTGGTGTAGAGCAATATCACCTACCTGGTGTATAGACATAATATATTTATAAATTTCCATAACAAAGTAACAAAACACAAAAACTAAAACTTGGGTGGGCTGTGTTACATATTATTTGGTTTTGGGACACTAGTTGGCTGATTTGGGACGCCCATTCTATGGACTGGAACACTCACCGATTAATTTGGTATATTATTAAGAAGGTGATTGAGACACCGCTGCGTGTTTTTACGCTCATTAGATGGTTTGGGACACCGTTAAGTTGTTTTGGACACTCAATGGATGTATTGCGATACTAGTTTGGTTGCTTTGGACACTCTTCAAATTATATTCGATATGAGACAATTTAGATACATATATCAACGACAAAATTAAAAATTTTGACATTCGATCGAAATTTTCACCGCCATTTTGGGACACAGTAGGGACAAATATTCTCGACATATAGCTGATTATTAACGGATTAGGATCTGACATAATTTACCGTGATGCTAGCCATTACATAAACAAACCGTGACTTCGTCTAAATTGAAACAATCTGGTGACATTGAACAACAATTGCCCAATTTTACTACTTTCTGAAGCCATTTTGTCCCTATTTTCGGAAGTGATGGCCTCATTTCTGCTAAATAATAAGAATTGATTTTTCTTCGAAATTAGTACATCTTTTTCGAATTTGAGGGACAATGAAGGGCCCAAATTCCCAATCTGCGTGATATGGCTCACAATTATCCGACATTGATTTAACAATGTTGGCACAAATGGCCGTTTAAACCAAATTTCTTATAAATGGAAACGATCTGGTGAACTTTCTGTCACCATTTTGACCACCATTTTGAATTTTGACAACCGAGTTGAACACGAAATGACATACGTCTGTCGTGACAACAATAATAATTTCTCTATGTTACATGTTCCTGCCATCTACTTTAATTTAAATGCCATTGAAGTGTATATTTCATAAGGAACGGAAAATCATAAATAAAATCCACAAATAGGACCTTTTTTCAAAATGCTCTAGAAAATTTTGGATATATTGTTACCCAGATTCTGCCCTACAAAATGACACCAAAAAGCTTGTCAACAATTTGTTCTAGGTCCAATGCTTCGACGATCAGACTGCATGCGGGACGCTTCTAAACAAGATGAATATTAGTAAATTTTCCATAAACAGTGGCTGCATCTGAATGTTATTAGTTGTATATTGGAGTGCAGAATGTTCTTACAGTAATGAAACAAACGCTCTTTATTTCTACCATATCAATAATAGACTAACACGGGACGCTAATTACTAACCTATCTAATTATGGTATTTAATGCTTTTAACACACCATATTCACGGTTGAACATTGTTATAGCGAACACGATTTATATAAAAACGCGATGTAACTTAAGTCTACTGACCACATATTGAAAACAAATCTTCAAATGAGCTTCAGAGGAGAAACTCTGATAAAGTTCCTTTGTCCTACAAAATCAAACACCAGTCCAGTGATAATTAATCCTTTCAGTGCCAAGTCCGATTTTTGTATAATGTGATACATTGATGGAAAGAGCTCTAAGAGCTATTTCCATCAACGTATCACATTATTATAATGAATAAATTTGAAAAATGATCAAGGAAATATGGGTTGATACAAAAATCGGACTTGGCACTGAAAGGGTTAATCACCGATATTTGTTTACGTAGTAATGAAAACAACGATATCACAAATACAATTATGCTCATGATATATACACCTTCAAAATATATAAATCATATTAATTAAATTATATTAAATACTGCATGAGTAGAATAATAGAAATAGCAAGTTAGTAAAATTTTATAGTGAATTTTTTACTACAAATACCCATCTGAAATAATTATAAACGGATACAGATTTCCAATCGACTCTAATCAACTGCCAAAGATCATAAATAGAGTGAATAATAAAACACTGATTACACTCATCAACAACTCCGCTAATACACTCTTCATTAGAGGGACTTACTGCATTTCTAGGGAGTTGCTTCATTTAGGTGAACCTCTAACAGATGTGTTATGTGTCCGATTTATGAGCGAGTTAAATAATATGTGTATAATGTCCTGCACGTTTTAATAACATAATGGTACAATCAAGTCTATAATTTGGGAGAGAGATCATTTTAATGCAGTATAATGTTTCAAGTTCTTTTTCATAGACTCATAAAAAGATTAGACTTAAAGCGACACTTAATATTCAGTCTTCGAATTTGACTTGGTGATTGCCTATGCATCTGCGCTTGACATTTGCGTTCCATACAGGGACCACTATAATGATAAATACATGGCATACTTTTAGTATACATTAGCTATGTATGATTATGAAAGACTTATTGGTGGATGAGAAAAATGGGTCAATTTTCAGCACTTACCAATAAAGAGCGTTCGCTGATATTTCTGCATGATAATATTAAATAAAGAACGTTCAAGTGCGGACAGGACCTGAAACGGTTAATACATTTCTGTCACTATGGTAAGCATTGGACATTATACAATATTGTGTCCGTAGAATAAGTTTCTCTCGTATGTACTTTGATCCCCAGAACGTGCCAAACACAAAGGATCATATAGTAGAGAGGTTTATTAATTAGATATCACTTTTTTGCCTCGAGTGACCAATTATCGATATCAGTCCAAACTAGACTGATAACCCATTAAACTCGGCTGATATCGCAGTTGTGCCGACACCGAGCGAAGCGTACAGTGTTTACACCCAGTGTAACCATGGTAACAGCCATTTGGGGATGCAGTCAGAGTGCTAGCCCGATATATTAATGTAAATAATGTTCATATATTATAATGCATATCATTTGAATATTTATTATGTAAGCCATGTACATAAATGTATTATATGTTATCTTAATACCTATGTATTATGTATGGGTCGACAAGATTAAACGAATTGAATTGATTGACAATTTCATAATGGACTTGATGTAATGGTGTGTTTCATGTCATTTCGAACTGGTATTTACTCCGTAATTTAAATGGAAATCGTGAATACCTAACTCGGACATATAACGTGCGTGGTCATACACAAATTTACAACTCTTCAACGTTGTATTTAAGATGTAAATTTAGTTATTTCGCTTATATTATATCTGTTGTATATTCAATTTTATGTTTACACCGATGAACTGAAATTGGTATGAATAGTGATGGTATTAATTACCATAAACTGTTGATCTAATTAATAACGAGGTTATTACTTGGTTAGTTGGATATCGGTAGAGATATATCAGCCCTCGGTCTCGGTCTCAGACTGATATTAAGTTACCTCGAGCTGATATCTCGGCCGATATTCAACTAACCAGGTAATAACCTCTAAATGTCGGTCATATTTAAGGCCTAAATGTGACGGATTATTTAAAGATACGAGCGGCCTTCGTTATGTGTATAGGTGCTAAATAGTCACATCCACTAAAACCGCCATAAACAAAAAGAATATTCCATAATAGACAGATATTGTTCTTATACCAATAATAAATATCGCGTACATTGCATGTTATTGTCTTGACTTGAAACACATTTTATTTGCATAATATACAAAAGGGATTGGGGCACATGTTTTTACAACTTATGAAGCCCCTCTCCCGATACAATAATAACATACATGTAATCAAGATGACGGTATAAATGTATTTACATGATGATCAGTTTTGAGATATATAATTTGTATTGCCTTCCAGAGGTTGTGGAGATTTGTGTTTAAAACAATATTTGGCACGATAAACGAGTGCTTATATAATCTATTGGTGTATGTTCGGAGGTTAGAAAAAAATAATAGTAGACAGTCATGTACTCGGTTTTGGTTTGTTGTAGCGCTCTGGAAGACAGTACTGACAGTTAATAAGAACGTGCATGTTTGTGGGGGAGGTTTGTCCATTTGTGAGATAACTGCCACATAAAAAATTGAAATTTCGGAAGCACCTTTAAGTGTATTAAAAAGTAATATGCATATGTATATATGTGTACATACATACACATCAACACACATACACACCCTCACACACACACCCTCACCCTCACCCTCACACACATATGCACATACACATACATATACACATACACACATATAATGTATAATCTTTTAGGGGTCGAAACGCTTAGTCGCCGCAATATATTGCTGTGTGATGTAAAATAGTCTCATATTTTTTTGGGACGAGATATGAGGTATTCCACACATGAGTTCTGCAATGTTGCTTAGATATTATGAGATGTTCACGGGTTAGTTTCTCCGAAAACTCTGAGCGCTCTCTTTGGTACAATGGGCACATGAAGAAATAATGATATGCGTCTTCATACCGGTTTCCACACGAACATGCTGGGCTGTCAGCGATGTAGTTTGTTGAACATATCAGATCGGAGTTCACTACACAAATTACGTAGGCGACAGTGAAAAATGTTGTATTTTCTGAGTCAAACGTAGAAATGTCGAGGGGGACTGGGCGTGGGATCTATATGTTCCAAGTTGGTTTTAAAGGTAGAAACTTTATCAGCGTTAGTGATTAATGTGGGAAGTTTATTCCATTCCATGACCATCTTTGGAAAAAATGACTGTTTGAAGTGTTCAGTATTGCAGTAATATGAATAAAATTTACTGGGACGTCTCCAATTATAGTCTGCAACTTCATGCGATCTGGGGGGAAGTATAGTGGATAGATATGATGATGCTAAATTGTTGATTATTTTATAGAGTGCCTGCAATTGATGTATTTGGCGTCTTTTATTGAGTGAAGGCTATCCAACTTCCTGTAATACCGTGTTGTCCGAAGCAGAACGGCTGATACCGTTGACTATCCGACCGGCATCGATATGAAGCCGGTCAAGCTTTTCTAACATATATAGTTAGAGGCATTGTCCCAAACGGCATCTGAATAATCAAATAGTGGTAAAATGTATGTTTTGTAAATAATTTCGATGGTTTTCCTGTTTAGTTGATATTTGATCCGACGGAGTTGAGATAGGCGGGAGGCAATCTTTTTGACAGAACCTTCAATGTGGGCGTTCCATTTGAGATTTGATTGGAGTTCCAGACGTAAATGTTTATGCTTGTCCACAAAGTCGATTGAATTTCCCACGAAATTGAGGTTCGGATTCTCTGTAGATGGAGCAACTAATGAGAAGGACATTCCAACTGTTTTAATTGGATTAAAGCTGTTATTGTCACGTTTGTACCCTTGGTTAGGTAAACAAACATCAAAAACGTTACGGAACCGATAGTTTATAGACAAACACTTGGAACTACAAATGAAAATGTTTCAATGCGCTGTGGAAGGCTTACATAAAATTATTGGCGCAATCAACAATTGCATTCAAATCACACCAAATTTTATTTTAATCGACCCATTCTATCCGCTGTCAGTTCAAAATCAAGCTAATTCACGTTACTTCATGATTGGGAAATGATCATATATATAATTGTTCTTGCAAAGAGTTGAATATTTTTCAATCCAGTTAGTATTTTCTCCTAACCTATATATGGTAATACATACCAGATAGGAAATATTACTAGGAGTTGTATTGTGAGTTGTAAGTTGTAGACGCACCAAATTAGGGGTTTTAGAACCGACGTATAAAGCGCGCGAATTTAAATAAGGAAATGGCGCAATATCACGACTCTGCTTATAAACAATCTACTAAACAACAGTTGACCTGTATTTCTCGGACACAAAGCGTGTTTTGTGAATACTACCGCATTCATATCATCATTATGCTATATTATCAGAATATTATTGAGGAAATTATCATAATTTGATAATGTTATTACTAAATTATAACCTACAGCGAAGACCGCCCAACAACTGTTTTCTCAATATTGATGTTATATTTTTTTCTAGACATTTTCTTATGTCGAAAACATTTCTTATTTTTAAATAACACAATTCTTAGCTTAGAACATAAATCTTGAAACAAGAAAAGATTAAAAATAAATCTATCATTTGAGAAAACAGTTTCTCAAATGAAATGTTATTTCTTAACTTGTTCTTGTTTCAAGATTAAATCTATCATATTTGATAAAACTATCTTTTGTCTGATGTGATAACACGCAGTGTGGATACCAGCGTGAACCGGAACAGCTCTTTGGATACATATGTACATGTACAAATTCATTAGAGCCCGGGATTACAGTTGTATAATAAGATATAGAATTGATTTTATTAAATAAAAGGGTTTTTACCCTTTTATATCAGTACCCTCGCGTAGTTCGACAGATAAATACCTTTAAAAAATCAATAACGTTCGCCGATAAACACGAGAATATAAGGTCACGTTCATACGCTGGGACACTTTGCACTGGCAAACTGCAAAAAAAAAATCCGAGTTGCAAAATTTGTGCCAGAAATCCCACAAATCAGTGTAGTAAAGTGATCAAATTGCAACAGCGGCGTCTCCTGCTTGTTGATATCGCTGAGCTGTTTACGAAAAACATTAAGAACACGGGGCGTGTTGGTATATTGAGGTAACTTGATACGTTGTAATGTGATATCCACTCCGAGCGCTAAATAAGTCTTTTTACACAACGAACCCCACCCGCACCACATGCACGAGTTTTCATGACAAATTATTTACAAATATAAACCGAATATGCCGTCATATGCAGAAACATGTCCAGAGTACGGTCATTTTCAAAAAAATAGTGGGCATTTTATCAGGGGGCCTCAACTATAGCCTGTCGCACCCTGTTAACCCCTGACCATTAGCAAAACTGGATGTGAGGTCCGGCGTGTGACCAAATGTACCATCCTATATATATGCCCACTTGCATATTAGTATATACGACAAAAGTGTCTCCAAAAACGTTAAAGAGATATAGCCCGTGCAGATACAAAGTACAGTGGTTATCAAAAATAGTTGGCAGTTTGAGGGGCCTCAACCAGTCTGCCCCACTCCAACTCTCCAACTTTACCCCCCCCCCAAGAGAGATACAATAGAGAGCGTTTTATTTCCGAGGTTATAAACTCCCGTCTTCTTTAGTTTGTACATGAATTTAATTCAACGACGACGAGAAAACGTGAGCCCCCCCCCGGACGCCCAAGCATCACCACCATCAACCACCACACGAGCATAAGCGCCAATTTTTATCATCAAAGCGGCAGATTTAGGCATATTTGTTCTCTTCCTGCAAACTTAATAAAACCGTCGAAAACAATCTTGACACTATAGACCGGATAGACAAACCACGAGACATAAAAGTTCCTATCGATTTCAACCACTTTATAAATATACTGCCAAGGTCACTGAGGGCTCACCGCTCCTGCTAAATCCGTCCGAAATCGCATAATCGTCCATATAAAAATGAGCGTGACGGTATTTAAAATGGTAAGTATTTCCTTAAAAATCCAAATTATTCTTTCAAAATTAAATTGTGATTTTTGAATATCACCGTCTGTATCCGTGTGTGTTGAATTGGATTTGTACAATCAGGAGTGTATCACTTCGTTTTCGACATTTTGCCGTAACTTTCGGCGATAAAGTTTGTTTTTAGACCAGAAATGGGACATTCCAATCGGCAAACCACAGTAACAATAACAGTTTTGTGGTAAGTTTGTTATCTCCGGTAAGTTTGTTATCTCCGGTAAGTTTGTTATCTCCGGGAGACGAAAATGCAAACATATACACGGTAAATCAGAACAGATTTACAAGTGGCACATTAAAAGACAAGCACACGGTGGCTCAAGTGCGAAATTTTTATGGCTCCAGTTCGAAAACGAGCAAAAATGATAAACTCCAGTGCGCACCCACGAGAAATAATTTCGATATTGCACATAATTAATCGAGAATTTAGTAGATTATAGGCGTCACAGCCGAGCATAATGACATTTTATCTAATATTTGTGCACAAATTTGTCTCTTTTGCTTTGCAGGGAAAATATAGATGTTGCAATTGCAAAATATATAAGGCGGCTAAGTGACAAATAGTAACAGAATCGTTCACTTTATGATGCAAACCTGACATTAAATATTGGCATGAATGGCCAGTGTATGTCAATTATGAAGACTGATTTATTTTCCGAAAAACCAATCGCAATGGTCGACATATTCAAAACGGCCGCCACTTTTACTTTTACGAATGTGACTTCTATTCCTTATTTGAAAATTTTAATATTTCACTCAAATAAAGGGTGTTGTAGGATGGCCGCATGACTCTATATCCACACACACACACACACACACACACACACACACCCTCACACCCTCACACACACACGCACGCACGCACGCACGCACGCCAAGCACGCACGCACGCACAGACCACCCCAATACAACATGGCCGCCGTTCAAATAGGGAAGCTATGTCAGTTCTCCGCCCTTTACCGATTTAGGTCGAACACAGAGTGGTCTAGGGTTGCCCCCAAGACACCCCACATATTCACCAAACACATCCGATTCAAAATGGCCGCCGTGCAGAGGGGTCCAAATAGGGGACCACTGGGTTTGAACTTTCCAACTGTTGGAAATTTCCATCCAACCTGACACCACCTATAATGTCGGTATATTTCCAATTGATAGCAATTTCAGACCAAAAATACTAAATATAGAACATGTTTGCTAGAGTTGGTCTAAAACAACAAATGTCCAACTAATTAGTTGTTGGAAAATCAACCAACTCATAATGTCAACCTATAAGTGGTGTAATATTTCCAATAAATTATGTGTGAGGCATGAAATTTCCAGCTGTTGAAAATTTTGAACGTTGGAGGGTGAGAGTAAGACACCCCCTCAAAAAACCCCTGTCACCGCGTCCCTGTGTGAAATATCCCCGGCACCACATCCCTTCATATCAGCAAAAATAGCTTCATGGAAACCGTGAAGCATCGAAATCAACATTACAGCACACCGTGTTGACGATTTCGGACTGGTGCACTTTCGCCGAATGCGCACCCGTCATTGTAGCAAAGGCAACGTATCATTTTGTAATATTTTATAAACCTTGTTTTAACAAACTTACGATCCCCACATGACAATAATTTTGATCGGTAATATTAAAAACAATACCAAGATGACAATAAACTGATCATTGTAGTAAAATTGAGAACATACTCCACTCAGAATGCTTTCGGATTTGGCATAGTAAAAAGCACTGGAAATGATGAGATTGGGAAAAAATACAAAGCATTTGAGGTTTATTGAATCCTGCGGACCAAAAGCCGCTTTACATACACAATGGCCTTTTATTGAGGGGTAACATAATTTTCTTATACAAACTTCTCACAATAACGCCCCTTGAGCTCAGTTTCTGGACATGGTAGACTTTCTCTCACCGGAAACGCACAGGTGCATGCCTCGCGATTGCGCACTGGACGATTATGCGATTTCGGACGGATGTAACAGGAGCGGTGGGCACACAGTCAACGTCGCAACCTAATACGTCAATAACTAACTAGCTGACATTCTTGCACAAAGTAGTGGACGGGGCCTTCCCAGCCATCCCCCCAAAAGTATGCTAACTACTCTCTAAAACGAGTTCGTAAGAAAAACAAACAATTGGAGGGATACGAAACATCCAAATTCCCTCAGCATCTCATACGCAGTGTTCGCGCTGGACCGAAAAAAACTTTAGCCAAAAGTTTAGCCAAATGAAAATTTTATTAGCCAAATGAAAAAAACTTTAGCCAAATGTTTTTTGGCCAAATTAAAAAAAACTTTGGCCAAATTAAATCATCGCTTTCTGGTCGGGATTGTCCTTAATTTTTGTTTTGTTTTATATCAATATCTTTTTTTAAATCATTAAATATTTATCCTTGCGAAAATATCTACATGTAAGTGACATCTGGAAACTAATAACTGAATATTGTTACGCAATTATCAAATTACAATCTGTCATAAAAGCATGCATATTATTTTGACTGTATCGATATTGACGACAAATAGCCACAAAATATCTATCGTGATTCACATTTGGCTGATTAAGCTATTGTCTTACACTTGGTGCTCATAAACCTCGACGGTCACAAATACAATGTCATCATAAACATGCATTGTGCAGAGGCCCCGTGAGTGACCAGACAGACAATGGGGGATTAGGGGATTAAATGTAAAATAATAACCTTTTGTTGTTTCGTGCAGAGTGACGTAATCTTTCTCCAGATTAAAGCACTAAATATGATTGCATATCACTTTGTGATCGCTTGGTTGATAGAGTTGTCGATCGGCTTTCCCTTTGTACTGTCCGCGATCGGGTTTCCCTTTGTACAGTCGGCGATATATTCCCACTTTCGTTGTTTTCGGACTAGATCGTTCACATCACTAAATGTTAGAGCTTACCTTTTGCTGCTACGGAACGATATTTCATAAGTACGAAAATAATGAAATACTTTCGTCACCTAACTTCGTCTTGAATATCGATCTATTGAGCGCTTTTATTAATTAGCTTTCTGACTCCATGCTTTCAGTCTCCATTTGGGGTCAAAAAAAGTTTAGCCAAAAGTTTAGCCAAATGAAATTTTTATTAGCCAAATTCGAAAAAGATTAGCCATTGGCTAATTTGGCTACCGACAGCGCGAACACTGCTCATACGAAACCACGAAAGATGCTTCGAACTCCCGCAATCAATAAACACAGAAGAATACAAACATTCAGTGTTTATTAGAGCAAAGATTGACTGGAACCAGCTGGACGGGAAATTCTTAGATAGCCTGGACTATACAACATCATTCCAGGAGTATCTACAGGAAAACATCTAGCGCCTCCACACCCGTCGTAACACGCCCGAGCTGGTTCCTACGACGTACCAATACAGAAACAGAAACAGAAACTAATCACACCTCGTTACCATGCATGCAGTTGCCCCAAAACACATACACACCCCTGGTCAAGTGGTCCTGCTTTTATGCTATGACGATGGTGGTCCTGCTTAATTGCTATGATGCTGGTAGGGCAAAATGAAATGTACCGTTATTTTTTTATTTTTGTTGTTGTAAATTTGTCACTTTCGCGGTGTTTGGCTAATCCGAACGATTTGAGAACAAAATAGTGTGTGTATATGAAACATTCAAGAATATATGTTTTTGAAAAATATATTAATGCCTGAGCTGGTGTTTCTAAAATGACAAAACGACGTGAAAAACATCTTGAGTATATAGTCAATTTTCAACAACTAATACAACCAGTATTAACAATATTTAGAAATAAATATGTTTTTGAATGTTTGATACGCATAATGGCTTTTCCTGGATATTGTCAGATTATCAGAACACCGCGAAAAAGACATATTAAAAAAATATAACGATTTTTTATTAACAGCATCAGTTTGCCCTAACATCATCATAGCAATTCAGCAGGACCCAACCGTATGATACATTAGTAGGGCCACTTGACCAGGGGTGATATATGTATACACCCACATATAGTCCCTTACCATCCGACAACACACGTCAATAATCAATTGAACTATATATTATCTATTAAAATTCACAACAAGACACTTACTATCAATCAATAACGGTAGAGAAGAAAAAAAACTACGTCTTATATCTATATAGCTGCTGCGACGTAGCTAAACCCTCACGTTTCGGTTCTACCCCCCCCCCCCCCACCCCACCCAGCAGAGTACAGCAACCATACTACTGCGCTGATTCACTTTTATTTTATAGAACATACACGCATCAAATTTGTCTATATTTGCTATAACTGTTTTCGAGTAACCTTTCGCATTTGCGTGTGTTATAGTTTCTATACACATCTTCCGTTTGGTCCAAGTTCTTCTTTCGTCTCAATAGCACTGTGGTCCTCTATGAGGGTTTTCGTTTGGTTTCTTTATTGTCGTATATATTGGTGTCTTTCGACGAAATTATCAACACCTTCGCCAAATTTTCTGCCTCGTGTTCGCAGTATAATCTATGTCTGGAAGTTCGCATCGCTGACCCAGAGGCTTGCTTCGAGATTCCTGATTCTAACTTCGATAATACGGAGTCTAGTATATAATGAATAATCTAACAGCGACGACACATTTTAGGTCGCGCTATCGTCGAATCATGAATTGAGTAATAATGGGATGAACCTAAATAGAATGTTACTTAGTTCACGGCGGTCATATGATCAATAGTGTCACAACGAATCACTTGCGCTAGATTGCACAGGTAAAGCAAATATGGCAGCCCCTGAAGGCGATTATGCTCGGCATCATCTGAATGACGAACAAAATGCTGATTGAAGTAAAGTAGGATCTTTATCCGCACTCGATCTTGGTTCCACGTCTACCCCAAATATTCCCCCAATTCCAGTGGTATATAAACCGGCACCACATTCGGGCAACCACTGATTAACTAGCTCATAACGATGTCTAACATTCTTATCCTGAGTGTACTCTGCCTCTGCAGCGTCTATACAAATGCCGGCCATGCTGAAGGTGGTAAGTACACCATACATTGTATATATACGAGCGAGTTATGTTGGAATATAAGGTTTTATGAAACGAGTTTGATAAATTTGATTCACAATGAGTCGTAGACGAGTTGTGAATCAAATTTATCAAACGAGTTTCATAAAATCTGATATACCAACATAACGCTTTGAGGATCTTTTATATCACATGAAAAAAACTAGAGCTTTATGACTTTTAACAAATCAAAATCTTTAAAAGAAGCTGTAAAATGCATGCAAAATGCTTGCATGCACGGTGTTGGCTGAGACGCTTCACAATCGTAGACGATACTTTTGCGCGTTCTGAATGGCGACGAAAAATATAGTCCCCCAATTTGCCTCTTTGTGTTTGTGCCTATTTTCGTTAGTGCGACGAAGTTGGTCGAGAATTTAACTTTAATGAACAGAGCAATAATTTTACGATGTCAGGTGTTTTTCGAAATAGTAATGATCTGCGCGGTAATTTTGTTGGCTCGATGCCATGTATTCCGCGAAGCACGCGCCTATTCATCATAAGTGAGATACAATGACATATGTAATGGCTTTTTAATGACATAATAGGGGTTTCACGTGATTTACGTATGTATCAGAGTTAAGGAGGCATATATAGACTATAAGTAAGAGCGTATTGCTCCAAATGTGATTGCTTCAGAGAGTTTGCACAAATTCTCATATATTATCGAAATGGCCATTTATTGATCGGAATGGCACATTGAGATGCTCCTGAACTCAGATCAACATTGATATCGGTACAGATATCGCTCATTCCAGACTGCAATGAACTTATCAACGATCTAACACCTCGGCTATACACGGGGGACACCATTTAAATAAAACCCTTTAAAGTCATTATCTTCACTCCCGGTGGGTATATATTTCATGTCAGACAGAACTGTATCCGATATACCATAAGAAAGGTCATAAAAAACTAGAAATAAAACCCCAAGATGGCATATTATTGGTACGGTATTCGCCCCGTATTAAATTGTTGAAAACTGCGGTCAGAGTAAGAAATCTTCTCAGATACAACCAACTTTTCGGCGCGAATCATCGTGTGGAGGTCATGGAATTATATTCGGAAGAAATCGGAACCACCCGAAAAACGACGATCGGCTGGCACGCATGCACGGTTGACAGAACAGCCAAAACAATAGCCGGCATGTCGATAACCGAATGTAGATTCAACAGAAAAACAAACAAGATAAATGTCTTTATTTTTGCATCGACATCTCATGTTTTATAATTGAAATATCGAGAATTAATTGGCAACTAACAAAGTGTTCACACTGTGTATATGTTATATATGGATTGTTTGCAAATTTAGGCGTGAATGGGTATTCACAGCATGCAAAAAGACGATTGGCGCAGCTCCGAACTGATCCAGGTCGTCATGATTCTCATCTGTCATCGATTGAAAAGAAACAAATCGGGGAATTTCTGCCCTTCTTATCAAACGTCAACATATTTGGTCGAATTCAAGATGAAGTTATCTGCAATGGCATTATTGACTTCTGTAAATGGAAATTATTAGCAATATTTTAAATGCAGAGCGTGAACCACCAATTGATCTATAAATTATAATAGCCCAATCGGGCTGAACTAGATCGATTGGTCTTCCTGGCATAGTGGTCGCTGCTGTAAGAGAGGGAACTCTATATTTCTTAAATATTAAAATTTTGTTTGTTTTCAGATTTGAACAAGTTTATAATGAATATTACCAGTAAACAAATTATACCTTGTCTTTCATTAGTTTCAAAATAAATAAGAATTTCTTTTTACTTGGTAGAAACAGCTGGTCGAAAGAACAATTTAGAGCACCGGTATTCCCCTTATCCCAGATTCACTTTATAGTAGTAATTACATTTAAGCGTAAATTATTTACGCTTAAGCATAATTAACTTACGATAGGGTAATACATTTGAATTATGCTTAAGTGTAATTGGGTTCATCAGCTATCTTACCTCTATGGGAGGAAGCCAAATTAACATTTAATTAATAATTGAGCTAAAGCCCCACCCCCCCCCATCAAGGAATCTCTAATTACACTTAAGTGCATGCAATAAGAATATTCCTTATTGCACTTAGAAATTCCTTATTGCGCTTAAGCGCAATACGATATTCCTTTTTGTGCTTAAGTGCAATAAGATATTCCTTATTGGACTTAATCGCAATTATATCTTCCCTTATTATATCGCTTAAGCTCAATTATATCGCTTAAGCTCAATTATATCGCTTAAGCTCAATTATTTATTAAATGTTAATTTGGCTCCCCATATACCTCATGTATATTGGTATAACCTGATGTAAGTTACTGACATTAGTAATGCGGTTGCATCCATTTAAGCGTGCTTCATTTACGCTTAAGCGCGGAACTCATTTACACTTAAGCATAATTAAAATGAATAATGCTTAAGCAAATACCTAACTCCAACTGATTTCCTCTGTCTGAATAATTGAGTCCATCTCATAGTATATGTGGGAATCTAAACCGATGTTTGATTGATGTCTTATTGCCTGAGTAAATTTGAGTTTAGAGGCAATCGCATGGGAGACGCCCTTTTCAAATCTATTATTTATTAGTGTAAATCAATTGCGCTCAAGCACAAATATATATGTGTCAAATAATATATTTGCGCTTTAGCATAAATGTGATCTATTTCCGCTAAAGCGCATATGATTTGATTTTAAGTATAAATGATTTGCTCTTAAGTGCAAATGATTTACACTTAATCGTCAATGATTTGTGATTAAGCAGAATCAGAATAAATGTGAAAACGGCTTCTCGTATAATCGCTTAAGCATAATTCATTTACGATTAAGCGTAATTAATTTATCAACGAAATTGAATGACCATTGCGCTTAAGCGTAAATCAATTAAGCTTAAACACATTTAAATAATTAACCCTTAAGCACACTTGTCATAATTCTATTACTCATAGGAGTAATGCTTTATCTACACAATACAGTTAAGCGTAAGTGAATTACGCTTTATAACATAACATAACATTTATTAGCATAAAACACCATGTAAGGCAGTATGCACACAATAACAATATTAAATAAATACAACAAGTAATATATACAAGTGATGTAGTTATTTCATTGAATATATAATTAGTTATTTAGTATTTCCTATACAATATAATATATTGTCACCAAGCCGCTCTCGCTTTTGAATACTTTTCCAACTATCTTATTGACAGTTTGATCACTGTGTGTGTGCATTACGCATATGAGTATAATGCATTTACACGCTTAAGTGTAATTCACTTATGCTAAAGTGCAATTAGCTAATACATGTGAAAAGGGCCTTCCAGTGTAGTTATCATCTATCAGAATGAATAGTGCTGACTAAAGCTTGACAACAGAATTTGCCCTTAAAAATATTTCATGGCCAATGAGCTAACAAATTGTCTGTACTGGCATATTGAATACCAATTATTGTACTATTGTACAGGTATAATGTAATTAAACAGTTTTGAGTTACAGAAGTGAGACAACTCTTTCTGCGCAGCACGGTCTGTGCTTGCGGTCAGGTTGATGTAAAAATTCGGTCAATGCGCTTACAATTTTCTATAAATAGTAACATTTTGGAATCATTACCTTTCGATCCCTATTCGATTATAATCTTTGCCACTAACTCGGTCAATGTTCTTCCGTTTGTGATTTCACGCAATAATTCCCTTTCTATTCCTCCCCTGTCGAATTGACTACCGATTGCGATGTCAATTTGTTTTTCGCTTTTAATATTCTGATGTGACGCTATTCTAGCGAACGGTCATCCTCCATAGAAGCCAACTCTGAGAACGAAACCCGATTCAATCCCGATCGAGTCGGAAGTGCTCGGGCATTTCCGTGACTGTACAAGACAACGCATCAGTTTATTTATAATCGTGTTATGGCGAAATTATTCGTCCCGATTGACGACATATAAACAGTTAATGCTTATTAATGGACGTATAATGTGTACAAACTGACTTCTGGATGGGGGGTTTCGTGTATCTGAGTTATTTTATTCACTCTTCCCACAGAATAACGCAGGGAACTCAATTGTGAGGTGCAATTTACGTTTCACATCACTTTAACCGAGAGTTGGTAGTAAACCACGGTGAATACACCATGGTACTTACTGTGGTGGTTGGAACAGGTAAACTGCTGTAATTTTACCAGAGTGTTACTCTGATAAAATTAGTCAAGTGAATTGTCACCATATTATACGCACAAATGTTGACCCACCCATGTGTTTATTCAAGTTAAATGAACCCATCCGTGTATTTCACCAAGGTATTTTACCGGAATGTTAGTATGTATTTGGTAGTCTATTATATATTTTGGGAGAATCTGTGTGTGTGTCTGTCTGTCTGTCTGTGTGTTCGCGATGGACTCGAAAACGACCGAACCGATTTCGATTAAACCTGGTATGTAGGGGTACTTTCGGCCGGGGAGTGGCATGGGCCTATTAATTTGCCCGTGCGACGTGACCTTGAAATTTGGTCACGGGTTACTTTTGTCCATTGAGTGTTTGGACGGGTGAAATCGTGACCCCGACCTGACCTTGACCTTCAAAATGATCAATTCAAGGTCAAATCGGGTAAAACCGGATGATTTCGACGGGTACTTTTGTCGGGTACTTTTGTCCGGGCAGTCTTTTGGACGGGTCAAATCGTGACCCCACCGGACCTTGACCTTCAAAATGGACAATTCAAGGTCAAATCGCGCAATTCGCCGAAAAGCAGAGGGGAAACAGCCCGGACGAAGTCGGGTCCACCTGCTAGTTCTATATATAGAGTAATTATACCATGGTAATTTACCTCGATAGTATAGGGTAATTTACCACGGTAGTGCCGGGCACTGTGTGTGAAATGTTACATTGGAAGTCGTTCTATTGCAGGTATTGTGATGGTTATTGACTGATTTGTTACGGTTCCTTATGATTAAAAATAATCGTTTTCGGGACAAAATCACGCATAATTATAGATATATTGAATGTAATGTACTTTCCTGAATATACAGAGGCTGCAGAAGTGCCGTTTTGTCGAAAACTGCACTCTAGATCACAATTAACTCGGAATTAGCGAGTTAACGCGTAAATATCAACATGTTATCACGGGTGGCGTATAAAATATGAAACACATTCTGAAGACGAACACTGAGTATAAAGTATACCCGTGTTATTCTTCTGTAAAACAGCTGAGAAAATATCCCGGTAGGTGGTTGATAATTTGGAACAGTAGCCTTTTAATTAACATGGTTCTATTTCAAGTCGATCCTGGCTGTGACGGTTCTATACATGATATTTATTCGAACGATTTCGTCACTTTGGTCGGAAGATCGTCTTGTGTATATACATTTTAAAGCAGATAATGACTGTAGATTATGTCATTTACATAATACAACAGGTACATTAAGAAATAATACAATCAATACATAATACGAGAGATTAAGTGACACTAATTGGCAGAAACAAAATATTGAAAGTCCCGATGGGTATAATATCATAATCATGCCCGTCTATATAGATGACCAATGGTAATATAAATCTACTCTCAGGAGATTATGAGATGTTATATTCATTTAATTAATACAAGGACATATCTTATGAAATCACGTTCAACTGAATCATTGATTGATAGGTTCTGGCCTGGTCGGATGGTGGGGGGGGGGCTTGGCCAGGGGGTGGTTAAATGGTATCTGCCCCCAACTTTGGTCAAATTTTTCAATAGTTACAAATTTCATACCTTACACTAGATTAGTTGGAAATTTCACACCAACAATATGTTGAAATTGTTCTCTTAGTTTGAATTTACAACAATGACTGCCTCCTTATACACACACCGTTCTCCTTTAAAGTGTAATTGTCCGCCGCGCTCATTTAAATTGGAATTCTCTCAGGTTGATTTCGCGTCGGGTCGTCTTCGTATTGGGTCATCTTCACATGGGCCAGACTTCACTTGTACACTTTTGACCAATGGTCACATGCTTTTGTAAAACTTCCATTGGCTGATTGAGTCACTTTTAAAGGTTTAGTATTAGTACCTGTATTTACATTCCAGAATATCTCTGAGGATGCGTGACTATACTCATGGCCAAGACCAGTTGCCCCTGGGGTGATCTTGCATGTTCGGGGCGACTACTATTAAGTTAAAGGCGGTGACGAAATAATTTGTTATTTCTCTTCATCCAATTATTATTTTATTTAATATTACAAAAGATAGCCTTTTCTAGTATAAACAATTATTCCCTCTCACACAGGGACGTGGTTAGAGGCTCTCTGTTAGATGGTAGCCTCAAGCCTTCCTATAGAGTTGGAAATTTCAAACCTGACACCACCACTTAGGTTGGAAAATTTCCAACTGATGACATTTCCAATGACAATGTTGACCGAATGTAGCACAATATTGTAGCTTTTGACTGACCACGGGGGAGGGCCCAGGACACTGTAAGCTTTCCAAGTGTTGGAAATTTCCAACCTGACACCCCTCTAATTTCCAACTGATGACCATTTCAGTCCAAAATTTTGACAAAAAGTATGAACATATGCAAATATTGGTCCAAAAACAGTACCCCCCCCCCCCCCCCAATAAATTGTTTGAAAATCAAACTACAAGAAAATGTTCAACCTGTAATGTTGGTGTGAATTTCCAACTAATTTTATGTCAGGTATTAAATTTCCAACGGTTGAAAATTTTGACCAAAGTTGGGGGGGGGGTGAGACACCCCAAACCCCACCTTTCGCCACGTCCCTGCTCTCACAGACGAGTAGATACAATTAATTGCGTGATTGGTTGTAATCATGTATCTCATAACAGGAATCTGAGTGGCATGGCTTCACTGTCTAGAGGCTTGGAAGTTAGAGCAAACCCTGGGTGATGGCCGGTCAGATTTTCGTGAACAGCAGAACAAGTGCGATACAGAAATAACGAATTCTAGCACCTAACCTATATAATCAGCATCCAGTAAGCAGATGCCCAACATAAACTTCATAAATTGCGTAATCAGAACATTGTATGGGTGTCAGCGAACTTTTAACGTCTTAATTTTTGGCTTTTTGCTGTTAAAATGCGTCTACGAAAATATCCGGTACAACATAAAATACAAGACAGATAACTCTATATTATATATCCCGTCTACGCTCACGCCTTCCGTATAGTCCAAGCGCTATGGAATTTCACTATAGTTAACCGGCTATTGACTCATGGAAATGTTGGGTCCGCAATACGAGTTATTTCTCAAACTAGCTGGCGACTTTGCGAACTTTGATAGGCGTAACACATGCTATTGAATTAACATAGGAAGGCAGTGTAATTCATCGAAATTGATGACAAGTGCTGCAAATTTCAACTTAATGCATATTTTGTTGTGTTTATCTTTGGTTTATTTCACGACATGGTCAGTTTGAACATTTCCTGCCAAATATTAGCCATAGAATTACCCGTATAGAACCGATCAAATGGGGAGAGAACGGACTCGATCAGGAGAGAACCCAAACAAATATCAAAATTCGCTGTTTTCGTCGTTATAGCACGCACAGTGAATTTTTCGTTATTATTACGCTCACTGGGGCCACCGATTGTGAGGAGAATGGAAAAATGAATCGAATTAATAGCTAGATGGCTCAAAAAATGCGTTTTAACTGTCAACAACTCGCGAAAATGTATAATTTAGTTCACAAGGAACCGTCACAAATCAGTCAAGAACCATCACAAACCGGCCATAGAACGCCTTCCAATGTAACAGTTCCTACGCAGTAGTGCCGGTGCGCTTTTAGAAGTATTAAACATTGAGCCAGCAGATTGGAGGTCATACGGATGTCATATGTGATTACATAATGTGTTGAACTCTTCAGGACTTAGCTGACTTATTTCTAAGGATATTTTTGCCACATTCTGTTAACTTTTGAGTGAGAAATCGTGTACAATTGTTTTCCACTGATCAACAAACAAAATGGGATTTTATTTTCTAAACTTTCTGTGTCGACGTTATCTAAATGGATATTACATAGTTATGTGTTATCAGCATGGCGTTCATTTCATAAGCGAAATAAACATCACAAGCACCCGGAGGTAAATGACAATCCAGCCGATGATCCAACTGATGTTTTCCGTTAATATTGGAATAAAAATATTTTTTTAAATTCTTTCGAGGAGCCGTTTTCGTATTGTACTGTTTATCGGATTTATTTCCATGAATTCGAAGTTGGATTTACAAGGAGTTCTTGACCAACGCAAGTTATCAATGAGGTTTATTTACTATAAATATATAGTAGTCGTTACCTGTATAAAACGATCTTCAATTTCAGCATTTTGACATCAAATTCTTAACATTTTATTAA
The DNA here is from genome assembly GCA_032622095.1 of Siphonodentalium dalli. Classification (NCBI taxonomy): domain Eukaryota; kingdom Metazoa; phylum Mollusca; class Scaphopoda; order Gadilida; family Siphonodentaliidae; genus Siphonodentalium; species Siphonodentalium dalli. Next base: position 76,064,060 of record CP136068.1, read on the forward strand.
AATTCATGTAATCAACGTAACTAATCCACTTAAGTTATAGTGTGGTGTACCCGACATTACAAACTGATTTGGATTATCAACATTTAAATATTTAGCATTTACCAGAAAATTATATCGTGCGAGTGATTCCGTGTTATAAGAAGGCTCCACATTCGTAAGTTTTTCATTATGAGAACAAGTCTCGAATACAATGCAAATGTGTCGTTAAAGATACGGGCGGCGTTGGCGGTGGGTATGCTGTTAAAATATTCACATCCGTCAAAAACCGCCATAAATAGTGAAATATAGACAGACTTTGTTCATATAGCAATCAGAAATATTACATAAACAGTATGTTATTGTCGATTTTTCCCCTTTGGTATGTAAACAAAAGCAAAACACGTTACGTTTCCTGGCTTTTGTTTAGATCCGGATATGGTAAACATAAAGAGCATTATTTATTACTGTTTTCCTGATATGGAAATAATAAAGAGCGTTTATATCATTGTGTATGAATAACCAATATAATTGCTCTGTGTTATGTAAGCAGAAGCACAACTTATCCGTGTTACGTACACCATCGTACGAAAATATAGTCGAATTTCAACAACTAATACAACCAATACAACAACTAATACAATTTGCAATAAATATGTTTTGAATGTTTGATACGCAAAATGGCTTTTCGTGGATATGTTCAGATTATCGCAACACCGCGAAAAAGACAAATTAAAAAAAAATAGAACGGTAGTATTTGTTATCAGCATCAGTTTGCCCTAACATCATCAGAGAAATTCAGTAGGACCCAACCGCATCATAGCAGATTAGCAGGACCACTTGACCACTGAAATAAAAAGTATGAAGTATTCTTATACAAAGCCGAATAAAACAAGTTGATGCAATTTCGACTAAATAATTACTCGGAAAACGCCGAAGGCACAGAAGCGGCGATCCGCCACTTGAACGAGTTATTCATAGTACTCAGTACATCTGCATCGAAAATAGTCATAAACAATAGTAAACGTAGAAGAAAACGCGCATGGTTTGACAAGAAAATATGGAAATTGTTATCAAGCAAATGAAAAAAACATCCAAACCACAAGTCTTTATTGATAACATTTTTCGAAGCGAAAAAATCATATAAGAAAGAGACGAAACGAAAGTCGCGAATCTTTCGACAAAATATTGTAGATAAATTGTCCGATTTTGAAACGAGTGAAGCGTCTAAATAATATAATAAAGAACATCCGTTTGAAAAAAGAAGCAAATGAACTAGATCCAGATGAAACTGTAACTGTAACAATGGTAGTATCTTTTCGGAGAAATTTAATAACAATGATATTACTACATTAGAAATAATGGACTGTTTTATATATATATATTCTTTATATATTCTATTCAAATGAGTTATTGAAAACAATTGTTCCACTTATAACAAATGACGTGGCTAGGCTTTTTAATGAAGTGTTGCACTCGGGACATTATCCGATGTGTTGGAGTGAATCAGTCATTGAAACAGTATATAAAAAAGGAGATAGCACGACCCAAATAACTATCGACCAATCACTCTCAAGAGTAATTTTTGTAAACTGTTCAACAAAGTATTGAATATCATAAGTGACAATCAACTTGGTTTCAGAAAGAATAGGAGCAAAACTGATAGCGCATTCGTTTTACGAACAGTTGTTAATAAATACATAGAGAAGAAAACACCGATATATGCAGCATTTGTTGATTTTAGAAAAGCATTCGATTCAGTTGATGGGTCTATTTTATTTAATAAAATGAGAAGAATCGGGATCCGTAGCCATACTTTAAATGTATTACAATCGCTTTATAGCTCGAATTATTATTCAGTTAAGACATCTGCAGGGGTTGATCCCCCAATTTTGTCGACAATAGGGGTGAGGAAGGGCTTTACCTTGTTTCCTACATTATTTAAGATTTTCATTGATGATATAAGTAAGAATTTCGGACAAACTTCTGACCCAGTATATCGGAATGGCAGAGTTATCAACAATCTACTTTTGCTGATGACTTACTTATGTTATCACTGTCACCATCGGGCCTACAAACGTGCTTAAAACAATTAGAGCAATATGCAACTGACAATAATCTTCATATAAATGCCGAGAAAACAAAATGTATGGTTTTCCGGTCAAGGAAAACGAAACAGGATCAATCATTCTATTTTAAAGGAAGTAGTCGATTAGTTTAAACACCTTGTCTGATTTTCACTTACAATGGGAAAATGAAAAAGGCATAGGAGAACTTGAGTGTAAGGGCATCTAAAGCTATGTTTTTCTTAACAAACCTGCTCAAATCGCACATTGAATTACCCATAATGGCTAAGTGTAAACTGTTCGATAAGCTTATTAAACCAATCTTATTATATGGTTGTGAAATATGGGCGCCGGAACTTAATTTGCCTTTCAAAGATACGATTGCGTGTGAACAAATGCATCTGAAGTTTTGTTAGAATATTTTATTCTTAAACAGGAAATAATCTAATCACGCGTCACGGGCAGAGCTAGGTCGTTTTCCTCTAGCTAACGATGCTGTACTACAATTATTCAAATATATGAGTAAACTTTCCAAAGTAAATAGTGACAATATGTTATCCGGGTCTTTTGAAGAATCCATAACCTCTAAACTTTCATCTTGGGCCACGCAACTATCGAAATGGGATGTTAGACTAAGCGATGATAATACTTTTTCATGAACGAATGTGAGGCAGTTAGTTGGTCGTGAATTTAAAACAAGAACACATCTCGCAGTTTAAACATGATATATTCGACGACGATAAATTGAGTGGAAAAAACAAATTACGCACTTACAGGTTATTCAAGGAAGAATATATCCTTGAACCATATCTCATATGTACGAAATCACAAGAAGCTCGAGCATATTTTACTAGACTTCGCGCGAGTAATCATGTTCTATAGAAATATAAAAAGGGAGACACAGACAACCTAAGACACAATCAGACAAGCGAATATGCCCTGTATGAGAATAGAATTGAAACGGAGGTACATATTGTCATGGAATGCGATGCCTATAAGGATCTCAGACATAATTTGTTCGAAACGATTGAAAGAAACGAACCGAATTTTTACAAGATGAACACAGCGAAAAAAAATTTAAATATCATGAAAAACAAGCATGGGAAAATAACTGCTTATGTCTGCAACATGATCCGGTTATTCTTCATTCGGAGAAAACAGCTCATTAGTAGTTGACAATTGCAAATGTGTCATTATCAATATTAGAAATTAGCTATATTATGTTTGTTTTTATGTTGTTTATGATATATATGTTCGTTATTTTAAATATGCAACTGCCATAAATTGGTGTATTGCAATAAATATCGATCTATCTATCTATCTATCAATCTATATCTGGTTTAAACCTGGTCCAGCCAGGCCAGTGGTTTAGCAGTAGTGTCTTTGTATCGTCGGGATAATTAATCCTAATGCGGACCTCCGCGTTCTAGTGATTGCGAAAATCTATAATTACGAGAGCGAGCATATTTTGATTGGAATTTTATAAGCGAGAAGCACTCACACAAAGTGTTTGCGGATAAGTTTTTGTCAATTTAGATCATTTTGTTTGCGTTTTATAAGCTTAAACCGGCAACTAAACCATAATATGATAATATGCATAGCATATGGAACAACCTCGGCATAATAGAAAGAAGACGGACAATGCGAAGGATCGTGCAAATAGTCATGAAATTATATGCATATATATTAGGCCTATACGCATGTCAGCGAATGCTTGATTAATCGTGTAGATCGGTTTGGATGCGAGTAGACTTCGATAATTATATATGCCTTAATATAGCCTATGGTTTAGATATCGGCCTTTGATAAAAAAAAATCATACCTCTAACGAGATGAAAGATAACATTTAGTTCTATTAGGGACATTTAATCATGCTGCATTGTATATGTAGCTAAGTACTGTTTTACGACACTTATATGCATAAATGTATTCGTTTAAACCTTCCGATATTCTACAGTAAATTAAAATTATGACCCAATTTCAAGGCGATAGTTTTTGTTGATACGCCCGTTTGCGCATAGTCCTTTCTTGAAATATAATACACATAATTATGTGAGATATATATATATATATATATATATATATATATACCTTACTCGCATTTAAATTCGCGCAGTACTATTTTGCACGCACATTAAATTCGCTCACCACGGTTTTTCGTAAAAGACATGATCTGATGACAGTTTCAGTCCATAATGCATATGTGTAGACTAAAGACCATCACGACAAAATGTACATAAAACAGAACACAGCTAATTTGTTCTTGAAATTTTGTTGAATACGGGTGCTTTAAATAATCATTTTGATATAGGTAAATCGTTATATGTGGCACCATTGATATGAAGTGGGAAGAATTAAACAAAACATATCCTATTGGCTGCTGACTTCAGAAAAAATAAACACTTCGCTGCATGTACATTTAAAATTTAATGTGATGTTATTATTAACTCAGATTACAGGTGTATGAGCATCGCTTCACTCGTGGTTTGTGGATTTGGTGACCTGTTTTCTGCTTTCATTCTGGTATATCTGTGATTCTTACAAGTAATTGTCCTATCTTATTTTCCCCGTGGATACACGGTAAACTTTGAAGTCGTATTATTTGTCGCCCAGTTTTAAATTAGCGCACCATTGGGTGTGCGAAAAAAGTACTGCGCGAATTTAAATACTAGTAAGGTATATAGCTAAAATTTAATACACAGTACTAAATCAAGCCGGTATAATATAACTAGTAATTGAAGCGCGTGTCTGCTTTTACATGTCCAGTATGGTCGTGATATATAGCCTAGCGACGAAAACGACGTTAAACTCTTAATCAATAAATCAATCAATACATGTATAGTCTGTAGTGAGGTGAAATCAGTTGACCGGATTCTGGCCCGCAGAGACAAATGACGTTTTGACGTCATGACGCCGTAACTGCCTTCATTTAGCTAACAAATGAAATTGATCTAATATGAACCTATGTAGGACATATTCATAACAACTTACTGTTTATAAATAAATAAATAATTCAGTGGTCCATTGCCATAATATCGGAAGTTGTGAAGTAGCAAATTCGTTTCATTGCCGATTCCGCGATTTTGTGAACAACTACCGGAAGTTACGTGATTTTTTCGCGAAAATGTTGGTTCGCTAAAATTTTCCCCTTCACGGTATACTGTAATTTATGTGTGACGTCACAAGTACGTACGCCTGCAATTGTTACCTATACACGACCCGAGCTCGGGCGCGTAAGCGCGCCGAGCGGGGTCGTTATAATTCGACGGTCCAGCTAAACCAGTTTTACCGACGCTAAACCTGAGATGACGAATCCATCTTTTCTCGATGGCGGTTTAGAATTGTCAAACAATCAGATCAAAGGGTGGAGCTGTAAATAATCTAGAGTGCACGTGGGCGTGTCTATGTGGCGATTGACTGCCAACTGGTGTTATCGTGTAAAAGTTGATTCATTCGCATGCGAGCGTTGCTCAGATATGGAAATGTTCCTTCAATATGATTTTTACAACTATTATAATTATGGCTTTTTTGGTTTGTGGCAATCACAAATACTGGTGTTTTCTACGAATTCATTTGAAGGGTTCAACGTTTTTAATTTTGACACCAAACGATGCTACTACATGACCAGATATGCTATACACATTGTTTGCAATCCTAAAATTATATTGCTTTATGGGTCAAATTTGATAACTTATTTTGATGTAGATCATACCACAAAGCTCTACTCTGGCTACGCCCATAAATTCCACCAGTTCGAAAACCTGGGAACGTTTTGATTTCTGCATGGCGGGAAATTTATAACATTGAAAAAAGCAACGCATGTAATATATCTATTTATTAAAACATGTCCCTCTGGTTGCCCACTTCCAACAGTTCAGATGCCGCTTCTGGTGTGTACTCCTAAGCAAATTGCCGTTACTTGACTGACCTCTTGGTCCAGGATAGACTACATTGTGGAGCCTTTACTCAGCATCAGAGGGGCCTGCGACCCGCTAATGCAGGAGCCTGCGAAACCCTATCCTATCATGTGATGACTTTCACTGAAACCTGGCTGTCCAGTAATATTGATGATGAAACAATAAATATCACCGGCTTTCACTGCCCCGAAAGATGTGACCAAGTAACAGAAACCACTGGAGGTGGAGTCGTAACTTACATTAAAAACAACCTACCATATAGGAGAAGATTCGAGCTAGAAATACCCAATCTGGAAAGTGTTTGGACTGAAGTTAACTTCGAAAGACATAAAACATTAATTGGTACATTTTATAGGCTCCCAATGACCCCAGTAATGTGTGGGACAACATAGAAACATCCATCGAGTGTGCAACCTCACTCAATTTTCATGTTATCATAACCGGTGATCTGAACTGTAACCAGCTTCCCCCAGGCACAAATAAAATTAAAGACATCTGTGCATTTAAAGGGCTGTCGCAATTGGTTGAAGAACCAACCCATTTCACGGAATCTTCCTCAACGTTGATTGATATCTTCATGAAAAACAAAATGGAATTTATTCATAGCACGGAGGTTCAAGATACATTCGTTCCTAATCTAGTAAGATACCACTGCCCAGTTGTGCTGAGCTTAGATTTGAACCCTCGGAAATACGAGAGAACTTTCAGGAGGACAATTTGGAACTACTACAATACAAATTTTACTTCTATTAATGAAGAATTGTCCCCTGGAATTACCTCTCAGAAATGGAAAACGCAACCACAGTGGACCTGACATCAATATTCACAACTAAAATAAAAAATATAATGGAAAAATATATTCCTCACAATGAAATTACGATTCGACCTAATGAACCTGATTGGATGAATGCGTCAATTCGCAAATTAATAAGACAAAGAAAGCGAACATATAGAATAGCAAAACGCAAAAATACAGAGAACTCGTGGAATAATTACCGATCGAAAAGAAACGAAGCAGTACACGCCATTAGAGTAGCTAAACGTTCGCATATTGATAAAATACAAATCACTCTGGGTAGCAAAGATACAGAGACATCGGTATGTTGGAAGACATTAAATACATTTCTAAAACCACGATCTAAACCGATACCACCCCTTACGGATGGTATAGAATGTTCTTCCAATCCCCACCAATAAGCCGAAATACTCAACGATTTCTTTTGCAAAATCTCATCCTTGCCAGATTCGTCAAATTCAGCGTCACCGAACATTACATACAGTACGGAATCCAGATTTGAAAATATGATAATCACGAGCGAACAATATGCTCCACACTAAAAGATTTAAAGATAGCAAAAGCCAGTGGCCCCGATGATATTAGCCCAAGGATCTTGAAAGAATGTGCTAGCTCCATCGCAAATCCCTTGGTATATTTATTAAATAAATATATTGAAGAATCATATTTCCCACTCGAATGGAAACGCGCGAATATTACGCCTATTTTCAAAAAAAGGTGATTCCTCTGACCCGAGTAACTATCGTCCAGTCGCACTTCTCAGTTGTATTTCTAAAGTCTTTGAGAAATGTATCTATACAAGTCTCTCCACATACCTAAGGGATAATAATCTCCTTACTAATTTACAATCCGGATTCACTCCAAAAGATTCCACTGTATACCAATGGACCTATCCGTACGCCCCGCCCACCTGTAGACTGCATGGTTACTGTTACTACGCACCACAAGCCATCTCAATGTCGCTATCTCTTCAGTGCTAAAATGGCTTCCGATGAGAACGGACTGTGTTGTTAAACTCCATGTAACACGATAATATAGCTTCTTTCTGAATTTCACGATTTTCAAGATACATATGTGTGTATATATGCATCTTGTAAAAGTGACTGTCGTTAGATATAAACAAATATAGAACCAGTTTTTAAACAAAAAAACAGGTGTGATTGTTAGGCAATTTCCGATAACCAACAAAGATCGATGTTTACGTTGAATCAAACTGTGTAAATGAAGCCATTATAAATCTTCAATATCAAATAGCAAATATAATATCGAAGCTATGCTAATAGTTCACACCTTGATGAAATAAACCAAACGGAGGTGTACATGTGGTAATTAATCTATAATCCCTCTTTTGTCGAAATAAATATAACGATATCAGTTTACCATACCACGAGCGTCCTCAATGATCGAGCCCCGATGACATAAGACCGAATGCAAAGGATTATAAAATAATGGTCTTTTAAAATTCCACATCCTATTTTGCCGTCACTAAAGTACAATAAAGAAAACGCCGACTATCATGGGGTCAGTTACATGTTGCCATGAGGCAACAATGGTGAACTCGTTCGGTGAAGGTTGCATGTATACACCGCGAAGCACGTGCAATGTGTGAAATTTCATGTAATTCTCTTGGAAAACATCTGTTGATTCTCATTTACACGTCCATTGTTGCATTAATATGGAGGAAGCTTTAGATTCTCAAATGGATTCAGTAAAACGTTCGCAGGAGATCCTACAGGTTAGTGTGAATAGCATACATTTGAACTCAATATTTCCACAGTGTTATAACAGCAACACATGTGTATACATTTATAACAAAAAACACTTCACATAAAACACATACTCGCGGCACAATTAATATTCATAACGCGTCATCGATCGGGACTTCTATTTCCACGTTTTAGTTTGAAATCTGTTATATTAATATTGGAATTTAAATAACATTAGGATCCGAGCGTGGTCGTTGGCATTGATTAATCCAGCGTAAACCGATGTCTTGATTACTTTTTTATTTAGGAAACCGAACTAAAACATGTGTATAAATATCGTTCGTCAACCGGACATGTTCCCCATGTACATTTCAACGCCATTGTAGCTTTTTAACACTCATGTTGCTCTCGTGTTCGTAAATTCCCTATGGCTTACAATGGTAGTTAAGGAACCGCTTGTGATGTATTTCATATCACTAGGCAGGCACATGTCGCTTCGGGGTTTAAGCTATCGGCTCATTGGCTATAATTGAAATTGGGGCGGTACCTACGGATAGGTCCATTAACTGAGATATGCCAGTATATAATTTCAAATCTAGAAGAAGGAAAGGAAATCAGATGCCTATTTTGTTATATTAGTAAAGCTTTCGACAAGGTTTGGCATAAAGGATTGATTTTCAAATTACAAAAATGTGGCGTAGAGGGGAATATTTTGACATTATTGTCTAGCTACTTGAGCGAGAGGAAGCAAAGGGTATGCATTGAAGGGTGCAATCGTCATTGAAACCCGTCCTGGCAAGTGTCCCTCAAGGGTCCATACTAGGCCCTCTTTTATTCCTAGTTTACATAAACGATATCGTGAATGACCTCACATGTAAATTAAAGCTCTTCACTGACGACACATAAATTTATCTATCAATAGAAGATCCAGATTTAGCGGCTGATGTCATAAATTCTGACTTCGAAAAAATTATGAGGTGGTCCAAACAGTGGAGTGTCAAATTTAGTGCCCCTAAAACAAAGTCAATGATAATATCGCGAAAAGATAACAAACCTATACACAAACCTTTAATAATGGGCGACGAAGTAATATAAACTGTGTCTAATTATAAACATCTAGGAGTGACATTTAACAACAATGGTAACTGGAGCCATCATGTAACTGAAATTCAAAAGAGAGCAGCCAAAAAAGTGGCTTTGCTTGCAAAGAACAAATTTGTCCTAGACAGGAGAACCCTCGAAAGAATTTATTTTGTTTACATACGTCCTATTTTAGAATATGCTTCTCCTGTTTGGGACAACTGTACTAATGGCGAAAGCGACATGCTCGAAAAAGTGGAATATGAGGCAGCGAGAATAGTAACTGGAGCAACACAAAGCTAGTATATACATTTGACACATCATGCCCGTCATACCAAACCTATTTATAAATATTACTCTGTTTACATATGTTTGAATTTATATTTGCTGTAGGGAGCGGAGGTCCAGCTAAGTTTCCAGAACTTGTCCTCCAATCCCTAATAATAATGTATTAATATATCCATTATACATGACAATAAATATGTTTAAATCAAAAAACAAAAAGCTGCAGTAATGAAAACCTCATAAAGGAAACTGGATGGGAAAAATTGTCTGAATGTCGGAAAATCTCCAAATTATGCCAATTCTACAAAATGTTCTATAAAATGACACCCTCATATCTATATACCTTAGTTCCGAGATCAACAGAGAAAATGCACCGATATCCACTGAGAAAGCATCACCTAACTAACCCCTCTCGTGATACTGCGTCATACGAAAAGTCCTTTCTTCCTTCAGCCGTTGAGGTGTGGAACACACTCCCAGACAATGTGCGGAAGTGTGAAACATTGTGTGACTTTAAGTCGGCAATACGAAGCACGGATAATAACATAGGGAACCTTATATTTATCACTACTACTATTACTCACGCCCAGCGCAAATATATCACTGCAGATTGCGACTTCAGTGGTTGTAGTTTTCTTAATAAAGACCTGTGTGAAAATTATCTCAGATCAAGTCCCCATTGTGTGTGTGGAAGCGATGAAACGGCGAGCCATTTCTTATTCCACTGCCCAGTATACAGTAGACAAAGAAACGAATGTATTTCTGGGAATTTGGAAAGAACAACAATTGAGAGCGCACTGAACGGCACGATTTCAAATAGTCTGAGGGAAAATATTTTTATATTTAAAACAGTCCAGAAATTCATAATCATGACAGAACGCTATTCGAGCTAATATATGCAGATTATATGGCACTGCTCAATAATAATTATAATAATCACATTAAGTAAATATCCAAAGATTGACCGACACGACAGGTGACACACAAATGTTGTATATATGTCTGTGTCTGTATTGCTCTTAAAAACCCATTCTATAATATATTAGACATGGTGTAAATATATAGCACATGAATATACCAATTCATTACCTGTCTCCGACAACTCCACCATGCACGGGACGCGACTCGAATTATGCAGCATAATATTGCTTGCTTTGTCACGACATTTTATATTATGTCCACCGATGATAAGGTCACTTGTGAAGACGGCAAATATAAGCCATATAGGCTTACAGCCGAATCCACTCCCATACACAAGGAACATGGTAACATGAATTACCAATGTATTATATTGTAATTTATATTCTGAGTGGGAATAAATATTATTAAACCAACCTTTGCGGACAATTTGATTATTTAAACATTTTGTTAAAAAATAATTAAATTAAAAAAAATAATATTTTAAATTTTGTTTCTTCTTGGTTTCAACACCTTACTCAATTTAACAAACACTATTTTTTCATTTTTTAAAATTATTTTTTCTTATTTTTAAATAAAAATTTTGAAAACCTAACGCCATTATACCATCCGCCTGGTTACCCCGAGTCACCACACCTAATTTGGTTGAACTCGGTCCAGGGGTCTGGGAGAAAAGTTGCGAACAGACAGACGAAAAGACAGATAGATAGACATATCCTATACTCTTTTATATATATATACAGATATACATGTAAATTCACCAAATCTTGTCTTTTTGGATAAAGCATCTTGCAGAGAATCTATAACAAAGTGATGAACAGCGCGTGAAACTCGAGTTGAGAGACATGCCCTTTGTCAGATTGATTTCAACCCAGAATGAGATCGGATTAGTGGTACATTGAGCGATACCTGTTTCTCAATGAATAAATACCATGAGCGCGTACGCGTTCGTGTCAATAAGCATTATATCGGCCTGTCTTTTGGTCCTATTGGTAACAGGGTACTTTGACTTCATGCTCATATCACCGAATATAATTGTCAATTAGCTGGCAACTGAACGACAAAAACGCCTCTTATAGACCCAGTTTGGCTGGACCGCCAATGTATGTTAAACCATGTTTAAACTCGGAGGTTTAAGCCGGAGATGATGAATCTGGCCTTCTGAATTCCAGCCTGATGTACCATTCGCACATGCAGGCGCGCTTCGTCTAGTGACTCTGTTATATGTGATATGTGAATATATGATATACTTCGTCGTTTCTCTTATTAAAAAATAAATTCCCCAAACATGCTTCAAAGCCATCGGCAACCGAACTAAACGCTGTACGATATAGGCACATGGTGAATTATTTGATCGGCTGGAGATACGATTCTTGTTTAGCATGCTTACCACCTACTACCCATATGTTGGGTAACACGCCAGTTATCTTCCGATTTTATTGTATTTGTATATGTTATAAAACTTGTCTCTATACAAAGGTCCCGCGGCGTGCAATATGACTCATCCCAACATTGGCAACAAGTTTATATGTTGCAATTATAAGGCCTGACACAACACCAGTTTGAAATAGTTCTAGTAGTTATGATTTACCAACCAGTATTTGAACATAATATAGTTGTTTTTATACAAAAAGTCAAACATTTTCATAATTCCGGTCAAATGTTTGGACTAAATCTGCCATCAGTTGGAAAATACATGATATTGGACAATTCCAATTGCGTAGTCAGTTGGAAAATTACAAACCAAACAAGGGGATGCAAATGAAACATTCTGGACTTGGAAACCGATACCCTTTATTGTAAGGAGCTGCGAATATTCGAGATTCGATTCGATGTCGATATCGGACACCCGATTCGAGATCGACACCGAATCGGTCCGCTGATTCGGATATTTCCGAATCGGTGTTACTTTGGTGTATTCTCGTTTTTTGCGTGTAAATAACACATGCCAAATGACCTGAACTCACAAAAATTGAAGCACAAGGTTGCCAAGTTAGCCAACGTAGGCAATTTTGAATGGATGCCGTTCAGAATAGACGTACATTATGCAAATTATGTACTTCGATCGCAACCCGTGACGGTGATCAATTACCGCATATTTGTAATGTATGGACACTATCTAAATTGTCTACAATCATGATCGCTAGATGCGGAACTCAATTGATACTTTATGTTTAGAACTTCAGATATCCAATTCAGATTATATGAATAAAATTCAATGTCAGCCGCCGTTATGAGCGACAAAACAGATTGGAATGAACAGAAACGGTGAGAAACCTAAGAACAATCGGTCAATTATGTTCTTAAATGGATGTCATCGTGTGCGACAAGTTTTCTGCGACACAATTTACTACTTTCAGTTTCTGTTTCCCGGGAAATCGAGCGCGTTGCAACTTTTTGTTTTCTGGGACCCCCTCCATAAAGACAACTACTGTGCACATGTGATGTAAATGTTTGTTCTATCATGCGGTGAACAGTTTAACAGATAACTACCATTGGTATCGGACTACAACAATGACATATAGCTGAACTGTGTACCCATGTCCACTTGTGTCAGATCTTTATTATCTTTCATTCCATTCCATGGGGTTTGCGATACGTTGATTGAGCTGTCTTTAAGTGTCTTACTGTCACTCATTGCGATGTTCACGACGACACAGCTTGATATAAATGAAATGCAACATATCCCAACGGGCCAACCCCTCAATGAGAGTGACTTTCCTATGTCACGATTTCCCTAATAAAAACGCAAGTTCCAACGGATGTTTAAGGAAATTAACATTGTTATATAGTATCTAGTAAATTTTGCAGTTTTTTGTCATGAAACACCGACATACACACTGATAAACAATGTTAATCACTAGCTGATTCGATTCGAGATTCGATTCGATGTCGATATCAGGATGGAGATTCGATATCGAGATTCGATTCGATGCAAAATCCCCGATTCGCAGATCCCTACTTTATTGCCACTTCTCTGGATATTTGTGCACGGGTTACTCGTGTATGTACCGTTTATTACTTTCAGGTTTTGTGTCTCCAGACCACTGTTTAGAACCCACCATAGTCGGTTCATGCCCCAATCTTGACAATATCCAACCGGCCTGGAGATACGACCCTTGTGTGGACAGATGCATGCCGTTTATTCTCCCCATTTGCGTACAGATAATGATTCCTATGAATCACAACGCCTTTGCAACCAAAGCGTCATGCACAGGTCACTGCGCTGGAGGTAAGTGATTTGACGAGTAATATTTAAATATTTATTAAAGCCATTAAATTTGATAAGGGCGAATGTTTTCACGGAGTTGGTCCTAACATTCTTCAAGCAACAGCTGAATCGATCGCAGTTCCTTTAGGTATTATATTTTTTAAATCTTTAAGATGGCAAAAAACTTACGTGATTCCCTTATTTAAAATGACGACCCCGCCGAATGTATGACCTATCGTCCAATCTCTCATCGTGAGCCTTATAGTAACATAATTGAGAAAATAATAATCCAGCACCTCATTGAATTCTTCCAAAAATAAATAGCATATACATTTGTATCGCCACGCAATCTGGATTTATCCCTTGACATAACACGACTTTCCCGTTAACATACTGGTATCACAACCTCTGCCATACCATCGATAAAAGACTCCGCACGTTTTCCGTCTTTTATCAAATATCTACGGCGCTTGAAGGAGTCTGGCATAAGGGCTGATTTATAAGCTGAAAGAATATGGTTGACCACATTTAAACTGGATATAGAAAACATTAGAAAATATTAGAAATTGGTTTGTCTCGGTTTGTACAAGTCAAATCAGTTTGTCCCATGGTTCCCAAATAAGAAGCGCTTCAAAATAATTCTGTCTCGGTCTGTCCCAGACCTTTCTACTGGGACAGGAAAATATCATAGATAAATAATATTTTTAATATGAAAAGATTAGAAATTGGTTTGTCTCGGCCTGTACCAGTCAAATCAGTTTGTCCCATGGTTCCCAAATAAGAAGTGCTTCAAAATTATCCTGTCTCGGTCTGTCCCAGACCTTTTTACTGGGACAGGAAAATATAAAAGATAAATATTATTTTTAATATGAAAAGATTAGACATTGGTTTGTCTCGGCCTGTACCAGTCAAATCAGTTTTCCCATGGTTCCCAAATAAGAAGTGCTTCAAAATTATCCTGTCTCGGTCTGTCCCAGACATTTTTACTGGGACAGGAAAATATAAAAGATAAATATTATTTTTAATATGAAAAGATTAGACATTGGTTTGTCTCGGCCTGTACCAGTCAAATCAGTTTTCCCATGGTTCCCAAAAACTGATTCTACTGAGACAGGAGCGAGACAGACTATATACCTTATTTTTTTCTGTCTCGCCTGTCTCGGCTTGTCCCAGGACTTATCACTTGGACAAAAATGCCGGTGTATTTTCTGTTGGCCACGTTTCTTGCCATATATGCTCGTGAGTAATCTCACTAATTTAGTTTCAGTTAGTTTCGTATTGTAAGTTTCTGGCAAATATTTTTGTCTTAAATATGTGAGTTCCGTGCTTTCTAGAGTAAAGTGTAATTCGTCGCCTATCGCCGTCTTGCATTGCTGGCAGATATTTGTATTCTTATTTTATTTTATTTTTTTATTTTTGGCTTTACCCCACCTTTCTCTTTCAATCCGCAATCTATGATTAGCAGTGCGCATCTTAACAATACATGTTATCAAACTGTCTGTTGTGATAGTCATATATGCTTCCATTCTGAAATTATTTTTAAACAGCCCATAAAACTTTCCGCGATCTGATGACTCAATTGTGTTCTTCCATTGTTCAACAAATTTTGTTCTACGAACTTCCATAAATATATTCAACTCTAGTTTACTTAAAGAGTGTTGCGAGTCCCAAATGTACCCCAACTCAAGACAAGACAACGTACTTCTGACACATGTGATCCATTTGTTCATCTTAACGTTCAATTGTCTAATGAAATAGAGAAGTTTATATAACTTTAGCGCTAATATTGAGCAATCACCTTTAACTAATCGCGACCAAAACCCAAGCATTCTCTTTTTCGCTAAAATCGACAAGGGATAACTTCCTGTTTCCCCGTAAACCATATAGTTTGGCGTAAGACATATTTCGTAAACTTTAAATGAAACCCTTCTATGCATTCGAAATTCTCGAACCCCCAAACTTCGCTACCATACAAAAGTATTGGTTCAATTGTACTATCAAAAAGTGGGAAAGCAAAAGCGGGGCCTATGTTAAGGTTCCCGGTCCGCTGTCGTAGCCCAAACACTGCTCTAGTATCTAATGTTTGTATACGTTTTATGGATCTGCAAAACCTTCCGTTGTTTTGTATATTGGTAGAATAGACCCATGGGTCCAGTTCTCCGGATATATTCCCGTATCGAAAATTGTATTGAATAGCTTTATATAGACAGGTAACATTATATATCTAGTTTCTTTAATTTATTCATTTAACACTTCGTCCACGCCAGGGGCTTTTCCATTTTTCATCTTTTGAATTACTTTTAGAATCTCCTCTTTCTCAATTGGCGTATCTAAACCTTCGTCGGGACATTCGGTCAATAAGGCATATATATGCAAGTTTAATGACGATTCTTCATCTCCACATTCGTTCAAAGTTTTGAAGTGGTTACAAAATTCATCTGGAATGACTTTAAGTTCATTGTTATCACCCCCTGTACATGAGTACTCGGTTAAAGTTTTCCAAAAGTCCTTTGACGATGATACCCTTAGCAACTTCTCAGAAACTTTATCGCCTACCCTTGAAATTTTCATAGTTTTTCGGTAATCTCTCTCTGCCTTCCGCATATTCATCCTGTTGCGTTCATTCCTAATCCGACGGTTTCTCGATTTAATGTTTTAAAAGTTTTTTCTGCGGTCGCGACATTCGTTGTCAAACCATGGCCTGTTATCCTTCGATCGGTTATTTTTATTTTTATTTTTTTTCCTACACATCTGCTACTCGTACAAATATATTGTTATTTTTATCGCATGTTACGTTTATGTCAATAGCGTTCTGGGTTGTGCTTGTATCTAATAGGTTTTCCCCAAATTCTTCCGCATATACTGCATTGAAATTCTGAAGATATGCACCCACATTTTCCGTACCGATTTGCTTCATTTTTGGCAGTGGTTTGTTTTTATATTAGCATGATTTGCCTACATTTACTTTTTGGCGTCTGGTAGTCAAAATAATTCGAACCGGACTATGACAGTCGGAGAAGAAAGATGAAAATCGGAGAATATCAAAATTATCAATCATCTGTAGCAAGAGATGCGATCCAATCATATAGTCTATCACGCTGTCGTTACGACATGTTAACTTCCCAACTCCTTTATCACTACCAAATCGACTGTTCAAACTCAATAAACTATTGTCCTTGCATAAGTGCAGAAGACTATAGCCATTCTGATTAACATTAATTATGATCCCGTGAGTATCTCTTTAAAATTGATTGATCGAAGTTAGTTTCAACAAGACGCCCTAGTGATGTATTTGTTTCCGGCAAGTGTGTTGTTTCCGACTGAATACACGGCTGGTTGTAGTCCGAATTAGTTGCTGTGCGGGAGTGAAAATCACCTAAAAGAATGAAACATTCATTGACTTTCTCAATTCGCTTATAAGGTCCCTGACTACGTCTGCATTCCAACCGCCTTTAGCAAATTTCGTATTAGATGGCGGAATATATACAGCGCCAATCAAAATATGACAGTCGCCTCTGGTGTATCTTAACCAAATTATAATTTCACATTCATTTGGGATAATTCTACAGTATGGTTCTATTTCGCGTTTTACTGCTGAAACTATTTCCCCTGAAATTCTTCCGCCGAAAACTTTCGTTCTCCCCTTTGTGGGAAATACTTTGAAACATGAAATATTCGATGTGACCAAGAGCTGTTTTGATTTGACAAAAAGCCGTTATTCACATAACGTTCACTTGATCATTTAAATGTTCCTAAATGATAGCGGTTTCTGCCACATCGATCTTATGTTTCGACAATAACTGGTCCAATGACTTGTTCGTCGACTCGTTGGATGTTCCATTCATGCTGGTGCACGTTTTTGTGTAAACAATATTTTATTCGGAATTATAGGCACACAAAGTCAAATACAAAGTATACAGTATATTAAATAAAGAAATTCGTATATGGCAGTAAGCCCAGGCTTATTGTGGACCATGTCCTTGTCTTGTAACTTACAGCATGTCTCGAATGATGACATGTATATGCCGCAATCACCCCCCCCCCCGATTCTGCTGTTAATACTTAAATTAAAATCGATCTGAATGCAGTTAATTAATAATTATCGCAGCTTGTTTATCATAATCCAATAAACAAATCGCAGAAGAATAAAACGTCAAAGGACTGCTTTATCGAAATTGCACTTCAACATATAGAGGATAAGCTAATACAGGCACCACGGCCATGCACAATTCCTATAACCGTTGATACCAATGCAACCAATTTAACCGTTTAACTATATCTTGACAGAGGTTGTAAAACTTATACTAAAATATATCAACATTAATGATGAGGGTTTCTCGAAATGATTGATATTGGGCGGTTAGTACAGTTTCAACTACTTGAGGAACTGAAAAGTCGGTTGCCAAAACCTTTGTCAAAAATAAATACTCGTTTTCCAAACATTCAATTGGGATTTCCATGCAAATATCGATTACAGCGCCAAAAACTTAATGCAGGTAAAGCATTGAAATTAAAAAGAGTGACACCCCCCATTTTTTCATCCATAATTTACAGAACAGTATATGTTTCTCAAGCCAAAGGATGAACAAGTTCCTAACTGTCAGAATTTTAGCCTGCACATGTTTGAATTATAACATTTTCGACCATAGTCCATGATTCGGAGAGGGGCTGGTTCTCGAAAGCTTCGAATAACTAAGGGATTTAGTTGAATGTAACAGCCGGGATTATTTGGAAAAGAATGCACAATATAATGTTTTACTTAAATTAGTTTTTAAATTTAGTTGTACTAAGGACTCAGTGTGTTGCATGCAAGCCCCATACCCCTCCCCCACGTCGAGGAAATATGCAATGGACAGTCCGGTAGCTTCCGGGATAATATATAGCGCCCAAGTTAGGAATCATAGTCCCTGCGTTGGGGAAATCCTGAGGCCATTACTGGTATACAAATCGAGAGAAGGACTGTCAATTTAAACATAACGTCCACCATTTGGATTATCGCGCGAACAATTATTCTAAGCGGCCTGACGACTTCGTCAAAGTCAACAGCTCTCTGCACCGTGACGTTCGGAGCTTGACTCATTGTGGTCAAACATAGTCGCAATGATTGTGTTGTCAGCGGACACATATTACAGGTGTGTATGATCTTAGGGTGGATACACAAATGCATGTAATGTCTGTAAATATCGTGTATTTGGCGTTGTACATGGATCATACACACATGTAATATGTGTCCGTTGACAACCCAATCATTGCGACTCTGTTTGACCATAGTGAGTCAAGCTCTGAACGTGCAGAGAGTCGATGACTTGGACGAAGTCGTCGGGCCGCTTAAAATAATTATTCGCGCGATAACCCAAATGGTGGACGTTATGTTTAAATCATTTTCAGTCTTCTCTTGATTTGTATACCAGTGATGGGCTTAGGATTACCCCAACGCAAGGGCTATGATCCCTAAAATGCGGGCTATATTATCCCGGAAGCTACCGGACTGACCATTGCTTATTTCCTCGACGGTGGGGGGGGGGGGGGCATGTCCCACCCTGAGTCCTTAGTACCACTATGGCATATTTAAGTAAAACATAATATTGTACATTATTGCATGCCCAGATAATCCCGGCCGATACATTCAACTAACTCCCTTGGTTATTCGAAGCTTCCGAGAACCAGGCCCCTCCCCAATCATGGATTATAATCGAAGCATTACATGTACAGACTAAAATTGTGACAGTTAGGAACTTGTTCAACCTTTGGCTTGAGACACATATACTGTTCTGTAAATTCTGGTTGAAAATTGGGGGGAGGGACTGTCACTCTTTTTAATTTCAACACGGTACCTGCATTAATTTTTTGGAGCTGTAATCGATATTTGCATGGAAATCCCAATTGAATGTTATCACATGATATCGCTCTCAAATTATCAGATAATCTCAACAAACCGGTATCGTCATAAAAGAGCTTCAAATTATGCATATTTTATTTTTGTTTTGGATGACCCCGTTTCCAAGAATTGACGAGAAATATCAAGTATAGAGTCCACGGACTCAAACCACTTTTCGAAATGAATTAAGACTCGTGAAAATCAACAACAGATATCAGACTGGATTTATTCATTTCGGAATCCTTGAAAGAAGACATGTTTATGACTGGCCTGAAATTTCTTGATAACAGTTAGTTTGATAATGGCTTATAACTACTCACCGGTCTCGCCTGTTGAAATGGACCGATCGATCGCAATTAATGCTATCAATGATTGGTGTGACCATGTAAAATACATGGATTTTACATACATAATTTACATACAAGTGTGTATCCACCCTTACGGTGTGTGTTTGCAATTTGGATTAATATTCGTAAAAATAACAACTGTGAGCAAGATTATTCTCCATTTCTATTGGATCAACCTATACCGGAGTCTTTGACATCACTTTAATTACATCGTGCTATTGTATGGTTGATTCTCGCCAGATATTTGAAGGATGATTTCAGGCAACTTTTAGTTGTATAACACATTAAGTAATAACATACATCTCATTGCGCATGTAGTTAACTGATGCGCATATGCATTATCTAATTATGTTGTCGTCCACATCCTAGCACACTACAGCCCTGTACGACGATTTGCCTGACAAAAACTGACATGTAAATTTGTCAGCGTGTCAACGTACCCTGAATGCATTCTTTTATTCGACAGCTGTGGCTGCCCTTACTCCTGGATCTGGATCTGAATCTGGCACAAGCACCTATATGCCATTAGCACAGTTGTGCACCGTTTGCGGGGTTTACAACACCATCGACGACTAACAAAGTAAGTTTGATAAAATCTCTACCAGAGCACACCTGTCATACTTCCTTTCTGATTCTGTCACCGACTGGGTACCAGTTTAATGAAATGTTCGGCATTCTATAATTTATTAGCACGGGTTTTCCCATACAACAATGGCTGATACCGTAAATGTACAACTCATCATAAATTGTTGAAAGTGGAATGTTTTGTCTTAAAATGGTTAAAGTGTTCACCTTATCTACTCTTTATAGTCGGTCGGCCGAAGTGCAAATCAGAATGACCCGTTGATAAATTTCGCCTGCTGATTATTAATGACAAAGCAGATTCTGACAGTTTGAAGATGTTTGAACGAGTGAAGAAGTATCACGTGGGTTTGTTTATAAATTTAACCGGGAAACCGGGTCACAAACCGTTGTACGAAATAGTGCCCGGATTCTATCCACGTTTTTCGAACTTAAGGTTTGATGATACATATTTTATTTGATATTTTGTGTGCTGACTATACTGGCATTTTGTAGCGCTGGTCGCTCGTTGTATATAACTGTACGACTATCGCGGATGACGATGATTACTGCATGATAGTGATGATGATGGCGATGATAATGAAGATAATGCCGATGACGGTAACCGAAACACGTTCTGACGGCGGGTTCGGACGACGATGTTATAAGCCTTCTAATGGTGACGGTGGTGATGACAACGAAGACGACGATGACGATGATGATGATGATGATGATGATGGTGGTGATGATGATGATGATGATGATAATGACGATTTAGTCCGTGGGCCAATTCTCAGAAAGCCTCCAGTTTAGAAGTTGGCTGCATCTCCCCCTCCAACAATGGTTTTTATATATCAAATTAAAGGTCATTATATGACGCATCCGATTTTGCTTGTTGCCCGCTTCGGAATGTGTCCCAAAATAGATTTTTCTGTGTCTGGTATAAAAAAATGACTGCGGTTATAAAGCGAACAAGACATCGTTTATATTAATTATAGATCACCATAAAACAACATGAGATGCATCACTGTACCAATATATAAGCTAGTTCGAAAATGTTGCGATAAATATTTTGAAATGGCGAACAATTACTTCGATTTTGTAAAAAACACAATGTCAGATATAATTGGCTATAACTTGTGAAACACATGGGCTATTGACGCGCAACATATCTCAAAAATTGCCCCAAAGACCTAGCAAAACAATTGGGATGATGGAATGCCAATTATATTTCTGTGAAAATGCGATGTGAGCATAAACTTAACCCCACTCCCTAAAATATAATTTTCTCAGAAAAATTAATGGTATAGTTTACACTTAGAATGCCGCTTGCAAAGAAGGCTTTATGTGCATAAAATTAAACAGTGTAGAGATCGATGAAGGGGAATTATAAACAAACTTGTCCAAACGTCTTCTAAGATGAAAATTTTGGAAAAATGTTGAAAATTGTTAATTTCTACTAATTTCTCAAAATTTTACAACATTGTGATTAAATTTTGATATGGGTATGGAAATTCGCACGAGGATACTGGTCCGGAATTATAAATTCATAAAAACTCACTTGATCACTTTTTTGTCAACTATTTCATATTTTTTTCAATTTTTATTTGAATTTTTGTACAAAGCCGATAATATATATTTTTCAAGTTAAGACCTAAGTTAGATTCCGCCTTTGGTCGGAAAGACGGATGGGATCTATTTCATGTATATTAGTATAAACAAGTTTAACTGAATACAATTTTGCGAACCTGGAGGATTTTCCTGAAATGGAAGTAATATTGGTATGACAATTGATCCGAACACATCTACAGGACACTAATATGAATCGTACGTGATACGTAGTGGAGCAACCACACATAGTGTGCCTCAAATTTGCCTTGTATCGACGAAATAGCGCTAAGAATAATTTATGTAACATCACACAGTGATCACGAGGAGATGACATGCCAACTTGACAAGACGTGTCGTGGATTGTGCAATCTTGTCTGGATCTGGCCCACAAATCCAAAATGACATCAGAAACCGTGAACATGTGAATTTTTCAAGTTGTGAATTAGTTATTTTCATCGCGATGCTTCATTCCCAATTCCGCGTTTTTTTGCAATCTCCACACTGTTGCTAACCGGAAGTCACGTGATAATTTCTCCAAAATCCATACCCGCGATCTAAAAAATCACTGATGGATATAGAAAACAATATATGACGTCATTCACCTGCCTAAAGTATAAGCACCCTTGGTGGTTGCTATAATATATAGTGAATAATTTATACTCAGCTGACTGATAACAATTATATGTATGTCGCCTGACATATAAAGGCTCGGGTGAATCGGACTGCAACAAAACATGAGTTGTCGTGGCGATTTATTTGTTGGTACCTCTTTAACTCACATGCATATGGCTGGGAGGGACGAAGAACCACGACGATGGTGATAGTTGTTATGGTTTAAAAATAGATATCGCAAATGGCGCTCAATATGCCATGCTCTAACGCTCTTTATTAAAACATTTATGAAACTTGTTCAACGTAACCCTCTACAGAGTTTCGAAGTTCATACTCAGTTTATTAGTTAACAGACGTTTAGAATAGTTATCAACAGAAACCGTATTTTTATGATTTATATGTCTCCGATTGAAAATACAGCCTATGTATGTGGAACATTATGTGAAATACTGTTCATATATAGAGTAATATAAATAACAAGCGTTTCGTGTAAAGTATGTCTAGTATTCCATGTTAGCTAGCACATAATAAAGAGCGTTTAGCGTATTGCATGCGTGAACCCTTGTGGGACATATTCGGTTTTCTGGAATTAGATGTTTCAAAGGGACGTATAATGTATTCGAACATAATACCAACAACCGAATATGTTGGAGCTCGTTATGTTTGTAAATAATATAAGCAGTATCATGCAGCTGGCAGTATATATCGTGAACACAACACGCATGTGTACTTTCGTTGACAATAGGAACCAGCTATATATATACGCCTAGCTGAACTTGTCTAATGAATTTATTGTTTTATTTGACAGCTTTCAAATTCTACCACCAGCTATCCACGACTTGAGCAGCTCTACACCTATTGCTCTTATCCTACTTCGGATACGCAAACGCCATTCGAATTCGGCCACTAGAGAATGAAGCGGACACATCGACACAATGGACACCTTTCGCATAATGAGCTACGACTGATAATAATTACGAATAGGGTGCTACGTCACTAGAATTGATGTTCTTTCTAGTAGTTGTAGTTTTGCCATAATTGCGTAGTTACGATTGCGGTTACAAGAAGCCAAGCATGGGCACACGAGCTTTGCGTGCAATCCTCGAGCATACCACTGAATATGACCTGATAACAACACAATTAAGTACAAACTAAGCGTAACAAACATATCATATCACCTAATTTACAGTGAGAAGACTTTTGAAAGGCACTATTTTCTTACAAAGGGATTCGTAGTCGCAATTCTGCAAAACGGTTTTATGGCCGCAAGAAAAATTTACGACTACTATTAGCTATTCGTAGTTCTTATATATCGTAGTGTCAATGTGTCAAGTGAACTACTACAGATAAGAAATGCGAACAGCTATAGTGGTCTTTAAATTTCGTATAGGGCCCAAATACCGTTTCGCAAAATTGACGACTATACGACTCCGTTTGTGAGCAAATAGTGCCTTTTCAATTTATTACCACTTGCAGTAAGGTGATATGATTACGTTTGCTGTGATTAGTTTATTACGTCCTATATACTATGGGTGTTTACTGTTACTCTGATCTGGTATCTGATATCTCGCAGATAAACACAGTTAGGGTTTCATTCGAGTTATTTTAGGAAATTTTAGTAAGGATGATCTGGCCTTGTCAATGAAGCTATAGCATTGGGGATATCTCGCAGGACAACACATTTCGGGTTTTCGCGGATGTATTTTCGCGGATGTCTCATTGTTGCAGTATGAAAGTTTTATGACGCTAATTGCTTTCGATGTTTAGGTATGAGCAATGGCTGGGCACTTTTGAATTGTATTGCGGGAGCACAATTCTTAATATGACAGCTAACTTTGCTGATGACGTATGTAATAAAGGTCTTATTGCGGAGTGTCGGACGTGTATTTAATCGGATTGGTAGTTTTTTGGTCCGCATTTAGAGGCTTTCTGTTTCTGGTATGGTGAATGAGAAACCTGCAGTAAAAAGCCGTAGTTTTTATAATAATTTCAAGGATTAGTTGATTTAACGGAATTCTGAGGTGGTGCATTCATGAAACCAATATATGTGCCTAATAATATGATCTTGATGGCGTTACCATTTCTGACTATGATTTTCTTGTACTCAATTATGTTGTTATCATGTCATCGTCAGTGGTAGGTTCCGTGGTTGCACGCAAAGCTCGTGTGCCCATGATCGGCTTCATGAAACCGTAATCGTAACTACGGATACGACAAAAACGACAACTGATAGAAAGAACACAAATTCTAATGACGTAGTTCCCCATAAACCTCATTGTGCGAAAGGTATCAATTGTCCATTCACACGCAATGGCGAAGTATAGATGTGGATATTCAAGAATAAAGTACTCGACAGAACATATCGACACCTTTCAGAACCATTTCGACCATTTTTTTTATTGAAAGATGTACCATGCTATTTGACAACATAAAACTACCAGTGGTACTATTTCTGTTCTAGATCATGCCATGAATCTCCACTCTGGTTACGCCCGTGTAGATTATATCCCGCGAGTGCAAGCCCTGGGACCATATGGAAGTTCTGACGGAGAACGTTATAACCTCGAACAAATAACGCAGGTTATACTATATTTATTAGTTTATACTAGTTCTCAATTATTTCACAGTATAGGTGAAAGCCCCGAGCTCCGTGGTCCGGTGGTTAGCGCGTCGGACTTGTGTCGCTGTCAACACATCGGCATGCGTTCGCGCCTCCAGCTGGCCAAAGTGAGTTTCACACAACAGTGGCTTGTCCGAAAATCAATTAGCGGGCAATTGTGAGATCGCACGCTGTTCGAATTTCGCGCCAAGTTGTGACCCCTGAGCAAGGTCACTCGTACTGTGTCTGTTTCGCTCCACCCAAGCGTTAAACCGGGTACCCGATTATGAGCAGTGAAAGATCTTGTCAGTATGCTAGTCACATTGTGACTGTACCTCCCCCTGTCCCCGGGGACCAGTAGATGGATTACTGAATGTTCAGGCTCATCGGGGTAATAATTGTCCAGCGCCTAGGGCCCACAATCACGGGGATAGGCGCGTTACAAGAATAATTATTATTATTGCACGATTTAGACTATTTGTGTGCACCGAAGAACGTAATTGGCCCATACAGGTCGCCTAATGCAATCTCCAGCTGGAACCTTCACATACTGTGACGTATGTTATTGAGGAATGGGAATTATACTTTTGAGATTCAAATGACCAATTCCGTTTAACCCTTTATTTAATTAATGCATAATACTCATTCATGAATATTTCCCCTTCATATATAACAATGGCCGTTTGTTGAACTTGGTATATGATCATTTGGAATTGGAATTCATATGCCCTTGTATTATCTCTTCATCTGCTTCATGAACAACCCTTTAGATGAATATTAAACCATTCCGCTGAATACTTTTATAAACTGATAGGTGCGTAGAATTAAATGACTGCTTAGAATGGAATAAATATCTTATTCGGTAATATTTAATCGAATGCGTTGTGGACGGCGGAATGATACATTTCAAGAAAGCGGAGCTTGAGTAAAATGTGACTATCACTATGCGACGTCGGCATCGAGTTCGATAAAATACTCTGGATGTTAATACAAGTTGTGTTCTGTATTTATTCCACACTCTTTGTATGGATAAGTTTAATCCATCACTGTGACAACCATTGCTATTATAGCTTCCTTTATTGTATTTTAAGTGAGACGAAAACCGGTATACCTCTGTGTATTATCCGAAGCGGGTCGTTGGTATTATGTGTAATGCATCGCTCTTGGAAAAGCAACGGTAACGCTAAGTACGTATAGTGCCAGCTTGTATTTCACTTGATAAAGCAATATCTATTCAATGGCTGAGATTGCGTTGAACACATGAGGCGGGCGTCAACGCGGGTATGGAATAAATAATGAACGTATAATTTTTAGAGGACCGATCATATATCTATTATAACCACTGTAATAGCATATTCCATTTACAAGATATTTCTCGAGAAATCAGGGCTGGTATTCACCAGCTGGGTTTATATATAGTCCAGGTAGTTTGTACCAGGCGATGCTCAATGCGAAGCTGTCGGTGCATGGACACCGATGGGAAGACGTCGCCGCACTGTATATGATTATCCATTTAAGGTGATTGGCGGCAATCATAGACTGACCACCGGTCACATAAAACATGCTGCGCGTTTGGTTCATTTCAATCCACAGCCGACGAGCGAAACACTTTTTTTGGGCATTGTGCAGAGAAGCATAAAAATCCTAGAGAATAAAGAAACCGGCACCTGGAAATGGCAGGGAAATTTCCAAACAGAACCAAAAGACAAACACAATTCTTCTGAGACATTGTCTTCTTGGCTCTTCATTTACACGCTGTGCTAATTCAAGAACATCAATAATATCATCGAAACTCATTCTGCAGATGTGAAAACGCCAGCATGAGTCTCCATACAGTTATACCCAATAATTATACCGCTATATACATGCTGATTGTGGCCGGTGAGTGTTCACGAATTAGTCCAGTCTATGTAAACATACACTCAGATTCATAACATTGATACTGAGTATATTGCATTCCCATCAACTTTTCATTTCTGAACGGTTGTGGGCTTCCCCCAAATTACGCCACACCGCGCTAAATATAAATCTGAAATGCATGGTCACGATCTCAGAACGAATTATTTTTAGATTGGCCAGGCGATTTGTCGCCCATGTTGTCAAAAAATAACACAAATCAACGGCCACGAATAAAAAATACATGAATGTCGGGACTATCTGATAAAACAACTACAGAACTAAAAAAAAGTACCTTGACATAAAAAAAAACGATCTATCAGTTCCCCAGTACCGTAGCACCACCGCAGCCAAAACGAGCGAAGAGCAACACAATTCTACCACCAACGCCACCGAAACCCGGCCATCCGACATTACACAGCCGTATTAATAGCTCCAAAGATTGTACCAGTTGTACTCAAATTACAGTTGCCTGCAATCCACATTCCGGTGATTCTTGATTTTAAACTTTCGACCGCTCGTCAACAATCTATTTTATTTGTCGATTTGTGAATTTCTCTTCCGGTATAACATGACGTCATGTATACTATTTTTAACAACCTTTAGCCACACCTTCGGAATTTCCACACCAAGAGCACGTGACATGTTACTAGTTTTTTTATTGGGGCACACATTTCTTGGAGCTAAGTTTTGATTGGCGATAATTACAAGGAATCCCGGATTTGGGAAATGAAAACTGAACGAAAGGTCGTCAGACCCACTATTTTTTATATGTGGGTATGTAGTTTACTCCAGACTGGAATTAGTCGTGAGACGGTGTCCGTTGACAAGTGACACATCTGATAGATTGGATTAATCGCATCATCGACAGCCGCGGGTGTCGTTGGCGCTAAAGCGAAGATACCTTTGCGTTCAACCACTACCAAATAAACTACCTGGTTTATAAAATAAACCCGCTTGGTGATTACCACCCCAGATGTCTTAGTATGGGGTGTAATGGCAAAATTATTCCAATCCAAATAAGCTAACGTGTAATTGGGGTAGCTAATCTATCAATTATTTAATCCCCAAAAACGTCACAAAAAAAGCATAGCGGACAACAGGTTATAACCAAGATTATATGTATATATGTGTGTGCATGTTCATCAAACACGAACCGAAGGTTTCGTGAACTGTACAGTCCTATTCGGTTTTCCTAACATTTTATCTGAAGGCTTCTTTGGTTGAAACCGTCGAACAAGTTTATCAATGATATCCCTTCGATTGAAAACCATTAGACTCTGCACTAACTCGTTGTAGCTTGCGCGGTTGTGAAGTCGGCGCCATCGGACCAGACTCTGATACCCATGCGCTGCCTGTGTATGCCGCATGTACTCCATAGTTATCCACTCGATGTCAGAATTGATATTCTCTTCCCCTCGGGGTGGATAGAAAGGAAGGCTACGGTAGAATCGAACCCAGTCCGCATCAAGTTCTCTTGCTGCTATCTTCAGTGCGACGTCTAATTTATCTGAAGAAAAAAAAAGTAAAGAAATCTTTAATTTTGCGGTTGCATGGCTGTTTACGTGCATGTGTCCTATTTCAAGCCTTTCTATACTAAATACTCATTGACGAGTAGTCCCCTTAGGAAATGTTCAGACAATAAGTTGGTCATTTTGTTGAACTTATTATCTAAACAGTTCGTCTGTCTGTCATCTGCTATTTATTTCCTGAAACCCCTCCAAATAGATAATGGACCATTCCAATGTATACATTTTTAACTGATGTGATAAATTATTTAGTATAGAGACGGTTAAGATGCGGTTTCTCTTTTCGAAAAATTGACTACTTAATATATTGAATTATATCTAACAAAACAAGAAAAACAATAGTAAACTGAATCAGAAATATGGAATCGAACTTAAAACATTATATAAATATTGGAATATTTTATTAGAATCATGACCCTTTTTACCCCCATGCGTGGGAGGAACGTTCCAGTTTGGAATTTCCAACTGCCCAGGGAAATCCCCGAAATCCCACGAAAACAAATTTTAGTGACGTATACTCTATGCTTAATTCTTATCAGTATAGTTCGTTATGCGAAATGTGTCTAAATGTTGTTGTTCTTAGGTTGATAGTCCAACATTTTTCTGCATTCTGTCATTACTTTTTATTGAAACTACATTGGTTGGAAAGTTTCCAACCAAAGGAGATCTTAGGTTGGAAGTTTCCAACAGTCGGAAAGTCTTATGCGGTACCAGTTGGACTATTAGCCTAAGAACAACACCATTTTGACATATTTCGCGTAACGCACTATACTGATAAGAATTACGAATGGGATACTTCGTCACTAGAATTTGTTTTCGTTCAATATATCAGTTGTCGTGTGTTACCGAACGGTGCATGTTATACGATTACCACGGTGGGGCATCACGTCGTTTCGAGTTGATGATTACCATACATTCAAAATGGCCGAGGCGATCGCAAACACGACCAGAAACGAGGAAAAAGGTAATAAACTAGGATAATGAAAAATTCCAAAGTATTTTGTCAGCTACGAGCATATGCTCTACTATTTTTCAAACAAGCTGATACCTCATTTGTGTCCAAATTCACAGTTGTTTGTTCTAACATTCTGACCACAGTTGTTAGTCGAAGTATTCTCCTAGTATAGTTGTATGGACTTGTATATATTCCATGAACGTCCGCTTGCCAACTTTGGTCAGAATGCTATATATAGAAAACAACTGAGTATTTCCGAACAAATATATAACGTATCCGCTTGTTTTCAAAATAAACAAGCATATGCTCGTAACAGTCAAAATGCTATGTTTTATGTCAGTTCCTCGTGTATTATGTTGTTGTGAGCTTGTATACATTTTGAATGCGTGATACTCACCAACTTTGAAACCACGTGATTCCCACTGTGAATACGGTTTCGAGAAGCTAATAATCGGCACACGAGCTTTGCGTGCAATCATCGCGCCTACCACTGACTATTATCGGATAACAAAATAATTAAAAACAAAATAATCACGGAAAACATAAGCATATCACCTACAGACAGTGGCAAGATTTTTGAACGGCACGATGTCTCACAGACTCGTAATTTTTAATTCTGAAAAAAAAAATTTGGACGTCAAAGAAATTTACCACTGCTATCATATATATAGCTATTCGTAATTTTTATCAGTAGTTGTTCATTGCGAGATGGTGTCACTTAGACACCTGACACCTTTCGCGAGAATAATTTACGAATAGGGTACCACGTCACTAGATTATGTGTTCTTTCCTCCAGTTGTTGTTTTGGCATATCCGTAGTTACGATTACGCTTTCGGGTTTTCAGCAAAACGCACAAATACATCATATATATAGTAACAAGTTCGAGATCGTTTTCATGATCCCTACAATACGAAGGTTGACTCCTAGATGGGGTATCCTTGGATTGTAATCGTCATATACAATGTAGATGCACATATAAACATATTTTGCCGTACATGCATATATTGATAAACATCTGATCTTTGTCATAACCGGAGATGATCCGAATATATGATGGGGTGGCCACGGTAAACACTTTCGCAGAACTTACGACTACGAGGCTATTTGGTGAGAAAATCGTGACATTCAAACGTCTTACCACTCACGGTAAGGTCATATTGTTATGTTTGTCGCGATTATTCTGTGCTTAATTATGCTGTTATCAGGTAATATAGTCAGTGGTAGGCGCGATGATTTCTTGCAAAACTCGCATTGATGAAAAAGCAAACGCAACCTGACCAAAGATGTGATGATGGAGGAGGAATACATCTTAGTGGATCTATTCCCAAATATACACTGACGACACTGTGCGATACGTTGAACCAAAATTCGACATGGATAGCCCGACAGACGCACCACCTGTTAAATTGTTTTGGCTTCATTGCTCACGGGAGATCTGTATACTTACCGTAAACTGAATGACTATCCGTCCTGACGCTTATAGCGCTTTGTATTTCACAAGATTCTAGTTTTTCACGGCGACGAATGATTTGAGTGCCACTAAGATATATAAATTAAGACCGCATGGCGATTACCATTGAAGGACACAACCTCAGTCAACTCCCACATTGGCGACCAGAGGATATCCAACGTATTTCGATATGATATACATGTATTTGTGAGTTTTGTTGAAAACCAGAAACCGTAATCGTAACTAAATACGGATATGGCAAAACAACAGCAGTACGCGGGTCTCGTTAGATCCACATCTAAAAATAGATTTTTTGGGGTTAAAATTGTTTGTACTAAAATATTCCCAATTTTTTTTTTTCAAAACCCAAAACTTTCAAAATTTCAAAAACTTCAAAAATTTCGAAAATTTCCTAAATTTTCAAAAACTTTCAAATATTTTAAAAATTTCCAAAACTTCAAAAATTTACAAAACTTCAAAAATTTCAAAAATTTCAAAAACTTCAAAAATTTCCAAAGCTTCCAAAATTTCAATATAATGAAGATGACGAGCAACCAATTTTCGACTGGCCTGAGGCATTACGTTATGGAATGAATAACGACAGCGGATCAGAATGCATACATATAGTACGTCACTTGGACATTTTATCAGTTTATCACGTGATCACTAAATGTGGCATTCGGTTATCCACCGATGCCTGCAATGTATTATTTATAATAATTGGACTCATTTATCTCACGTAAATAATACTCTTAGTTGTTCCAATAAAATAGTTATCAAATTCGATCACCAATAGATTTGACTGTGGAATATAACGCCCTTTAACTTTATTTATCGATCTATGTTAGAACATGGTCTTAACAAAAAACATGACCATAACAAAAATTACCTTACCTTTATGCATGAATCTAATTTGACCATGCGTAAATATTGTCAGCTTATCATTGGATTTACTCATCAGCCGATAAGCTCAGGTACAATTGTATCATGTTTACATGGACTGACTGCGGTCATAGCGTGACGAGCAAAATGTGATGTTTACACACTTAAGCTCTGGATAAACAATACATATCGCATCTGAATGAATTTCTGGAATGTAGGTTAGCCATGCGTTCACAGACACTGGAATAAAATAGTCACTGTCTATAGAGAAGTATGACCTTGTACGTAAATAACAAAGCGCGTGATCGAGTCTATTCATTCTCAATAATAGATGGTCATTTAGTCAAAACAGTATGATGTCCTTTATCCCCCACACATTGGAGCCACACATTACTTGATGTTCACCTATACAGTTGTATGTCAATTATCAGTGGAGTGTCAGTGTACTTCATTGTGAATTAAATCACTCTGGGTTATTTGACTATAAACTATAAACATGTTACACCACAGCCGAGGGTTATTGTAATTTAATGAAAATGTCACACCGAGGTACGCCACCTTGATTGCTTTCAAAAATAGTGCAACTTACCTGTTGGTAATACACGAATGAAGAGCGTTTAACTGATACGAAATTACTACACGAATGAACTGAGTCTTGACATTTATATTTCACATCTTTCTTAAATGTTCCAACACATACATACATAGACATAGTGTTATACAGTCTTATATGTACACACGCTACGACACCATTAAAGGTGGACAATACACTCACGATGTGACAACATATACAGACATAGGCATAGTGTTATACTGTCTTGCATGTACCAACGCTATGACATAATTAAAGGGGGATAATGCACGCACGGTGTGGAATGTTAAAGTGACACGAAACAAGGGACGTGATGCAATATTGGTGTTTGAATATTAAAGGAACACAATGCGCTCTAAAGGGACACACGGCACTCATTTTGAATGATTGTTAACAATACAAGCGCAGTGGGTGAAAGTTAAAATGACACAGAACAATATTTAAAGTTCAAATTTTCGGGCTCTTAATGTACCATTTATGTATCGTTTCTAGCTCTACAATCGCTCCTCACCACTTATAGATATATAACGAAGACAAGAATATCATGTTGATGAAGTTTATTGAAATTTAATCGTCCGAATTGTCATCACTTTCGTCAGAAGTGTCATTTGTTTCGTCCATGAATTTTTCTAGCATCGGTTTGTACTTTAATATTGACATTTTCACTGCATCACATTCTCCATAACCATTATTCAAATATTTGTCGACTTTATCCATGACTCTGTTGTGCAGAGTCCCATTGCGCAGCTGTAGATACGCAAATATTGTCATAGCATAACAGTCATAAATTGCTTCATATCTTTACTTTTAAGGTCCTTGTCAGCTTGTACTCTTGCTTCTGTTTCTTTCGAGCCATTTTCCTTATACGTGTCCACTATATCACTCCATTCCTCACGTGTTTTATCTCTACTCTCATCACACAAACTATTGAAGTATTCATCTTCATTCAATTTAATTTTCTTATTCTGACTATCATCCGTGTCCTCAGTTAATTTTCGTTTTAACTTATTTTCTTGACACCAGTTTTTTTTACGTGTCTCTGAACATCATAATGATCTTCGAACAAAAGCCCGCAGTCATTACAAGGGTACGACATGTCTTCTCGAATGTCTATGTTTTGACGGTTCTTCTTATTAATTTCATCGAGCTCACCAGGTGGCCTTATGTCGTTAGTATAGTCATTATGTTGACCCTGGGGCACAATATAATTATATGCTATGCCCTTCTGTTGACCAGGGAGTTCTCTGTCATCGTATTTCATCGCATTCTGTTGACCCTGGGTCTCAGTGTCTTTTGTATGTTTTTTCATCCCATTCTGTTCATCTGGATGTTCTCTGTCTTTTTGGAGATTATATTTCATGCCATTCCATTCACCCATATGTTGGTTCGTGTCCTCTTTTAGTACATTCTGTCGCAGACGTAATGTGTCCGGTGTTGCGGCTTTTAAATCCACCAGTAGGTAACCGTACGGTTCACTCGTCGCTTCCGAAAACTCTCGAACCATACGCTGAGGACATTCAGGATACATCTATCTTGATAATGTTGAAATTAATCCCTTGTCGATTGGGTTATTGAACAATACCAAATATTGACAATTTCGTCGTTGCGTTGGATCTTTGTTGTAGTAGAAATTCTGGTTCAAACTTATCAAAGATAAGTTCAAATGGTGACTTCCTTCGGAATGCAAATCATTAACTCTCTGGTCTTTTGATCATCAAGTTATCGAGTATAACTAGATTTTTATACCGGGGGTTGATAAGAGAATCCAAGTTTGCTGGTACTCCTCATATAAAGTTGACCTGAGGGGTGACGGTATACTTTATTTCGTCATATAGGGGCTGCCAATATTTATAAAACCATATTATTCTGTCAGGTGCGGGTGATATTTTTGAGGCAGACTTTTGTAGCAAGGTTTTCACGAAGTATGTCTTCCCACTAGATGTCGGTCCACTTACACATGCCGTGAATGGATGCTTGAAAATAAAATCTTCTTGGACATTGGCCATTGGATCATCAAAGCAGGATGTTATGTAGCTTTGTTGCTGTTTCCCCCGCTGGTGTTGTAGTATCTGGTGTTGCTGTAATGGCTGTTGTTGTGGCTGATGATGCTGCTGCCTGTTGCTGCTACTGTTTGTTGCTGATGCTTGGTGCTGCTGCTGTGGGTGTCGGTTAACAAACTCAGTGTGCTTAGATTGTACATGTCTTATCAAATCATGGTTCCGCACATACTCACTAGAGCAAATTGAACACTGGTGCTTCATTTATACTTGACTCGGTATATGGATTTCCTTTATACAAATGTTCCTTATAACCTAAAATATGTCCTGTCCGTATGTTTGATAACTTTATGTAGATGAAATAGTCTGCCGGAGAAGCACTATGTAGACGGGGAATCAACAGGTCTTGTCGGTAAGAGAGTCAGACGAGAAGTGAAGTCTCGGCTATTAAGACATAGTAATGCGATAGCGAACATCAAACGAGTCTGGGCACGCATATCTGTCAAAAGATACAATAGCCGTCATTGGTCAATCTATCCTCGGTATCACTTTTCGATTTACAAAATCAATTTCACCGAGAGGTTCCCTCGTCATTGGTAGTGAAGTTAATACGGTATTTTACTGCGGCGGCGGCAGCGCCGCCGCCGCAGTAAAATACCGCAAAACGCCGCAATTACGTCACTACCAATGACGAGGGAACCTCTCGGTGAAATTGATTTTGTAAATCGAAAAGTGATACCGAGGATAGATTGACCAATGACGGCTATTGTATCTGTTGACAGATATGCGTGCCCAGACTCGTTTGATGTTCGCTATCGCATTACTATGTTTTAATAGCCGAGACTTCACTTCTCGTCTGACTCTCTTACCGACAAGACCTGTTGATTCCCCGTCTACACAGTGCTTCTCCGGCAGACTATTTCATCTACATAAAGTTATCAAACATACGGACAGGACATATTTTAGGTTATAAGGAACATTTGTATAAAGGAAATCCATATACCGAGACATTTTAGTCAAGTATAAATGAAGCACCAGTGTTCAATTTGCTCTAGTGAGTATGTGCGGAACCATGATTTGATAAGACATGTACAATCTAAGCACACTGAGTTTGTTAACCGACACCCACAGCAGCAGCACCAAGCATCAGCAACAAACAGTAGCAGCAACAGGCAGCAGCATCATCAGCCACAACAACAGCCATTACAGCAACACCAGATACTACAACACCAGCAGGGGAAACAGCAACAAAGCGACATAACATCCTGCTTTGATGATCCAATGGCCAATGTCCAAGAAGATTTTATTTTCAAGCATCCATTCACGGCATGTGTAAGTGGACCGACATCTAGTGGGAAGACATACTTCGTGAAAACCTTGCTACAAAAGTCTGCCTCAAAAATATCACCCGCACCTGACAGAATAATATGGTTTTATAAATATTGGCAGCCCCTATATGACGAAATAAAGTATACCGTCACCCCTCAGGTCAACTTTATACGAGGAGTACCAGCAAACTTGGATTCTCTTATCAACCCCCGGTATAAAAATCTAGTTATACTCGATGACTTGATGCAAACTTCATCAAAAGACCAGAGAGTTAATGATTTGCATTCCGAAGGAAGTCGCCATTTGAACTTATCTTTGATAAGTTTGAACCAGAATTTCTACTACAACAAAGATCCAACGCAACGACGAAATTGTCAATATTTGGTATTGTTCAATAACCCAATCGACAAGGGATTAATTTCAACATTATCAAGACAGATGTATCCCGAATGTCCTCAGCGTATGGTTCGAGAGTTTTCGGAAGCGACGAGTGAACCGTACGGTTACCTACTGGTGGATTTAAAAGCCGCAACACCGGACACATTACGTCTGCGACAGAATGTACTAAAAGAGGACACGAACCAACATATGGGTGAATGGAATAGCATGAAATATAATCTCCAAAAAGACAGAGAACACCCAGATGAACAGAATGGGATAAAAAAACATACAAAAGACACTGAGACCCAGGGTCAACAGAATGCGATGAAATACGATGACAGAGAACTCCCTGGTCAACAGAAGGGCATAGCATATAATTATATTGTGCCCCAGGGTCAACATAATGACTATACTAACGACATAAGGCCACCTGGTGAGCTCGATGAAATTAATAAGAAGAACCGTCAAAACATAGACATTCGAGAAGACATGTCGTACCCTTGTAATGACTGCGGGCTTTTGTTCGAAGATCATTATGATGTTCAGAGACACGTAAAAAACTGGTGTCAAGAAAATAAGTTAAAACGAAAATTAACTGAGGACACGGATGATAGTCAGAATAAGAAAATTAAATTGAATGAAGATGAATACTTCAAAAGTTTGTGTGATGAGTGTAGAGATAAAACACGTGAGGAATGGAGTGATATAGTGGACACGTATAAGGAAAATGGCTCGAAAGAAACAGAAGCAAGAGTACAAGCTGACAAGGACCTTAAAAGTAAAGATATGAAGCAATTTATGACTGGTTATGCTATGACAATATTTGCGTATCTACAGCTGCGCAATGGGACTCTGCACAACAGAGTCATGGATAAAGTCGACAAATATTTGAATAATGGTTATGGAGAATGTGATGCAGTGAAAATGTCAATATTAAAGTACAAACCGATGCTAGAAAAATTCATGGACGAAACAAATAACACTTCTGACGAAAGTGATGACAATTCGGACGATTAAATTTCAATAAACTTCATCAACATGTTATTCTCGTCTTCGTTATATATCTATAAGTGGGGAGGAGCGATTGTAGAGCGAGAAACGATACATAAATGGTACATTAAGAGCCCGAAAATTTGAACTTTAAATATTGTTCTGTGTCATTTTAACTTTCACCCACTGCGCTTGTATTGTTAACAATCATTCAAAATGAGTGCCTTGTGTCCCTTTAGAGCGCATTGTGTTCCTTTAATATTCAAACACCAATATTGCATCACGTCCCTTGTTTCGTGTCACTTTAACATTCCACACCGTCCGTGCATTATCCCCCTTTAATTATGTCATAGCGTTGGTACATGCAAGACAGTATAACACTATGCCTATGTCTGTATATGTTGTCACATCGTGAGTGTATTGTCCACCTTTAATGGTGTCGTAGCGTGTGTACATATAAGACTGTATAACACCATGTCTATGTATGTATGTGTTGGAACATTTAAGAAAGATGTGAAATGTCAAGACTCAGTTCATTCGTTTAGTAATTTCGTATCAGTTAAACGCTCTTCATTCGTGTATTACCAACAGGTAAGTTGCACTATTTTTGAAAGCAATCAAGGTGGCGTACCTCGGTGTGACATTTTCATTAAATTACAATAACCCTCGGCTGTGGTGTAACATGTTTATAGTTTATAGTCAAATAACCCAGAGTGATTTAATTCACAATAAAGTACACTGACACTCCACTGATAATTGACATACAACTGTATAAGTGAACATCAAGTAATGTGTGGCTCCAATGTGTGGGGGATAAAGGACATCATTCTGTTTTGACTAAATGACCATCTATTATTGAGAATGAATAGACTCGATCACGCGCTTTGTTATTTACGTACAAGGTCATACTTCTCTATAGACAGTGACTATTTTATTCCAGTGTCTGTGAACGCATGGCTAACCTACATTCCAGAAATTCATTCAGATGCGATATGTATTGTTTATCCAGAGCTTAAGTGTGTAAACATCACATTTTGCTCGTCACACTATGACCGCAGTCAGTCCATGTAAACATGATACAATTGTACCTGAGCTTATCGGCTGATGAGTAAATCCAATGATAAGCTGACAATATTTACGCATGGTCAAATTAGATTCATGCATAAAGGTAAGGTAATTTTTGTTATGGTCATGTTTTTTGTTAAGACCATGTTCTAACATAGATCGATAAATAAAGTTAAAGGGCGTTATATTCCACAGTCAAATCTATTGGTGATCGAATTTGATAACTATTTTATTGGAACAACTAAGAGTATTATTTACGTGAGATAAATGAGTCCAATTATTATAAATAATACATTGCAGGCATCGGTGGATACCCGATTGCCACATGTAGTGATCACGTGATAAACTGATAAAATGTCCAAGTGACGTACTATATGTATGCATTCTGATCCGCTGTCGTTATTCATTCCATAACGTAATGCCTCAGGCCAGTCGAAAATTGGTTGCTCGTCATCTTCATTATATTGAAATTTTGGAAGTTTTTGAAATTTTTGAAGTTTTTGAAATTTTTGAAATTTTTGAAGTTTTTGAAATTTTTGAAGTTTTTGAAATTTTTGAAATTTTTGAAGTTTTTGAAATTTTTAAAATATTTGAAAGTTTTTGAAAATTTTGGAAGTTTTTGAAGTTTTTGAAATTTTGGAAGTTTTGGGTTTTGAAATTTTTTTTTTGGGAATATTTAAGTACAAACAATTTTAACCCCAAAAAATCTATTTTTAGATGTGGATCTAACGAGACCCGCGTACTACTAACAACAACTGATTCTTGTGACGTTGTACCCTATTCGTAATTCTTATCACTTCATTGTGCGAAAATGGTCGATTATAAATATACGTGCCATAGATGTGCACGAGTATACATACCAGTGTGTCGGTGCTTGTGTTGTTTAGACGGCCTGCAAGATATCGGCATTTTATGAAAGATCTTCTTGAGAGTCTCTGGTAGTGATTTTAAAAGCAATATGTCCCTAATTTTAATCAAACTGATCTCGACCCTATCCAGCTCTACTTTCGCTCTCCTGCACTCCTTCTTAGCCACTTTAAGCTGTTTAGAAGACACGAGTAGATCGTCTGCTTTCCGGAACATAAGTGATTTCCGCTCCTGTATATAATCACACCGTTTTCTGTAGTCATCAAGCTTCCTGTCAATAGAAGGCTTCTTCTCTCTAAGTAAGCTAATCTCAGCAAGTAAACGCTTATACTTTTCGATCACTTCTGGTTTCTCCATTTCTGCGTGGTCCTGTTTCATTGCGTCGCGTCTGTATTCTTTAATATCCAGATCCACTAACACATCATTTGTCTCAGATTTCAGAATCTCCCCCTCTTCTTTCAATGCGCGATCCCTTGCATTTAATCGCTCAACCTCGGCCCTACTTTCTGCTAGACTTCTGTTAAGTAACTTGAGCTTGTGCTCAATATTAAATACGTTTTCCATGGCTTCTCTAGTTGTCTTTGATTGGGCGTCTTTTTTCACTTCCAAGTCCACAAAATCATAGCGCAGAAATTCTGGATAGTCCGCGTCCGCTTTTAACCATTTAGTCATACCCGCGCACGAGTTGCGAATATTTTCGCAAGCGGCTGGAAATATCAGAATGAATGGCACATGCCCGCAACGCTGTTTCTCAGCAAGAGTCTGCATTGCGTAGCTGAATTGTTTAGATGTAAGACCGTCAACTTCGAACTTCTGAACCATTTCATTGATGTTCTCCACATTCGACTTGATGGCATGCGCCAACTCTAGTCTCTGTTTTTCATAGTTCGTTGCTGTTTCTAAATAAGAATCCTCTGTTTTTGGTGCGAAACTGAGAAGGTATCTTTTCATATAAGTCACTAAATTGTTTATTTTTTCTATAAGTTCAGAAAATCCATGTCTCGTTGACCTCAGTGTTTTATCGACACATTCCTCGACTTTCCGAATAGTATTGAGGCTAATATCGACGACTGAAAATGGATCATTAGCAACGTCGATTACGACATCGATGAATTTCTTAGTCGTTACTTCTGCTATTTTGGCGGGACGTATCGCACTGTTTATAACATGTAGCCACTTTTGAATCTCCTCAACAGGAGAGCCTTGTTGACCATAAAATGAAATTTCGAGTAATTCGAGTTTGTACAGAATATGTTCCACCTCTTCTGATATTGCTTGTCGGGCTGCACTCAACGATTGCGGGCGCTCCGACATTAAATTGTTGAAGTTCTGTCGCTTTCGGTAGAAGTCCAATGTCGTAGCGATCGGCATTGTCTTCTTCGCATTGCCTAGAAAAAATAATTAATTAATGAATTAATATAAACAAGATAAGTAAATTGCTGAATTCAAACATTATTCTTAAAGGCACGGGCGGCGTTCGTTGCAGAAATATTTATATTTGTTCAAATCGCCATCAACATAAGGAACACCAACATATATACAGTTCCGCTCATATGCCAAACATAATCAGCGCGTAAATAGTATATTGTCGTCAAGACGTACGATGATGTACGTAAACAAGAGACTGCTCGTGTTACAGAAGTTGTGCTTCTGTTTACATAACACAGCACAATTCTATTGGTTAATCACACAAAAATTATAGAAACGCTCTTTATTATTTCCATATCAGGAAAACAGTAACAAAGAACGCTCTTTATGTTTACCATATCCGGATCTAAACAAAAGCCAGGAAACGTAACACTTTTTGCTTTTGTTTACATAACAAATGAAAAAAAAATTGACAATAAAATACTGTTTATGCCATGTGTCTGATTGGCATAAGAACAAAGTCTGTCTATATCTTACTATTCCTTCTGTTTATGGCGGGTTTTGGCGGAGGTGAATATTTTAACATCATACCCATCGCCAACGAGGCCCGTATCTTTAATAAAATGTTCTAATTGAGAAAAGTGAGAACAATCTTTTAAAACCTCAGTTATATAAGAAATGACTTGCAGATCGATTGGGTTGGGGGTCATCGGATTTTGACCGGCAGAGTAATTAAACAAAGTGTGTGAATCCCGAAGGTCACACATACTTTGTATAATTACTCTGCCAGTCAAAACATATGACCCCAATCGATATGCAAGTCATTTCTTATAATTATATACCAGTACATTTTAATAGAACATTAATAATTTGAACAACTTTTCAAAACTACCACAACAATTGTAGGTAACATATTGTTCAAATTCCAACACAGTCTCTCATTAACAATACACAACGAAGTGTCGTATATAGGTGGTTCATCGCTTTTCGTGAAGTGGACACCAAGCACCGAACGCGTGCACATGGTTGGCTTATAGGTGTTCATTGCTTTTTTATGAATTGTCGACTTCAGTTATTGCCCGATGATGGTCGGAAACGTTCGTGTAACCGTATCGCGAATTGTACTTATTCTGACGGAAGCGAATTGTGTGAATGCAGAGGCTGTGTGATTATATCCAAATGAACAATTAGTTTATATTTTATCAAAGTTACCAACACAACATCATTCACAAGTATATACAAGTTATCTGGAATGACACTCGACTTAGTTGTCTCCAGCAAATGAATGAATTTGAGCCATGGATTAGTGCAAAATACACTCATGTGCTCTATGAGTGATGCACACAACATGGTAATTATAATAAAAATAAGTTTATAACTCGAGTCATAAACTCATTTTCATAACACTTATCATGTTGTGTGAATCGTTCATAGTACAATAGTGCATTTTGCACTTATCCATTGCTCAAATTCATTTCTTTGTTGCATATATTCTGTTGCGTATAAAAAGAAATGGTCCCAAAATTTCCGGATTTAGTGCACAGTACCCCTTAAAAGCAGTACTTGGTAAAATTATGTCTTCAAGAATGGCGCAGTGCTTTTAGTGATGTTCTCCGTAATACTAATTCAACATTTCCTTCTTGAAAAGTTACTGCATGGGACATTGAACACCTTTCGCACAATGAACTGCGATAAATAAGAATCAAGAATATATGGTTCTACGTCATTAGCAGTTGTCTTCATTCATTCTATCAGTTGTCATTTTATCATATCCGCGTAGTTACGATTTCGGTTCAAGAAGGCAAGGATGGGAATATATGCGAGATTTGCATGCAGTCATCGAACCTGCCACTAAATATGATATGATAACAACACAAATTAAGTACAAATTAATCACATGACAATGCGTTTGAGTGGCACTATTTTCCAACACACGCGCGGATTAGTAGTCGTTAGTTGTGCGAAACGGTCCTTGGAACGTCCACAAAATTTACGACTATACTATCACGGGGAGGGAATTTTTTTTTCGCGGCACATATGTCGCAAAATTGTTTTTCCTGCAAGTCTTTTTGACTGTTTTTGCAATGAGTTTGGCTTAAAACACCTTAGAATGTCAATATTAACATAAATGAAAAATTTCGTGATGATCAGACAAACAGTATAGCCTGTAGCCCATGGCCGAATGACCCCAAAATGACTCGTTCCTATTTAAATGTCAATGCTAACATCCATGACAAATAGTATGCACAGAAATTCATATACAGCTGTTTACAGTTAATCCCCCCCCCCACAAATCTCTGTTTTAGTGTTTAAATGGTGGTGGGTGTCCAAAAATGGTCGGTAAAAAAACTGCCGAAAACGGAAAACATTTTGGACGTGGTGGTGGGTGCATGGGTCCCAACAAGGGTCGAAAGGAAAAAATAGCATACGTGCCTGAAAAAAATTCCGACCCCCCCCTGATACTATTAGCTTTTTGTTTCTTCTTTTTTTAAAACATATTTTATTTGTAGTATGATACAAAATGGATTGGGGTACAAGTTATAAAACTTGATGAGCCCCTCTACTATTAGCTATTAGTAATTCGTATAATTATGTCTTAGTTCATTATGCGAAAGGTGTCCATATCGGCTTTTTGTGACATAGTTACCTAGATTCCAAAGAGTATATATGATACAGTCATATAATAACTTCTTCGCCAGTTGTGAACAATTGTAATAATTCTAACCAGGTTAATCTGATCTCATATAATAACAATAATGTTACAACCTGTTTAATTCCAAACAAAGACTGTTTCAATGACGTTATCTGCTCAATTTACAGAAATTTAGATTTCAAAATCTAAATGGTTAGCAATAAATGACTATAGCTAATCTATTATATATTTTTGGAACTTCTGTCTGTCTGTCTGTGTGTATGTGTCTTATAGACTCGAAAACTGCTCGACCGATCTGACACAAATTTGGTATGTAGGCCTATACTTTGATCCCGGGAACAATATGGGCGGGTCCAATTTCACGTGCGACCGTGCCCTTGACCTTGACCTTCACCTCGCTCATATACGCTCATATACGCATGTTTCTGGACCTCAACCGATGCGACTCAAATTTGGTATGTATGTCTACTTTGATCCCGGGAACAATATGGGCGGGTCCAATTTCACATGCGACCTTGTCCTTGACCTTGACCTCGCTCATATACGCTCATATAGGCATGTTTATGGACCGATTGAACAATAGCTTTTTTCTTTCTCCTAATATTTTGCCCAGACGGAAGCAATCACAAAGAAATCCCTAAATAGCCTGCACGAAGTCGGGCACATCAGCTAGTATAATAATATATACAAAACAACAGAAATAAGTGTTTATGTCTGTCAGAAGAGTTGTAACCCCCCCCCCCCCCCCCCGTGTCGGTTATGGTTAGCTCCACCTCCATTGGGGACATGTGCAATGATAGCTTGGAGGATCTACCCCTTCCTGGTGGTGATAGTAGTCCATCCGTCAGGGAAGTTATGGCGCCACCACTGAACATACTCAAACCAATACGTGCTAACCTGATTCTTTAATTTCGAGCAAGTTATGGACCAAACAAAGACACACCCTCTCATTTGTTTCACTTTGAAAACAAAGATTTGCCGATGGAGAAACTAACTAAAGCGAAGTAACTCTATACCGATTCTTGCTATTTTAAAGGCTGATTTGACAATTTTCATGTCAAATAATATACTAGGGACATACGTGGA
The DNA here is from genome assembly GCA_032622095.1 of Siphonodentalium dalli. Lineage (NCBI taxonomy): Eukaryota > Metazoa > Mollusca > Scaphopoda > Gadilida > Siphonodentaliidae > Siphonodentalium > Siphonodentalium dalli. Next base: position 76,108,664 of record CP136068.1, read on the forward strand.
CATTCAGGATTTTCCAGACTGATACCAGACACTTTGTGGGAGGGTACGTCAGAGGTAAGTTTTTTTTGTTGGTACTACGTGGTACCGTAGTCTGTAGACCAACTGTCTCGTAACAGAGCTATCATGCATTCACGATAAGACTCGTGCGATACGTTTCGTGAGCGATAACAGGTTACACTGGTGTAAATAAGGTTCGGAGAGACCTCTAGCGGATGCGGGAGGAATATATAGGAGAGAATAAAATAGACACTGGGCCCTGATTGGTCAATAGCCTTGTGTGCTTTTTGCATAAAAAAATCATCACACCTCTTCCCTATGATTTCCCATAGGTAAGATAGCCATTGGCACAGGAATTAACCCTTTGTAGTGAAGTTTGAATTTGTTGGTGTGGTCTAAAATATGACAGTATTTTTTTATGCGGATCTGACACTAGTTACGAAAACACAAGATTTAAAGGCGAATTCCCTGCTAGACAGATATGATTTTTTTGTGTAAAAAGTTTCCCGAAATGTCAATTTTTCAGATTAAAAAAAAAAATTGGACCCATGGTTCATATAGCCAACAACATACGCTAAAACGTTAGCACTGAGGCCTATGGAAAACATTTACACCAGTGTAACCTAAAGGGAAAAATGAACTTTTTGGCATTTTTGATTCCTGGGAGTCACTTTAAAGTATTTTAATGCATTTTTCACAGCCTGGTCTTTCAGTCCAATGAATCTCCCATGCATGGTGTGGCTATTCTTGCTGCTGATGTCTTCTTTCACTTCCATCGGCCAAAAAAATGGTATGATTTTTCATAAAAAATGCCAATTTTTCAAGGTATTTTCAAAAAATTTCAAGGTGGTAATTGTCACATGATAATGCAAATTACCCATTACATGAGCATGTCAATGACACACATACCAATTGTTATAAGAAGCTAATCTAACAAGTATTTTGGATTTTATAGCCAGTGATATACAGATATATATAATAAAAGTGTCTCATTTTCACTGGTGGGTATGGCCATTTGAAGGTTAATAGCACTAAAACTTGGACACATTTAAGAAAATGCTTCAGCATTTCAAAGAGAGCATATCTTTGTTCAACTAATTCAATATACACCCACATCCAGTTATCTTGGATCACCCTTGCAGACCTGAAAATGTCATATTTTAGTCTTCCATGTGCTGATAAAGTCATGTGCTTGATGCTCAGCTGATCAGATCTGGACTCAATGACCTCACATCACCAGAAGTTCTCTCATGGAAAGGATCTTGTACAGTCTTCCATAGCTGATCCAAGTTTGCAACACCAGACCCCAAAAACTGTGTGAAAATGGGGCCTGAATATGACTTGTGGTGGAAAAATGTGCTTTTTTGATGAATAATGTGTTACAGAGAGTGGGGTTAAATTGTGTGTGATAAATAAAGAACCACAGAAGTGATATTATTTTTGAACACATTTTTTTCATTCATGGGCAATTCTGAAAAAATGTAGGGTGTTACAATTATTCCGCGAAAAAGCGGGCTATCGCTTTAGGTTACACTGGTGTAAATAAGGTTCGGAGAGACCTCTAGCGGATGCGGGAGGAATATATAGGAGAGAATAAAATAGACACTGGGCCCTGATTGGTCAATAGCCTTGTGTGCTTTTTGCATAAAAAAATCATCACACCTCTTCCCTATGATTTCCCATAGGTAAGATAGCCATTGGCACAGGAATTAACCCTTTGTAGTGAAGTTTGAATTTGTTGGTGTGGTCTAAAATATGACAGTATTTTTTTATGCGGATCTGACACTAGTTACGAAAACACAAGATTTAAAGGCGAATTCCCTGCTAGACAGATATGATTTTTTTGTGTAAAAAGTTTCCCGAAATGTCAATTTTTCAGATTAAAAAAAAAAATTGGACCCATGGTTCATATAGCCAACAACATACGCTAAAACGTTAGCACTGAGGCCTATGGAAAACATTTACACCAGTGTAACCTAAAGGGAAAAATGAACTTTTTGGCATTTTTGATTCCTGGGAGTCACTTTAAAGTATTTTAATGCATTTTTCACAGCCTGGTCTTTCAGTCCAATGAATCTCCCATGCATGGTGTGGCTATTCTTGCTGCTGATGTCTTCTTTCACTTCCATCGGCCAAAAAAATGGTATGATTTTTCATAAAAAATGCCAATTTTTCAAGGTATTTTCAAAAAATTTCAAGGTGGTAATTGTCACATGATAATGCAAATTACCCATTACATGAGCATGTCAATGACACACATACCAATTGTTATAAGAAGCTAATCTAACAAGTATTTTGGATTTTATAGCCAGTGATATACAGATATATATAATAAAAGTGTCTCATTTTCACTGGTGGGTATGGCCATTTGAAGGTTAATAGCACTAAAACTTGGACACATTTAAGAAAATGCTTCAGCATTTCAAAGAGAGCATATCTTTGTTCAACTAATTCAATATACACCCACATCCAGTTATCTTGGATCACCCTTGCAGACCTGAAAATGTCATATTTTAGTCTTCCATGTGCTGATAAAGTCATGTGCTTGATGCTCAGCTGATCAGATCTGGACTCAATGACCTCACATCACCAGAAGTTCTCTCATGGAAAGGATCTTGTACAGTCTTCCATAGCTGATCCAAGTTTGCAACACCAGACCCCAAAAACTGTGTGAAAATGGGGCCTGAATATGACTTGTGGTGGAAAAATGTGCTTTTTTGATGAATAATGTGTTACAGAGAGTGGGGTTAAATTGTGTGTGATAAATAAAGAACCACAGAAGTGATATTATTTTTGAACACATTTTTTTCATTCATGGGCAATTCTGAAAAAATGTAGGGTGTTACAATTATTCCGCGAAAAAGCGGGCTATCGCTTTAGGTTACACTGGTGTAAATAAGGTTCGGAGAGACCTCTAGCGGATGCGGGAGGAATATATAGGAGAGAATAAAATAGACACTGGGCCCTGATTGGTCAATAGCCTTGTGTGCTTTTTGCATAAAAAAATCATCACACCTCTTCCCTATGATTTCCCATAGGTAAGATAGCCATTGGCACAGGAATTAACCCTTTGTAGTGAAGTTTGAATTTGTTGGTGTGGTCTAAAATATGACAGTATTTTTTTATGCGGATCTGACACTAGTTACGAAAACACAAGATTTAAAGGCGAATTCCCTGCTAGACAGATATGATTTTTTTGTGTAAAAAGTTTCCCGAAATGTCAATTTTTCAGATTAAAAAAAAAAATTGGACCCATGGTTCATATAGCCAACAGCATACGCTAAAACGTTAGCACTGAGGCCTATGGAAAACATTTACACCAGTGTAACCTAAAGGGAAAAATGAACTTTTTGGCATTTTTGATTCCTGGGAGTCACTTTAAAGTATTTTAATGCATTTTTCACAGCCTGGTCTTTCAGTCCAATGAATCTCCCATGCATGGTGTGGCTATTCTTGCTGCTGATGTCTTCTTTCACTTCCATCGGCCAAAAAAATGGTATGATTTTTCATAAAAAATGCCAATTTTTCAAGGTATTTTCAAAAAATTTCAAGGTGGTAATTGTCACATGATAATGCAAATTACCCATTACATGAGCATGTCAATGACACACATACCAATTGTTATAAGAAGCTAATCTAACAAGTATTTTGGATTTTATAGCCAGTGATATACAGATATATATAATAAAAGTGTCTCATTTTCACTGGTGGGTATGGCCATTTGAAGGTTAATAGCACTAAAACTTGGACACATTTAAGAAAATGCTTCAGCATTTCAAAGAGAGCATATCTTTGTTCAACTAATTCAATATACACCCACATCCAGTTATCTTGGATCACCCTTGCAGACCTGAAAATGTCATATTTTAGTCTTCCATGTGCTGATAAAGTCATGTGCTTGATGCTCAGCTGATCAGATCTGGACTCAATGACCTCACATCACCAGAAGTTCTCTCATGGAAAGGATCTTGTACAGTCTTCCATAGCTGATCCAAGTTTGCAACACCAGACCCCAAAAACTGTGTGAAAATGGGGCCTGAATATGACTTGTGGTGGAAAAATGTGCTTTTTTGATGAATAATGTGTTACAGAGAGTGGGGTTAAATTGTGTGTGATAAATAAAGAACCACAGAAGTGATATTATTTTTGAACACATTTTGTTCATTCATGGGCAATTCTGAAAAAATGTAGGGTGTTACAATTATTCCGCGAAAAAGCGGGCTATCGCTTTAGGTTACACTGGTGTAAATAAGGTTCGGAGAGACCTCTAGCGGATGCGGGAGGAATATATAGGAGAGAATAAAATAGACACTGGGCCCTGATTGGTCAATAGCCTTGTGTGCTTTTTGCATAAAAAAATCATCACACCTCTTCCCTATGATTTCCCATAGGTAAGATAGCCATTGGCACAGGAATTAACCCTTTGTAGTGAAGTTTGAATTTGTTGGTGTGGTCTAAAATATGACAGTATTTTTTTATGCGGATCTGACACTAGTTACGAAAACACAAGATTTAAAGGCGAATTCCCTGCTAGACAGATATGATTTTTTTGTGTAAAAAGTTTCCCGAAATGTCAATTTTTCAGATTAAAAAAAAAAATTGGACCCATGGTTCATATAGCCAACAACATACGCTAAAACGTTAGCACTGAGGCCTATGGAAAACATTTACACCAGTGTAACCAACAGCTGCTGTTACTGGATGATTGGGTTACAGAGCTCTCTAGTAAGTGGTACCGGTCGGTACCCACTTTTTTACAATAAGATGAGACACTACCAAAAAGCCCACATGGTGTCCGATGGTGTAAGATACACCAGTTTGGTCTACTTTTAGTTAATTATAGCCCCCCCCCCAACTGTGATAATTGACATTATTCTGCACAGATCTTAAATAACAATGTTGACAGCTCAGAAGAGCTAGGTCACAATCACATCCCAGCACCATTCATTAATAGCAACAACACGGCAAGCATCATAGTGACATGTGTGCAAGCATAATAACTCATAGTCATGGGAGAAATAACTAGACAATAACCATATTTGGTGTACATATCTTGATCAATGACAACTATTACATATGCAGTTTGTTTTTATTCCACCTTTCAACAGAGTGTACCTTTTAGATTTTGCGACATTTAGAATAGTAACCTATTCAAACTGACATGGACTTTGTTTGGGAAACATACTATATCCATCGAAGTTCGAAGTATTCTCACATAAACATGTCTATAATGTTTAAATACGAAACAGTTTCGGTTTATATGTCATGCTTTAGATCCATATTGTTCCAGGTGGCAGGAAGTCTCATAACGCACAATGATTCAAAAAATTGCCAATATTGAAATAGGACAATACGGAAAAAAGAAATTATATCTACTTGAGCTATATGTAGACCACTGTGGTTCCAGTCCCCGACTTGCATGGAAGCAGACAGAACAACTTGATTCGCGCGACTATAATTCAGTTACTGCAGCCAACAAATGATCGCGTTTTACGGCGTTGTCGTTCGATATATCGCTTAGATGTGACGACCATCTGATGGCGTTTTACGGCGTTATCGTTCGATATATCGCTTACATGTGACGACCATCTGATCGCGTTATCGTTCGATATATCGCTTAGATGTGACGACCATCTGATCGCGTTTTACGGCGTTATCGTTCGATATATCGCTTAGATGTGACGACTATCTGATCGCGTTTTACGGCGTTATCGTTCGATATATCGCTTAGGTGTGACGACCGTCTGATGGCGTTTTACGGCGTAATCGTTCGATATATCACTTAGATGTGACGACCATCTGATAGAGAATTTTATTCCGGTTCCAAAGGTACAAACGGTCGTTTCGTACCACTATGGTACTTAGGACAGATTCTCAGGTCGCAATTAGTTTTTAATGAATTTCATCAATGTCATCACCTATCAGGGGGTAAAAACACTTCCTCAAGTCCTTCATTGACTATGACTATGATTATTTATTCATAACTCAATATAACATTTATTTTTACACAATTAATTTATACAGACAATGAGTTATTGGGGATGGCATAACCTGTAAAGGCTGTCTTCCTGCCGTCCCCAAAACCGGAGGATATAAAGAAATCATAGAATTATGTTAATTACTTAAATATATATAGAATGTTTACATTTGTTTCGAAAAGAAGAAACATTCAAGTAATAATATTCGTCCATCGCTCAGCTAATAACATAGAATGTATAATATATCAGTGCAATGTTTTGAGGAAATGAGGTCATAGGTCGTTCATGATTGAGGTTCGCAATGAGATGAAATGGAATAAGATGGGGGATGGTAAATATATATTATTTTTTTTAGGGTATTAATTTTTAGGGAATCATTATTCAACTATTACTATATTGGTAAACTAAATTAAGAGGATTACTCATGAGCACAGTCAGGACATCTATTGTATGTACATTTTGGTTTCATTTGGTAAGTAGATAGGATCGTTCGAGAATAGTCGTTTTTAAACATTGGTCTTATTGGGAGATCTTTAAGTCTATCTTCTAAATGGTTCCATATATTTGGAAAATTATGTTCTGGTAAATCTTCTGAGAAAACACTCTTAGGTATTCCAGACGTTAGCATTCCATTCTGACGAGTATTATTTTGTAAAATTGTGAAAAAGTTTTGAAATGAACTTGGTAGTTGATTGTGAAACCAATCGTGTATTAGGAGATTTGCATGTAAGTTATGCAGATCAGCAAATTTTAGAATTTCCATATTTTTGAACAGTGCGTCAGTGTGGCTTTTATATTTCTTATTATTAATTATGCGCATTGCTTTTTTCTGAAGTTTGAAAACATTGTGTTTTTTATCTGAATTTCCCCATATTTGAATTGCATATATCAAATGGCTGTGAACTAATGAAAAATATAAGGATTTCAGTGCTTCACGTGGTAAAAAATGCTTGATTTTGTTGAGAGAGTAATTCGTACTGCTAATTTTAGCACACACAGAATTTATATGTTGATGGAATTTCAAATTTTCATCTAATTTTATGCCTAGATAAGTAACTGATTTTTCAGATCTATTGTTGCCAACCTGAGTTATTTCTGTTTCGTTGATTCGAATTGTTAAGTTGTTACCTCTATGAGAATTGTTCATAGGATGTAGGAGGAGATATTTACATTTAGATGGATTTATTTGCAGATAGTTTGCAGAACACCATTGGTTAAAGTTTTCTAGTTCAGTGTTCATATATAATTCTAATTCACGCATATCGTTGTTGGACGTATGAAGGGTCGTGTCGTCAGAAAATGAAAGTACAGATAGGGTTGTTGCATTTTTAATATCGTTCACATAAATAAGAAAGAGCAGTGGTCCTAAAATACACCCTTGTGGTACACCACAATTTACTTGTAAAGTTTCAGACAGGGAATTTTTGAAATAAACACATTGTTGTCTATTATATAAATAACTACGAAACCAATCATTTGTCAGGCCTATAATTCCATAATGAGATAGTTTTGAGAGAAGAATTTCGTGATCGATTGAGTCAAAAGCCTTTGAAAAATCGATAAATAGTGCTAATGTTGAGTCTCTAGATGTTCGATCATTATTTCTTGCAGCAGAACTCAGAAGATGAAGTATGGGATGTACTGTTGAGTGTTTACTCCGAAAACCATATTGATGTTTGTACAAAATATCATTATCATTTATAAAATCCGTGAGTCTAATGGCCATTATTTTCTCGAGAATTTTAGAAAAAATTGGTAGTATACTAATTGGTCTGTAATTATTAAAATTTGAGTGGTCGCCTTTTTTAAATATTGGGATAACTTTTGCTATTTTCATGCTATCAGGGAATCTCCCTTTTGCGAATGATTTATTTATTATGTCCACTAATGGTTTTGCTACTTCATTTATCGCTGTTTTCATGAGTTTACTAGAAAAATTATTAATATCAATGGTATTTTTTTATTGTATCTTTAAAGCTGTCAGTATTACTTCCTGTTCGTTAGTTGGACATATTTTAAAGATCTTTGGGTAGTGATCGGTAAGGTAATCGAAATGTGAAAATTCGGATTGGGGTATAGAATTAGATATATTATGCCCTACATCAACGAAGAATGTGTTGAAGTGCGATGCAATCTCTTTTGGGTCCGTAATTCGTATACCGTTACTAATGAATTCATTTCTAGTCAACAGAGAAGAATAGAACACTTCCAAGCTGTTTTAAACTAAAACAAAGTAAAATATTGTATTTGGATAATAAATTGCATGCATGATCTAAGAGAATACTTGTTGTGGCATTCTGACACCCACCCACCGGGCGGGGACATTATGTACGGTACTTTTACCCCCCCCCCCCCGATTGACACATCGTGGTAAATTTCTCAGCTTTTGCAAAACTAGACACTATATAATTGATTAATGGTGTATAATGTACACTAAATCCGGCCATTTATAGGTCCATCTCCTTTTATACTCAACAGAATATATGCAACAAATGTTACAAATTAATGAATGCGAGCCATGGATCATTGCAAAATACACTCATTTACTTTATTAACCCTTTACCCAACAGAACGGCCCTGTGCCAATGCATTCTCTTATATATGCGAGTCGACCATAGGTCGCCTCGCATATATAAGAGAATGCATTGGCTTAACACATATTAAAGAAAAAATGGTAAAAAGTGTTAAAAAACAGTTTTTTTTAGGCCAATGCATTCTCTTATATATGCGAGGCGACCTATGGTCGACTCGCATATATAAGAGAATGCATTGGCACAGGGCATAACTGTAACTATCACAATGTGCTCAATGAGCCGGTTCCAATGATACCCATATTTCCATGGTTTTATTGAGACAGACCGAAGATAATTTAGGCTGTTAGGGCGTTTCTGGGCGTTCTGTTGGGTAAAGGGTTAACGACGCAAACAACATCTGGTGTCATAAATTCATTTTCATTATAATTACCATGTTGTTTGCATCTTTCATAGAGGACACGAATGCATTTTTAACTAATATCCATGCTCAAATTCATTCGCTGGTTGGATATATTGTGTTGAGTATAAAAGGAGATGTCCCATAAATGACCGGATTTAGTGAGTAGTATCCCTTTAAGATTTCAACAGATACGCGAACATGCATGTCCACAGAAGGTACGCAAATTAAACCAGGTTAACGTCATTACAAAGATACTCAACTGTCGGTCAGTAAAATACTGGAGTTATACGTACACGGATAGACCGGTGTTGGGGCTCAAGATATGCTAATAAATTCATGAAATACTTATATACGGACTGTATTGGCCCTACTGTCAAAATACACAATTTAACAGGTTGCAATGAGATAATGCCCGTTATATACACTACAAACAACACTCACGGCGATGAACCTGTATACATATTGTGTCTATGAAATGCTGGCCGCTTGGGGGATCGTACAAGGATATACGTATACATGCGTGTTTACGAAATATGGGTACAGAACAAAACTTTTTAGAAATGCCGCGTGTGCTAGAACTTGGGTGTATACACTCATATATAAACTACAACTACAGTAAGGTTACACAATTTGTACGGCATTTTTTGCAGGCATTTTCTCATAGAAACTCTGTTGTGCCAGAATATGAACGGCAGCATGCATATAAAATGCATATTTACTAACGACATGCATGATTTGTCAGGTATGAACGCACTTATACAATGTTAAGTAGCAAGGACGTTTGGAAATAATTTTTCCTTCAACAAGCGGAAACATTTACCAGATATGACTGCCATTGTTGCTTCTCTGGGTTAATTCATACAAACTATTGACTGACTCCTACATTTACTCTGAAAATCATGGTTCCAAACGTATAACTATATTTTAAACGAGAAGCTGAATGGCTTGTTAGAAATTATCTGAAATATCGATAGATTTTATTTGCTGTTGCATGCATTACTATATATAGACCGGCCAAAAAACTTGGGTCAAGAGCATATATAGAGGATATTTGTTTTGGCGAAAACAAATGTTACAGCCCGACATTGCCTCCAATTTCTCGGACTGATAGCATGAGTAATTGCATGGTGTTGTACCACAGGCGCGATAATGAATGCAATCGATTCAATTGTATCTTTTTCATAATTGGTCTCATTGTCGCATGTCTATTGATCATGTAATACACTGGTGACAACGGGTTCAAAATATGTTAAAGAGTACCTCCATTTCAACACAGGTCCCAGAAATTAAAAAAAGTTACATATGCACGCGTCTCTGATCTGGGGATGGGTGGTTATCTAGGCCACCACACAACTATTCAAGGCAAATGGTCAACGCCGCATAAATGTCAGCATATCAATATATAATTACTTAGTGTTGCACACAATCACCCATATGTGACGTCTGGTATAAACAAGCAGGGCCGGTCGAAGTCTGTCGGGATGTCTCATTACAACGTTGAGATCTGGCCTTGGCATACAACTGCCACATTCAAGCAGCCCATGTGAGTGGGTTCACAACCAAATAGCCCATTACCTGAGTCAATCATCAATCGAACCACGAATGTGAACTAGATCACCAGGTAGTCCAGACAATCTTTCAACTGGGGGGGGGGCGTGTACCGGCGATCGATCTGTTCGCATCAATAATGAACAAGAAAACAAATCATTTAATTTCATGGAAACAGGCAGCACCATTTGAGCCGTTGCGGCGTGCATCATTGAAGTTATTGACCTGGGAACTTGCTTCCTCGTCGCCATCACATTGTTTCGACGATGCAGTGACTTGCAGGCTCTTCGTGTGAATCCAGGTTTCATGTTCACCAAGGTTCGATGTATGATCTTTACACGAACGAGTTATACAGATTATACAACCCACACAGGGTTACCCACTGTTATATTTAGACTAAATAGCTATACATAATTATAACTCGGTGTTTCTCATCATCGTGTGGCAAAATTGCTGACGCCGAATGAAGATGAGACTTTACAACGAAAGTTTACTTCGAAGTAAGAGTTCATTGCGCATGCGCAAAAGAAATATTACTTTTGATTTATTCAGACGATTAACGTGACAAGCTGTAATGGAATCATAATGGTATCTGGTTTGAATAGTCTTATACTTACTCATAATATTTTGATTTGTACCATGGTGTTACTCTGTTGCATGCATTACTATATATAGACCGGCCAAAAAACTTGGGTCAAGAGCATATATAGAGGATATCTAGTTTTTTTGTATGGGATACCGAAAATTATGTCATGAGAGATCGTGACAAAAGTATATTTTCGCGAGCGGCTTTGATGATTTACAAACATGTGACATAAATTTCGGTATCAATCCATACATTCAAAAACATTAGATCTGCGTCTTATTATACCCATTTCCAAACAAATTCTCCATTTACCATGATAAATATTCTCACAATCGCCTTCAATTTGTGCATCAAAGCCAACATCTGCCATGATCTCTAACCGTTCACTTCACCATCCGCAGAATTGATTTATAATACAACTATGGTAACAAGAAACCAATGTCAGAAATGGTAACGCGCTCAAGATCATATATTATATACCCATGATTGTAATTATAGAATATAAAATATATTGGTTTCACGAATGACCAACTCATAATTCCGTTAAAACAACTATAATCCTTCAAATTATTATAACAACTATATATACGGCTTATCACTGAAGGTTTCTCATGCATCTCGCGAAATAACAGTAAAGGATAACTCTATTGATTCGCATGGATTTTGAAATAACTCATGTATATACATTGCACATTTCAAGTGAAACAGTCTCACGCGCGAGCTAGTGTGAAAGTGATAAACTTCTAATATATACCCCCTTCTGCATGGGGGATATCGAAATTTATGTAAACGCGATTTTGTTCAATAGATCACCGTTGAGTTGAGCGTATAATAACATATGTTGCATGAATCCGGTACATTTTTCCTCCACTATAGGCATTTTGTAACAGTGTTACAAGTGTTACAAATGTTACAAATGATTTAAAGTCCCCAGTAGAAAACCGCAGCATATTTTATTCCTACCGTCTCAGTGTAGTGACATGTTACAAATGTACCGGTCTCATGCAGTATCTATATAATAATTATGATTTTACCTCGTCGTCTGATCACAGGCATCCCTTGCGCTCACAACTTAAGTATCCAGAGCTTCAATGAATATGTACTCGTTTTCATGGCCAGCCAATGTAATAAAATTCCAAGTATAATTACTTGTTGATATTAACATTATTTTAATCTGTAATGCATGGGTTAATACCACTCGATCCCGATAGTCATAATACATATTAATTTGAGCAGGAGACCATAAGTATATATAAGACACAATATTGTTAAACTGAACAATAGAAACAATCCCATAATCTGCCGAGATTATCAGTAAACAGACTAAATATATATAGACTTATGCCGCACCAAGTGCACATTTACCGCGATTTAATATCTTCGTGTAATGGGTGCATGTCCTCGGTGACAATATGGAGCCTTGTCACAATTAACATACTGATTGTATGTAAAATAACACTGTGTATTCGCATGCGTCAGTGCATGCGTGGCGCGCATACAAAGAATATATATAAGCATGTATGTCATAAGTGCATACATGCATGCGGGCATAGATCGAGTCCAATGGGCTATATACTTATAATATGAAGTGCAGACATCAACCAGTGTATATCTAACTCCATATACATGTATGCGAATGTGGAACGATTGAGTGTCGGGGAATCTACAATCTGTAATGCCGTACATGCATGCATGTGGCATTGAAACAACGCACGTGAACGCTCGCTGTGTGTTGCTTATTTTCGGACTTAAAAAAGCCCTTCCTTTTGTCAGATATCATCAACACCTTCGGAATACATGTTTTTGTACATATATATGGATAAATATCTGGTATATTTTAGAAATGGGAAATAGTATTACCGTTTAATTGAATTATGTTTTTTGTTCGCAAGTTTAAGTCTCAAGCTATATGGTATTGATTGCTTGAACATTTTTGAAAAAAGTTCCAATAACATATTTTGGTGTCTGCACTTCCTATTATAAGTATATAGCCATGCACTGAGCCACACAGCCATGTTTTATGCACATTTATGCACATTTATTTCCTACTTTTGGCCCAAAATTTTGACTGAAATGGGCATTAGTCGGAAATGTTCCAACCTCAGTTACCTCACGCGTGTTTGTTTGGAAATGTGCAACACGTAGGAAGCTTGTGTCCTGGCCCCTCATGACCCAGTGGCCAGTCAAAACAGGCCATGCGCACGGGTGTAGATATCAAACAATATGTGATCCTCCGTAGGATAGGGTATCATATAATATGTGATCCTCGTCTCAGGAGTCACTCGTGGCTCAATGAAGACAGGATCATATATCAAAATGAGAGGATATGGTGATCCCATTAAAAGGGGATCACCATATCCTCTCATTTTAATATGTGATCCTAAAATAAGAAAATATTTTTATTAACTAAATAACGGAGATATTTGAAGAAGTGTTTTTGACGAAATAACGGAAATATTTGAAGAAGTGTTTTAAAGAGCGTCCCTGCCCGCGATGTTTATTTTAACATGCGGTTTTAAATAGGCATATAATGACGCAATAGAGTTTTATCCCGCGTTGACCCCAGCTTTCGCATAAAAAATAAACTGGACCTGATTTCTTTCAGACAAAATCAGAGCAAAATAGCACCTGCATAATCATGTCCGACGTTAACAAGGGTCTCTCTTCGCTTGGAAGTCAAAAGCCACATTTTTTCACTAACTTTTACGAGAAATAAGGAGAAATTGTTTTCATATAGTTGAATAACCAGTCCTTTGATGTATTATACAGTATACCTTCATATTTAAGCCGTTTTGACAGAAACCTTCATGAACGCTTTGTGACCTTTTAAGAAATCTTTTAGATTCGTTTTGAATTAAATGCGACGTTTGTTTCAACAGGCGAAATTAGAATAAAACTCGAGTCTAATTAGAATTTAATTCGAGTCGTCGGTAGTGCGACGTTTGTTCCAAGGGTTAGGATTCCATTCCAGCGTGTCACTTTAATCGCCTGACTAAATCGAAAGTAATATTGCTTGTGCGCATGCGCAATGAACTATTTCTTCGAAGTAAACTTCCGTTGCCTCGATCTGAATCGAGACACGTGGTAAAATCTCATCTTCTTTTCGGCGTTCCGCCATGCAATAAACATCGCAATTGACTTGCTCCGTCATGACTGAAGCGGGCATTTTGTTATCACGTGTTGCATCTCCACACGAATGGGATCAACACGCGACGAAAAAGACACACAAACAGAAATGAAACAAATTCGAACAAAAACTAACTCGAGCAACAAGGACAACATAATTCAGGTTTGAAAGATGATATGCGTGCTTTCCTGGAAGCGTTCAGAACTTCTCATAACTCCCATCGAATTAAAACGAGACTACCTCACTCGGGGTAGACCCGAGAGATGAGGAGGACTCTGAGCATTCACGATATCTTATATCTGATGAAAGTGACGATTCTGATTCTGATTACCAAACGCAAGCCTATATTGAATTCACACGAGGACAGTTCTGTTGATACATGTAAAAACTTGCAAGATCTGTTCGGTTCAGCTTGTATGATTAAACCAAAACTTGTTTGCTAATCGATGCTGTGCAAAAGGAAGTTTTGTAGAAAACCTATAGAACATCGACTCCTATTTCGATGACTTCATACAGTGAAAACTCTGTTGAATTATTTTCCTTGACGCAGGACGCAGCGGATATTCTGACAGTGACTTCTCTTGATCGTCTAGACAGTAGTACATAGATAGAACGACACAAGTGTGTGAACTGGTTAACGTTATTGCACGAGTTTGTTGTGACGCGATGGTAAAACGAGAACGGAGGTTCGAGTTTTACCTCGCGGCACGACAAACGAGTCCAATAACGTTAACATGTTCGCACAACTGTGTTGTTCTATGTTTATTGCACGCTCTGAAGGTTGCAGCTTTTAACATACTAACATTTAGTCGATATTGTTGTATTTAATTGAACAAACATGTGCTTAATGTAGACTATACCCCATAATTTAGCGAAGACATTTTCTGTTAAAGTTGACGTCGCCAGTGACGTTGTTGACGTAATAGGTTTGTATTGTTCAAGAACAATACACATTTTTTTATTGAACGTTTCAATTCTTCTGTATTTTGCTGTATTTCGCACAAATAAGCCATTGGGTGTGCAATAAAGAGCGTTCTCGTTCAACAGTATGGAAAAGAAGATGGGTTCTCTTGCACTCACACACGTCTCCGTAATTATGGATATCGTTCTGTTGAACAAATAAACAATCATCATCATCAACTTGCATACACCATGTTGGTCGGATGGGAATTGTGGTGCAATTATATCAACAACAAGCACATGCTAAATTGTTGGAAAGTGTTTCCTATCGTGATGACCCAAATTAAGTACATTTGTAATATGTCGACTCGCTGCTTGGACCAGTTGGGTCGTACAGGAGCTCTGCATCACATGGTGTGTCAGTCTGCAACCTTGTTAGACACTGGACTTCTAACATTCCATTGCCAGAGCCGGTGTTCTTGGTGAATGTTTGACACCAATTCTAAAATCCAGAAAGGAATCGCGTCAACAACTAGATAGTGGATTTGTTACCAGAGATGTCACATAACAAACGTAAAGCCTCACTTCCTTGTAAAAACCCCAAAAACAATTCGCTCCGACGACAAAAAAACACTCCATCTGCTTCGATATCTAGTGCTAATCAAGGTATTCTACCCAGACATCATTCAGTCAAAATAAAGGCGACAGTTTGACCAGTACCAACAAACCGAATTTCCAATCTCGACCCTCCATTTCGGGTAGAGGTTGACGTGGAAAACTATCTTTGACTATTTAAATGTAAGTATAGATCCTTCTCGGGGGAGATAAACTCATTTTTATGACAATTTGGTCTCAAATTAAAAACAAACCAATGGGTCTGAAATGGGGTTACAAACTGGAGTTTTACAAAAAAAATCCTTCATTTGCTGGCATTATAGAGGAGTCAGATGTGACTTGGCTGAATTTATGACAAATCCGAGTTGTTCCAGTAGTTGGTAATGAGATCAATTCAGTCAGAGTGGCCAAAAATCATCAACAATTGATGGCACAAGAGATTGACAAATTAGTTCAGAAAATTGCAATCGAACAAGTTCCATCTACTATATATATGCGCCCGGTAATACATCTGAAACAGTTAAATAACTATCTCAATGTTCAGCATTTCAAAATGGAAACCTATCAAAGATAATTCAAATGGTTCAGCCACAATAATTTGCTATATAACGCTGGATTTTCAGGATGGGCACGCTCACGTCCCTGTTTTAAGGACACATAATATACGTTTACCGATTTCAAAACCAAACACGGAAAATGCAAGTACCTTGCATCGGGGTGGCATCGGTAGTAGTAGCTTATTTTCGAACACATGGTAGCAGCGTTGATGGACGATTGGATCTGACTGAATTTATCCCATTACCAACTACTGGAACAACGCAAGTTTGTGTTGACCACACTGGCACATCTCGGATTTGTCATACATTCAGCCAAGTCACATCTGACTCCCAGTCAAATGTTCACTTATCTCGGAATAAAGTTTCAGATTTCGGAGGATCAAATTCGCCCGACGCCCGAACGAATGCGCGCACTGAAAAGGGCATGTTATTGTTTTGGCGAAAACAAATGTTACAGCCCGACATTGCCTCCAATTTCTCGGACTGATAGCATGAGTAATTGCATGGTGTTGTACCACAGGCGCGATAATGAATGCAATCGATTCAATTGTATCTTTTTCATAATTGGTCTCATTGTCGCATGTCTATTGATCATGTAATACAGTGGTGACAACGGGTTCAAAATCTGTTCAAGAGTACCTCCATTTCAACACAGGTCCCAGAAATTAAAAAAAGTTACATATGCACGCGTCTCTGATCTGGGGATGGGTGGTTATCTAGGCCACCACACAACTATTCAAGGCAAATGGTCAACGCCGCATAAATGTCAGCATATCAATATGAAATTACTTAGTGTTGCACACAATCGCCCATATGTGACGTCTGGTATAAACAAGCAGGGCCGGACGAAGTCTGTCGGGATGTCTCATTACGTTGTTGAGATCTGGCCTTGGCATACAACTGCCACATTCAAGCAGCCCATGTGAGTGGGTTCACAACCAAATAGCCCATTACCTGAGTCACCATCAATCGAACCACGAATGTGAACTAGATCACCAGGTAGTCCAGACAATCTTTCAACTCGGGGGGGGGGGGGGTTGTACCGGCAATCGATCTGTTCGCATCAATAATGAACAAGAAAACAAATCATTTAATTTCATGGAAACAGTCAGCACCATTTGAGCCGTTGCGGCGTGCATCATTGAAGTTATTGACCTGGGAACTTGCTTCCTCGTCGCCATCACATTGTTTCGACGATGCAGTGACTTGCAGGCTCTTCGTGTGAATCCAGGTTTCATGTTCACCAAGGTTCGATGTATGATCTTTACACGAACGAGTTATACAGATTATACAACCCACACAGGGTTACCCACTGTTATATTTAGACTAAGTAGCTATACATAATTATAACTCGGTGTTTCTCATCATCGTGTGGCAAAATTGCTGACGCCGAATGAAGATGAGACTTTACAACGAAAGTTTACTTCGAAGTAAGAGTTCATTGCGCATGCGCAAAAGAAATATTACTTTTGATTTATTCAGACGATTAACGTGACAAGCTGTAATGGAATCATAATGGTATCTGGTTTGAATAGTCTTACTTACTCATAATACTATAATTCTAATTTTCATTTGTACCATGGTGTTACTCTGGTAAAAAGATTCTAGTAAATCGTCACCATATTATACGCACACATGTAGATCCGCCCATTTATTTTTACTCAGTGAAATGGACCCATTTCACCAAGGTAATTTGCCGGGATGTAAGTATGTATCTGGTGGTTCTACTATTGATATTCTACCAACGTAATTTACCTCGATATTAAGGTAAATCACGACGGTAGTACCGGGTACTTTTTGTTTGGAAGCCTTAGTTTTGAGACAACAGACTGGACGTCATGTGAATGGCACATGTGATTAGATAACGTGTTAATCTCTTCCGGATTTATCTGACTTATTTATACAAAAATTCTTGCCACATTCTGTTAACTTTTGAGTATGACCCGGGTACAATTGTTTCCACTGATTAAAGGACAAATGTGATTTTATTCTCAAAAAAGACACAGAAAACATCTCAGCTGCAAAATATGATATTGTTAAATAGCGTTGTCGACTATACCCATGCAAAAATACTCTGGTAAAAGTCATGTAAACCTGGTTTGCATGTTTCTACTCAGGTAAAATATGGTAACGCCAGGTAATCAATGATATACTCTGGTACAAGCCATGTGAATTACATGTAAAAGGGACACACTCTTGTAAATTCCAAGTACAGACATGGTCTACGCCGCTTACTTTATACTATTGTAAATCCGGATGTATTACCATTAAAGGCCCATTTAATTTTCGAGTCACCGATTAGTTTTATAGTGCCTTGATATACGGTTTTAATAACAATATATGACTTTTTGGACTTAAAAAAAACACAACTCAACACACCTAAATACTGAGATTCATACGACTATTCACCTTGCATTGCTTGTATATTAGTGTATAGTATTACCTCACCTCGTTCGAAATCACAGGATGTGTTATTAGCTGCCACATGACATTAATATTAGAGAATGTAGAACTCAATTATTCACAAAATCCACCTCTAACTGGAACCAACCCAGAAAAACGTACCATGGCTTTAGGGCCACTTTTTTGGAGTAAAGCGTTGTTAAAGAGCGTTTTTTTTCTCCAAAGAAATCTGTATTGACCAAATAACGCAGATATTCAGAAATGGAAAAAAATACAAACAGATGTATTGGTTTTTGTTTTGTACAGAGGTGCTGTTTAACGCCACGGGATATTGTTCACATGGATGGGTGTTTTTATTCAATATAATACCTACCATTCGTATCAAGGAATATTCGCTCGTCCTTGGGGCTAAATCAATTGACCAGGATATCAACTGTTCACCACAGAACCAGACATTTTAAAAAACCAGGAGTACAAATAATTCCTGCCTCAATTTGCAAGCGAGTACAATTGCCCTCCAGTATAGTTTAGGCATTTAACCCTTTCTATACTAAATGGACTTTCCCAGTCAGTTAAAATGTGTCAAACGGAATGGTCTATTACTGATTTTCAGGGATGAACGGGTAATATAAGCAGACGACAGATAAATAAAAGTACAGGACTTGGGAAATGTTTAGATAATTAGTTCAACAGTCGTTTGTTGCACTTATTATCTGAACAGTTCATATGGGTTAACTACTCATCGATGATGATTTAGTATAGAGGTTTATAGGTAGTTTTGGGGCATTATGTATATGCAGATATCTCGACCTAGCATTTACTATGTTGGCCTGACATATAGCATTTTACTATTTTTATATTGTATTGTATAATCGAATGGGAGAATCCATTAGTAAATAAAGTGTGTCTGACATAAATATTATAGCATTTTACTATTTATACCTCATTACACCTCACAGTTTGTACTAGAGTGATTGTGTTATGTAGATACATGTTTCCAGATTGTGAAAACTGTAGTATGCGTGTAGATATATCCGCATGTATGTATGCCTGTCGTCTGTAATCGGGTAAACAAATATATTTCGCATAGATATTTAGATTAAATTATGTCTACGACGCCAACCATGGATGTGGACACAGGGGCGTGTCGTTAAACGAGTAAAATATAAATAAAAAAAATATCAGTTTAAACGAGCGCGCACTTTGAAAAGTACATCGATAGACAATACATATTGAATAAGGGAGTTCACTGTTAATATACCTCATGATTTATAACGGCCATAATTCACAAACGCCTGAACCGAATCTTAAAATTCCAACGCCCGTCGATCGAGTAAATAATATATTTTCGAATTATAATACACATTTCCAGGATAAACTGTTCCAAAATTTCGAAAACAGACGCTGAACACAAAAATCACAGAGAGCACCGGCTAATGGGTAGCTCGATAGCACAGGAGAAAATATATCGTCCATTTCAAAGTCAATAATTATCGATAAATAAACCATATATGATCTTCATGTATCGATATATCTAATGTTAATCTCCAGAAATCAATCGCATATTTGAATCCAAGTCGCCACTACATATAATTTCAAATTATTTTTTGCACAGAAAAAGAACCCAATGACCTATATTGGCGAGCGCGCACAGAGCATACTGATCGCTGATTGGTTAAACCGGAATCAGCCGTAAATTGGGTACTCCGCTTCGTAATTATTGTTAAATATAGGATAGTGGCGACTTGGGTTCAAATATGCGATTAAATGATGAAATCGTGTATACCAAATTATATGACAACTATTCGCGAAAACGACAAACCGTGGTTCGACTCCAAACCCCGTACCCAAATTCGGAAGCGTGACCGTCTAAGGAAAATAGCATTTCAAAAAATACGCAACATCATTGGATTAAATATAAAGAAGCTCGTAACAAATCAAATAATATGAAAAAGTTTGCTAAAGAATCATATTTTGATTCGATAAATGCAACTTTGTCATTAGAGAAAGACCCCAAAGATTTTTGGAAAATTACTAAGCAATTCATAAATAAGTTTAATGTCACGCATACCAGGGATCTATAAAATTAATAACATAGCCACTACTTGTAAGGAACTGATCGATGACGAAAAAAACAAAGCAGAAATAATCAACTCTGTCTTCCTGCGTAATAGCCACTTGTCACCTGAACCAACCAAGCTACCTGATTTTGCGTTTAGGACCCAAAATAAATTGAAATCTCTAAAGACTAGCGAAGCCGAAATTTCCTCAATATTAACTGGTTTATCGACAAAGAAGGCTGTCGGCCATGACGAAGTCAGCAAGCACAATCATGCTAAAAGAAACGCGTGGCACTGTTTCTAAACCCTTATGATATTGTTTAATCACTCCTTATCTACGTCAAAATTCCCAAGTGAATGGAAAAAAGCCGATGTAATTCCCATATACAAAAAAGGAGATCGCCACGATGCAAATAACTACAGACCTATTTCCTTGTTATGCTGCATTGCTAAAGTTTGTGAAAAAATTGTATTCAATAAGGTCTTTAGTCATTGCAGACTAACAGTCTCCTGTACAAATACCAATCCGGTTTTCTACCTGGACACAGTACTGAGCTACAATTCTTAGAAATTTATCATAATTTATTATCTTCAGCTGATGGAGGATATTCGACATGTGGGGTATTCTGCGACGTGTCAAAGGCGTTTGATAGAGTTTGGCATAGGGGTCTCTTGTTAAAACTTAAAAATATGGAATAGCAGACAGTTTAATAAATTGGTTCACTAGCTACCTTCGCAAAAGACAACAAAGGGTTACAGTTTCTGGCTCTCTTTCGGAATATGGCTACATTACGGTAGGAGTGCCCCAGGGATCACTTATCGGCCCGACGCTTTTTTTACTCTACATTAATGATATATCAGATGGAATGAAATCGACTACCCGCATTTTTGCTGATGATACGTGCTTATTCCAAACCGGTGCCGATATTTCCGAAATCCAAAATATCCTGAATATTGATTTGTAACGGCTACACGAGTGGTCTCTGAAATGGCGAGTAAACTTTAATCCAGATAAAGTTAAAGTAGTATTTTTACTCGATCATCAAACAATATCGTACCTGTTCTTAAATTGTTGGGAAAATATTGTAATTTCATGAGTCGCATAAGCACCTGTGTGTTGAATTCACTTCTGACTATTCGTGGAACAAACATGTCACCACCATAAGTAATAAAGTAGCATCAAGATTGTCCCAACTGCGGAAGATCAAATTAATTTTGTCTAGACGCACACTCCAAACACTATATATGTCATTTATACAACCTTTAATGGAATACGCCAGCCCAGTTTGGGGCTGTGCAACAGATACTACATTGAATAATCTAGATGACCTCCAATATGACGCTGCCCGAATAGTCAATGGGTGTACTCGTTCAACACCAAGAGAGCGTCTTCTTTATGACTTGGGGTGGCAAACACTGTCAACCCGAAAACATTCGAAACAAATGATCACTTTCCAAAAAATTGTACTCCATAAAGCCCCGAAATATCTTATAGACTTATTACCACGGAAAGTCGTAGACAAATCTGATCACAATCTAAGATATGGATCGAATTTTGAACCGTTCAGTGCAAAGCCATCATTCAAAAATACTTTTTTATTCACCCAGCCTCAATGAATGGAACAAACCAGACCCTGGCACAAGGTCGCAATCCTTTGACCTCTTTAAAAAATATATGTCAAGCAAACACCCTCAGCCCCCGAATTACTTTTTTGTTGGGAACCGGAACCTGAATATTGCTCATTGCAAAATTAGATGTGGTTGTAGCGACCTATTATGGGATAAATACAGTGATCACATATCAGAGCACTACCATTGCGAATGTGGAAATACCATTGAAGATGCCTACCACTATTTCTTCGAATGTCCACTCTATTCCAACCATCGCACAGAGTTGTTCAATAGTCTCAGACGCCACGGCCCTGTGACGTTGGACAATCTTGTAATGGGAAATCTCCACCTGAGCCTCGTCGCAAACGAACAAATTGTTATTGCCGTCCAGAGATACATTTCCAAATCAAAACGCCTCACTTGACTGACTCATTGTAAACAAAGTTCAACAAACACATGCATATAGGTGTGATAGTTTCATGAAGTCAGCTTCTCCTTCCTTCCCCTCACCAACTCCTCTTTCAGATTTCATTCTCCTTGTTTCACCCTATATATATGCTACTCTCATTGAAGCTTTAATGTATTGTATTGCCGCATCATTTCATTATTGTCAAATTGTGAGGAGCGGGCCATGTCTAAGTGGTTAGCACTTGTTCCCCAATCCATGTCTGTCATATCTTAGCATGTATTGACAATAAAATATGTTAAACTAAAAAAAAATGCGATTGATTTGACCGAAAGTACTGATAATTCGGACTTTTGGTCTAACACAACACATTGACACTTGATACTGGTATGTATATCGGGTTGGCAATATTTTTCTAACTGCATGGTTTTCCAATTGACGAAATATCCAAATTATAACACCCCTATAAATTACTGGAAAAGTTGACCGATAGTATATAACAAGTCGTTCACACTTAAAGGGAGACTGTATACGCCAATTTTAATAAATTCCCGTAATAACAACGATCTAATATCGATAATATATAGAAAAATAAGTAATTTGACTCGAAGATGTCTTCTGTAAACATTCAGCTTAACAGGTTATCTTAAAATCAAAGTTAATAATTTGATATAAATTGTATATGGCTCGAGCCATAAATTAAATTACGACTTTCCGTGTACAATTAGTTTATTCTGATAGTCAAGTTGAGACATTACAGAGATGTATGGATATAATATCTAATATTTTGGGACTTTTGTCTGTCTGTTTGTTTGTTAGCTATGGCCGGGAAAACTGCCGGATGGATTTCGACCAAACTTCCTATCTTTTGAGAAGCTCCGAGCACTCATTATCCATTCCCACTACCACCGTCTTGGAATTGTGGGGGTTAATCGCGTGATAGTTAAAGAGCGTTTGTATCCGCAGTGTCGTTGATAAAGAGCGTGTCTGTGTCTGTGTCCAGACATGAGCGTGTTGTGTCTGTGCCAGACATGAGCGTGTTGTGTGATCCTTAGGTCTGTGTTCGTACTTCCTAGGGATGGGGGAGATTTTCATCGGGTCAGTTTTTCTGCCCGCGATGACCTTCACCTTGAAACGGGTACCCACAAATTATATATGTATATGTATGTGTGTGTCCGTTATAGACTCGAAAACGGCCCTGCCGATGGAGTCCAAACTTGCTACCTAGTGCAACTTTTGTCCGGGAACTCTCATGGACCAGTCAAAGTGTAACCCCGACCTGACCTTGACCTTCAAAATGATCAATTCAAGGTCAAAGCCCGGACGAAGTCGGGTCACCTGCTAGTACAATATATTTCAGTACAGGTATACATGTATATATTATATATGGCATTATAATAGTAGATAGAAATGTTGGACCGTATTCGGTTGTTTCAGTGTGCCAGGCGGGGTGGTAATAAACCTCAAGCGGACCTGAATATTTCTAAGACCTTCTTAATAAACATTGATATATTTTTAACTGTCTTTTGATTTCGGGAGTTGAAAAGAGCGGCTAGTTTGTAAGTGTTCGGTCTCTGGTAGTAGTAGGGTTTCAGGTATTTTATTCTAAGTTCATTAAGTTCCCTACACTTCAGTACCATGTGGTATTCATCGCCGATTTCGATATTACAGAGAGTGCAGATTCTGTCGGAATAATCGGCATTCGTCCAAGCACCGAGTTCTATAGGGAGTTTGTGGTTTCTTGTGCGGAAAGCTAAAATAATGTTAACTGCTCTGTTATCATCAAGGGATAGGTAATTCTCTCGTTCAAAATGTGACTTTATCAAAATCCGGTAAAATGCGAATTTGCTTGATTTCGATATTGTTGACCACCACTCTTGAATTATATGTCACGTAGCTTACTGGTAATTGTGCGATTGAAACTTTTCAAGCTTGATACGTGTTGGTTGGTCCAGACACTACTCCATACCTAGGCAGTTAAGGGTGTCCCGTATACCAATAATCAGTGGATTGTTAAAAACATTATCACAATATAAATAATACATAACATAATACAAAATAAGAGGCAATCTATTGGTTGGCATGCAGATAAGCTTATAGCCCAAAACGAAAGCATTGGGTGTGGATTTTTTCATTTTAAGGGCGAATTTCAAAAACCATAATTCTAGTTTTTCAAAGCATGTTAGGTTTTCAAAACACCACACCTCAGCTCCGTATGTCATAATTGGTATGATCGATTTTTCATATAGATCTCCAAGATGCTTTGTACAGTGAGTTTATGACAACGCGCTTTGTTGCGTAATGTGTACATAGCCATTTTTGCGGATTGGCATATCAGTATCAGTATCATTTAATTCTTTCACCATAGTACAATGGTATTAAGAATATACATGGTAATACATATATAAATACATAAACAAACAAACAAGGTCGCAATGACGATGGTTGTGATAACTTTAAGGGTCAGATGAACCAGGAGAGCAACTCGCTCTTTTATGTATATATAATGTGTATTAATCTACAAAGGTTGCGTATAATACTTGGCTTTCTGTTTGAGAGAAGAATGGACAGTTTGCGACGATTGGGATACTTCCAATATGCATGTTTTATGTATAGTTTCCGTTCTTGTGATAGAGAGGGACACTCAAGTATAAAGTGATACTCGTCACCGACAATATTTGTTTCACATAAAGTGCACGTTCTCTCCGATAACGGTGTTTTATTCCAGCGTCCAATTTCGATTGGTAAAACATGATTGGCTGTTCTAAATCGAGCTAGAGTAACTATATTAGTATCTGATCCGTGAAAAATATATGATTCTTCACAGAAACCGTGTTTGAAAGATTTATAAGTATTGCCTTTACAAGATGTCATCGATGAATGCCAGTTCTGAACGAACTGATCCCTCATTTTATTTTTCAAATCCTTTATTAATCGTTTCTCGTCGATTCCGCGATTCTGAATGCTCCAAATAAAAGACATGCCTGCTTCATTTAGAATTTGTTTTATCGATTTAAACCATGGGGACGCAAATGATGTTTCATCGGCCATGGATAAGGCAAGTTTATAAATTTTTCCACTCAACTGATTTTCTGAATTTGTGACAAGCTTAGTCCAGAATTTCATTATTTTTAAGTTGATATCAATATGCATTGGATACCTCCCAAGCTCCCCATATACCATATAAGAAGGTGTTGATGTTTTTAATCCCAAGACCATTTTGCAAAATTTCAGATGTATTCCCTCAATGATAGAATTGTCACCCACACCCCAAACCTCACACCCGTAAAATAGGATTGGTGCGACTAAGGTGTCAAAGAGTTTTAACTGTGTTGATATTGTTAGCTTATGCGTACGCGCGATTTTTATAATTTCATACATGGCTTTCTTAGCTTTCATTGATAAGTCTTTCTTGCATGGTTATCGTGAATGAGCCAGATCGGCTAAACAAAATACCCAGGTAAGAAAATGTTTTCACCACTTCGATTTCCTTACCGTTGAGCCTAAACAGTAAATGTCTGGGTAACCTACCCTTGGAAAAGCAAATTATTTTAGTTTTTGCCACGTTGACTCTAAGGGCCCAAGTCGAACAATAGTCCTCAAAGTAACTCAACTGACGCTGCAGATCATCGGCGGAATCGGAGAATAACACCGTGTCGTCTACATATAAAATTATGAATAATTTCATATATCTGTCTAGTCTATCCTCGCATTCGTGCGATATCGACTCCACTCCCACTATATCCGTGCTGGCGAGAAAATCTGTAAGGTCGTTAACATAGAGACAAAAAAGAAAAGGGGATAAATTGTCACCCTGTTTCAAACCAATCATAGAGGGGAAGGGGTCTGATATTTCTCCATTACATACTACCCTAGATTTAATATCCTTGTACATGTCAACAATGATATTGTACATCTTGCCACCTATATTATTTAATGCTAATTTATACCATAAATAATCTCTACGGACAGTATCAAAGGCCTTTTCAAAATCAATGAAGGCACAAAACTATTTCTTTTTCTTAAATTTACAAAGATCCATAAGCGTCTGTATCACAAACACATTATCCACGGTTGAGTAACCTTTCCTAAAGCCACTTTGATTTTCATGTATAACTCCGCAAGAATCAGAAAAATTAGTTAACCGTCTGTTCAATATTGATGTGAATAATTTCCCAAGACAACTTGATATGATTATACCCCTATAATTCGAGGGGTCGTCTTTCTTCCCTTTATTTTTATAAATCGGTATAATTGAGCCCGTGCGCCATGAGTCAGGTATTAATCCTGAGTCGAAAATGATATTAAAGAGATGCGTATAGACTGGTAATAACTTGGGCACTGATGCCTTAATATATTCATTGATTATTCCATCTTGCGAAGACGCTTTATTATTTTGAAGTTTACCAATGCAATATAATATTTCTTCGTTAGTTATGGGAATGTTTAACATGCGTGTACCTGTTGCATCCAAATCGACTTTGTTTTCGGTAACAAGTGTTGAACCATCAGGTAACTGGGAGTTAAGCTTTCTGAAGTGTTCTACAAGTATATCAATGTCAAGAGATGTATTACTATGGCCCCTATTACCCTTAATGGTTTTCCAAAATGTCCTTGTATCAGTGTTTCGTATACTTTCCATCTGAATTTGCAAATTACGTTCATATTCACGTTTCGCCCTATTTATGACTCTTTTATATTCACGTTCAGCTTGTCGTAGGCCTAGTTTTGTATTCTCGTTTGGTGTTTTAGCATATATGCGTTTGGCTTTTTCATAAGCTTTCCTTACGTTTCGACATTCGTCTGTAAACCACACTCTACAACTAGTTCGCTGTGTTGTTGTTTCGGGTCGCTGAATTTTCCTCACATACTTGGAACCGAAAGTCTTTTTCGCTGCATCTATCATTACGCCAGAAAGTGATGTGACTAATTCCGTTATACTGTTACATGTGGAACTGTTGTTTCGCATAGCTTCCAATTGTTCATTTATTTGTTTAATGTCAACCTCCTCGATATTTCCTACAAATTCGGCGGTTTTCTCATGGACCCACGATTTCGGTTTAGATTGGTTCGTTAAGTTATTACATGTTGGATCATTTACTTCAAGCAATGGGGTCAGTTTCCCCTTCCAAAGTCGCAGGGACAAACTACAGTGAGCATCAGAATAAAGCAACGAGTGGTCTTGTATTTCAAACCCTCTTACCAAATTCAAACATTGTGGGGAACAAATGGTGTAATCAACTACAGATGATTCCTTGCATGTCAACTTACCAATGTCCATGTCACTATCGGTTCTACCGTTTAACATATATATCTCATTATTTCTGCATATACTAATTAACAATCTCCCAAATGTATTAGTTATTTTATCCTTACTCGATCGATATATTGACAGTCCATTATCAGCTAGGGTTCTTAAATCAGGTTGAATCAGATCATGTACTTGATGGAAATCATTCTCCGAAAAATCATAAAAATCTTGAGTATTGGATGTACGTGCATTAAAATCCCCTGTAAGAATTAAATTATCATAATCCAATTTACGACTAATAACTTCACAATCTAGTTCATTAAACGCTTCTTTACTGGAGTATCTGGACTTTTCTGGTGGGATATAGACAGCACCAACTAAAACATCAGACTTCCCATCAAATATATCTTTGGAAATATTTACCCAATGAACAAATTTGCAACTCGAATGCACTACTGATATTTTATCCGCCAAATTATTCCTGTACGCAATGGTTATACCGCCGGATTTTCTACGGCTTACTTTCGTGCGATTCTTAAAAGAAAAGGTGTAGCCAGGTAAATATAAATTATCACAATCATCCGTCAATGTCTCCATAAAGCATAATACATCATATAAAATACACAATTCAACAAATTCAGGACAGTCTAATCGTTTGGCCAAACCACACACATTTAAAGTCAGGACAGATAGCTCATCCGTGCACCTATTCTGAACACGGTGAAATATAGAGTTATTCCCCTGGCCTTTCGGTGCACTCGCGCAAGAGCCCAGACATTGCTCTCCTGGAATGACCTAGCGCGGGCTGGAATTCAAGCGCCGTCGCTTCTCGGGTTTCGGTGGGTCTCGTGGCTTTGGGGTACCGACATCATGTGGCATACCTTCGGCTCTTTCATCTGAAGGAAACACTGAGTCAGACTTGCTGGGTACGTACAGCTCGTTTTCCACATACAGCTTATTCTTCACCATCAGCTTCACTTTTTTCCCAGCATTTTTTAATTCTTTCATAACTGGGATCAACTGTTTCCTCTCCTCGTTGATATTTTCCGGGAACTGTTCACTTATAGAGAACGGTGAGGATTTCAGCATATATGATGCTCGTAGGATACGGGTTTTATCAGGAAAGTATGCAAACCTCGCGATAATCGGCCTGTGTCCACCAGCTGGTTTCCTACCAAGGCGATGGAGATTTGAAAAGTAAATGTTCCGGGAGTTTCGTATACCCATTTCATCCCCCAGGAAACCCCGTAATACAGCTTCGGTGTTTTCGCCGCGTGCTTCGTGGATTCCGCGAAATATAAGGTTATATTTCATTGAGTGGCATCTAAGATCCGTCACTGTGCCCTCAAGCTCTGAGTTGGCGACCGAAAGTTTCCGTAGAAGCCTATCAGCCTCGGCTTGTTTTATCAGTAAGTCACGAATTTGGGCATCATGGCGCGTAGCGATTGATGACATTTTCTCGTCGCACTTCTGGTCAACCATTTTCATTGCGCCAATCTCGTTGGACATGACGTCTAGTTTTGTTTCATTATTGAGAATTTTGTTTTTAACGTTGGTCATTTCGCCTTCAACAGCCACAACCATGGTTGACATAGATTGAAGTTTATTTTCAATACTGCCCATTCTGGTGTTGAAACTATCTTCTAGTGATACCAGCCGACCATTCATATTTCCTAATAATTTAGCAATGTCCAGTAATGTAGGCGGATGGTCCATATCATAATGTTGTAGTTGTTGTTGTTGTTGTTGTTGCTGCTGTTGTTGTTGTGACATTGAATTATGAGGCATACACGTATCAACCGGAATCTCAGTGCTGCCATTATCGTTCTGTGAAAGAGTAGCATGAGCCTCCATGATCAGATTAGCTGTTTCGTCCATACTGCACTGAACTGAATATAAGTTCGAGTTGCCTGATATAACCTTGGTATGAATGAATGCTTTAATGAACTCAATCGTGAGTTAACACGCATTATATAGAGTTGACAAACATATTTACATATTTACCCTCAAACTATCAACTGTCGATCACTCACGATTTCTTTCTCAGTCAGAATTAACAGCTTGGTGTTGATAATGCGCTTTGGGTTACACCCTCGGCACCCTCATTAAATTGGCTATGTTCGACCGTGTGATCAATGATTGGTATACTCAGGTTGTAAGTGATAGACCGTGACGGGTCTGATTGGCGAAGCGACGTTGGTGTAACGGTAATCACAATGAATTTGAATGTTCGTTTGATTTCATACCTCAAAAATCACTTTTCCGCATCGCGATTCTTCAGGCCTCTGTTTCCTGTCCGACCGTGGTGTTAGAATAAGACGTTTCAACGTAGAAGTACACTAATATATTTGATTTACGTATATTTTAAACCGAAAATGTACCAGCTCCGAATGTTTACTTTTCCATTGCAAAGGTCCCTCGTTTGTGAAACGTAGTTCCGAGGTACTTAAAGTGATCTACCTGTTCAATAATTTGATTGTTGATTGCGAAATCTTTTAGTTGGTTCTTTGTTTTCGGTTTACGACCAAAGATGACAACTTTGGTTTTAGCAATTCATATTCAGTTTCCAGCGTATGCAATATGCAGAGAAATTATCTAAGGCGCTTTGTAGCCCTTCGTGTGTGTTGGCCAGTAATACAGTATCATCGGCATATATGAGTAAATATAGCTTTAACATGATACCCGTTTCCACTCCACTAAGTTTATATAATGCTATCCCATGGCACTGCAGCCATTAGAAAACAAATAATTTTCTAAATCATGAACATACACGGCGTACAGCAGAGGGGATATATTGTCAGCCTGTTTTAAGCCAATACAGCTTGAGCAGAAATCTGGGTCTTTATCGTTCACGCGAAAACAGTTTGAGGTGTTTATACAGTGACTGCATGGATAACATTTCAAGATTTTCCATTGATACCATATGCAATAAGTTTCCTCCAGAGCCCGACTCTCCACACAGAATCAAAAGCCTTCGAAAAGTCTATGAAGGCACAATATAAGTTTTGTTTGTTTGCTTTCATGAGATGTATGATTGCATAAAGTGAGAAGATATTACAAGACGTAATCAAATTAATTGGCGGAAAGTGTATTGGGCAACGCGTGGCACACATGATCGCGTAAAAAATATGTTGATACGGGGCGTGAAGTCAAACCACTCACTGACTAGTGACCATAAAATAACTTAAATGAGCATCTGCGTGGGAATAATATGCATATAATAAACTGCCATCAGTATAACATTACTTCGTACTCAACAGACATTCAAATAATGGAAATATGGTAACCTTATTCTACGAAGCAGAGACTATATAGAAACCATCAACAACATTTAAGTACAGTACCCCTTTAATACTGGTATAAAATCAAACTATCCCAACAATTTTAACCTGTTTTGGTCTGAAACAACAAACCCGCCTGTAACAGCGCAAGTTCCTACATGTACATGTATATATGGAACTTACATTTCCTGGCATTTGGAGGAAAATGAAAGCGTTATAACATAACCAGAACTATACATGCAGCGTTGGGGGACAAAACAGTAAACTATTTGGAAGCTATCTCGAATTTATAAGCTTACCTTGTGCCTCTGGCGGTTTATGGATCTTTGTTCACGGTCGCGTCTAATACAGCTTATATCCGACATCCGATACCATTGTACTCGATATATAAATTATGGATTATACATTTCCACACGTGACGCACATAGCGCGAGACTTCTGTTGGACAACACTACAAGTTTTAAATATCGTACCGGTAACTACAGTGGCGCGTCAACCTTGATCGAACGAAACGGCCAATATATAGCACGAAGATTACATTTAAAGGATGGCTTCAAGGTTAGACGGAACTAAGTAGAATTACGTCCCTTTCGTTATACATGGTATCTCGAATGCAAGTTAAAACAAATTCTGGCACGTGATTGGCGTATAATATTTAAAATAAATTTACAAATTCAAGATATATAATACCCAAGCATGTAAATATGTTGTGTTTACTAGATCCTGTCCAAACAATGGCGGGAGATTGTGATTTTCAATTCAATATTCTTTATTCTCAACACCTTAAATATAGGAATACAGAGTAAATGTTTAACGGAAGTATCAATACAAATGATGCACATGGTTCGGGGTGAAAAGGTCCTGTTGGCGGAGTGGCGGTTGAGTGTGTCATAAAGGGAGAGATAATTTCAAACGGGGGTGTTTCATACTGTAGTTGATAATGTTCAAGTCTCGTTGGGGTGGGTCTCAATGCGATTTGGGCTTCTCGTATAAGGCGGGAGCACAGAAGTTGGAATCACTGACTTTTATGCCATTTTTTGAGATTTTTTGGGGAGTTATAGGCATTAGGATTTAGAAGAACGGAAAGTCCTGTTTTCGAGGTAACTCCAAAAAGATTCACTTCGACCCGTGAATTTTAACAACAAAAGCATAAATCTCAGGGTTTTCGGCATATTTCGTTAGAAAAATCATTGATCTACAATCTTACCGCGAGCATAGCATCTATTCGTTGATTTATTCCAGGTTTTATCGCACTTTGGAATATTTTTTTTCACCTGTTAGCTTGGTGGTACCGCCGAACTTTGCCGGACCTACTCGGGTGTCTTCGGCAAATCGTCGGGACACACTAAAAGTTGTATTCCGAGCCCGATCTCGAGCCCAGTAAAAGATGTAGTTGGGATTTTCAATTTCGTTTAATGTCGTTAATATAATTCTAATAATGATGAATTTTGGTTTGTGTTAAGCTATGCCAATTACAAATAAAAAAAATAAGATAATTTGTAAGTCTTATATTTCAACTTTTATCGACATTTTTCGTTCTCCAGCACACTAAAAGTTGTAGTTGGGATCAGCCGAGACAGCCGCCGAGTCGCTAATTAGGTGTTAATTGCTATTGTCATGAATATGTTGGCGGCTAATTGGATTAAGTCAGTGCATGGTGGGCCACATGAAGATCAAAGGGCAAGTAGTGGGAATAAAAACAAACAATTACTTTTGTTTATTAAGCAATATATATGAAGGTTTAGCAATTTTAAAGATTATTCTTTAGGAGAAAGTGTGTGGTCCTGAAAAGGGCCGTTTTTATCTTGACTTCCACCTTCTTCGCCATGAACTGCACCTGAAATGATAAACTTGAAAAACATTAATAACACCTGAAATAAAACGTGATATTAGTACATTATTAATATATTATTTACATAATGTACGATAATAATCCGACTGATGCATATGTCTACCTCGTTTCCCGATACGTTTACCAAGGAACTGCACGTTCAGCGTGCGTCACTAATTGTGACTGGCCTCGAGGTGAGTTAGGCATCAGTAGAATTATAATATATATCAACATTTAAATAAGCATGATTAGAATCCTACTTGGATGTCCTCGTTTTCCGATACCAAGGAATTCCACGTTCAGCGTATGCCACTAACGGTGACTGATCCCAAGGTTAGTTGGATATAAGTTAGACGCCACAACCCAAGCTCCGTGCAGAGTCAGTCCCCTACGCAGGACTTACCGCTGCCAGTACCTGCACGTAAATTGTCGTAATGTGAATAAACGTCGCATTTATTTATTTGAGATTTTTGTAGGTTACATTTCATTCTGCATTATTCTGAGAAACTGAACTGTCCATATTTATTTGAAAATGGTTTAGATCAAGCCAGAATGAATTATAACTGGCAAAACACTTCAATTAAAAATGTTTGAGTTAATACGTGCCGGCAGCGTTCAGACATCGCGTGGCGAGGGGACTGAACTATGTTTGCAGCTTGGCCACAACCGTCCAATGTCGCTACTCTTAATGAAGAAGCTAGGATATACTGACCATAAACATTACTTTTAGTATATTTCACTATATGTTGCAAACACTCTTGTCTGAACGCAAAAATCCATTGATTTGAGCCGCCAACATATTCCTAACAATAGCAATTAACACCTAATTATCGACTCGGTGGCTGTCTCGGCTGATCCCAACTACAACTTTTAGTGTGCTGGAGAACGAAAAATGTTGAAATATAAGACTTACAAATTATCTTTTAAATTTTTTTTATTTGTAATTGGCATAGCTTACCACAAACCAAAATTAATCATTATTGGAATTATATTAACGACATTAAACGAAATTGAAAATCCCAACTACATCTTTTACTGGGCTCGAGTTCGGACTCGGACTACAACTTTTAGTGTGTCCCGACGATTTGCCGAAGACACCCGAGTAGGTCCGGCAAAGTTCGGCGGTACCACCAAGCTAACAGGTGAAAAACAAATTATAAAGTGCGATAAAACCTGGAATAAATCAACGAATAGATGCTATGCTCGCGGTAAGATTGTAGATCAATGATTTTTCTAACGAAATATGCCGAAAACCCTAAGATTTATGCTTTTGTTGTTAAAATTCACGGGTCGAAGTGAATCTTTTTGGAGTTACCTCGAAAACAGGACTTTCCGTTCCTCTAAACCCTAATGCCTATAACTCCCCAAAAAATATAAAATAAATGGCATAAAAGTCAGTGATTCCAACTTCTGTGGGCGGGAGATGTGTTTTGGGCTTCTCGTATAAGGCGGGAGAGGTGTTTATGAGAGTTTTAAGGTGTTTGCAGTTGATTATGGCGTTCAGTTTAAGTGCATTTGGTCTTGTGTAATACTATTTGTTTATATATTTTTTCGGATGTCCATGGGTTTTTGGCATTTAGGAAAGAACTGAAATTCGTTTGTCTAATTCAAGTTGGCAACCTTTCAAATGCTGTGCAGAAAGTGGGGTAGTGTGGAAAATGTATTAGAAAACGTCGAAGAAGGTGTTGCTCGAAAAGTACTCATCTGTGGCAAAACATGTCGCAAGGGTTGGTCGACTTTGTATGTACTTCGGAACTCGAGAATTTAGCGTGGGCGTGGCAAAACTTTAACACTGGGGCCTATATGGAAAATATTTAGTTCCTTCTAACCGCTAGATGATGGGTCACGATATCGTTTTTGGGCAATCTCGCGGGGCACGTGGGATGCTACATGCATGGACATAATGTTTTCCGAAACGACTAATATAATCACAATGCGTGATGTCGAATCCGTTCCATGACAACATGATTATTTTATAATAATTCCTAGAACGAACTTTTGTTGTTGATAGCATGCAGATAAATGTTAACTAACGAGTTGCCGTGTGCCCAGTGGGAGACTGCGTGGTAAATACGCCCACTGCATGTGTATTTTTTCTTTTTCATATAGAAATTGTACTATTAACGGAACAAAATCCGGAAGAATATATATGAATATGACATGTTATATTAATTGAACGTATCTGCGTTTATGGGTATAGTCCAATGAGACGAAATGAGTTGTGATAAGACGTGATAAGTGTCTGAATTCTGTCCCGCCAAGACAAATGATTTTCTGACGCCATGAAACATGTCACGACGTCGTAACTGGTTTTCATTAAGTTAACCAAATAAATTGATCTAATATGAACCTATTTATCTATAATAACTGTTAATAAATAATTACATCAATTGGTCATTATCACATATCGGAAGTTGTGAAGTAGCTAATTTTCTTTTCATCACGTTCAGGCGTTGGTCCATTGCTGTTTCCGCGCGTTTGCGCAACCATGCATGCACCGCCGAAGGTCAATGATTTTTTCTCGAAAAAGTGTAGTCATCGAAAAATTAATCGACACGGCACTGGTATACTGTAAATTATGTGTGACGCCACGACTACGCACGCACGCTATATACCTGAACATGACTTATTATGAATAATGTGGTCCATCTTGTAGGGTTCACCATGTTCTATTCCGTAACCAGAATATTATTATATACTACACATCATGTACGTATGTCTGTATATATTTTGATTGATACAACATTTTTATTGATCAGAAACTGTAACATCGAAATGACAACCATATGAATCTATTATCGAATGGAAGCAGAACAGGTGTAAACATAAGTGTGAAAACGTCAGAAATTTATTCTTCCATCATAATGGTTATAACAATGGAAACAAGAACGAAAATCGATCTATCGTTATTAAATATCGGTCGACCACAATCAAACGTACTTCTAATGTGCCCCCCACAGGCGATATTTTTTGCGCTGAACTTAGTGAAAGAGTTTAATCTATATCCCTATTAAATATCGCGGTATATATACTACAATCAGATACGATCTAAGGTGCGCGATACACGTGCACTGGCAATATTATTTAGAGTAACATTTTAAACAAGAGTATGTTGCACTAGGTCCATTAACAACATAGAACAGGATTTGAAGATTAGTAAATTACCGAGAAAGACGAACAAAATAATTGTTCCAAAGTATTGCCCAAAGCGTGTCAGAGCCGCGACGCGTAATATAGTATTGACATGCAAGAAAATAAATGAAATAAGCGTGAATCATTGGTCTAATAATTGTGCGATCAAGCTGCCATGACGAGTTGATCCGTTCGTAAGCGGTGGGACACATGTGACAATACCAATGAATTGAATGCGATGCATTGATACAATGGAGCAGCCGGCACATAACACACGTGTACATATATGATGACAGAGCCACGAATAACACGGATAATCGCTTAGTTGATTCGAGTACGACAGGATATAAGCTGTAAGTATACCCTCTTCTAATATTGTCATCTAAAGAAAACCACTTCCGATAGGGTGGTCCGTGTGTTTCGTTAAGGGGGAGGTCAAGTGAACAATTTTGAATGGGGATTTCCATGCAAATCTGCGGAGCAAAAGTTACAGAGTTGCACATACTTCTGAGTGTGACTTGATGTGGTATTGGAAACAACAGCAGTCAGATGCTCGTAGCCCGTTTATATATAACCATGAGTATATGCGAAAAATACACAACGAAAACACACTCCACAGTTTGGATCGATAAGTCTTGCCCTGTGTATTTTGATGTTGAATTTTTTGACAATCTGTCTTCCGTATCATTTCTACAACACAATTATCGTCTTACTTGCAGCACGACTTTATCGTGTGATCGTCACGGAAGCGTTTTATTTCAGAGTATGGTTAATACATTGCCGCCGGTGAAGTGTATTATCGGATAAGAAACAAATAAGCCTATACCGAGGGCAGATACTAAAGTTGCGAGAGGCACCCCTGGTTGAGTGTGGGATATTTGGCACTCGAGACTTGGTTAGAGGGTTTTCGTTGGGGTGGTCTCCACCTTGGAATTTCCAACTGCACCCCACCCCATTGAACCACACCAAACTCATAAGTTTGCGTAAATCAATTTGCACCCCCCCCCCCTTTGATTTTTCCCAAATGTTCCCTCACAGACTACCATATGGTAGACTATTCCAAATGAACCAGTATTATTGTGGCCACTTGTCGTGCGGGGAGGGGGGGGGGGTGAAAAAGATGGTTCGGCCCAGTATGAGATTAAAACATCTTAACATCTAGTGGTATAACACCACACAAATTTACACCCCGATCTATATTTTCTTAGATTAAGTAGCTAGTAACTACTGGCAAGAACACACAACACACGGGTCGGCCGATGGTTAGGCCCGATGTGAGAACATTTTTGAAATATGAACATGAACATTTGACAATCCTATAGCATAGACCGGCCTCAAGTTTTCCAATTCTGGGAAATTATTAAACTGACACTCATATGTTTCAAAATTGCCAACTGATGGCCATTTGAGTCCATAATTTTGCAAATGAAAGGGAAATATGCAAATGTTGGTCTAAAAACAACGAATTCGTCACTAAGAAAGTGTTGGAAAATCAAACTACGAGAACAATTTCAACCTAATTTTGGTGTGAATTTTCCAATTAATTTGTTCGGGGTATTAGGTATGACTACAATTGGCGGTAAGACCCCTGCATAACCACCCCTGTCGACAAGTCCCTACTTGACACCCCATTCTAAATAATAGATAGATAGATATATTTATTACTCTTTTCATCGATAAGATATATGAGTATGGACAAATGAAATTAAACATATAAGTTATGCATGCACATACGCGAAGATGACGACATAAATGAATGTGATATGTTCCGAGTATATATCTCTCAGTGTAATTGTTTTATTTATAATTAGTTCTTTTGGGTTATCGGGTGTGGTGGGGTCGGGTGGGGATGGGGCTTTGGGTAATAATCATACACATTGTTAATCATATAAAGTATAAATTAGGTCATTCTATTATGTATGTTATTTCCCACGTGGGCAATTTTTCGGTCGCTTTTATATAAGGTGTTGTGTCTATATGGGTGGGGACTTCTAGTTTAATGCCTCAGGGGCTCCTATCTGAAAAAGGGCTTCGCGGATAAATATCGATAGGTTCGTAACGGTTTTCCTATTGCTTGTTTTGAACAGGCTGTTCAGTTTCAAT
This sequence comes from Siphonodentalium dalli, assembly GCA_032622095.1. Lineage (NCBI taxonomy): Eukaryota > Metazoa > Mollusca > Scaphopoda > Gadilida > Siphonodentaliidae > Siphonodentalium > Siphonodentalium dalli. The sequence goes on from CP136068.1 coordinate 76,146,984, forward strand.
GCATTGGGTCGGGTGTAATAATATGGTTTAAAGTATTTTTTCCTGAGATCAGTAAGTTTGGTGCACTTCAAAATAATGTGGCATTCGTCTCCAATGCCATTATTACATAATTTACACTTTCTATCTTCGTGTACTTATCCAACCCAGGAGCCTGTCTCGATAGGAAGTCGGTGATTCCTCGTACGGAATTTCATCAGGCGTGAAACGACATTATGGTTGGTGTGTGAAAGATATTTTTCTGTGCCAAAATCTGGCTTAATTATTCTGTAAAAGGCCATCTTATTTGAATTCGCTATGCTTGCTGTCCATTCCTGTATGTATATATCAGAGAGCCTGCGTTTCACCGCCGCGTTAAAAATATCACGAGAGGGTATACTTTGGTTGAGCCAGTAGTACGATAGTCCCAAATGATCTAGTATGGTGTGTATGTTTTCTAACCATGCATTGGATTGGCTGTTTACTGAGTGGGAGTGATACATACAGTTATATAGTCTTAAAGGGATTCTCTCGGGTCCCATCGTCATCAGCCTACCCCAAAACGTCAGAGTTCTGAGTTTTATTTTCATCGATATTGGGTATATTCCTAACTCACCGTACAGAAAGGGTGTGGGCGTGGTCTTCTTAAGGCCGAGTAAGAATTTTAGGAACCATAGTTCAAGTTTCTCGAAAGATGAAATATTTTCGCATCCCCAAATCTCGGATCCGTAGGTCATTATAGGCACTATAGCTTTTTCATATATGTCAATTACGCAGTCAGTTGTCATTTTATATTTTCTTATTCTACTAATGAGTGTATACATTGCTTTTTTTGCATCTTTGCAACGCATATTCCATACTCGACTATAATCGCCAGATTTCTTGAACCATGTTCCGATGTATTTGTAATTATCCACGATTTCAATGTTACCCCCGTTTATTGAATAGGTTGGCATGCGTTTTTTCTTCTTGCGTCCGCCAAAAATCATTATGTTTGTTTTCGATAAGTTAACTTTCAATTTCCACTGGTTACAGTACCTTGAAAAGGTACACAAAGATGTTTGCAGCTCTGATTCCGTATTTGCCAAGATGACTGTATCATCGGCGTAAATTAAGAGAAACAGTTTAGTGTATATATTTATATCAGTATCGGTAAACGTTGTATAATCAATCCCGCTGCAGTTATGCGATTTCATGTAGTCATCCACATCATTGAGATAGAGGGCGAATAAAATGGGGGAGAGGCCACCACCTTGTTTTACGCCAATCAAGCTATCGAAATATTCAGAGCAGTCATTGTTCGCGCTAACACACATCTTAAGGTTATAATACATCTGTTTAATTACAGTTAATATTCTGCCAGTTATCTTGTAATGTTCTAATTTTGTCCACATGCCTTCTCGCCAAACAGAGTCGAAAGCTTTCGTAAAGTCGATAAAGGCGCAGTGCAGTCTCTGTTTGCGTGATTTAAGAATATTTATAAGTGCGTGCATGGCAAATATATGGTCAGTTGTTGCATATCCTTTGCGGAAGCCAGCTTGGGCTTCAGTCTGGATATCATGAATACTTAAGAATTCGCTAATACGTTTACTGACTATACTGGTGAACACTTTCGAAAGCGTACACAGGAGCGTGATCCGTCTATAATTATCGGGGTTGAGGCGGTCATCTTTATTTTTGAAAATTGGTTTTATTACACCAATTGACCAGTCACTTGGGATTTGACCCGATTCCAAGATAAAGTTGAAAACGTCGACATAAATTGGTCCAAGTTCGTTAAATGTATCTTTTATCATCTCACCGGTTATTTCGCCAAATCCGGATGCTTTACCTAGTTTGAGATTTTTAACTGCGATTTCTACTTCCTGCAGGGTAAAATCTCTGTTTATGTCATCATTTCGGCCAATTTGGCCGTTTACTTCATGGCTGCTTTTCATCTGACGTGTGTGTCGGAATAATGATGTGGAGGACTTATGTAAATGTTAGCCCAAACTACATTTCCAAGTAACGATGGTTTTGTTGTTTATTTTGAGGAATAATACCGCGTCAGATGAATTCAGCCCAAATATGTTAACAGTTGTCGTGTAAAACATTCGGCAGTAGGTTAGCGTTATTTAGTATTTGTGGATGTCCTTTAACATGGGGAAAATAGACTACTGCGCTTGAACGAGCATGTGAATTTGTCGTTTTTAATATATAGCAACTTTATAATCAATAACAGAGGCATTCTCTGTCAAATAAGGTCGCTCTATTTACGATACCAATTGGGGAACTTTGTAAATTAAATTACGCGTAAACCAGCGTAAACGTATACCTGCTGCAAATAGAAAAGGTGCCGGAATCGGCGTACTCGCCCCAGGGCTAACTCGCCCCAATCGACGCGTGCCAACTCGGAATAAAAGGCCAACTCGGAATAAAAGATGTATACGGGGTGTTATATGGCGTTTGGTCCGTTGTTTCTCAATGAATATTATTGAAATTTGGTGTATATGTCCGGGCTGGGACATGGAATACAACAACGTTTGAATTGTTTTTAAATTTACAAATTTGTTGATTTTATTAATTTTTTTTTCGTTCTGAAACACACTATAAAGTGTATATAATATAATAACGAACACGAGACATACATAATTTATAAACTGTTAACAAAAGATATCAAATTCAAAGATGACTCAGTGGAGTTTATAAAGTGAACATAAAAACATTGAGGTAAGAATCATTTTAAGGAATGCAACTTTATTTAATGATAATAAACACAAAAATTAAAATAACAAACATGAGACATACTTGATTTATAAACTGTTAACAACAGATATCAAACTCAATACATGACAAAGATGACTTAGTGAAGTTTATAATGTGAACATAAAAATATTAAGGTAAGAATCTTTTTAAGCATTACTAAACCGTTTAGCACAGTCCACTTCACTCATCCGATCATCACCAAACTTCATATTTATCTTGATATTGATCTATCAGATGAGAGCTATCAAATATTTTTTTAATTTTATAGGAAAAATGGTCGCCAGCGGCCATATTGCATTTACGTTATATGTTATCGCGTCATGTCGATATCTAGTATTACTTAGAAATTTCACCTTTCCAGATTCACAATTGCTCCATTGACTGTAACAGATGGAATTATTCCCCTCTTCGGATAGAGTGTCACTGAAACTTTATTTTGTCAGACTGTCTGTTTAGTCACTGATTATATATGGCAATAATCTGTAATAAGATGTAGCACTATTTTATTTTATATTTACATGCAGTGCTGTTTTTATACAACAATTCTAATCCCCCCTAGATCATCATGTGATCGACCATACATCGCGCGAGGACCTGGTTGAATTAAGGGGGGTTTTATGGATAACTTCTGTCCCCAAGCTAGATTATACTTATGACATTTAATGGCACACAAGCAGTACACCCTGCTAAATTTCGAATTTGAATCAATTGGCGCACCCTGCAGCCAGCTTTTATTGGAGAACTTTTTCTCATGTGGATAGTTTGGGTCACCGCTAGATGTGAGCCATGTTTTGTTCTCAAGCTGTCCTTGTGAAGACATCACTGAATTTTAGTATTTTTATGGCTAAATAATTTGGTTGATCCTACAGACGACACCCCTTGTCCGATCGTCACCAGATTCCACAATGATCTTCTGGATAACCAGGGTGAGAGTAATCTAATTTTCCCGAATTTCGTTAAAAAAACATTACCACAGGCAGCAATTTGGTATCTTACTGTTTGATCCTCTTTTGCATGACTGAATTGTTTAGCAACTGTACAGACATATCCCTCATCTGATAGTCACCACACTTTATATTGATCTTCGGGCTGACAACTAGATGGGAGCTATGGAATGCTTTGAATTTTTTTGGAAAACATTGTCGCCAGCAGTCATCTTCTATTTTGGTTTTTATATATATGTATATCTCTTCATTCGGATAGCCAGTATTACGTAGGTACTTCAACTTTCCGCATTCCTGTCATCATTTGAAATATAAAAATTTACCTGATACATGCACCCTTCAAAATTTGTTTCGTCGTATCTATTTTAATGACCCGTATGGTAATATTGATACAGATATATTTGTCAAACATTTCTTTGTACAATATACAGGTATTTAGTTTGTAACTAAATCTAGAAATATATAATAGTAGCTGGTGGACCCTACTTCGTCCGGGATGTTCCCCTCTGATTTTCGGAGAATTGCGCGATTTAACCTTGAATTGACCATTTTAAAGGTGAACGTCATGTCGGGTCACGATTTGACCCGTCCAAAACACTCCCCGGAAAGTCACGACAAAAGTACCCGTCGAAATCCGCCCTGCTTTACCCGATTTGACCTTGAATTGACAATTTTGAATGTCAAGATCAGGTCAGGGTCATGATTTGACCCACCCGAAACACTCCTGGGACAAAAGTAACAGTAGGTATTATATTTCGTTGAAATACTTCCGTTTTACCAGATTTGACCTTGAATTGATCTTTTTGAATGTCAAAGTCAGGTCGGGATCAAGATTTGACCCGTCCAAAATACTCCCTGGAAATAATTTCCCCAAGGTATCAAATTTCGTCAAATCTGTCCGGCAGTTTTCCCGGCCATAGCTAACAGACAAACAGACAGACAAATGTCCAAAATATATATTAAACTAGCTTATGTACTCGACTTCGTTCGGGCTATTTAGGGATTTTTTTTTGTGATCGCCTCCATCTGGACAGTACCCAGTATATACAGCGTCTGGCCAAACTATTGTTCAATTGGTCCAGAAACATGCCTATATCAGCACGTTCGAGAACATGGTCCCACGTGAAATTGGACCCTTCCATATTGCTCCCGGGATCGAAGTAGTCCTACACACACATTTTTAGTCGGATCGGTCAAGGTCCAAAAACATGCATATGAGCGAGGTCAAGTTGACACGTTAAATACCAAATCCGAGTCGGATCAGTCGAGCAGTGTTAGAGTCTATAACACATACACACATGCATTCATGCATACACACATACATACAGACAGGTGTTCCAAAATGTATAATCGATAGCTACAACAATTCTATGGTAGATAGTTCACGGCCGACCTGATGCATGCATCTTAGTTTTCTTGTTTATAATATCGGGTTCGTCTGAGTATTCTATGCATCGCGTATTATTATCATGGGTAATTTCGGCGAACATCTCTTGTTCTTCAGCTTCGAAATGATTTGGAAATTCATCTGCACTCGGAGTAGGTTTCGTGGTTCTACTCTTATCTAAATCTCGGATTAATTTCCAAAACTCGCTGGCCGATGTACCACGCATATGCTGTATTTTCAATCTGAGTTTACCATATAAGTCTTTCTTGCTTGCCATTAATGCGAGTTTATAACGCTTCCTATATTCTATTATCTTAGATTTATTAATATTCGTTGGGCATACCTTATATTGTTTACGCGCTCTTCTATATTCAGTTCTGCACTGAGTACAGCTGCGGTTAAACCACGGTGAATTCGAGGTTTTACCTTGGGTTGTGTCCCTTGCTTGGTGCTTCTTTGGGTGCGCGTGTACTTTAGTGGGTATCAGAAACAGCTGTTTGAGGATTTCGGATACTGTGTCTATTTTGTTTTGTGCGCAAATCACCAGGGCGAAGGGATTCTCTCATGCGATTAATTGCGTCAGTGGTCAGCAGATTTGTTTTGAACGTATTCCGTTGTTTCGTGCCCCACAATCGCCTGACTGAGTGTCGTTGTGGCTTAGACACTATGCGGGGTCTTTTATGTGAGTTTCGGATTAAGTGACCCGTTAGTGATTTCACGGCTGTTAACTTTCGGTCGATGTCGATACACAAGGTCAGGGGTGCATGTATATCGGAGAACAATTTGTTGACCTCGTTGACCTGGAAAAGGCTAACATTATCAACAAGTTTTGGAGTACTGACCGCGTAGTCAAGCACACTGTAGTTTGACGTGGTAAAATTTGCGTTTGGGTAATCGCAACCTTTCCTACCATTCAGTATTATAATGTTAGTATTGTCACAAAGTTTGTTTAATTTTAACCCTGAGCCATTTTTCGTAATATCTGGGTTACGGCGTGTTTTGGCTATCGATGTGAAACAGTATTGATTAATAAGGTTCTCAACGTGGGCACTATCATCAAGACTTCCTGTCCTGGAGTTGAAGTCTCCACAGAGGAGGACGTGGTCATAACAAATAATTTTCTCCAGTATGGAAACTTGTATATCATCGAATGTTTCAGTGCTAAAATATTTAGAGTTTTCACATGGGATGTAAGTGTTTCCAAAAATGAAACTCGGTCCATTTTTAAATTGTAATTTACACCACTGAACGTATCGACAGTTGTCTTTTACAATGCTAAAATTTGATTTTAGATTTGTTTTTACTGCTATGCACAATCCACCTGATCTTACTTTTGATTCTCGTTTTCTATTCAACAATCCAACTATATGAAAAATTTCAATTTCGATAATGTCAATGTTATCAGTTTTGGATTCTTGGAACATAAGGATATCGAACTTATTTATGTATTCTATGAACTCGGGATCGTCTAGTCTGGATAATAGCCCACACACGTTGAGGGATAGCGCTTTAATCTGGAGCAAACCAGGGCACTCCTATTGGTCGTCAGCCTGCCGCTGAATATCACCACTTTCGTTTTCTGTGGATTCATTTTCATGCGGAGGGCTGTCGGCCACATGTTGTTCCGGTTGTGCTGCCGAGTGTGGGAGGTTGGGGTAGTGGGATAGTGAGGTGTTTGGAGGGGGTGTGATTCGGATTGGTGGTTGGGGTGGTAGAATGTGTGGCTGGGACATGAGGGGTGGTGTCACATACTGGTTGGCTATACATGTACTAGTAGGTACATTCAGTTTTGGTGGAGGCGGGGGAGTTGTATGCTAGCACTGTGTCCATGAGACATGTCACTGTGTGAAGCATGATAGTCCATGGGAGAATGTCTATCCGGATAGTCATTATACATGTGAGGTGCTGAACCGCCTCGGTTACTTCGTCCATAGCCGCGTCCGCGTCCTCGCTGATGAATGGGCCTTTTCGGTTGTTTATTCCCATATATATTCGACTGTTTCGACTGTTTCACCCGCTGTATTTCTCTTGGTTCTCTTCTGTTCTATATGGTGGGGTGACTGTAGGAGGGACGAATTTATTGTCAGCAAATAACCTATCCCCTACGATTCTGGCTTTCTGTCCTTTACCTCGCGCTTCTTTTGCCATCGGCGCCAAGACGTTCTTCCTATACTTGGTAATTACTTCGGGGAGATTTTCGTTGATGTAGCAGTCTGTGCCCCGCAGAAGTCCACCCAGCTTACGCACCATGTCTCGGTCCTTTAGTTTTGAGAATTTTGCTAGGATTGGTCGGGGGCCATAACTATCTCTGATTCGCCTCACAAATTCAAATTCAACAAAATTAGTAATGTTCAGCTTAGATTCCAAGAAATCGCGTAATGTGTCCTCAATTATTTCAATGGGATCATTTGGAACAAGGGGTGGGATTCCTGTGAAGATTAGTTCGTCACGCAATACCCGTTGTTCGACATCCGTGACTTTCTCGAGAACGAACTGGGTTCTCCTCTCTAATAGGTCCATTTTGGCTGATTTTCTCATCAGATCCAAAATCTGGTTTTCAGTTTTTTCCTGAGATTGCACGAGGTTTGAAATGTCTTTAGACACCGAACGCTCTCTCGATTCCAGAGTTCCCACTCTATACTGCAGATTTCCAACCGACAATTGAATATTCTATAATTTGGAGTTCACTTCCGACATCTCCCGTTTCAATTCACCGATAGACTCCATTTTTATATTTAGGTCATGGAGCATTGAAATTATTGTGTCAATACCCTGGTCTCCAGTGAGCTGTGTGTATTGCGGTCGTGTTACTCCGCTCGGCATTTGAAGATTAGATTGATCAGCGTAATCATTGGTGTCGTGGGCTATAGAATTGGTTGATCCCGTTAGGAATGTTGATTGGTCATGTGACGCCATCTGTATCAAACTATGAGCAGGTTGTCTGTCATCAACGAACTTTGACCCCGTGGAACTATTTATAGTGTCCGCAACGTTGGATTTGAAATGTCTAAAATCATCATTTGTCCCGTGTGCGAATTGAAAGTTAGGTTCCGGGCCTGATATGTTGGTATTTCCATTTAGAACAGATAGGCCGTTGTAAATTGCCTCTGGGAGACTGTCTGGTTGGCCGGGGGGGGGGGTCACCAAAGCGAATGTCCGAGTTAGCCGCCATTGTCTGTCAATGTTTATAAATTTGGGCGTTGTCACCTACCGAAATTCAGAATATCAGAACTGTCCGGAATTGTGTGGATCCGAATATCCGTATCTATTAGAATGATCCTAAGTCACATATCTTACTCCCTTGTGGAATTTGATGATCACAGGTCGATATAAACAGAGTTTTTTTTTATATATTTGCTCCCAAATTTTTTAAACACTTGTAACTTCACGCATGCGCTGATAGAGTACAATGTTATGTTGGGTGGCACCGGGGGGAGTCAGGGGCTACATCCCAGCCCTGTCGGGGAGTCATAGCCATCCCCGTCTGTGAGTTATGTAATTGTCAACCCGGCAGCTAAAGCCCGCCCCCCCTGTCGGGGATATCCTGGTGCCACCCCTGTTTGAAATCATATAAAACTTTTAAAGAAGAAAACCACATATTGAACAGATATTAAGGGGAAATGAGCTCTCGTAACCACAAAAGTGCACTAAAGACATCCCATTAAATCCAAATTAGATGCAACCGCATATTGTATATATATGGTATCGTTCTGTTTGCCTCTCTATATACAGGGACGTGGCTATATGGTTTCCGTTAGGGGGTGTCCACCATGTGAACTTCCAACTGCACCCCCTTGAATCAGAATTACCCCAAACACAAATTCCATTTGCACCATCCCCCTTACATCAGTGCTCACGCCTAATATCCTATATATATATTTTTAAAACCTATATTCCAGGTTTGAAAATTCAGATAGTTTAACCTGAACAATTGCATAAATCATAACATCTAATGGGCTAACTCCAGACAAATTCCCACGGCTACGGGCAAGAGGCGGGGACACACCGGGTTGACCATGGTTCTTCGGCCCGGTGTGAGAAAAATTTTATAACTATAAAAGAAAATATTAAATCCTAGCATACATCTAGACTGGCCTCAATTGAACCTTTCTTGGTGTTTGAAATTTCAAACCTCATACCCCCCTCAGGTTGGAAAACTCTCCAACTGATGACTATTTCAGTCCACAAGTTTGACCAAATGAAGTAAAATATTGTTTTGCAGTTTTGTATTGGCCACGGGGGAATGGACAATGACAACGATAGTCGGCAATTTTTTTTTAATCTGAACAAGACAATCTCAAATCCTAGCATCTAGACTAGCCTCAAACCTTCCTAGAGTTGGACATTTCAAACCTGACACCCCCACTTAGGTTGGAAAATTTCAACTGATGACAATTCCAATGACAATATTTACCAAATGCATGACAATATTGTTTTCTTAAATTAACTAGCAGTTTTTTTGACTGGCCACGGGGGAGGGACCAGGACTGTCCAAGTGTTGGAAATTTCCAACCTGTCACCCTCCTAAGGTTGGAAATTTCCGACCGATGACCATTTCAGTCCCAAAATATTTACCAAAAATAGGAAAATATGCAAATAAATTGTTTGAAAATCAAATTTTCAACTTAATGTTGGTGTGAAATTTCCAACTAATGTTTTGGCAGGTATGAAATTTCCAACTGTTGAACATTTTGACCAAAGTTGGGGGGGGGGGTGAGACATCACAACCCCCACCCCTGTCACCACGTCTCTGTCTATACCATATAAATACTTTTTCTAAAAACCCTTAAACCAACTCGACGTGCGATTTCCCTGCGCTCCTGTTGCGCAAATCCTAGTATAAAAAGTGCGTGTTCAGACAAAGTTCAAACAGTAAATGTGACCAGACAAGACATAGAAACCGCTAATCTCATATTACCAATCTGACAACACCAGTCGAACATGATTACCTTTCAAAGCAATAACACCGGGCACCATGTTACGGACAGGCACGCACGCCATGGATAAATACACGGTGAAAAGAACGGCGTTTTTTTTGTACGGTTATATCTGACATATACCCATGGTTATATATAAACGGGCTACGAGCATCTGACTGCAGGTATTTATCTGGCTGGTCCGCTTGGTAAATTATAAAATTTTGCAATAAATATATTTTTGAGAATTTTTTTCTGGAATTACATCACTTCACCTACATTTGAAAAATCAATATAAAATTCAAAAATAAATACACCAACATTATAATGGAACAAGTTCCAAGCGAACCCGCCAGATAAATACCTGTTGTTTTCAATACCACATCAAGTCACACTCAGAAGTATCTGCAACTCTGTAACTTTTGCTCCGCAGATTTGCATGGAAATCCCCATTCAAAATTGTTCACTTGACCTCCCTCTTAAAGTTATTTTTACAAATATTAATCCAACTTGACAACACACACCGTCATTCTGATAAATTAACTAAATGCAGTGACTCTCGATGACGAATTCATTTGCGTTTGTTTATCGCCGATAGTTGCGTCCCGAATCCAGATGTAAATATTTACAATTTAGCGTACTGCAGGCGATGTTTTCTATGCAATGGTATGGTCGAGTTCTTTGATATTTGCGGCGATGTTAGTAGAATGCTATATTTCCCAGGTTGACATACCGCCTTATAGTACTAACTCATCAGCTTCACGCACCCGAACAAGTCCATAATATGTCTTTAAGACTTCATTCTGCACTTTAATTGGTGTGCGTTCTTATGTCGACACGAATCGTATATATATATGTTCAAGTATTGTGTAATATTTGTATGTAGGAATATAAGTCTCTTGAAAATTGCATGTATATAGGCGCCCCCAATTAAACGCGCGCGTGGTCCAACGTGTGCATGTTACTCGGATTATTTTCGGTGTATTATTCGCGGTGTATTGAACCAGACCGAGACCTGATCTAACTGGAGCTGTTATTTTTGTTACCACATTGTGACAAAAGAGGAGCAACACACCGGTACATTATTCCTATATCAGGTTAAGGAGGAGGCGTATTGAAAACAATACTTATTTATCTGGTCGGTCGCTTTGAATTTGTTCTATTAGAAAGTTGGTGTATTTATTTTTGAATTTTATATTTATTTTTCAAAACTAGGTCAAATGTTGTAATTCCAGAAATAAATTCTCAAACAAATTAATAGCTGGCAATTTACCAAACCGCCCGTTAAATGTTTTGTGTGTTTAATAGTGTGGCTGCTTTAATTATCAAACAACTGCTTCATATTTAACCTTTGCTGTGGAGATTTGCATGCAAATCCCCATTCAAAATTGGTCACTTGACCTCCTATATACCTAAGACTTTCAATACAAATTCGTACTTTTATACCATTATCATCGATAAACTGGCTATTTGGTGTGAAGATGTTTAAAGCCATGTTGTAAATTGCCCAGTAACCTCCGCAAATTGATCAGTATCTGCATAATTGTGTAACAGTTAGCGGTCCAATTATAGAGCGAATCTATCTGCTACTTATTTCAAGATGTGACAAGTGATTTCACACATGTATTGAACAAATTTATATGTTGTGTGTTTTGAAGATTCTGAAGAACATGGATTCATGGAAGATGAACTTTTTGTTATTGGTGTGTCTGGTAGTGACTGGGATTGCGCTCGGAGCTATCCGGGATCTTAGAAATTATGTGTTCAAACACGTTGAAAGGATAGAAGAATCACAAGTCGAAACTTTCCTAAAATCTCACGACAGGGTCTGCATTTATTACTTCAAAAGGGGTAAGTACCTGTAGTCATATGCTGTTCACTTTCACTATAAACGACAGTTTCAGATGCGCATAATATATTCATTAAACCCTGTTGATAATGACCATGCATGTCTGGGCTTATTACTGTTTACGAAACACATGCATATATAAGATGACAATTTGAGAAATATAATGATACAGTTTCTGAACAGCATCACTTTGTTCCAATTGTTTATTTATCTCGTTCCATGAGAACATTGAGATACAGAAGAGATATTTACAAAAAGTATAGTTGGTGATAATGGTAATGATAATATATATACAATATGTACAAGTCTCCCGGTAACACATGGTATGAACATAACAAGTTTGACACATCGCATAACAGGTATACAGATTTCCACTGATATTATAGCTAAATTAGCCGAGAACACGAATACCGTAACACAAGAGAACCAAATACCATGGGTTGACTTATTAGAACCATTCATCGCATCTACATCGCGACTACTTTAATAATGCCACCAAATAAGTCATATTTTCCAAAGCCTTTATAAGCGTATACCAGGCAATAGCAAATTGAAAAATACATGCAATGACCACCATGCGTATGGCGCAGGCATCACAAACACAAGCATCCATGCACACAGGGACGCATGACTAGAGGGTCTCCGTGGGCGTGTTCACCTTAGAATTTCCATCGTCATGGGGGTGGGGGGGGGTTGAAAAATTCCATATAGCCTCAAGGTTTCCAAATCTTGAAATGTTATATAGTCCCTAGTGGTTGGAATTTCCAACTGATCGCCACTTCACGCAAGAAATAATATATTCGACAAATCAACAAATCCCACGCTAAATACTGATTGTAAAATAAAACTTATCAGAATGATTTCCACTTATTTTTTGGTCTGAAGTGTCTAAATGGAGAATTTTAGGCCTAGACGCACTTATTGCCTAAAATTCTTAATATTTAAACATGGATATTCTCGAAATCAGTCTGTGTCAATTCTTTTTTACTATATCCACTTTCTATTCATTTATGACATGAGAAACAGCTGAAATTTCACTGTGTCCATGTACCAATTAAGAACAAAATAGAACTGTTTCACGAGTGAACTTTATATCCATGCTATCATATTCAAAACATTTTCACCATTATTTTCATTTAAAAAGACAACACACATAAATAATATTATATCCTTGAGAAATTTCATGTCATGGCCGTTGAACAGTGACAAATTAGGTTGCGATGAGTTTGATCATTCCACGAATCACTAATACATGAAAGCGAATACCTATTGATTTATTGTTTCATATAGATGTTTTGCTGGAAAACATGGTGTTCTCTTATAGACTGTTCAGGGGGTGTCGTCTATGGGGATATTTAGTCGTTGAATCAAGCCATGATTACTGATGCTGAAATAATCGTCATCTTCGCAGTTTTTTTTTAGAATAAATGTTATATACAGTACTTTGTTTTGGTTTATATATAGTGAGACCAAAGTTGTTTCTGATGTACCAGAGCTATGAAGAAGCTGCTTTTCACATGAATATTGCTCACAAGATTTCTCCAGTATTTGTAAGTTTATCATGTTTATGGGATGATTATAAGACCTGATTGTATTTTTTTTTCTGACAAAAAGGCCGTACATATCTTCAGATAACTATACGTGTACTTTGATCACATATATGTCCACTGGGTGCGAACTGCGACGTGAGAAATTGTTCGCTACCGATAAATGCTACGGTTCCGTTACGAAAATGCTGTAGAAAAGTAGCAAATGAAGTCATCAAGAGATACAACAATGGTGAGTTTTAAACGGTTCTCTATATAGGATTTTTTATATTATATGTTATTAGGCATCAATGCTTCTAATAAATATTCTTTGAGACAAGCTTCACAGTTAATTATCCAAAAAAAGCAGTTTATCACCAATCGACCGACGACCGGTGCGCAGTGAGTGCCTTAAAATGTCATCACGAATATAGAAAAAATACCTAATTCACGATCGGAAAACTTTTCTTCATCGAGTTTTCTGCAGAACGAAAATTGTCTATAAAAGTTGAAATATAAAACTTACAAATTATCTTTTTCATTTCTTTTATTTGGAATTGACATAGCTTGTCACAAACCAAAAATCAACATTATTGACATAATAATGTAAAGGACAATAAACGAAATTGAAATTCCCAACTACACCTTATACCGGACTCGGCCTCCGGCTCGCAGTTCGACTTTTAATCATCCCAAAATTCCCCATTCTATAAATAAAACACCCATGTTAATGTCAGCGCCCACAGCTATCAAGAATCTCTAGGACAGTGTACACGCGGCGCGTGTAATAAGATGAGCCCCGTCTCTTCGGTCGCAAAAAGAGAATCTTTCATTAAACGACTGGAGTCCTCCAGCGAAGCACGCTGCCACCAATCCCCACATAGCGTCCAGTGAAATAAAAGAATGCACAGAAATAATATCGCTACCAACCATACAAGAGCTGAAATGAAAAAAAATACAGGGATTCACATTCGCATGTTCGGCATGTAGTCTGATTGTCAAATTCAATTTGGTAACGATAACTGATCTTTAAAATAGGTTTGAAAAATATAGAGATAGAAATTACAAAAATCAGCACGACAGGCCTCAGACAACACCTACTCGGGCCTTGTGTCATTTTGTTTTGCGACCAACCAACCTTATGACAGCATAGTTATTACAACCAAACAATATTAATTATTATAAATGATATTGTAAGTCTAGAACGACAGGACGGTGGTTTAACGGGACAATTTACCTCGTTAGTCTGCACTGAATTCCTTATCGATGTTGGTATGTCGAAAGTTTCAGTAAGGATTGACCGAACAACTGGCATACGCCGGGGATATTTTCATTTTAAGTTTTCAACATATTTCCAGACAGATAAACTTAATTGAATTACTATACTTTAAAGTGGTCTGACCAGCGATGATATTTTGGACGGTCCTCTTTGAATTAGGTTAGAAATTGTGATTGCCATAGGTCCCCATCTGCAGAAGGCTTTTTTTTTTAATTTGATAGGCCTAAGATTAGAATAATCTATATTAGTAGTCGAAAAAACGTGCTCAGAACAGTCACAAGAGAGCGAAATTTGAAGTTCATATCGATGCGGAACCGTAGCGAAATTATCGGAAGCGAACAGAAGAGTAGCGTGTTTTCGGACCTGAACCGTAGCGATTTTCATGTGGCCATTTCTGGAGCTAGACACAGCTATTATTGGAATATGAGCTTTCTTGTAGTTGATTATGATCTTTCAATATCGTATATGTCATAAAATATTTAATTCGATGATAGTATAAACATTTATTTGCATGTACATTTTTACATGATAAACCAATGGGGAACAGTCAAGACTTAATAACGAACCAAAGCCGGACGCTTTGGGTCGTATATAGGCTATATCTGATTTTGTGACGTCACCAATTATTAACCAATACGATGCTCCAATTTTAGAATTTTTGGAGCGCGAATGTCGCAAAGTAGAACGGTGGTCCTAAAGCATTATTGTCGTAATCGGCTGTCAAGAGGCCAACACAAATCAGTCGATGTGCAACATTCTCCTATTTATATAAACGTCATAAAATCATTTATTTGTTTTTATTTCTAAGGGAAAGTAGGTCCATAATGAATTTCTAACGGGTCTACCCCGGCACTCTACTGGATCAAATCTAAAATAAACTAAAATCACACCACAACTCAACACTATCTACGTGTATCTCAAAGCTTTATTTCCCAACTAATGCACAGCAGTTGATCAATACTGCATGGTTCTGTAGATACTATACCGTGCGAGAGGAAATAAGATACTATTTAATGTGGATTTGATTGTTATCATAAGTCTGCATACTTACATGCATCTGATAATCCATATATATCCAATTTTCTTGAATAGAATGAAAACACATACTTATGAACAAAGCAGAAGATACATTCAGTTTCACGCGAATTCGGTCAATGGTGAAAGTTATATGGTGACGTTGTTTGTCGACTATCGTTGTAATTGACATGATGACATGTTATGATTGAAATGAACATCCTCCCCCAGCACGCCAAGTAATACAGACCGAATGGTTAGTTTCAGTTCCATGTACTCTCGACAATATATATATAACTATTTGTAATACATAAGCCTTATGCATGTGAATATTATTTGGTGGGAATCTATAAAGTTATTTTGACATGAATTGTTTTAAACGCTACATTCAGAAACCCCTATGTGATTGTTTTAGCTTTGGTTCGTTAATTACGCTTCCGTATGATCATATTATTCCAGATTCATTACGCTCTCCGAATACACGTTTATTTAATAATGGAAGTAGTACCTTCCTTGGTCATCAAAATGCAGTATGGCGTCCTGTACCGTGTTGATACTCTTCAAAAAGTGGCAGCCAAAAACTTGCTTATCGGAACTGCACCGGAGCTTCTCGCATGCGCAACGTAGCATATATCGTCAGCGAACAATTTCTCTAGTCGCAGTTCGCACCCAGTGATGTCTAACTATTGTTTCTCGTGTGCTATAGCATTGCTAGTTCACTTTCGCTTGTACACGATCAGAACAAACGTGGTCTCAACCATTTGGAAAAATATACAGAAAACACCGAGGTAATTTCTGCCAAGTCCACCATAACTGTCGTCATATCCAGAAGAGGCGTGTGTACGATGGGGCCGAACCCATGCATGATCTTTTAATATACTGAGAAGCGGTGGTACCTTGTGAACCCGATTCTTTTTTCTGGCTATATAGAAGACAAGGATTGTTCATAATTTGCCAACCATAAGATTGTACTTATTTGTAAATATTCATAACGTGTTCAGACTGTGTGTGTATAAAACTAGTTCACACACAAACAACATATTATAGGCTCTTCATTCTCTGGAGATTATTAAAGACATATTCTATGATATCAAATATCAAATATATTAATTTGTTAATAGACGAACCAAACAATGATAACGAATGGTTAGTCGTTACTTGTCATAATAATTGCTACACTATTATCTTATCTTTCCGTAGGTTGATTGCTCCAATACGAGTTATATAACAAGAGAAGAATGTTCGGCACGGAAGTCGGAGTACAGTCTGTATACTTACTCGTGAGTGTTAATAATACTAATAATAATAATAATATATAATTGATATATTTATTACACGCATTCTACATGCAGTTTCAATGCGTGGAAGAATTATTACAAAATCTGCATATAACGATGCTTTTCGAACAATTAAACTAAAAGGTCGAGTTATGGTAATTCAATATATAGGATTGCGTCTACATTGCGAAACGAAACGAAACTAAAGGAATTACTCTTCGCGTAGATATTGTAATGGAATTTATCGTTGCAAATTCATGCACGCCTATTTTGTATTCAATTTATTAACCACTAATGTAAATTTATAGAATGATTTGTTGTAGATGAAGAATTCATCTAGAACAGAATTATTTGTTAGATACATGTATTACAGAAACTTATTATACAATCCGTTAAATAACTAGACGTGAACTCTGCTTAGGATTGTCGCCATGGCTGTGCTATCATAATATAAGGAAATAATGTCCGCTTATTCCAATTGCTTGGTAAAAAAAACCCATCAAAATATTAATGAATCTGGGTTAATTTGGGGTAAATCTATGGTAAACCTATGGTAAATCCCGGTTATAAATACCCCCAGTAAAACTGATATCATACACGTAGAATATGTTTATATACCGGTATTGAAATTATTGGCCTATTTTTCGATTGATTGGTAGTCCTAATGTAAAATTATATTATATACTAGCTGATGTGCCAGACTTCGTCCGGGCTATTTAGGGATTTCTTTATGATCGCCTCCGTCAGGGCAGATTATACAGCGTCTGGACTTGTTTGTGGACGTTTCAAAATTGAGTCTGATGGGGAACTAATTCTTCGAATTGACCGCAAGGGAATAAGTTCACCCACACATGGGGTGACTATAGAATTATAGTCCGAGGCAATGGTGACCTTGTGCAAGCGATATCCAATTTTTATAAGTCGTTGATGTAAATGATTTCAATGCTCGCCAAATAATAGCACGCGAACGGATGTTGATTACACGATTAACAGATACATGTATATTGCACGAAGGGAAAAACGATGTGATTAGAATCTTAACATCAGTGAAAAAAATCATCTCTTGCATTTCTACTAGACATGATTTTTTCAGTGATGTTAAGATTCTAAGATGTTAGTATGTGGTCTAATGTGTGATTTCTAACTATTTCCTGATTAATCTGTCAACCAACCCATTATCTATAGCATTATTCCATACCACTTCTGTTAGTCGACTCGAGCAACTGCTATTATTCTAAACAACAAGCAGTTTCTATGCCAGACTTTGATACTGTAATATGTGTTGTGAGAGTAACATATCATCTGAGTTGATAAACATGCAAATAATTAATTCACTGCACTGATAACAGTTATTTTATAGCCATTGGTAGACACATTAATGTTTGAGATAGTTGCTCGTTCTTTTTCCATGCACACAATGATCTAGACTTAAAGGTCTTAACTACATCTGGACAAGTTTATTTATTTATATCAGTTTTACATTTCTCGAAGTTTCTTTCAGAAGGGTGTCCGGAAGGAAGTAATTCATATCACCGTCCCATGTGCAACATGCCATAGCTTAATGTCATCTCCAATAAGGCTCATATGAGGTCCCAGTAATGCATATGGTGTTTTTTTTGTTTTGTTTTTTGCAGTTTTAAACTGTTACAAATGTTACAAATTACAAATTGTTTGTACCCCCTGGTTCGAACAAGACATTTACGCTCAATGTGTCGAATAATCGATACCTGATAGATTCATGTCCATCTACACGTATCAGTTTGTTAGTATACCATACAGTAAATAGTGTCCACCCAAGCCTGAGTGAGGTCCCCAGAGGGTGAATTTAAAGCGCTATCCAACATAGCGGGCTGGCATCACCAAATTCTTCCCTTGGGGACCTCATTCTGCTTAGGACTCATCTGCTATTGGAAACTAGACTCAGATTGAAGTTCCCAAATGGTGAATATTGTGATATAAACCCATTGGGAACCCAGATTATGAGATACAGAGAAACTAAACTAAAAAGAAATATAATCTATGTGAAGAAGTTTCTATAGAAACTTTTTAATAAAGAAACTTTCCATAGAAGATGAGGCCTAGGCAGAACGAGGTCCCCAGGGGTGAATTTATTGATGCTAGCTCGCTATGTGGGATAGCGTCACTAAATTCACCCTCTGGGGTCCTCATTCTGCTAGAGACAGACAAACTAAACTCAGTCTGGTGTCCACCAGTGATTGTTTGCAATGGATGGGCAACTCAAACGGTTTAGTTTTCATTGTTTTGACATTCCTCCAATAGGAAAGGGGACTTCGTGGAAGAGATTAAGCTGAAGGACCCGTTTCTCGAGGACAACATCATCTCGACTGTAATAGGGTGAGTATGCCCTGGTTAATACACTAATGCCTCAACAGTGGTATGGTGAGTATTCCCTGGTCAAGAGTCGATGATGTCTCGAACGTGGTAGGGTGAGTATGCAATGGTCAAGGGATGATGATGTAAAGATAGTGCATAGATAAGATGTGTATTCCCTGGTCAATGGTCGATGATGTCTCGATAGTGGTAGGGTGATGATGCAATAGTCAAGAGATGATGGTGTCTTGATAGTGGTAAGGTCGGTATTATGTGGTCAATGGTCGATGATGTCTCGACTGTGACAATGTGAGTATTCAATAGTTAAGCTAGGGACGATGATTTCTCGACAGTGATAAGGTGAGAGTATTTCCTGGTCAATGGACGATGTTTCAACGGTGATAGGGTGAATATTCAGTAGTCAAGGGAAGATATTGTCTCGGCAGTGCTAGGGTGATTATTCAATGGTCAAGTGCCGATGATATCTCGACAGTGATGACCAAAGGGTGATGTCCCGACAGTGGTAGGGTTATTATTAACTGACCAAGGGTCGATGATGTCTCGACAGTGATAAATTTAGTATTCCCTGGTTAGGTGACGCGATGGTGTCTCGACAGTGATAAGGTGAGTATTCATTGGTCAAGTGACGGAGATATTTCACCATGGACTTATGGTGGACCATCAGAAATGTAATACATATTATTCATCATGGACTTATTGTGGACCATTTTTAGGTCTTTATCCTTATTTACCCGTATATTTCTTATGTGTGTAGATCATTCACCAAATCGAAGCCGGTCATCAATTCTGAAAAAGAGCGCCAGGATTTGGAAAAGAAGCACGCAAACAAAAAGAATATCATACTAATGTACTCGAAGCAGCATGAGTCAAAAGGTAAGTTAAATATCTCGTCCGAAAAAAATCAAATGGGGTGTGACTGCATGCGATATGATGTCGAAATATGCCTGCCTTTTACCTGTCGTTCCTGATAAAATATTAAACTACTTATGTGTGTGCTACATGTATATGTATATATATACGAGTTGATGTTATACCACAATATGCCGGTAACAAAATGGATGGAGAGTTATAATGAAAATGTGTTCACTCTCATACTGAAGCAAGCACATTTAAAGCAATGAACAATCATACTCAGTCCGTTCCTATATATATATATATAAAAGAATATGATATGTCTTTATCTCCGTCCGTCTATATATCTGTTCTGCCATACCCCAGTACCGATTTCAATCAAATTTGGTGTGGTGACTCGTATTTTTGTTCTAATTATTTTTGTTTTATTTAAATCAAAATGTTTAAAAGAGCAAATTGTGCGCGAATCCCTTACGTCGCTGAATAAAGGCTCCCGACGGGAGCTCGTTTCAGCTAGCATTGTATGATAGAGCTGGGACACAGCACAATTATTAACAGCCTATATTATTAATGAAGCAGGAATGTACGTTACTATTTGGGACTATGACCGATGTAGCAGCAATTGCGTCTGCGCGGTTGTACTTTCCCACGAAATTAGCACTTTAGTTTCAAACTGTGTTATCACTAGGTTATAAGCAACTAATAATTGAAATTATGCCCTTTGGCATTTGTGTAGGGAAACTCGAGTCAGCATAAAAAAAATACCGGCAGCTGAATGGTGTATACTATCTTCGGTTGTTTAATGTGGAAGAAAAAAGAAATGCATAGGCTATGTTAATTCCTCGGCCATTTGTGTGGGATTGTTCGTCAAGCGTCTACGTTGGTCGCCAAATTTGGTAGGGGTGGGGGTATTTTTCTATACTAAAATTTTGTGCACAAAAGGGGGTAGTTGTAGAAATGCAAATTTATTTCCAGGAATAAGTTGGTAAGGCACCATTTCTTTTTTAACAACTTATGTCCGACGTGGAGTTCTAAACGGAAAAATGTTTAAACTTTGGCTCAGTACCGTAATGAATCGTGGGCATGGCTTAACCCTAACGCTGTCGCCTGTGTGAAATATTTAGTTGATTGTAACCACTACGGCATATACTATAGCTCTAGACACAAAACGCACCATATTAATGACAGTACATGCATTATAATTATACACTCTACCTCCGCTATGTACGCAGATAAATTCGTATCTATATATAGGCGATAGTCATGCCACACCAATTTAGTAATATGTTTCCCGCGATCGGTATAGATATATATGCACAGTTTGGTCTGTCGATGGTTGAGTGTGAATGTTCTGTATTTACATCAGTAAACTACTTATCATCATGAGTTGTGTGGGTTGGATACTCTCAAAATGTTTCATAACCCGCATCATATTGTAATACCTCACGACAATGAGCTGCACAGCAATTAATTTGTGAGTTGCATAGTTATCGGTCGTGGAAGGAGTTATCCGCTCCTACCCGGGGTAGGAACTGCTCAATGAGAAAAGATCCTCTTGTGATTCTCGGTCCAGTTCACTATCGATCCGTGTCCAGTTCACTTGCGAGTTTTTTTTTACTTGGTCCAAAACAGACGTGCTTTGCCCATGTTCCAAACTACCGTATCGCAATAACCATTAGCGATTAAATTCAAACAAATGTGAGTCTAAGTGTGAAGTTTTATAGTTCAAACATATGTGCCAAAAATCTGTTGCATAGATGTTCGGGTAGTGAACGGGTCTTATCAATGGTGAACTGGGACCCATCACTAGTGAACTGGAACATTTCTTAAAATGGATAAATTCTACTATTCCACATTTACTTAACAATTTCCAACTAGTATGTCTTGACAGTTGAGGTAGCTGGCAAGGTATATACAACAAATGAACTGCATATATATCTCTGTTGCGTAAAACTTGCGTTATTTACCATGGGAAAATCCCCAGTAACCTTGACCAGATCGAATAAGAACTGGACCGAAGATCGGAAGAGGTGTCAGGCTCGCGGAGAAGTTCATACCCCGTGCTAAAGTCTATACCTGGTTTATAGGAATCACTGAACTAAATGGTTTCCCATACGATAGACGATAGTGTTAAAGTTTCAGCCAAATTAACTGAATTGGAGCCTGCGGGCCACTCCAGTGATGTTTACCCAGCTAGAGTGACACCAGATGATCATGAACATGCCAGAAAAACCATAGCGCATGTGTTTACTTTTTAAAATGAATCCCCCAACTATACGAAATGATGTCCCGCAGCAAATCTGTACTTGGAAAACCCCATAACTACAGCAGCTAGTTGAATAAATTTCCCACAAACTAAAATCCATTCCCCTACTAACTCACCAGTTTAAATTATTTAAATATGATGTACAAATCAACTAAACAAGATTTCATCCTTTAATAACGTGCCACATGTATCAGATGAAGTCAATTCTTCAGTTACCTTCATTTGTAGCATTCCACGGTGCCCTTGCTCCCCGACTGGACACATTTAGCTCCCTGATTCCTGTAATAAGCCGGTCTTCGCTGATGAGCATACTTTGTCGCTACTTGGGATTATCGCTATCGCTAAATGTGATGGACATATAGCTGCGGATTATCCTTCACTGATCATGCAGTTAGTAATGTCTTAACACATATCTAGACCACGGAAACATCTGTATATAGGGAACCATTACCCAGATGATGTATATTCTTCTTAAGTTTCTTATCCATGCACACTTCGTTAAATACTGCTTTTTCAAATTTTCTGTTGGACATTCGGTCATAAAACATATTCAGAAATCATATGAAAGGACTATTGTTCCATTCCCGGGTGTAATAATTATCGTAACTGCTTGGGAAGATTCGACAAACCGGTTAGTTTGTTTCGACTTCCTTGTGGGGGGGGGGACTGTAGTTTACGGCGCGCCTGGTTTATATCTCTCAGTATAAAGCATACTCATTCGTTTAGCGCTCGATGAATGTAATATATCTTCCGTAATGTACGCAGACGATATTGCGTTAATTGCTGAAAAACGAAACAGATGTACAGATAATGCTTAAAACCGTCGAATCATGGGGTCAAAACTGACGTATGATGGATAAAACTGAAATTATACAATGTTAGACATAAAAACAGAATAATAACAAACTCTAATTTCTTATTCCAATATCAGAGAATCGAAATAGTGTATCAGTATAAATATCTCGGAATAATTCCATGGACACCGTGACTGATGAATATGATAGTTTTTATCCATCAGCTGAAATATTAGATAAGTCAGCAAGTAGGGCATCGGGGGCATTAATATCGAACGTACACTCTTATATAGAGTGTCAACACGTATCTCAAAAATGGTTTCTGACCCGTGTGTGCCCAGTTATGGATTATGCCTCAGCTAGTCGAGGCTTTCGTAAATATTCATGCATAAATATGGTACAAAATTCCTTGGGGTCCACATAATATAGCTATGGAATTATTTTATACACATGCAAGATGACAGACCTATAATCTAGCAAAATATATATCCATGAACATGGATAAGTCCCACTGCTCCATACTTGCACAGCTCCCTGCATTTCCTGGACAACAGTTACTAGCAAAATTTATTTTTGATGCTCTTATGCGAAGATGTGAAATTACACACCAGGCGTATCAAAATATAAGAATACAAAATACACAAACCCGAATATCTCAAAATTGCTTAAGAATAAACTCAAATTCTCTACTTTATATCCTTTAATATCTTCACCGAGGATAGTCCACGTGTGTTTGACCAAACAATATACAAACTTATAATATTAGGCGTGACATACATATGCCATATGGGCCTGTGCGAATGGTAATTACAATTCTTGATTTGTTTAAATCAGTGTTCTGTGTTCTATATATTGTTACTCAAAAATGAAACGACAATGAACGATGGTCTCTCTTTGTGAATTTTACTTCTTTTGTTTTCGATATTGTGACTTTGAAATTTCAATCTTAGCAGTAGTTATAGAATAAGCGTGAAGATGTCATTGTTCCTTCCTTTCAGAATATCGCATCTTCGTGGAATCGGCTGGCAACCAAAATAACCTCTTCGAATTCGTCTTTACGACAAATGGCGACACCCTTGACGGTCTTAGGTAAGGATAGGAATATAGCAGCGATTAGTCATTACCATGGACATGGTTAATATGATAAGAGTGTCGCGTCCGTTGCTATATTACACGCTATTTTAATGGTTCATAAATCTACCGAAGTAAGTTTGGCTTAAAACGATATCACTAGTCTTGTTAAACTTGTAGGCATGTTCAACGTCTTAATATGCTAAATCGCGCCATGAATTCGGGTGCAATGTTATGCACGTTTAACGTCTTTAATATATGCTAAATCGCACCATGAATCCGGATGCTGTGTTTGGCACGTTTAACGTCTTAACATGGTAAATCGCGCATACGGTTGCTGTGTTGGGACTGTTTAACTTCTTAATATGACAAATCGTACCATGAATATGGTGCCGCATTAGGCACATTTAACGCCTTAATATATGCTAAATCGGGCCATGAATAGTATGGGCCGGAACTGTGGGCACCAGAGCTCTGGAAGTTTTGGTGCCCAGAGTGACCACCGATAGGGGTGGCCCAGAGTGACCACGAGCCAGGGGTCGGTCATAGTGACAGCCGACATGGTGCCCCCAAAGTGATCGTCCCGGTGTTTTGTGTCCCTGAATACACATCGACAGGACGGGCGAGATTCCCATCGGCGGCAATCTGGGGCATGCCACAGAGTGCCAACCGGGGAGTCGCCCAGACTGCCATTGAGCCAGGAGTGCCCAGAATTCCATCGAACCAGGGTGTTCCAGAGTGCCCGCCGACAGGTGTGCCCCAGAGTGGCAGTCAAGGACGGCCTCAAAACAAGACAACCTATATCGACAGAAAAGAAACACATTCGCGAAAAATGTCCGACCGGGGGATTTGGCATCTATTTGGCTCAACAGAGCCTCTCCCAAGATATGCTCAAATCCCCCTCACGGCCATAAACAGTTTATGAGATAATTAACCTCAACCACGATTATGCGGGGTTGTGATATTTACCGAAAGTTTACATTTTTAACAGAAATACCGCTATTGTATATACATGTATACGGAGATTGTGCCGAAATAGATTTACTGGGAAATAGTACAATTTACTGTAGGAATTTTTGGAATTCACCGTACAGCTATATATCCGGAATTTACAGGGGGACTGTACCCTAAATCGGACAATTTATTTGACCATCTCCTTTTATACTCAACAGCATATATGCAACAAATTAATTAATTTGAGCCGTGGATAAGTGCAAAATACATTCATGTGCTATGATGCAAACAACATGGTAATTATAATGAAAATTAATTTATGCTTAGACACCCCACAGTAAGGTACCGCATCAAAGTGTTTTCTGTATATTATCTGCGTACTACCCGTATTGCCCTTTTATTCTTAAGGGTTGAACTTATTGCGGTACCTCCTTCTTTTTGGTTCCGCTTGGTTTGTTAAACAGATAACCCGTAACACAGTGTATCGTTTCAAATGGACTCTCAGGCATGAGCACTGAGAGCCGTATATTTAATTTATATTAAGGTATATAACATTAATAATTAAACCAAAATGGTATAAAATTATAAATGAAATACTTATATTATACGGGTAATATTGAGAAACAAAGGTGAGGGCTATAACAGGCCCCACACAGAGAAATGAAGTTGAAGATGGTGGGTAACCAGTAGCTGAAACTACGAAATGTTAGACCTGGAGAAGAGGGCTGAGCAAATAGCTTCGAAGGACCCTGACGCCAGAAATCAAGGGGGGGGGGGTTGGGTGGGAAAAGAAAATTATGTGTTTTCGAAAATAAGGGAAGTCTAACGTGTTGAATAAATGTTAAGTTAAATAATTTTTGTTCGCGTAATATAAACACGACTTCCCTCTTTAGATTCTCTACGCAAAAGATCGAATTAGGAATATTTCATTTAGTCATCCAGTGAAGACTATTTTTGTAACTCCCTTTCTGATTGGCTGAACCCCACTGACCTTTATCTTCGCCTCAGCGATTGGCCCTCAGCGTACCGGCCTTAATTACGACAGCCTTGACCTTACCCCTACTGTTGTTTACCTCAGAATACGACAAAAAATGGTTTGGGAGTCTTTGCATAAAGCTAGCTATGGTACCTTGCCCACAGCTGTGTATTTATGCTTAGACACCCCACAGTAAGGTACCGCATCAAAGTGTTTTCTGTATATTATCTGCGTACTACCCGTATTGCCCTTTTATTCTTAAGGGTTGAACTTATTGCGGTACCTCCTTCTTTTTGGTTCCGCTTGGTTTGTTAAACAGATAACCCGTAACACAGTGTATCGTTTCAAATGGACTCTCAGGCATGAGCACTGAGAGCCGTATATTTAATTTATATTAAGGTATATAACATTAATAATTAAACCAAAATGGTATAAAATTATAAATGAAATACTTATATTATACGGGTAATATTGAGAAACAAAGGTGAGGGCTATAACAGGCCACAACTGCGACTACTTGAACAATACGCAGTGCCCCACCCGGAGGCCAAAAAGGAAAATGGGGGTTGTAAGTGAGACAGGTAAGGTGCCACAGGCCGAAAAACCGGGCAGTGGAATTCGCCAACCTGATAATGGGGAAGCGAGGTCGGGCCCCTTGGCCCCCGCCTGAGTTTCACAACGATGAAAAAAGGCCCATGTAATCAATCAGATGAGGCGCCTGAAGAATGAAGATGATCACAATGACAAAGTGATGATATGACAAAATAGCCCTATAGCTATACAACCTAATCACGGTAATAACCAGAGCGACCTGCTCGGACGACCGTAAACATCATACATATCATATCGTACGAGCAATCAACAAATTGGGCTACTTGCCCGCCATCAAACCAATTTGGTGGGTACATAGGGCACCACCGAGGAACTACTTGTTCGCTCGGGAAACCGTATTGCAGCAAAGAGAGGAGCTACTTGCTCGCTCCCAATTGGACCCAAGAGGTCACCGGACCCACAGTGTTGAAAATAAAACCGGGGGTCGTGAAATGAAAAACCACCGTGAAAACCCGCTGTTGGGTGAAGACGGCAGAAAGAACGACTACTTGCCGATCCTGCTGTGGTCAGAAAATTTAAAATAGCTAGGTAGTGACTGCCGCGAAGGAGGAAACCCAGACCAAGTCGACAGGAGGCCTAACCCGTCAGGAGACATGAGACCTCAGGTACTTCCTGAAAGCCTCTGATTTCCACCTGCCCATTGAACGGATTTGAGAGTCGGTGCATCCGCGGTCAGATGCATCAGAAGCAGCCCCGATACGTAGGCTGTGAGCCGTGTATAAGTGGACTGCGAGCCCGGTGAAACGGAGTGTTTGCTTGAGCATTACGTCAAATTCCTGGCGATGGATAACCGTACCAGACGCGTTTAAAAATAGAGGGCCGGCAGCGGAACCCCGGACCGAAAGGTAGTCATTAAGGCGAGCCACTGGACAGATCGTAGTCTCGGCGTGCTGTAAGAACCGGATAAAGTGCGGCTGATTGCCCAGGTTGTGCGTGAAAAACCGAAAGGAGACTGTGACAGCCCGGGGTTCGATATCGAGATCGGACAGTTGTAGGGTACGGCCAGCCGCAACTGTTGACGTGGCGCATAATTCCGAAATTCTGGCAAAAGTGAAAAAGGCGAACGTAAGCATGCATTTAAACAGTGCCTGTCTATAATAGCCAATAGTGCAGTGATCCAGAGCCCCGACTAGTTGTGCCAGTATCACTCGGGTGATGGGACGCCAGGTATCAGCTAAAGGAGCCAATCGGAAAAACCCGGCGAGTGCTTTTTTCACAAGAAAGTGTGTTGCAGGATCCTGTAAACTGCGAGCCTTGTGGTAGAAGGCCAATGCGGATACGATGGCCCGTGCCGACTTGGCCCCATATTGGAGTTGAAAGAGGTAAGCTATAAATTGTAGAAGCAGCGGTAACGGGATCGGTAGCAGTGGAATGACCCTAATCGAGGAGCAAAATGTATGAAAAAGGCCCCAAGCCCGTGTGTATGCAGCGGTCGAACTTGGAGCCAGAGAGTTCTGTAGGAGTGTCGCTACTGTGGCATCAAGTATTGCGGGGTTAAATGAAGAGGCACTACTGTGGGCCGCCGGTCGCTCCGTGGGGCCAGGCGTTTGAATTTGTCCACCTGAAAACGAGAGAGAGCATCAGCCAGGATGTTATGTGCGGAGGGTATATAGACAGCCCGTAGTAGTATATTATAATGCAGCGACGTCAAAACGAGCTGACGTAATAGCGCCAGCATCGATCGATCCTTAGTGGACTGTTTGTTGATCACAGCGACCACAGCCTGGTTGTCTACGTATAGGAGTAGGCGTTTATTTTGCATCTCTGCCCCCCACAGAGACAAAGCGAGGACAATTGGATAAAACTCGAGGGTTGCGATGTTGTGAGATTTAGTCGTGTCAAAAGGCCCGTACACCCATTTATTACCAAAAATGGCACCGAAACCCTTGGACCCTGAAGCATCCGTTACGAGCTGGAGGGTATTGCTAGATATCCATTTTTCCTCTAAGAAAAAAGTGCACCCATTGTAATCGTCTAAAAAGTTGAGCCACAGTGTAAGGTCGGCTTTGGCTTCTTTGGTTATCCGGATCCTATGGTGGGGTTTTGAAATGTTGATGGTCAGATTAATTAGTCGGCGTAAGAACGGTCTGCCCGGTAATATTACGGAGCAGCCGAAATTTAAAACGCCAATGATGCTCTGAAGTTCGACTAGCCGGGCCTTTTTGCGTGTGAGCATCTGGTGGATGCGGGTGCGGCAATCGTCCAGTTTTGCTTGTGGGAGGCGCGCCTGCATTATAAATGTGTCTAGCTCGATGCCGAGAAAAACTACAATTCTATTTGGTAAGACCGTTTTTTCGTGAGCCATTGGTAAACCGATCGATTGGCAAAGCTGGAGGAACCGTTCGAGGGACTCTCGACAGGCGAGCTCGGTAGATTCGACAATACAAAAATCGTCAAGCATATGGACCATGTGTATACCCAGCTTATTGCGAGCTACCCACTCCAGTGCGGAGCTAAATTTCTCGAATAATTGAGCGCTACTGGCCGCTCCAAAAGGGAGAACCTTATCGTAATAATAATAGCCATCCCATTGGAAACCGAGGAGATATTGGTCCTCGGGTCGAATAGGTAAATTCCTGTAGGCCTGAGCTATGTCACAGAGAGCCAAATAAGGGTGAGCCCCTGCCTTTTGAATTAATTTAATTGCATCTTGCACGGTGGCATATCGGACCGAAGAGAGCTGTGCCGGGATGCCGTCGTTGACGGAGAAACCTTCAGGGTGTGATAAATGGTGAATGATCCGATATTCCCCAGCCGTCTTTTTAGGAACCGCCCCAAGAGGAGAAATTTTGAAATGGGGAACAGGTGGGCAGGAGAAAGGCCCTGCTATGCGGCCTAAGAGTAGTTCCTGCCGTATTTTAGCGGTGACTGCTTCGGGGTGTTGATATGCGGACTGCAAGTTTTTCGTAGATGGGAGCAACGGACAGCCATGAAAACCGATTGAAAAACCGTGTGAAAAACCATCGACCAGAGCCTCCGCCTTGCCTCGATCATAACCGACCAAAATGGTCTTTAAATGGCCAACATCGATCGGTGTACAGGTGGAGGTATCCCATACAAAATCAGAAATGCCAGGAAATGGTGGAGAGAGAGTACCGTCACGAGCCGGCTCTCTACTTGAGGGCGGCCGTGACTTAACGTTTAGATGTTCCGTACCCGAATTTACCACGTTTGCCACTCCGAAAATGCTGACGACAGAAATTTGCCGGGTGAGAGCCCATATTGCATTTGTAGCAAACGTGTTTATAAACACACCCAGTACACACCAAGCCGGTGTGGAACCTTACGCAGAAACCACGAGGAACTGTGGTAGCTTTCTGCTTGGATGGAATGTTATGTTTTGTAGCCTCTGGCTGTTTTTCAGTGGCGTGTTTGTCGAAACGGGCGTCCATCCACAGCATCTGGTGGATGTCGCTCCAATTTATGGGATGGCGCTCTTTAAGTTTACGGAACTCTCTATCGTATTGGGCCCAATTACCCCTACCGCGCGCTATCGTGCGTATGTTAGATTGATATTTTAACATCTGCCGGGCCACAAGGTTGGCCGGGTCCCCGTTCTTTTCCAAATATACCGCCATGAAAGTTTCAAAAGCTATTGCCCAATCATCAAAATTGTGTATATCTTTGGTAGGCTTTGGGTGGCAAGCCAACACAGGAGTGTTATTATGCAAACCTTCCATGGCTAAGGTGTACCCCGGTGAAGAATTGTTGGATGGCAACAACACCTGGAAGTCAATAAATTCCCCCGCCCAGATTTTTTCTTTAATTTTTTGGGGAACCTGATCTTCGAGTGGAATCGACGGAGATGTGAGGACCTCGGCGCATGGTTCCAGGGGTGGTGTGTACTGGGAGTTGGGATCACTATGTGCGGCTTTGACATACGTAGCGACCAATTGTTCAGCTAGTGATGACAATAACGGTAGATTTAAATGGCCCGCACCTGGTAACTGAGAGCTGCTATGGCTGTGGGAAGGCTGTCCAAATCCTGCCGAAGAAAAAAGTGGCATTCTGGCTGCCGGGCTGTGTGAGAGGCTAGTAATCGGCCGACTTCCCAATAACTGGTTGGACGACACGCTATAAATGGGCATGCTCTGTCTCGACTGAGGCACAGTGGATAGCGGAAGAGCCTGCCATTGCTGTCCCCTAGCTGTGGATGGTGAAATTGGAGAACCAGGGTCGAGATGGTAAGCCGATAAAAAGTCATGGTCGCCCGTGGCACTGGTAATGGCCGCTACTGTCAAAGGTGGGTCGGAACATACAGTAGTTGGAGGGGCCAACGAAGAGCGTGGTCTCCTGACTGCCCTCGGTCCGGACTCCGGCGAGTACCATGTCTGCCACGGAAAAGTGGGAGGTGGAAGTAAAGCACCACCAGTAGAGGCCTCTGTGCGAGGTCCCGATGACACCGTAGTCACTGGAGCCGCACCGGTAATGCCAGTGGGAGACTGAGTTGAGATCGGACGCTGTCTGGTGCGGGTTGTAACCCGGTCTGTCGCTGATGGCTCGAAAAATGTTGACAGATCATCATGCAAATCCTCTACTCGAGTTCGCCGTTTCTTGCCTGTGGTGAGTGCATGTCGGCCAGACCGTTTGGGACCCATTTCTGCAATAAGAATTGGCCCATAAACCATAAAGTGTCAAACTGAGCTGCCAATTGTCTCTAGTGACATCTCACCTGTTAGTCACCTCCCCCGGGACTATACGCGCCGGGCTCGCTACTTGTTTGCCTGCTGGACGGAATGTTGTCAGGGGAAGAGAATTTCGGTAAAACAGGTACTGCGCCGTATCTATATAAAAAATAGTATCTCCCAAACAACAAACCTTATACCACATGTAGCCCCCTCCCGTGTCCTATTGGACACTCCTATGTCCTATTGGACACGAATGAGTCCTATTGGACCCTAAAAGCCTCTAAATGAGCCACTCGTCTGAGTCTACATATGAAGTACACGTTAATATGAACGGTTCTAAATGCCCGTCTGCCTTCGTGGACAACTCAGGAGAATAAGGAGGGTGCATACCGGTATCAGGGAGGAAAATTTGTAAGACCAGCTATTAGGCCGGCAAAAAAAACAAAAAAAAACAAAAAAAAACAAAGGCAGCGTACCCACAGAAACTCTCTTTTCCTGTCCGCCGGATGTCGCCGAGGGAGCTGATGACTGACCGACAACCTGTGCCCGTTATAAGGATACATACAAATATCGAAAAATTATCCCCTGACGAGAACAGTAATACCATGGACTCGTGTCATGGTGAATGAAATATAGGAATATTGTTATGATTTATCGAATGGCAGTCCGGAACATGGTTGAATGTCTGTTGATTTGGTAAGTATACAACCGAGTATTACAAGGAGCAGCCACCCGTTCCTACTGTGTGGTATATGTAATAAACGCCAGGGCCCAAATATGTGGCCCTACCGGGTAAATGATGGGTCGTTAAAT
Source organism: Siphonodentalium dalli (assembly GCA_032622095.1). NCBI lineage: Eukaryota > Metazoa > Mollusca > Scaphopoda > Gadilida > Siphonodentaliidae > Siphonodentalium > Siphonodentalium dalli. The sequence continues at coordinate 76,179,215 of CP136068.1, forward strand.
CGACCCACCGCATGCAAAATAGCACCCCGTACACTACGGTAGAACAATTTCAAACCAGCCTCATTTAAATGGATGCCATCAGGTAACAACTTCATGAGGGCCTTATTGCCCAGACCAAAATGTGGCCAAAACGCCAACTGCGAATGTAGCAGAGGCGGCATTGCTCTGCAAAATTTCCGGAGCAACCGATTCACATAGACATCTGTCCATTATATACATGGGGCGGCTTTGGAGAGGTAATCCAAGTGGGGCGACCGTTACGCCTGGACCTGACCCTGAGACTGAGCTTAGCACGTGGAAATAACTGCCCTATAAATACCAGTTTCACCCCCAATTCCCGTACCAACCTCCGTGCCAAGGTCAGAATTTTGGCTGCCACAGTCACGCTGTCTGAGCCGGGTAGCGAGAGTTCGTTGCCACCAATCTGTAAAATGACAATGTGAGGCGCGAAACTCGCCACCTCGCTCAGGACGGACTGGTGCAAATGTTGTACTGTCGCCCCACCTGTACCCAACAATTTGATCTCAAAAGCCCCCGATTTTTTATTGGTGTCCAGATTGAAAGAATTGAAGGCATTGGTGAGGGGCGGAAGTTGTAAAAAATCAGTCCCCAAACGCCGAACAAAACTATGACCCCACACCAAAACCTTCAACCCCTCAAAGGGAGCCATGAACAGAGATATAACAGGTCAGATAACGACCTGGCAATTGCTTTTGCGTAGTAAAACACTTGCGGCCGAAAAAACGTTCGAAAAGTTCCATAAAATTTAAAAAATAATAAAATACCGCAACTGAGGGCAAATTATTTTTTAAATATGGCGCTCTATAAATGGATTAGTCCAACTATCGATGTGTCAAAAGGACGCTGAACGCCGGTTAACGAACGAATGGGCCGCAAGAAGAAAAAAGAAAATTATGTGTTTTCGAAAATAAGGGAAGTCTAACGTGTTGAATAAATGTTAAGTTAAATAATTTTTGTTCGCGTAATATAAACACGACTTCCCTCTTTAGATTCTCTACGCAAAAGATCGAATTAGGAATATTTCATTTAGTCATCCAGTGAAGACTATTTTTGTAACTCCCTTTCTGATTGGCTGAACCCCACTGACCTTTATCTTCGCCTCAGCGATTGGCCCTCAGCGTACCGGCCTTAATTACGACAGCCTTGACCTTACCCCTACTGTTGTTTACCTCAGAATACGACAAAAAATGGTTTGGGAGTCTTTGCATAAAGCTAGCTATGGTACCTTGCCCACAGCTGTGTATTTATGCCTGGAGTCATACATTTAGTTTATTTAAAGTCACCATGTTGTTTAAATCGTTCGAATAACACATGAATGTATTTTGCACTAATCAATGGCTCAAAATCATTCATTGTTGCATATATTATGTTGAGTATACAAAGAGATGGTCCCATAAATGGCCGGATTTAGTGTACAGTACCCCTTTAAATCTAGTCGTTGTAATTACAGATTGATTGGTCTGAGCTACAATTTAGATTGCTTGCATACACTCGGCGATATCCATTAAAATGTTACCGGGCGATTATAGCCGAGCTACAATACGTCCTGTGTACCCAGTTTACACAAGCCCGATTTTGTGTATTGTATCTTATATTTGCCCACCCTTTAAACATGTACAGTTACAGTTATTGTAATATATATTATTCAGAAATAATGATATTGGCGAGATGGAGACACATGCAGTTTGGATGTTAGCTTGTCAGCAAGCCGTGGCAGGGGTATGTCCATCACACAGAATGAAACGTCCGATGACCATGAGAAATTTCATCGAATTCATATACGCATTCGTGTACCCAAGCCTGGTAAGTGAACCAACAGGTACAGTAATGCTCTAAGTAATCGACTTCTTAACCACAGCAGAATTATGGGTAACTTTTCAGGATTTAGTCGGAAATATGGCTTGTTGCCATTCATCGGAAAGTTCTATCTTACAAACATATTACCTTTGTCACACCACCGATCAGAATGATGTATGCTATTACACTTAATAATATCACCTTTCGGGTGAGCGAAATTGATAAATTAGTACTATGCTAACTGGAGGAATAGTTTTCTACTAACATCTCTGAAATTCTCAAGCAAATCGACCGTCTCCATAGAAAGCATCGTCTGAACTATGCTCAATTGTAAATATTTACATCTCGATTCGGGACGAGTGGGATCTGTCTGTCTGTCCGGATTTTTCTCCCAGACTGCTGACCCGATTTCAACCAAATTTGGTTTGGTGACTCGGGTACCCTGGCGGAGGTTATAATGGCGATAGTTGTTTAAAATATTGATTTAAAAATATATATTAACAAAAACCAAATAAGCTCAATATGGGCCTATCTTAGCACCAGATTACTCTCTTTGTATATGTGTTTTCACTGTGGCCCGCGCCATCTAACTGAATGACGGGCTTATTCCAGAACTAAATAAGTCCAGTATGAACCAATGTCAATATTTAGGTCCAATATGAACCTATTTGGACGAGGATATATTGAAGTTGCATACCAAATATTATCTATATTTTAAAAAGTGTAGGGTCTGCCTGTCATGTTTGGGGAGAGGTTTTTGGGAGATGGATTATTTTTGTTCTTCCCACATGGCCAGGACGCGGGTGGGCGGGGTAACCAATGAGGATCGCCGGACACGTACCGTGGGTACATCGGATTTACAATTACATTGAACAGAAAAGTGAGTGATGTCAGCACATAATAATGTGATCCAGACGCATACACACAACTTAACGATTATAGTGCGATACCCTGGCGGCGAAGGCGAGATACCACGAGTACGCTACTTGGGTCCATGATATGTCTTCAATGTTGTGTTCAAATGGGGTAAATAAACTGCTCGCTGCAGCCGTTCATTGGTTGGCTTGCAAAAAAGACTTGGGTAATATTGTAATGTTTAAAAACGTGTTTGAGCAAGTAATTGGTATATAAAACTGTCATTATTATTATTATTTAGACCAACAATAGGACATGTATCTAAATTTAGTCTAAATTTGGTCTGAAATAACTACCAGTTTTCCAAATTTATAGGATGTCGGGTTGGACATTTCCAACATTTGGATGATAGTTCAGTTTTTATTTCAGAATTGGTGGCGTGATAGTTCAGTTTCTATTTCAGACTTGGTGGCGTTAAAATCGGGGATGGGGGTTCGGGGCACCATTAATGTTATTATTGTTTAACCTGAATGGCAACGGCTGGTATAACCGCACTGACACAATTATTACGCGCGCCGCATGTATACTAATGTACAAATTATTGTTTCGCCTCGGCGCTGCCATTTATATAATGTTAATTATTGGGACACATTAAAAGTAGTAGTGCGACCCCGCGGCCGAGCTGTAGTGCGACCCCGAGGCCGAGCCCGGTAAAAGGTGTAGTTGAGAATTTCAATTTCGTTTATTGGCGTTTACATTATGTCAATATATAATGTTGTTGTTTGGTTTGTGATAAGCTATGCCAATTACAAATAACGGACATGATAAAGATTATATAATTACAATCATGAGTATATAATATATGATCTTGAGAGCGTTACCATTTCTGACTATGGTTTTCAGCTTAAGAGACAGACAAGTTATCCGCGTTGGTTCTGTCACATGTGGTGGTGATGCCGGAGCCAACTAAACAACACAAACTATTGACTTTGTGCATGTTTTGCCTGCCATACTTCTATGGTTCCTTCACGTCCGTTTGTTCGTGGCCGATAAACACGGCGGTGTGGCGATTAAAAGGCCAAGCACCATGCACACGTGGATATATTATAATTTGGTAGTTAGTAAGGGGTCACCCCACCTAAAAGAAGTGCACAGGTTTGGAAAATGTACTAACTGGCACACACGCTTTGAAATCTCGAGGATGTTTAGTTTTTGCGTCTATCACGATATCTGATAGAAATAATTTGTTCACGGTCCTATGAAAACTAGAATTAACTTAAAGGTACGGGCGGCGTTCATTGCAGAAATATTTGTATTTGTTCAAATCGCCATCAACAGAAGGAACATCAAAATATATACAGTTCCGCTCATATGCCAAATATAATCAGCGCGTAAACAGTATATTGTCATCAAGACGTACGATGATGTACGCAAACAAGAGCATGCTTGTGTTACAGAAGTTGTGCTTCTGTTTACATAACACAGCGCAATTCTATTGGTTAATCACACAAAAATGATAGAAACGCTCTTTATTATTTCCATATCAGGAAAACAGTAACAAAAACGCTCTTTATGTTTACCATATCCGGATCTAAACAAAAGCCAGGTAACGTAACGTTTTTTTGCTTTTGTTTACATAACAAAGGGGATAAAATTGACAATAACACACTGTTTATGCCATAGTTCTGATTGGCATACGAACAAAGTATGTCTATATCTTACTATTCCTTCTGTTATGGCGGTTTTTGACGGAGGTGAATATTTTAACAGCATACCCACCACCAACGCCGCCCGTATCTTTAAAATAAATAGCTAATGGGCGCCAGATTATCAGTAAAATATGGACAAAACTTCATCAGCGGCGATTCCATAATAATCCTGTGTACCTTTCAGCTTATTTTCAAAACCTGTCTACCCTTCATAACTTGTTTTGACGATAGTGATCCCTTCAGCGTTAGTAACATGCACACTTTTGTGACTGTTATTTTAGATAAAGATACCAGAGGAGTACACGATGAACGAGTTCGCCTCATTCCAATCGACCGTGAATATCTACTACAAACAGGACTCAAAAACTAGAGCAGATACGCTCGCTCAGGAGCTATCGACCGAATTGAAGGGATTGGCGATGTTGGTGCTGATTAACACGTAAGGGACACACACACCTGATATAGCCATGCCGCAACCATTACACGACGTGAGCTGCGCTGGTGCAGCATTAAATATCATGTGCAAGTTCATTATCTCATACATGCGAGTCTTCCATAGGGAGCATCGCATATACTAGTTAGAGCTAGAAAGCACTGGCTTACAAGGTCAAAGTAAATATTGTATATAGGGCAATGTATTCTCTTATATATGCGAGACTCGCATATATAATAGAATACCCGGGGTTTTCGCAAAAACACAGGAAGCTCCAGTTACGGACGGGTTCATTTGCGTCCAATTAACGCGTTTGCGTATAAACATAGTACATTTAGATATTCGGCCAACAATGGTTTTCGGTGTTCGGTATTTACTTTTGTTACAAGTGTAAAGTCCCTACGTGCACTGTCAAACTAAATCACTTGTAAGTTCCCATTATTTTTCTAACCACCAGCGGAGTCTCACATAATTTGTGCCCGATACCCCCACCCGTAGAAGAGATATATATTATGCGACGAATGTGACAAATGTTGCAATAAGAAATTGTCAATGAAACATCATTTAATTTAACTTTTTTAACTTTGTCCAGCACTAGCCGCTATCCTCGCTGAATCCGGAGATGTCAATACTATGTAAATATCGGTTCTGGGATATATAGAACCAACTTTGTAACCAGCTGAATACTACGAATTCGCCATAATTACCATCGCTCGGAAAACTACAAAAAAATAGTAGATGCATCCAAGCAATGATGTCGATATGCACATGATGGATCGGAGAAAAATTCCTCTTTTAATCATATCACCAGCGCATGTCAATTTCATTTATGTCCATATTATTTGATTTTTGCATGCCAAATATTTACTCTTAAGACCAGCCGTCGAGACGGGAATTTTGTACTGGATTGACGCGTCTCAAAATCCAATTGCGGAATAAACACAACCCTCCTGCATGGAGTTTTTTTTTCAAATAAAAAAATCGGTGAAACATTATAAAAACTCATAAAACGATAATGCGGACATATCGGCTAATAATTTGTCTGTACATATAAATCAAAAACTCGCATAAAAAAAAACACTTTTGTTAGCGAAGAAATTAGTTGGCAATTCGGAACTACAGTATTTCTTCATGTTTTCACTTTTATTCGCGACCTCATTTACACATCAAATAATTCACCACGACCCGACCTATACCAGGCTTTTCCAAACTAATCCACTGTCGGATACCCGCGTTTAGGTTCGGACATTCCATGATGGCGGCGTCCACTTAAGCAAATAGACGGTAAGTGTATATATTGTCTCCAAGCAGCAATCAACGACATCTTTTGGTGATACACCTTGAAACAGTTATGTAGGAATTTGTATTCCCAACATATACGTAACACGCCTTTCGCATGACAGGCATGTGAATTGTTGTATTTGGCGTGTCAAGTCGTCATAATTTTTAGAAATTTTATCGAGGCGGCGAAATGTTCGCTTTTTCGTAATTTTTTGGCCCTGGGCTCATGCATCCGCAAATTTATTTATTGTTGTGGGTAGATTAGATCACCACACATCTTCGGAATGCAAAACCGGCGATATTTTTATTGTCTAACTCCGAAAAACGACCTTTGAAAATTCCAAAATGTTCAGGTTCGGATTCGCAACATTCGTGATGATTTTGTTCAGGTTCAGACACAATTTACGTTCAGGTTCGGACAAATTTGGTTCAGGTTCGGACAATTTTAGTTCAGGTTCGGACGCATCAAAACCTTACCTATAAGTGACATGCTGAGGTGCAGTCGCGATCTTATTGTGCGTGTTATTAACGAACATGCATTGTTAATTTGTTATATCTAAATATGTCAGCTGAAATTTCCAAATATAGGTGGTAAATTCTCCGAATTAATGGGATAAAAGCCACAGTTGAATATTCTCGAGCAATATCTACTATAAACCAGCTAGTGGGAATTATTACAATTTACATATGAGCAACAGTGGTATTATTACTTATCTTCTGAAATATCGGGGATACATGGATATTTAATACCATGGTTCTCGATTTTGAACCCCGAGGCGGAGCCAAGGGGTTAAAAAAGAGACATCCGGGTATTAAATCTCCTTGTATCCCACGATGTTGACGGAGCTAACGATTTTGTCCCACATCAATAGCTACAATGTGGTGTGCTTTTTATAGGTTATCAGATAAATTCACACCAATCAGCACCAATAAGAATAAATCAGTAGCAGACCTATCGATCCTGTTTTAGGTGACGTCAATTAAGCTCAGCGCTAGAACAATGTCACGATTGGTGAAACTGCTAGTTCAAGGGTAATTCATAACCACGATGTTTCACGTGCTTTTATACGCCCACTGCCAAGCGTTACGGGGACATGGTGCATGATTTAAACGTGACGTTGTTGGCAATCAGATTGTTAGTTACAAACGGTTGTGGGGACAAGCGTTGTTTGTTATATGTTTCCCTATGAAATAGCTGTAATTTTAAATGACATACGATGCGCTCTCTTTCGTCAGGACCTTGGCATGGATAATAATTTTCAAACGTTATCTCACTGTAGATACTTCTGCTTAAAAAAGGTACACAATTATTGGCGCGTGTATTATTATCAATGGAACTACGCGAAATTCCGCGGAAGACTGAAAATAGTTTATTACTGCGATAAGTTCTAAAGAAAAACAAATGATCCCGTTTTATTACGCATTCAGTTATTTGTTAATTGGGTTTCTGTCTGTAATATTCAACCATTGGGTAGGCACTATTCTCTTAAGCGCATGAAGGAAATTTTCCACCAAAATTTAGAGATGCTTAATTTGCCAACGGAACTGCTGATATTGTTTGCATAAGTTTCGCTACTGCGGCGTCTAAATTCTTGTTTCGATGAACAAATACTTGTAGTTTTGCAGAATTGCTTACCATAAGCATAACATAAAGAGAACACATATGGTTTCTCGAATAATATAGTCCTGAAATATCGCCGCTCGTGAAGATGCGCATATTGCAGGTATTATTCGGCAACCATAGGTATTCTCTATGTTCGCATAGTGCTGAATAGAACGCAACATGTTCGGGCTCTAATTAATAGTCCTGCATAATAGTCGTGTGACAAATGGTTAACTTGTAACTGGATTCAACATTTAGAAATGAGGCAAAACACATAAGGCTTATATTGAAAAGAATATGTTTCGTGTGAATACCCAAATATATCATCCAATTATTGATACAAAACATGTCTATCTATCAGCAAGTATTTATGGGCAAATTGTGGGAACAGCTATATAATCACATTCATCGTATGAGCAGTCTAACAAAATAGAGTTACTGTTCGTGGCTCGTTTCTGTGCTTTATGTCTGGGAATAGTGTTAATAGAGACCGGGGGTAAATACATCATTACACGGCTTGTTGAGGGGGGGGTCGCCTCGGGGGATACGAGCCTCTACCGGGGCATACCACACAGTATCCCCCATCAAAAAGCCGTGTAACTTATATTATGGACAGTTATCTGCTCATCTATATGTGCGGCGACCTTCGTGGCATCGTATGTGGATGTGGAGGAGAATCACGTGATCGCATACATCTCACACGCATAAAATAAGAAAGTCCGCCAAATTATTCACGAGTGGGCTAAAACCATGCCTCGTGTTCCCCATTTATCGTTTCTTTTACGAATAGATCTTCAAATGCACAAAAACGCAATAAGAACGCGACTGTACCTCGACGTGTCATTTTTATGCGAAGTTTTTGATGCGTCCGAACCTGAACCAAATTTGTCCGAACCTGAACGTAAATTGTGTCTGAACCTGAACAAACTCATCGCGAATGTTGCGAATCCGAACCTGAACATTTTGAAATTTTCAAAGGTCGTTTTTCGGAGTTAGACAATAAAAATATCGCCGGTTTTGCATTCCGAAGATGTGTGGTGACCTAATCTACCCACAACAATACATAAATTTGCGGATGCATGAGCCCAGGGCCAGAAAAATACGAAAAAGCGAACATTTCGCCGCCTCGATAAAATTTCTAAAAATTATAACGACTTGACACGCCCAATACAACAATTCACATGCCTGTCATGCGAAAGGCGTGTTACGCATGTGTTGGGCATACAAATTCCTACATAACTGTTTCAATGTGTATCACCGAAAGATGTCGTTGATTGCTGCTTGGAGACAATATATACACTTACCGTTTATCTGATTAAGTGGGCGCCGCCATCTTGGAATGTCCGAACCTAAACGGGTATCCGACAGTGTAATCAGTGCGCTCAGTTTTTATCTGTTTTGGTGATTGTTGTGTATTGTTTAGCATCGGTTGCATTTTCAGAGGCGTCAGCCCAGTAAAATTTCCGTCTTGACAATAAACCTGGCAATTACAATGTTACAATTACAATGTTACAATGTTAGTTTGGTTCTTGGTAACAATTTCTGGTTCTTCATTTGGTTCTGCCATTAAAACAATTTTTAGAACCTACATTTCTAATATGGTTCTTGGTAAACCATGAACCATTTGCTTCAAAACATCTAGTTCCATGTTGAATCAATTGGTTCTTTGTCAGTTTGGTTCTATACGCTGAATGCGAATTAGACCCGATTGGTTATAGGTTATAGATTCCACGCCATTCCAACGAAGAACCAAGTGGTTATATTAGTCATAAAGAACCAACTATGTTAGTTCCGCTATATATTATGTCATGTATTTTAGTTATTAAATTTTTTGTCTCAAATCAGATAAATTGTGTATTTAGTGCTATAACCACTTTGCTTTGTCAAAATTAGTGAGTGGTCTGCTGTCCAATCTTTCCCAGCACGTTTCAAAGGAGGAAATGCGTGCACTTAAAACACGACAATGTTATAGTATTTACCAAGTAGTCCATACTGGATATTACGTACATGTTTATATATATGCAGCATTGGACGCGTGAGTTATACAAGTTACACATTAATATATATATGTCTTCTGCAATAAAGCAATCAATCAAAAACGTTAGAGCCCATATATTACACACATATCGCCATTAATTTACCAATATTCTTCGATTCTATCGTGATAATGGTTCTAGAAATCATATACTCCCCAAACAGGGATGTGGCTAGAGGGTCTCCGTTGGGGGGGGGGTGTCCACCTTGGGAAATTCCAACTGCACCCCCCCCCCCCCCTTGAGTCGGAATCACACCAACACAACTTTTTTGCATAATTCCATTTGCACCCCCCTTGAATCAGAATCACAGACCAAACACAAGTTTTGCATAATTCCATTTGCACCCCCCTTGTACATCAGTCCTCAGGCCTAATATCCTATGTATTTATAAACTATGTTGTTCTATATGCCCGGTATAAGAAAATTCAGATACTTTAACCTGAGAATTGCATAAATCCTAACATCTAGTAGCCTACTCCAGACAAATTCACATGGCTATACGGGTCGACATTGTGTCCGTCCATGTTTGTTCTGCCCGGTGTGAGAAAATTTGGAAAACTATACAAGAAAATCGCAAATCCTAGCATCTAGACTGGCCTCAACTGAAGCTTCCCTAGTGTTGGAAACTTCAAACCTCATACTCCCTCTTAGGTTGGAAAATTCTCCAACTGATGACCATTTCAGTCCACAAGTTTGACCGAATGTACTAAACTATTGTTTTGTTAAACTAATTAGCAGTTTTGTATTGGTCACGGGGGAGGGACAGTGACACACCGGGCCGACCATGGGAAAATATGCAAATATTGGTACAAATACAATTAATTCCTGTTGGTGTGAAATGAAATTTCCAACTGTTGAAAATTTTGACCAAATTTGGGGGGGGGGTGAGACACCCCCACCCCCCCCCCCCCTCTAGCCACATCCCTGTCCCCAAATAAATTTTAAAATATTCCTGCATGTTTACGGAATTTGTGTTTAATAATGAGCATGTATATTGCTAATTCAGATATATACTAATATTTCAATGATATACCGATGGTCTGTTAACCAAAGCGTCGCTGCATAGCTCTTCTGCATGACGTTGTGAAATACGAGAGTTAGAGCTGCATATTTAAATTACTGTAGCCACTATATTGAGAACAGTTGTTTTGTGCAATTTTAGAAGTGAATAAGGGGAAATCATGTCAATCTCATACATGTACGTCTAGAATATCTCTAAAAGCTTTGCCATTTCACACATACTGATGTTTCCTCGATAAATATTTTGCTCATGATAATTGGATCGACATATTTAACTTGATTAATATTTGTCCATGATAGTCATCCCTGTGTCTCTCTTCATCTTCCAGCGATAAGCAGAGGCAGTCAGTCGACATGGGAACTTTAACTATTGCTGTTAGCGTGGCTCCAAGTGGGGTAAGCATACCTACTTCATTAGTCCCCAACCAACCATATCATAGTCCCATCTGCTGTTCAATGCGTTCAGAAATACATGCCACAAACAATTAATTCCCACAAGAAACCCTCTCTGAATAATAAGCCCCGACCGATCCAAAGCGGTTGTCGGGTGATCTCAAGAAAGTCTCTAAAACAAATTCCGACACCACCGTGCACATGCAACTTCGATCACAAATTGCGGCCACACAGATAGGCCGGAATAGGGCCCCCTATATATGCCATTTTTCAGACGAGAATTGATCTTTCCACAGAATGCTGATGTCAATCAAATAATTATTAGCAGATATATGCTACCAATCAGATCCAGAGCCGGTCATTTGCTGAATTTAAAGACATACTGTGGACTTATTTCATTGAATAAAACCAATCAGGCCTATCCAAACACTATCCCCATTGGAAGAATGTAGCAATGAAGTAAGATTGTCGAATATTCCAACCACATGCATGGACGGTACAACTTCAGTGAACTACATGTACGCACAAATGTAAATATTTACTACTTTATTCGGGACGCATAAACATTACGATAATGATTGCGCCAATAGTAGGCACAATGACTCTGTTGTCTGACTAGTTTGATATCATATTTATGTAAATAACTTATTTTGGCACGATTATTCGTTATTCCGCTCGGAACACCCCAATGGAGTGTTTCACATCACCTTAAATATCTGACACGATTTTTTTTTTCTCACTAACTTGGATATCCGTGAATAATTCCAGCTATAGTGTAAAACTGAATGTTTCCAAACATGCTACTTATAATGTTGTCAAATCATAACACATCCCAGTGAGCTTGCTATTTGTACACTGATGCTGGATATAATTCCTTTTACTTGACACTGACTATATAATTCATTTTACTTGACACTGACTAATTTTCACAATTAAATGCGAAAACAAGGTAAGTGCATGTGTTCCAGCATATATATTTTTAAATTAATAATTTTATACTTGAGCAGTAGATTTTGGACCTCCTATATATATAGCCGATATTGCCCCCACCATGCATATATGACGGCATGGCTGTATATTTATTGACTGTTTATAGGTTAATTCGTGAGCCGCGTGACAAAAACTGTATAGTTTTGCTACTATAATTAGAATATAAGTGTTTGAATGTTGTGCGTGGCTTTAATATTGACTTTTATTTTAGAGCCTCGAGCACTTTTGCGCAGGCGCACTGACGGCTGATAATATACTGTCTGAGCTTGATGAAGCGCTTACACTTTCCGTTATCACTGAAGACCCTGTGATGGATATCGAGGAACCTGTGATATCGCCCGAAGACATGGACGAGGAACCCCGAATGAAACAAATGAGCACAGGAAAGGTGGTCCTGGACGAAAAGGATAAACAGAAGTTCAAACCAATTGCCGCCGATGCTGTTCAGCAAAGTAAGATCGAAATAGATGATTCTAACCACAGGTCCATGGGGGAAATTACTAAAATGCCAATATTTATAGACTATACACTGGTATAGTCTATATTGGTATTTTAGTGATTCCTACACCATTTTGCGTCTTTTTGATTTTTAGTGCCCTTCCATCTACAAAATGTTATGGAAGAAATTCGTTTCGGGGGGGGGGGGGGGGGTTGCGGTTTATACGTGGCTGCATGGATATTATTTGTTTTAAATGGTAAAATGTCGGATTAAAATTATAAATACACGACAGTCAGAACCGTAATATTCTCGTGAACCCATAAGTTTCAGTCCCACTTCCAAAAACTTACAAATACATACAAAAAAAATAATTATGAATTACCTTACGCATGGGAGTTACTCAATATAGGCCTGCTTTCAGCTGAGGCAAGGTGTCACACAGAGAGGGAATTCATGGCACCTATATTTTGTTATAACTATAAGTTTCCCGGTTCAATCAATACCGTCCTATACTTAAAAATATGACTCAGTTTTATATTAGGCTCGTTTTAAACTATTTGGGTTGAACACTTTTAACATATTATGCTATTCAGAAATACTGGTTAAGTGGTTCCTAATTATATATACCTTGCATAAGTTGCCTAAGAATAACCCGTTAGTATTGAAATGATCTGCCCTTGAGACATGTTTTTGCTAAATTTAGTTGCGCGATAACTTCGTGACTCCGATATATTCCGTCGGACAAAATCTGCGAAGTTGTCTAAGCTTGTTAATTATCACATGGGAGGGTCCGATGATGTCGCTGCATTATTTTCAGTGTTGACGGAGGATGACCAGGTCTCCGAATCTGTGTTCCGGTCTCACGTCGATGGAGGCATCATACTCGATAGAGTGACATCCCTTACAGACAAGACGTTTCCAGCTAAAATCATGGAGAGCCAGTCGACGCTGGTTGTATTCTTCCATCAATGTAAGTAAATGCATGTGAATTCAATTATCTTGGATAGAGCGTGGCGGAATACATCCTATCTCTTCCGCTACTAGTATACCACGCATATAGTATGCCAAGTTAATCCACCCGTATAATATGTTCTTGTAATATGTGTTACTATGGTATTGTAATGGAAATGCTCTTGGCGGGAAAGGTGATGTGATTTGAATGCGCCAAACCTACACGTTTATAGCTACTGGCCCAACGTGTAGCAGACATGTGGACAATAGTGAGTTGCGAGGAGAATCAGTGAACAATAGTGGGTTGCAATGAGAATCAGTGAATAATAGTGGGTTGCGATGAGAATCGGTGAACAATAGTGGGTTGCGATGAGAATCGGTGAACAATAGTGGGTTGCGATGAGAATCAGTGAACAATAGTGGGTTGCGATGAGAATCAGTGAACAATAGTGGGTTGCGATGAGAATCAGTGAACAATAGTCGGTTGCGATGAGAATCTTGCAGTGAACAATAGTGGGTTGCGAAGAGAATCAGTCCACAGTGCGACGACTGATGTGTTTTAATTGGCTTCAATAAACATATGATCTTCCCATGCATGCATGCAGGTAATCCCATTGTCACACTGTCTGCATAGCGGTGGTAGTTCGTTCGGTTATTAAAAGATTGGATTATTCCGCTTTGCTTCATTGCTCGTATACCGCACGTTGGGCACACAACTTATAATAAACGGTTTGATCATGTACGTGTAGGTGGAATGATCAGTGAGTCAGGTGACTTCCTTTGAAATGGCATGGTGATATGCGCTATAAGTTACACTTACAATAACCTGGCTATTATCTACATAATTGTGGTAGATCTAATGGATCTATCTTTACAGTTTGTCAAGTATTAGTTTCTCCGTATCTTTGAGCTCATAAAGGAATAGTCGCTTTCATTACATCTACACACCCAAATGTGATAAATTACGAAGCGTGTCCAGTGACATGGATACAGAGGGGATCAAGTTTGATAAAACTTTGGAAATTTTATGTCTCACACAACGTCAGTTTGAAATTTTTCACCACATGTAAGTTGAAATTGTAATTAGTGGAATTTTATTTTAACTGTTCTTCTTTTGGTCAAATTTGCGGTCTGAAATTGTCCAATCATAAAGGGGTGTCAGGTTGTAAATTTCAACATCCCTGAGCATGTTGCTAAATTTGATAAATGCTTTCGAGCGCCATCACTTTCAAATGGTCGCACAAAATTAAATTTGTAAATGATATTATAAATAAATATAGTTGAAAAGGAAGCATACACTATCTGCTTAGCTACATATGCCCCCCCCCCTATATGGGGCTAACTATGTAGTAGGCATAACAAGTTATGAAATGACCTTCTGGGGACCTTCCGTGTGGGACTCTGATAGCTCATGGATTTATCCACAGAAAAAAAATTCAAGCTTGTTCTACGTATTCAGTTACTAGACAGATAGTAAGTGCTTTACACCGTGAACACAGTTTAAAAAGAAATCGTTGCTAGAGTAAACTTGAAAAAAAAATCCCGTATCATTATCGTTATAGTATGGTTGTTTTGCCTCAGTCTACATGAGTCGATCCGTTGTGAGTAATATATAGATTGCACACTATATATCGCGAACTTATTATGACGATGACTCGTATTTTTTGTTTAAGCGTATATAATATTAAACGAGGGATCCGGGTATTCCAATTTACTTAACAGTCAGTTATGCATCGATACAATGTATATATATATGTATATGTTTGTGACCACGTGACACTGATTATTAAATTTAGTTCTAGCGAGAAGTAAGGCAGTCGTATACACACTTATGGATGCACTGGATTCGTTACCCGAGGACCTGCGTACATCAGCGGCTGTGGTTGATTGTTACGACTGGACATATCTGTGCTCGGATCAGGGCGTAGTCGTGTTCCCAACAATGAGATACTACACCAAGGGAGAACCTTCCCCCTACACCGGTCCATATGATGTCTCAACATTCACAAACACCATACGATTGTAAGTGGCTATTTGAACCACAAGTTGTTTGCTTTACTTTATCAGTTATATATTGTCAATTATAGTACATGCTCCCATTTACATACATGTATGTGCCAACATTTTATCAACAATTGTCAAGATTAATTGTTCTCCTGTGCAAACAACCTCAAATGCCACCATTTTCGAGTTTTATATAACACAAAATGTACCTTCATCGGTAATAGACAAACTCTGCAAAGTTGAAACGTTTTTCATAAATCTTACATTACCTATATATATGCTCAATTAAGTTGACATGCAAAAACTGCAATCATTCTCGATGAGGTATCTCGGTTAATTGAAATCAGAAGTGAAATTGACAAACAAGTATCTGTTGTATCATTGAAGCTGAACATAGCTATAAATATAGTGATGGGTGATAGACTACCGTAAACCAGTTTTTCCCTAAAATATGTTATATTATTTTAACTCGACAATAGTTGTCAACTGATCTTGAAAATAATCTGATGTGAAAAATATATTTTATCACAATGTTTACAAGAATACGAACTCATCTGACCTCGCGAAGTGACAGTATTATTATTCTGAGATCGAGGAGTGTGTTTGTGTGCCGTACCATTGTTAACAAACGTTATGTTTGCAAACAAATAATACAGTGTCATGCAGGTGTTAGGGTCGATACACACATACATGTAATTTCTGTATGTAAAATACATGTATTTTACATGGCCACACCAATAATTGACAACATTAATCACCTGCTCGCGAGCGGTTAATTGTTAATAGGCCAGACAAGTGAGTAGTGATAAGCCAAGTCAAACTGTATGCTATCAGGACATTTGAGGCCAGTCCAAGACATGTCTTCTCTTACGGATGCCGAAATTAGTCAAGTATGTGTGATATCTGGCATTTTATTAATGCACGAACGCCAGAAGCGACTCGTCTGGCATATACAGGCTTCGACCATGATGCTTGTTTGGCGTGGGGTCACTCTTCAGTTATGGAGGAAAATAAATTTTGATTTGATTTGGTTTGAGGAACATCTCAATGTACCATTCTGATCGACACATGGCCATTTCGATAAGAAATGAGAATTTGTTCACGCAAATAGAAGCAATGAACAATCATACTGAGTCCATGCCTCCATAATTCTGACATATATATATATATATAATATTTTACTTAAATAGCTCAGAGTTAGCCACTCCGCCTGGTAGCATTCGGGGATCATATACAGCCCCTGCATCGGGGAAATCCTGATCCACCACTGCTATAAATATCAAGAGAGGACTGGTAGTTATTTAAATAAAACGTCCACCATATAGGTTATCACACGAACAATTATTTTAAGTGTCCTGGCGACTCGGTCCAAGGTAGCGGTTTCTCTACATTCGGACTTAATTGGAACTAGAACTCAGTGCGATCAACACGTCGACAATGATTGGGTTGTCAGTGGACACATATTACAGTGTATGTATGATCCATGTAAAACGCCAAATACACGATAATTGCAGCGATTACATGCATATGTGTATCCACCCTAATTAGCGATATTCTGGTGTACTCCAGTCGTCCATTCGCACGACAGTTCGATCGTACATTCGATCTCACTTTGCAGGCTGAACAAAGAATCTCCAATTGAACTTAGAACCGTGAAAGATATGAAGATGTTGTCGGACGAAGACAACTATTTGGTGATTGGGATGTTTTCAAAAAAGCACAACCAAGGTAAGAACAGTTTCCACATAATAACATTACGTGCTTCTATATTTGTTTAGGTGGCAAAACCTGGTTTTTCATTACATAATTATAGCTATTAGTTGATTATATTTACAAAACGCCATTCTTCATCCGTTAAGTAAGGCTTTGTTTACACACGCTATGATCTTCCTATGCAGGTTATCGACCGTATTTGGGTTATATCCGCGTTTTGTTTTAATTGTCACACAACGAGCGAAACAATTTACGCCAACGATTGATTCTATAATTCTATATAGGCTTGGCATGTGCTTTCTCGCGGGTTCAAACAGCATGTGTCAAAACTATACAGACAAATGACAAATGATGTGCCTGAATCGCCTCGACCACCTCGACCACTGTAACTAAGACTATCAAAACAAAACGCTGATATGACCCGAATACGGTTACCAGCCGGGGCCTAGCGTAGAGTGTGTAAACGGTGCCAAAAATTGGCTTCAAATTTAAGGATATAAGGTACTCGACTAGCGGTTTTTGTTATTCGGTCACTTCGGCACATCCTATTAACCCTTGCATGTAACGGATTACTCATTTCAGAAAGAAATGTTTTCAAGGAAGCGGCGGTTGACATGAACGCAGACATACGATCGGCCATTAGCATCCCAGATATGGCCATAACTATGTGAGTTTCACAGAGATCATTAGAATCTCGACTATAACGACAATCAGGGACGTGACTATAGAGGGTCCCCGATGGGGGACAACTGAACCCACCCCACCGCAACCCCTGCCCCACATTAAACACTATTTCAGACCGAAATTTAAACTAAATATGGATAAACATGCTTCAGTTGGTCTAAGATAACACATTCCTAACTGGTTACTGGTTGGAAAATCAAACAACGAGATCACATCACAATCCTATATACATAAATGGGTGTGTGTGGTGTAAAATATTGTTGTCAGGCATGAAATTTCCAACTATTGAACGTTTTGACCAAGGTTGGGGAGTTAGCTAGACACCACAGAAAACCCCTGCCGACACGCCCTGGCGCAAGGCGAAACGCGGATGCGATTATATTACGGTCCATGGAGCAAGGGGCAACACACATAATCTTAGTGCACTAACAACTACACAGCATAAATCACATATTACTTTCCCAAAGGCGACATTGCATGTAATTCCAAACACAACGGATATGACATGCCTTTGGCGAGTAATCACAAACAGTTATCATAAGTTGGCATGTTGCTCTCAATTTAGTCTTCAGTTACCAACTTACCAACTTACTATCGTTCTGTGTTATTAGATGAAAGTTTCTGAATTGAATTGGATTACTTCCCTCAATTACAATTAAACTATGACACACAAAGAGTGAAAACCTATACAGAGAGCTATGTTGGAAGTATTATTATAGCAACTGCGTTTGGCAGTCGTGGTTCCTGACCCTAGGTGTTCATTGTCGTCGTCTTCGTCGTCATCATCATCACATCATCATCATCATCATCATCGTCATCACCGTTATCATCATCAACATCGTTACCGCCATCGTCATCTGTCGCTATCATCATCATCGTCATCATCATCATCATCATCGTCATCATCGTCGTCACCGTTATCATCATAAACATCGTTACCGACATCGCCATCTGTATGTTCTCAACCTCCTCCTCATCATCATCATCATCATCATCATCATCAACAACATCACCATCATCATCATAGTTATTATCATCAGCATCATGGCCACCATCGTCATCATTATCGATCATCATTATCATTATCATCATCATTAATCATCATAGTCATCATCATCGTTATCGTCGCCCCGGTGCCATCCTCGTTATCATCGCTGTTGCCATCATCAGCATCATCATCATCATCACCATCACCATCGTTGTCATCGCCTCAGTCGTCACCCCGTCGTCACCATCGTTTTCATCACGGCCGTCGTCGTAATCATAACCATAATGCATCATCATAATCATCACCATCGTCGTCGTTTCCATTTCCGTCAAATAATACTTGGTGTGACTATAAGTTTATAAGAGTGTGATGGTTTGATAATCATCTCGAATGAGTTGTAAAACGTCAATACAAATTGATATTTCGACGTTTACATGTTGGGAGTAGTAAATACGTGGTTAATTGAATCGAATCTGTGTGTGATGGGTATAATATATAGGAAGTCTCCATTTAATTCTTAGGTCGAGAGAATATAACGCGGTGCCACCGTGCATCGTCCTACTCAAGAATGACAAGTATCAACCACGTGTTTTGAAAACATCTAACTTCACGAAACCATCCATAGTTTCATTCGTTAAAAAAGGTCGGATCCCAATGCTGGTGAGTGATAACAACTAACATATCAGTATATATAACGCATCACTTCGTTATATCTCTGAGCTTATATCATTGTTTCGCCTTGTTACACATCATGTTCTGTGCCCGACTGTTTCCGCAGAGCGTATAAAATCTACCTAGATTTTAAGTATGCATTCAGGGTTCCACACCTCCAGTTACTATACACAACAACATACAGTAAGTAATTGAAGATTTTTTTTTATTTACTCTTTAAAAAAATGTTGAAAACAAATATGACATGAAAATTGGACCCATAGATAACAAATAATATAATTTTGTTATTGAAAAAATTACAAAATAATATTTGGTATCCATCTAAAATATCGAAAACATGCAAAGAAACTTCAAGATGAAACAAAATAACACTTCTTGTTCAAAACACTATAATCTAAATAAAAGCAAATTAGGTTTTGTACAAATTTGTCTCGAACCATGAATACAGCTTTAAGAGTGTGTGTGTGTGGGGGTGTGTGCATGTGAAGCAAGTTGTCATAATTCATACTGATGTAGTACGGTACGTGGAAAGCAACGACCATATAGTGTTCACGATTCAAAGAAGTGAAGTTAAAGCTGGCTCACCGCTATTTCCAAATAGTTCTGAACATAACAAACAAAACATTCATGCATATTCTCAACGTAGGATGAACACTGAATATGTTAACCACACACTGAACTACACACATATGGGGTCAGTAATATAACACGTGTACATGTGTAAATTACAAGTGTTAGACAAATGTTAATACCATATATAGAGGATCTACAACGAGTCTCCAGTTTATAGCGGAATTTACAAAACGAGTCCAGTAAATAAGGTCTGGACCGAGCCTTTGGACGAGTTTTGTAAATCCCGCTATAAACTGGGGACGAGTTGTAGATTGTATTTATTACATGATCCAAAACTTCGACAAAACATACTTAAATCAACAAATGGGACGCGAAACTAACATCGGTTCTATATAAGGCACGCGATGACGTTTCACGTAACTGCGTTGCATGCCGGCGTAAATTATTAGTCCCAGATATATAGTCTTTGGCGTATTTAATGACGTATATTTATTGACATAACTTTTAAAACTCTTCATTCATTATAGTTTGTTGGGAAAAATATTGGAAGCCATAGTATTTTGAGACTTAGCGTAAACAGATGACAACCCGGAAGTCAAAGGTAACATGGCACTTTTTCCTGTTATTAAACAAACGTTTAATATCACAATTTATAGAATGGGTTTATTGAATGGAATAAGGGTAGGATCATGTAATAAATACGAGACTAGTATAGTACACTAGCTGAGGGAGCCTTTATTCAGCAGAGTATGGGCATGTGGTCCCCGAACAAAGATACGTTAATGCGCTTCGTGCATATATTGATCTTTCTTTCTTTTTTTTTAAATAACATTTTTCAAAAATTTAACGCTCTTATAACAGACGCCGTGTACCATAAGTCACCACAGCAACTTTTGGTTGAAATCGGTCAGGTGGTCAGGGAGAAATATCGCGAACAGACATCCTACTATATATATGGATAACCTTAGGTCCTTTCTATTGATGCTGTATTGAGATAAACTAACAGAGATACAATTTCGATCATGAACTGTTAACGATCACACCACATTGTATTATCAATTTATCCGGTCGAATAAACTATGAACACATTGTTTTTGTCAAGGTACCGACATGTGATCTGAACTTAATTTTGATATGTACTGTACTGCCAGTCTATAATTCTCAATGGAAGGGGAACAGCTCTATCTCCTATATTTGAATTTTTATGCATTTTGTGTAAATAAATGGGGAAGTCTTCGGTGCATGAATCTGAGAATATCTAAACCCCTATTATATCATTAAAAAAGTCATTAGATATTTCCTTATATCTCACTAGCGTTGAATAGGCGCGTGCTTCCCTGATACTTGGAATCGCGCCAACAAAATGACCACACGGATTAACATTATTTCGAAAAGCCGCGCATGACACCAACATCAGATATTGCAAAATGATTGCTTTGTGTGCTCTATGAACGATGTGCTCTATGAACGATGTAAACAACATGGTCATTATAATGAAAATGCATGAATTAATTACTCCAGTCATAAATTCATTTTCATTATAATTACCATGTTGTTTGTTGTTCATAGAGCTCACAAGTGTATTTTGCACTAATCCATGGCTCAAATTCATTCATTTGTTGCATATACTGTTGAGTATAAAAGAAGATGGTTCCATAGATTGCCGGATTCAGTGTAAGTACCCTTTTAATATTTACTTTGAAATTGTTCCAGCCTGAACTGACCCCACTTACGTTCCCAGCAATTTATAGCCAGAAAAGGCCAGTGTGTGTTCTATTCACGAAGAAGGATGGCGCTGACAAATATCTGGATGAGATGGTCGAGTTTATACCCGAGTTCCCAGAATCACTGTTGTTTACTTATATGCACGTGTGAGTACCCCGTATATACTGCGCATACCGTTGATATGTATACGTATGTGGGTACCCCCGTACTGCACATACTGTTTAATAATAACATATATACATAGATATAAAACATAAAGTAATTAAGCCACCATGCACGACGACCCGACAACAGCTCCAGCGCCGGAAAAGTACATGTACAGATCACCCGACTCAGTTAAAATTCAATCCTATAGGCATATTTGTAAAAAACAAAAACAAAAAAAACAAAAAACAATTTTTTTTTTAAGTCGTTGGCGTGATAACTTGAACAGATGTCAACTGACCCCATGCATATGTACTATATATATATATATATATCTTTATTGTGGAGTATTGATCATTGCTGTGCAATGCTTACATGATATAGTTTCAATATAAGAAATACATAATAATGCATACTTCAATACTACGTACTGAGAATAACGTTTACCATGCATATATACCATATACAACCGTATATATGAGCGCAACAATAATCAAGTGAATATTTCGAGAAAGAAAAAAAAAGAAAATTTGTTTTACAGACATACATGAAAAAAGATAGACTAAAAACAAAACATACACTGCATATATGTCCCAAGCGACAGACAGGCAAATGGATTGCTGCACATGATCACATAAAGGAGGCTGCTGACCATTATCGTGTGAGCTGTGATGCATGTGTAGTATATATGACGAGTATAACGAGGTTTTTTCCGATTCTTAAAGTGTGTACCTTACTTGTGGCCTTTAGTTTGTCTATTTCCATAGTAATATTAAGGCCGTTAGTAAGATAACTTGAACAGACATTAACGATACGAATCATATTTGCTTTATAGATCGAGTTCGAAACCCAGAAAGCTCATGTTTGTACCTGAAGTATGGCCATTACATGTATATTTACTTCGAGCAATTTTAAGGCCGTTAGCACGATAACTTGAACGAGCGTCAACCGATTTCATTCACATGCATTTGATGTACATGTATTTATGGATATGCTACAATCTGGTTTGTCTGATTTTCTTTTACGGCCCTTAATTTTCTATTTAATTTTTATTATTTTTTTAGCGCGTTGAAACTATCGCTGTCAACGCGAAAACTTGATCGTATACGTCGACCGAGCACTCATATTTTGTATATAGATCTTTAATAAATGTCCACCGATTTGAAATTAGCGTTAATCGCACAGCTCGTGAACGCTTGTCGTCTCATAGCTGAACCGAACGTCATACTCGCACGATATAGAAACGCCCTCATTGGACACCATTTACTGTTGTGAAAGGACTGCCTTTTTTTTACTTTCGATTTATATGGTTTAGGATGCCATTTTATGGTTACAAAACGCAACTCATTTACGAAGACGCCTCATTCATGAATTTTCTAAAAATCTCAAAGTCAAACTATCAATTTGAAGGAAAAAATCATTATCCTCTATAACCAATGAATGCTATAGTACTATAACACCACCTGTTTACCATCACATGCAGTGTGAGAGATATGTTCTAATTATGTAAAAAGAGGTTTTAAAGGGAAAAAACCCTTTTTTGATGCGGTAATTTTAGAGTTCGACAGGAAATACTCGCGAAAAAAACGCACTGAATTATCTAGCTTAGGTATCCAACTGAAGGGTCTGTACTATCTGAAATCATTATACTGTCTGCGAGAAAATAAATCCAAACTTTTTCATTGCATAATTTATTTTGATTTTTGGTAGCCATTTGCAGAACTATTTTGTATCGGTGAAAGACCAAAGCAACATAAAACAACATACATATTATTCAATCACGTTTGCAATAATCTGGCAGACATAAATAATCAATACTGATTCATCTTTTCAGACATTATGTTGTTTTATGATGATTTTTCCTCCGAAAAAATAGTTGAGCAAATGGAATTGCAACCGATGCCACAAATTCCAACGACAATCTCTCAAATATGGCAAATACTTGTAAGTAATACTGTTCTAAAACTCTTAACACAGTCTGTCTTCGTGAGCACAGACTATAGGGGTAACAGACTTTACTAGCGCAAAAACACGCCGTCGATTTCAAAAACAGAATGTACGTACAAAAATCCGCATTTTGTCAAAACCCTCTATATACATGCATATATGGACATTTAAGAAGTGATTTCGCAGTATAGACAAAATGGTGGTGCCTGTCGATCGGAATAGTCAGTGCGTGATCAACAGCGTGTCACTGAGTTTATTTCAATGTAAAAATAATTTGAAATTATTGCTTAAATATTGGAAATTGATTGAAATATGAGAATAATACGTTACTCGCGTGGCTGTGCTCGCGTGTATTATATTCCATCGCCAACCAGAATAGATGGTGGATGCTTTGAAATCATGCACCTCTGGAAATATAAGTTACAGATGATTGTTATTGCGACAAGCACATTTGTTTAATTACAAATGATATCGTGTTTATATTTATTACAGCGGAAACCCACCAGATGTTGGTCACGAGATACTTCAAGAATATGGTCTGGATTTTGAGAAGCTTCCTTCGTTAGCCATCATAGACTTTGAAAAGGTATGGGTCTCCTACTATTTAAATTATATACTATATGTATATACTGTCGCGTGTGCGAATGTTTCTAATTCCAACTAGAAAGCTTTTATACTGATATTCTGTTCAGGGTCATTAAAATTGCAAACACGGTGCATGGCATTCATTTTAATTCAATTTTCTTTCACAATTGATTGCGCTGTATGTTAAAACACTGGTCTCCCCCACGACCCCCCCCCCCCCCCACCAAAACGTGGGTTTCAAATTCTGCACCTTCGCTCTACAGTCAAACATACATTCTTCATCTAATTAGAATTTAACATCATACAAAGTAATATGTTACAGGGAGAGATTCACACGCGCGAAGATGAGTTCCATGTCGATGACATCTTAGACTGGATAAAGATATTCCTAGCTGACCAACTATTACACAACCGTAAGTCTCACTAGCGAACATAATTCGAACATGCGCAGCTATACCAGGGACGTGAGCTAGAGTGCCTCTGTTGTGCCGGGGGTCCCCACCTTGGTATTTTTAACTGCAACCCACCCCCCCCCCCACCCCCACCCCCGCCGAACCACACCAAACTCACAAGTCTGCGTAATTCAGCCAATTGCCATGGGAGGAACAAAATCCAGTGGCCGACCATGGTTCGACCCGGTGTGAGAATTTTTTTAATCTGAACATGAAAATTGCAAAACCCTAGCACCTAGACTGGCCTCAAGCTTTCCATTTGTGGGAAATGTCCAACCTGACACTTCCACTATAAGGTTGGAAAAATTCTCAACTGATGGCCATTTCAGTCAATTTTTTTTACTGAAACTAGGAAATTATGCAAATGTTAGTCTAAAAACAACAAATTGTCAGAAAATCAAACTACAAGAAAAATTCAACCTAATGTTGGTGTGAAAATTACAACTAATGTTTTGTCAGGTTTAAAATTTTCAAGTTTGCCGAAGTTGGGTGAGACACCCAAACCTCCCCCCTTATCACCACGTCCATGAGCTATACCTACAGAGCTGTAGTTTTAGGACTCGAGTCGATTTGAGTTGATTTGTTCACTTTAGGGTTCTTGAGCTCGGGGTAATAAAATTCATTTCACATGAGACTTGGGTTTGGAAACTTGAGTCGGAATTTTGGGTTGGATGAGGGGGTAAGTGCATGTATTCGGTTGAATGTGTTGTGTTTGATCGAGTCAGATGTCTTGAGTTTATTATTTAACCGCCTTAAATTCCTAATTAAAACAAACTACGGCCATTATAATATCTACCTGGGTACCTCGAGTTACCACACCAAATTTGTTTGAAATCGGTTCTGTTCTGTGATAAAAATCGCGAACAGACAGACAGACAGAGACAGACAAATTCTACTTTTTTGTATATATCCTAGCTGAAGCTGGTTACTTCGAGAGCCTATATTCAGCGTCGGAGGGGCTTGCGACCCATATGTACGCTTTGCACATATTTTGACCTTAGACAGTATGGAATCCTATTAGGGCCACTTGCTAATGGCGCGCCGAAAGCGACAAAAAGTGCGCCATTAGTAACGCGCCGAAACATACCCTAATGGCGCACTTTTTGTCGCTTCCGGCGCTCGCCATTGGAGTGGACCTAATAGTATGCCTAATGGTGCTTTCGGCGCGCGCCGAAAGCGACAAAATGTGCGCCGTTACGGCGCACATTTTGTCGCTTTCGGCATGCCGAAACATGCGCTAATATCGCACATTTTGTCGCTTTCGGCGCGCGCGTCGAAAGCGCCGAAAGCGACAAAAAGTGCGCCGAAATCGACAAATAGTGCGCCGTAACGGCGCATATTTTGTCGCTTTCGGCGCGTCACTAATGGCGCACTTTTTGTCGCTTTCGGCGCGCGCCGAAAGCGCCATTAGGAAGTGGCCCTAATAGGATTCCATGGAGAGTCATCATTCAACGGCAGCCTCTTTTTGCACTACATTTTCATCGTTTAAACATTTTGATTTAAAAAAAAAAAAAATGAATTTCAGAAGGTTTTTTTTTTAGATTGAACTCCTTGCTCAATTTAACAATTGTTTTTTAATTAAAATTTATTTTTTCAATTCAAACCTGGAAAAACAAACTAACGCTGTTATGACACCCGCCGTGGTACCTAGAGGCAGCGCACCAAAGTTTGTTGAAATAGTCCCAGGTCTGAGAGAAAAATGGCGAACAGACATACAGACATGCAGACAGATTGATGATCCTACTCTTATATATATTGGTATTTGTTAGTCAAACTCGCCGGGAAATACAGCAGCACGTATCAGACCCACTGACTTCCAGTTGTGACCGACCCTACCGCAACGTCAGTATATATATAACAGGCTACCGTTCCATCACGCTATATGCGGACGTCGGAGCAGTCTTAAATCACCCGGGTATAATGATCTGGTATAACCAACCCGGAATTTATCACCAACACCAGATCAATGATTTAAAAAAATGAACATATCCTCCCTCAGATGAATGTATTTATCGCCCATGCAGTTGAATGTTGATATCCAGTATTTAAAACATACTTTTGTAAAGCGGAATGTTTCCTCAATGGGACAGCGACCATAGCTTGCACTTACTCCGGTACATTTAATGTAAATTCAGGCTCATTTCCGATTTTATCATAAATAATAGACACTTTTTGACGTGAGGTAGTTCGTTTGAGATACAATCATCCGCCGTTGACTGCGGAGAATGCGTGTATCAATAGAAAATGTTCTACCCTACAGTGCAGCTCGAAAAAACACTATCCGCGAGCAAGTGTTATTATCCACCAGTAATTTGGTGTGTCAATGCCGCGGAGCGATGATGCAATGAGATGTCGCCAAACCGGAGTTGGGATGTCAAAGATACTGATTGTATATTTCGCTTTTATTGACTGTTTCTGTCGGTGAATTGGCACTGATGAGGACTCATTACCAGTCCTGATATAACATCTGCTTGAAAACCACCCCGCCGTTGCATTAGATGTTCACTTAAAGGCTAAATTATACAAATGAAGGATATATATGCGTCACTAATTCCAATGAATTGATTTCCCACTATTATAATATTTAATCTATCTTAACCCTTTGAACTCTAGCTCCCCACAACGATCGACACCCTGACCCTGGGCTCCCAGTGGTATTTTGACCAATTGTAGACAGTGTTTATATGTATGGTGTCAGTTATGTACATTTTTTCTACCATAATTGTTTATACCATTGGAAAGGTTATTACATTCTTAATTCAGCACAGTAAAATCCATTTCAATATCTTAAATCCAGAAAAGGTTATACAAACTTGAAAACTCGACTTGATTTATTATTCTAACTGTCAAGACATGTTACGTAACGTCGCAATCCCAACGTAAATACATGACGTTGTGTGGGATTTAGACAAAACAAAATCTGAACGTTCACATACCCCAAAAACTAAAATGCTCGACATTGCGCGGTCTATTGGCTTATACCAGCTTAAAGGCAATATTCTGATCTTTCTCCTCGTGAAAATCGATTTAGCTTGTACCTTTGTGCAAAAATTTTATGATTTAATTAACTCAGAAACTTGTATATTCTTGAACAAAACTCATATCACACATGTTTACATCTGACAATCCCTAGCGCTAATTATGTAAATTAGCGGGAATTTCTTCACACATTTGGCAGTTATAAATGTCCCAAGAATACGTAACTAAAGTTTCTACCCATAAATATAGTTTTTAGGTCACTTAGAATAGAATAGAATTTATTAGCAAGAACATACATATATAAGGACAGGTTGCTGATAATACATAATGAATAAACAATCAAATAGCAAACATGGCGAAAAGTACTACTAAAGCGTTCAAATAATAATACAAATGAAAATGATCAAACCATATAAGGCGAAACGAGAGGTCACGAGAAGCAAGATGTCGGCGCCCGTATAATTGCAGAAATTTGATAAAAATGGAGACTGTATCCGACTTTCAATCGGCTGAAACATCGTTTTGCCAAATCAGATCGCGATAATTTTTGGACAGCTAAAACAGTTGTAATATGAGTTTTATGAAACACTAAATTATTAGTCATACCATTGAGTATTTATCGAAATATAAAAAATAAAGCGCAGCACAGCGACCACGGTAGAACACGGGATTACGTCATGTCCGGAATATCGGCAAATCGCGTATATATATATGAAATTACGTTCTGGTCGGAATACCGGCCAGCCTTGTTCAAAGGGTTAAGTCATTCTCAGCTCCCAATTGTGTCAGTTATTCATTTATGTATGGCGGCGGTGTGGTACATATATTATGGAGCTCCCATAACTGATCCATAAATCATTGGTGAAGCTCCATGCTTCCGCCAGTTTGCATCGGTGTACACAACGGGAAAGTTGTGGAATGTGAAGAACTTCAGGACGTGAGCTAGTGAACGTTTGAAAATATCCTTATTATCTTTCGGACAGGCATGCACATGGAAGATCTTTCGTTATTGATGTGTGAGTTGGAGTGGGTGTGTGTGTGTGTGTGGTGGCGTCTATTCGTGTATGAGTATTGTGATTCAATTTCCTGTTAATAGTATAGGCTAATTTTTTCAACATTATAGGCCCTAACTGTACATCGAAAGGAAACATTAAAACAGTGTAAATCGTGAGTGAGCTGGGGCGTGGCTTGAGCGTCCCCGTTTTTGGGGCGTCCCCCTGAGAGTATCTTAAGGCACAATTATCTAAATATGTATATTTTGATCTGAAAATAAAACAAATCCACACTAAGTATGGCTTGAAAATAAGACTATTAGAACAATTTGAACCTATTTTTAGTATGAAATGTCAAACTGTTGAAAATGCTGATCAAGTACGGGTAATGACACCATTGCCATATCCCTGTAGGTGCATGGTTGGATGAATTAACCAACTAAGAGGGTGTAGTCGTCGCGATAGAGCACACAAATTAATTGTCTTTTCTTGCGATGTTTTATATCAGAATTATCATTGCAAATTGGTCTCTTGATTAACTCCATGCTCTATTGTCTAGATTGTTCTCTGTAGAACGGTTTGACCAAGGTTGTGAGAGATACTCCTCCGCAATCACTAAACGGGTATCCGGTTAGCTGCATGCACACGAAATACAGCATAGAATGCCATGCATGTGCGTGTGCTCAATGCATTACGTTATAATTTATTCGACATTTTGAATGCGAAAATTTTACTGCTGAGATGGATCTTCAATTATTTTAATTTAAATTCCGTTCATATATAATAGATGTGTGTACAATGTTTCGAAAATGTTATGGATTCATATCTCAGGTGAGATTCGTAGTCCAACGTTAGTCAGTCTCAGATACACACGAAAACCCTCGAAAACTCCTCAGAACTATATAAGTACTATGTGCGCGCTTATTTACTGCACAAAATATCCGGCGTTAGTGACATCTTGGTCCGCATCTTTGCTGTCTATCTTGGCCGACAGTGGTCCCACCATATCGCGCATATATCGATAATGACATGGGTTTGTCAATCCTATGCTTCATTGACATATTCAGCTCTAAACCGCCAAATTGTCAGCAGCGGGAACGTCAAGGGTATTATATGGTGAATAAATATTCTCCCAAATTTGAGAGAAAATGCAAAAAAATTATGGAAATAACTCTCTAAAAAAATTCAGATTCATATTCGCTCTATTAAATATGTTTATGATATGACAAAATTAATCTGATTTGATCTGGGAGAACCGACTGACATCGGGTGGGTAAATATTTCTGCTTCGTATGGACACAAAAATATGTTGTCCGTTGAGATGAGAAACACACATTATATGCGTGAAAATAATTACCATTCAATCCGGTGTTGGTCATACATTCCGGGTTGGTGATATCTAGTATACGGGACTAAACATGTTAACTTAATAAGACTATATAATTAAATCAGTCTTTCTTCAACAGGTAAGCTTTCGTCCGATGAATGGAAACCACTTTATCCTGGATTTGACTTCGGCTTAATTATGGAATACGAGAGGAAGTACGGATCTCCCGTTCACAAAATCGACCTGAGAGCGACTGAGCACCATGCTTCGCAAGGTGAGACACAACGCGGGCGGCCGATATTACCCGAGAAACTCACATAATCCGAGTAGCTCACATAATCCAAACAGCACACATAATCTGGACAGCTCACATAATCCGACCAGCTCACATACAGAAAATAAATATAATCTGAGCAACTCGCATAGTCCGGGCAACTAACATAATCATGGCAGTTCACATAATCCGAAAATCTCGCATACAGAGAAATTAAACATAATATGACAAACTCACATAGTCCGGACAGCTGCTTTCACAATCCGAGCAGCTCGCATGCAAAAATCGAGGAAGCACACACAATATGAGCAGCTAACATAACCGGGAGCTCACATAATTCGGACAGCTCACATAATTCGGACAGCTCACATAAACCGAGCACTCACACAATTAAGAAAGCTCACATGATCCGAACAGCTCACATTATTCGTATAGCTCACATAATCCGACCAGCTCACAAAATCCGACCAGCTCGCATAATCCGACCAACTCACATAACCCTTGCAGCTCACACAATCCGAGCATCTAATATAATCCGAACAGCTCGCATACAAAAATTAACCATAACTAGAGCAGCTTAATTTCCTATATATTGCTTGGTTGATTTTAAATTGTGTGTCATCGATTACATGCACCGAATAAAATAACGTTTCAGATCTGGGTTCACGGAATGATGAATTCCTTATTTTGAACATCTTTGGGAGTCAAGCAGCTCATTTCTATTGAAGAATGATCACTTCTTCCAGTCATTAATTTGATTGATTTTCCAGCGATTGATAGAATAAGAAACCACTTAAACAAGTATATGTATTCTATGCATACGACAAAATGACGGCCGAGTAATTAACGATGACACCAGGCATGCTACTCTATTGAGTAGAATTCCCTCGAGAATTTCAGTCGTATGGGTAGGGGTGGACACAATACGCACCAATACTCACTCACGTGTGGTCGGAGAAGTCAGGTGGACACGACAAGCATTACTATTCAGTCGGATGGGTATATATGGTCCGACACGCATTAATACTCATATTCTGAGGGGTAGGTGGACATGGCATGCATTAATACTCACATGCAGTCGGGGGTGAATGGGTGAACAGACACTCACCAATACAATATAGGGTGGACACGACACGCGTTAATATTGAAAGTCGGAGTTGGATGGACAGCTTTGAACTCATCATGAGGGAACACGAACAAAACGATGACTATATAGTTAGTCTTATCTCGTCGCAATGGAAGCATTCTTTGATCCTAGTTTTGAACGTGTCCTCGCCACACAATAGTTACTACAAAAACGAAATACATAAAAAAAAAAACCCCCTAATATATTCCGTAATATTTTATGATATATTGGATGGATTTTGATGAAACTTTTCACAAATGATTTGTGGTACCAGAGACATCAAGTGCGCTAAGCGCTTAGCTGTGAGGTGAGATACGGCTGAGTGAGCGCGAATTCAATGGAAGTGGGGCACTTTTCAAAAGTTGCAAAAACAGGTAGATTTATCACAGTCATTCGGCTGTGCCTTGGTCCCCCACTTATCTCACGGGTTTGGAATATCCGTATCTGTTGGTACCGCAATGACCTACATGGTGGGAAACATGGTTTACTGAATAACGGCGTCAAAGAGACTGATTTCAATAACTCTGTGTTGCTCACGGCATGAAACTACAAGGTGTCATTCGAAAGGAATGTGGGTAGACTGAATGGCCGGCCTGGGCATGCAGCGGACACATTGTGTCCCGAAGATTACACGCATGTTATCGTGGACTCACAGTGTCACTTTCGGACCACATTTACAGCCAGTAACAACTAGTGTGAACAATGGAACACTGGAGCGATTGTCCACTCTACGTCAGTGTTTTGTAACTTTTGAAAAGCACCCCTCTTCCATTCAATTCGTGCCCAGCTGGCCATAACATAACTCACAGGACGGTGCCTCGCACAGGCTGTGTCTCAGATATACCACTCAACATTTGCATAAATTTTCGTCAAAATCCATCCGATATCTCATAAAATATTACCAAATATATTAGGGGGGACTTTCTTTAATTGTGGTGTTTATCAGGTTACATTAACCCTTCTGTAAACATTGTTTTCGGCAGGTCGCTTGAACAGGCACTCTGGCAAAAGGGAACCGGAAACGGGTGACAAAAGTGAACCGAAAATGGACGACAAAATGAAAGAAGTGTCGGCTGTTTCAAATAGTAACATTGAGGGTGATGATGACCCAGAAAGTGACATTACACCAGCACATCAGCATACAGAACTATGAAGAATGATCTTTATAGTCAAGCCATCCAGCATGCGCTATCTGACAGCGCTCATCGAGTTTGATTCGGGAATTATAATGTTTTTACCGTGGCTGTATACCATTGTAAATGTGCCCTTCAGTTATTTGCGAACACGCGTGTTCGTATATAGGGTGAACGATTCGCTTGACCACATTGATCACAATAAGTTGGCAGATGATATATTACATTTTAGTGTTTATGTCACGGAATGAAATGCAAAGACATTATACATTTATATGCATGTCGCTGACTTAGATATGTCCAGTTTTGGTGCAGGAAATATACGTTATGCATTTGTAACCTGATTACATAGGTTACATTTGCAAGTCGTTTCAAAAATGCGACGTGTTTTCGCGGTTACGGTTACATTTGGAAGTCGTTTAAAAAATGCGACATGTTTTCGCGGTTACGGTTACAAATGATTGGCAGAGAATAACTCCAACTAGAAAAATGAAAATATTACACCCATCCTTGTTAAAAACGGGTTACAAAGTTACATTTGCAAGTCGTTTCAAAAATGCGACGTGTTTTCGCGGTTACGGTTACATTTGGATGTCGTTTCAAAAATGCGACGTGTTTTCGCGGTTACGGTTACAAATGATTGGCAGAGAATAACTCCAACTAGAAAAATGAAAATATTTCACCCATCCTTGTTAAAAACGGGTTACAAAGTTACATTTGCAAGTCGTTTCAAAAATGCGACGTGTTTTCGCGGTTACGGTTACATTTGGAAGTCGTTTAAAAAATGCGACGTGTTTTCTCGTTTACGGTTACAAATGATTGGCAGAGAATAACTCCAACTAGAAAAATGAAAATATTTCACCTATCCTTGTTAAAAACGGGTTACAAAGTTACATTTTTCTCGTTGGAGTTATTCCCTGCCAATCATTTGTAACCGTAACCGCGAAAACACGTCGCATTTTTGAAACGACTTCCAAATGTAACCGTAACCACGAAAACGCGTCGCATTTTTGAAACGACTTGCAAATGTAACTTTGTAACCCATTTTTAACAAGGATGGGTAAAATATTTTAATTTTTCTCGTTGGAGTTATTTCCTGCCAATCATTTGTAACCGTAACCGCGAAAACACGTCGCATTTTTGAAACGACTTCCAAATGTAACCGTAACCACGAAAACACGTCGCATTTTTGAAACGACTTGCAAATGTAACTTTCTAACCCGTTTTTAACAAGGATAGGTGAAATATTTTAAATTTTCTAGTTGGAGTTATTCTCTGCCAATCATTTATAACCGTAACCGAGAAAACACGTCGCATTTTTTAAACGACTTCCAAATGTAACCGTAACCGCGAAAACACGTCGCATTTTTGAAACGACTTGCAAATGTAACTTTGTAACCCGTTTTAACAAGGATGGGTGAAATATTTTCATTTTTCTAGTTGGAGTTATTCTCTGCCAATCATTTGTAACCGTAACCGCGAAAACACGTCGCATTTTTGAAAGGACTTGCAAATGTAACCGTAACCGCGAAAACACGTCGCATTTTTGAAACGACTTGCAAATGTAACTTTGTAACCCTTTTTTAGCAAGGATAGGTGAAATATTTTCATTTTTCTAGTTGGAGTTATTCTCTGCCAATCATTTGTAACCGTAACCGCGAAAACACGTCGCATTTTTGAAACGACTTCCAAATGTAACTTTGTATTTCCTAATGTAAAAAAAAATAGGGCGCATTTGTAACCGGGTTACTGGTCGCAGCTAACGTACAAGCAAACGTTGAGTCGACTTGGAAAAAAATCGACTTGGGAAAAAAATGCACGACGTATTTGTAACCCAGTAACTGGTTACAAATGCGTTGTATTTTTTTTCTGCACCAAAATCTGTCATATATGCGCTGACTCGGGCATTGATTTATTCAAGCGACGCCATTAGATTCCCCGTATCATGGAGGTGACTATTAAAAACTTTGGTGGAAATGGTCGGTGAATTTGTTTACATTCTTATCAATTTTATTGCGTCTTTCTCCCCATCCCTGAACCAAAATCATACAAAGTTGGCGTTTTTAAACTACGTGATTAGATTCCTCGTATAATGGAGAAGGATATATATAAATTTGGTGAAAATTTCCAACTTATATCTAAAATGTTGGCAAGAGGTAGAAAACTATGCAAATGTTGGTCTAAAAACAACAAATTCCCAATAACAAGTATTGGAAAATGTTTACCAAAGTTGGGGGAGAGTCTCACCCCTCCCCAAACCCCCTATCGCCACGTCCCTGTCCAGAAGTAAAATTAATATATTTGTAGATATGTTATTTTTCATTTATCGCAACGAGCGTACATATAATTTGTTTCATTTATATATTTTAAATGATATACATTAATTCACAAACATGACTAACGTTATTTAATCAATTGTACGACGTGGTACACACATGCAGGACGTGTGTGTTGATGGTGGGGCCATGGTAGAATGATGAGAGAGGGATGCCTTCATGTCTAGTATCATGTGTCAGTTTATGCGATATTCATTTCCTGCTGATACAGATATTCAAATTATTTCAAGGTTTCTATTTGCACGGAAACGTATAACCACCAAATAACAGTTAGTTTTGGTCTCTGACTTAATTAATCAACTTAACTATTTAACTTATTATCTTAATTAATCAACTTAGCTAGCTCTATCAAGCATGTTGGATATCTTGATTAATCACGTTAGCTATCTCGATTGATCAAGTTATTTATCTTGATTAATCAACTTACATAATTATCTTTGTTAATCAGCCTAGTTATCGGGGTTAAATAACTTAACAATCTTGACTATATCGTATGGGTATACAGATAGTGAAATAATAATGGCATTTTATACTCGTGAGATGTCAATTTTGGCTCAGTTGGCCGCTACCTCACCTTCTAGGACAAAATGTTTACAGTGTGGGACCAATATGAAGAGTATATGAGTGTTACCGGGGAAAATAAAATTGTGAATTCGTCGCACGACGTAATTTGATACTAGCTAATTGTTAGGCCCCAGAACAAAGCGATTTATTCAATTTAATATAATTCCTGTCAAATTGGAGGGACAATGCAGAGCGTTTTATTATTCACTACCCTAGATTGACAAGTTTCAAAATGTGCGCGCTTAATATTGACATCAGTAACATCGATCGCTTCTAAAACAATAGCATGTCTCGTCTGATAGAACTCTACCTTAGCGATGATTAATGAAGATAATAAGTTGAGGAATCAATATAGCTAAGTTGATTAATCAAGATAGCTAAGTTGATTAATCAGATAGATAAGTTGATAAATCAATATACGTTGATAAAAGATAAAACATTGATTGATTTAAATAGTAACTAAAAGGTGTTTGACGGTTCAACGTTTCCAAATATGCTTGTGTGTTAATAATTTTTAACCCAATTAATTTTTAATATTTGTATCTCTTTACAAAAACTACAACAAAACAACTATATGATTCATGCATGATTTTATTAATGTCGCCACTGAAATTCACTTGGGAGCGTGCAAAAGTGAGTGCAATAATATAATATGTCTCAATATATCGCTATTCTTATTATTGTGCTTTATGTATGGCTGGCTGTCTCATTTTTTTTATCCCTGGGGCGAACGTCCGTCCCTGAGTCCGTCAACAATTTCCGTTAGCATTCCCTACAGATCACATCTCTCATTCGATCGTCACCAAACTCCATATGAATCTTCGGGGTGACCTCTAGATTGGAGCCTCCCTTTTCCCCGAAATTCGTTAAAAACATGGCTGTCAGCCGCCATGTTGTAGTTCAAATCTGAATTCATCTGCACACCTTGCATCCCTCATTTTTTGGATAATTGTTTTGAAAATGTACAGGCATGTTTAGAATAGGTGCTGTCGAATTTGAAAAAAAATCGATGAAAAACAAGACCCCCGGCAGCAATCTTGAAGTTTACTTTTTGTATGACTAAATCATTTGGCACACCCTATAGTCCACATCCCTAATCCGATCATCACCAAACTTCATATGGATATATGGTGTGACCTAGATGGGAGCCATCAAATGTTTCCGGATTTTACTGAAAAACATGGCCGTGAGCGGACATCTTGAAATTCACTCTTTGTATGACTAAATCATTCGGCACACCCTACAGGCCACATCCCTCATCCGATCATTAACAACCGTCATATGGATATTCGGGGTAACCTATAGATGGGAGCGATCAAATGTTTCCGAATTTCGTTGAAAAGCATGGCCGCCATCAGCCAGCCATCTTGGATTTTAATCTTTGCCTGACTAAATCCTTTGGTACATCGTACAGACTACATCCTTCATCCGATTATCACCAAACTTCATACGGATCTTCGGGATGACATCCAGATGGGAGCCATCATTTTTTGTGAATTTCGGTGACAATATGGCCACCAGCGGCCATCTTGGATTTTACTCTTTGCGTGACTTATTCCATCGCCAGACTTCATATGAAACATCGGGGTGACCACTTGATTGGAGCAATCAACTTTTTTCCCAATTTTTGTTGTAAAACATGGCCACCTTTTAATTTATATATATATATCTTGTTGACATATCTAGTATTACTTAGACGATTCAACTTTCCGCATTCCTAATCGCTCCGTTGACAACGCATGAAATTGTCCCCTATTCAAATTGAGCTACAGTGTCATTAATTATTTTATTTTATAAACTGGTGCATGCGATGTTGGTGGCGGCGGGCCAGTCATATAGAGATAGCACTGTAACCAAATGAGGTTGAACAAGAACGTTTCTGTCCCCGTTTTATTAATCACCAATGTACTTAATGTATTATCTGTCTCTGTTAAGTTGTTAACACTACTTCTCATAAAATTAATTCGAGAAAGGAATGCGAAGTGGTGTCGTCATGTTATACTAAGTAACCATTCTATTTGAGCGGTTAGTGTAATGTTGGTAAGGTATCATTTAGAACAATGGATGTGTCCTAATAAGTCGCTTTTATTTAAAGCTCATCAATTTCAATCTTGTCAAAAATATCCATGCAGATGAGACAAAGTGTTGCGTATTGCATAATGCAGTATCGTTGAACCAGACATTGTTTCGTACAACAAGCCGATTATGTTGCACTGGTAGTTTCTTTCTTTTTTTCTGTGCATACATATTTGTTGCCGGAGGCAGGATGGTGCGCCATGTCGTCGGAGTTCTGATGTTATTTATCTTATTCTGCGTAGCCGGTGAGTAACAATTTAGTCCGAGAGCTGATAATCTACCCCTGCATGCACCCCCAGGATTTAACTTCACCCCACTCATTCTCTTCCTTATTATGTCCCTTAACTTTTAAGCGATGTCAACACGAAACAAAAGTGGCCGCGTGTGGACACCATGCAGGCAAGATGCAGTCCATCATGGTCGCCGTTTTTTTAAGAGGCACTAAGTCACATTATTGTAGATGCATGGGCAGACCCGGCTTGAAAAAAACTGAGTTGTTCGGTTAGTTTGTTGTCGTGTCATATGCTGGTCAACATCACGCCGTCCCAAAGAGAGCGTTAATTTCAAAAGACAATCGTGCGTCGAAGAGATATGGCGTTGTATATATACGCGTATCTATACACCCTGCTTAGCGAGATTGAGTGGTTGGAGATTTACCTTCATGCAGGCTTAATCCGAATGAAATGTACAGTAATGCCCAAAGTAATTGACCACTTATATAACCACCGCAGAATTATGGGTAATTTTTCAGGATTTAGTCGGAAATATGGCTTGTTGCCATTCATCGGAAAGCTCTCGCGATAATTTTCCGACCATCGGATCAGCTACATTTTGATCCGATGTCATACCACCCTTCTCTCTCGGATATTGCGCTTGGTCGTAAAAAGCGGACTTTTTATTATACAAAAACAGTTCCTTGTTTATTCTTGTTACCATAGGTCTGTATATACATGGGGTTCATTTCATTATTCATGACAGAAATTGTGCATGCTTTTAAATTAAAAATCATGTCAGACAATAAACATGTTATCGCTGCAGTGAATCTCTGGGCTTCGCATCACGTCTCGTTGAAGAGGACAAATCGCTGGACCAACGCGATGCCTGCAGCGATCTGACCTCTTCAACTCGACGTGATACTTCGCCCATAGCATGCATGGCTTCATCTTGCTCTTTTATGTTAGTTAAATGTGGATTATTCTCTGAATCTATTGGAGAGATTAGTTAATGCCCACAGATTCGGCGTGAACATATATATCTGGTAGGCTCCGATGCGCCTACCATTCGAACTGTATCGAACATATGCCAAATTAACAAAACTAACGAAATAACCCTGCCGTGGCGAAGAAGTCCTTGGACGACGTTACCGCAGTGGAAATATGGCATGATCCTTTATGTTATCCCGGGCCTTGCGCCCCATAAACTCACTCACTCAACCGATTCAGACGATATACAGTCGGTCTCAAATTCGTTTTGATTCAGACGGACACGCAATAGACGCGACGAATTTAATTCCGCATACATGCAGTGAAAGCATAATTATACTTTATATCAGAACAGTACATTATTGTAAACCATGGTTTTTCGTTGCTGAACGTTGTGTAAAGGCTACACAAATAGGCCTGCAATGTGTTAAACCTAATCGCGGAAAGCATATCCAAACTATTAACCCTTGTATACTAAATACTCATTTACGAGTATAGTTATCCCATAGGCAATATTCAGATAATACGTTAAACAAACGGCAATTTCTTGAACATATTATCTGAACATTTCCATCCAAATGAA
Organism: Siphonodentalium dalli; assembly: GCA_032622095.1. Lineage (NCBI taxonomy): Eukaryota > Metazoa > Mollusca > Scaphopoda > Gadilida > Siphonodentaliidae > Siphonodentalium > Siphonodentalium dalli. The sequence continues at coordinate 76,218,822 of CP136068.1, forward strand.
TATGAATCATTCTGCACATTATATTATCTTTCGTCTGCTTATATTGCCCGAGCATCACTCCAGATGAATAATAGACCTTTCCAATATCAACTTTTATCATATGATTCAATCATTATTTACTTTGGAAAGTATGTCATAAATCAATTTCATATGAACTACTAGTTCATATGAACTACTAGTTCATATCACCTTCCGATAATTTGATTGGTTTGTTGACAAAAAGTGCGTTCTGATTGGCTGAATGGAATCCGGGGCCGAGCCGTGTCTCTAACTAAATGCAGGTCAAATTCGTGCGCGTCAATCAACGCGATGCCGAAATTCTCGCAATTATAATCTTGAAATATATAGTTTTGGACATTGTTATACGATAAATAGAATATGTAATTCGTATTTATCTAATAAACATACGATATAATGTCACAAACTGAGAACAGAATAGCGCACTATATCTTCGCGTGCATATTATTTCTGCTAGTTCACCAGGTGTAATTGGGCTTCCTGTGCAATGAAGTGACGTCACATTAACCTTTTGCTGCCGATGTTATATAGCTATTTAGTGATTTGTGTGGGTTTTGGACATCATAATCAATTTATAGGTGTCATATGATAAATAGAATATGTAATTCGTGTTTCTCTCAAATGATATTTATGAAACTCGTCACGAATTTTCAGTTTTCTCTCGCCAGAGGCTCGAGAAAACTGAAAATTCTTAGACTCGTTTCATAAATATCATAAGAGAGAAACACTCATTTCATATCCTCTATATGTGGATGAATGGGAGAGTTCATTTAGTATAGAACGAGTTAAAGAGTTTATATCGAAAGAAATATTGCCGACAACGAAATCCAAGCATGTTTAGAATATTTGATTTCCTATTTTAAGACCATCCTTTGTTGCAACTCGGCTACATTGTATATAGATGTCCAGGCACAAGTATTGGTATTAACTATTTTAGTGCGAATATTAGATAGCCTATCTTAGAAATTCAAGGTCATGCATTTGTTCAACATGTTGGAGAATATACCCGGGTTTTGTTTCAAATTCGCTATTATATTCATTATATTGAAACATGTAAACCATATATAGACAAGAGTGATCTTTGATTTAGTCAAACCAGACACTAGCCCATCACCAATAAAGCCGCGCCTCTGTTGGGGGGGGGGGGGGTGCGACTTATATAAACAATTCTAGGAAGCATAATTATTTGTAGTATGAAACTACTATATGTTTTAATAATTGATTATTGAGGTTGAGTTGGCCTGAGTGCAAATTAAATTATCACAACCTACATGTACACGCTGCACATACTAGATATATATAAAAGAGTAGGACATGTCTCTCTATATACGTCTGTCTGTTCGCGATTTTTATCCCAGACCCCGGCATCGATTTCAACTAATTTGATGCAGTAACTCGGTGTACCCCGGCGGATGTTATAACGGTGTCAGTTTTTTTGGTCAAAATTTTGATTAAAAATAAAACTTTAATTTAAAAAAAAAAAATTATTTGTTAAATTGAGCTAGGTGTTCAATTAAAAAAGTGCACAATAAACTTGCCGCTGAATAGAGGGTGCCGGAGCCAGTCTTTAAGATTACAATGTGCGCTTCCGCACAAAGGGGCAGACCCCGCCGACGCGGAATATTATTATTTCTTGAAGCATGTCCGACCGAAGTACGTGCAAAACTAGTATGATTTGTACGCGTTGAACTTGAAAGAACAGTCTGCTTTTAGAAACATGACGTCATGCTTGGAGTAATTTTCCACTTGACGCAGCTTGACGAAGGGTGATTTCTTCAGCATATCATAGAAAATTATGAAGAATTGAAATCGTCGCGTCGGTAGTATTCAGTCTGGAATCCTGTTTATGCCGCACCGGATGCGCGTGTAAACTACAGTATAGTACATGGCGAAACAAGCTACGAAAGCGAAAAATGTCGAATGCGTGTGTAAATCCGAAACTGAAACAAGCGAAGGAATATAAATTATACAATGAAGTAACCGACGAAAGCGAAATTAGTTCAAACGTGCGCGTAAGCCGCCAGGCGAAACAACCGAAGAAATGAAATAATCAAACGACATTGCATGCGTTTGATTTAATTTTTTTGGGTTGTTTCACTGCAATGGTTCAACAAAATCTATGTTACTAGAGAACAATTGAACGCGACAAAATGTCAACTTTAATATAATGTCGGAAGTTAAATTCGCTATAGTTCACGTATTACAAGATATATACGTGCAGTGTTACGCTTTTCTGATAGAAACCACGTGAATGGGTAGTATTTTGTCGCCAATGAAACGGCAAACAATCACAACGAAACAAGCGATATTCAAACGAAATTTCGTTTTGATTATTTCGCTTTTATATCGCTTGTTTCGCCATGCAATATGTTATACAGCGGTTTACACGCGCGTCCGGTGTGATATAAACAGGATTTCATAGTTCTGTCTGAATCAAACACGAATATCACCCGTTTCATCTATTTGTTTCGTCGCAAACCGACGCAAAGTCCATCGCTGGCATATCTGGGCAAACTTATTTGATTCAGTCGGACGTGCTGTCGTCGCGGAGAAATTAAATATTTGGCATAATTATAATAATTGAATTCGTCGTGCCTGAACCTCAGATGTAATGGCACGCTTGCACTGCCGCCTGTATATATGGCTAAACCGTTGTTTTTGAGAGGGCCCCATGTTTATGTAGAATAGAACATGCAAGAATGAACAGGGATACTATACAAATAATGCAATTCGCATTGTTCTGTGATTATGGCTTGACCACACATATATGATCCCCGACAACAGACATACACATTAAGTCCGAAAAATAGGCATCATCTATCTATACTATATATTTTGAGACTTCGTATATATGTGTGTGTGTGTGTGTGTGTGTGTGTACTTCATAGAATCCAAAACGCGTGTACAGATTGAGCTCAAACTTCCTATGTAAGTATCAAATCTCACCGACACGACCATGGTCGCGGTTTAGAAAAGCTTAGAGCACCCGTTCTCCAATCTCAAATCACCGCAAACGCACGGCGTGGGTTAATCAAGTGATTATTTAATGAGCGTTTGTTTTTGACGCATCTCTATAAAGAGCGTCTGTTTGCCATTCAACGTTATTTGCATCTGCAGAGAGATATACGGAACATACATTAAATTTAAAAAACATTTGTTTCTGACCAACCCTGCGAGCATGCACGGATGGCGCGCTTTGTTTTTACAGTATATAGTTATATACCGAAATCATCCCAGATAATCACGAATATAGCATCAGATTTCTCCCCAGATATACCGTTATAAAGCTACTGGAATCTGCCAATCTACGGGAAATTCCAGGGAATGCCGATTGAGCTCAAACTTGCTACCCACGGGAAGTGTCATATATATGAGTGTGTCCTTTATAGACTCGAACCGATTGAGCTCAAACTTGCTAAATAAGAAAATAGCCCCCCAAGCCGTAAATATCAACAACAACGATATTACTAAATACACGTTTTCGGCAATGTGAGAGTTTTCGGGGAGCCGTGATGCCAACAACAACGACCCGAAGCCCTGAATGCCAACAACAGATTCAATGCAATGTTATCTATTATGCAGAGAGATTTCACGACATTACGACGGGTACGGTAGACTCAAAATATTATGCAGACTGATTTCCCGACGGGAAGCGTTTGTTTTAAATTCAATGCAATGTTATCGTAGAGAGATTTCACGAAACAAAGAATGCGTTGTCTGTCGTTCCTAGGAAGGGGGGATTTCTACGGGTAAATTTTTCCGCCAGAAACAAAAAAATTAATTCAAACAATTTACAATTTAATTAAAACAATTTAAAATTAAAAAAAATTAACAATAAAAAAACAATTCAGAAACAAAATATATTAAATTTAAAAAACATTAAATTCATATTCAAAAATGTCATGTTTCTGAAACAAAGCCATGGGACGAATGCCGCCAGTGGCGGGCTAACCTGCTAGTCTATACTATATATTTTGAGACTTCGTATATGTGTGTGTGTGTACTTCATAGAATCCAAAACGCGTGTAAAGATTGAGCTCAAACTTCCTATGTAAGTGTCAAATCACACCGACACGACCGTGGTCGCGGTTTAGAGAAGCTCAGAGCACCCGTTCTCCAATCTCAAATCACCGCAAAGGCACGGCGGGGGTTAATCAAGTGATTATTTAATGAGCGTTTGTTTTTGACGCATCTCTATAAAGAGCGTCTGTTTCCCATTCAACGTTATTCGCATCTGCAGAGTTATACGGGAACGCAAACGTTATCGCTCGAAATTTATTCCCTGCGAGCACGGATGGCGCACTTTGTTTTTACAGTATATACCTTTGGTATATACCGAAATCATCCCAGATAATCACGAATATAGCATCAGATTTCTCCCCAGATATACCGTTATAAAGCTACTGGAATCTGCCAATCTACTATTAATATGTGTGTATATATGTGGGTACTTCATAGAATCGAAAACGCGTGTAGTAACGGGCATCCCCACGGCAATGTCGGCAAATATATATGAGTGTGTCCTTTATAGACTCGAACCGATTGAGCTCAAACTTGCTAAATATTTACTGGGAAATTCCAGGCAATGCCGATTGAGCTCAAACTTGCTACCTACGGGAAGTGTCATATATATGTGTGTGTCCTTTATAGACTCGAACCGATTGAGCTAAAACTTGCTAAATACGGGAAGTGTCATGGACGGGTTCATTGAAAAACAAAAACAAATCGGGTAAAATTGAAAAACAAAATTAAAAAGGCACAATTAACTCCTTGAAAAACCAAAAAAAATCGGGTAAAATTTAAAAACAAAAAATTCAATTAAAAAATTAAAAAAGCACAATTAACTCATTGAAAAACAAAATAATTAACTCATTGAAAAACAAAAAATTAAATTAAAATTGTCATGTTTCTGACTATTGCCGATATTTGCTGCAAATGCAGCACAAGTGTCTCGGAACCTGTTGCAATTGCTTTTTCGAACAAAGCCATGGGACGAATGCCGCCAGTGGCGGGCTAACCTGCTAGTCTATACTATATATTTTGAGACTTCGTATATATGTGTGTGTGTGTGTGTGTACTTCATAGAATCCAAAACGCGTGTACAGATTGAGCTCAAACTTCCTATGTAAGTGTCAAATACCACCGACACGACCGTGGTCGCGGTTTAGAAAAGCTCAGAGCACCCGTTCTCCAATCTCAAATCACCGCAAAGGCACGGCGTGGGTTAATCAAGTCATTATTTAATGAGCGTTTGTTTTTGACGCATCTCTATAAAGAGCGTCTGTTTGCCATTCAACGTTATTTGCATCTGCAGAGAGATATACGGAACATACATTAAATTTAAAAAACATTTGTTTCTGACCAACCCTGCGAGCACGGATGGCGCGCTTTGTTTTTACAGTATATAGTTATATACCGAAATCATCCCAGATAATCACGAATATAGCATCAGATTTCTCCCCAGATATACCCTTATAAAGCTACTGGAATCTGCCAATCTACGGGAAATTCCAGGGAATGCCGATTGAGCTCAAACCTGCTACCCACGGGAAGTGTCATATATATGAGTGTGTCCTTTATAGACTCGAACCGATTGAGCTCAAACTTGCTAAATAAGAAAATAGCCCCCAAGCCGTAAATATCAACAACAACGATATTACTAAATACACGTTTTCGGCAATGTGAGAGTTTTCGGGGAGCCGTGATGCCAACAACAACGACCCGAAGACAGATTTCCCGACGGGAAGCGTTTGTTTTAAATTCAATGCAATGTTATCGTAGAGAGATTTCACGAAACAAAGAATGCGTTGTCTGTCGTTCCTAGGAAGGGGGGATTTCTACGGGTAAATTTTTCCGCCAGAAACAAAAAAAATAATTAAAACAATTTACAATTTAATTAAAACAATTTAAAATTAAAAAAAATTAACAATAAAAAAACAATTCAGAAACAAAATATATTAAATTTAAAAAACATTAAATTCATATTCAAAAATAAAAAACAAAAATAAATAAAAACAAAATAATTACAAAAATGTCATGTTTCTGAAACAAAGCCATGGGACGAATGCCGCCAGTGGCGGGCTAACCTGCTAGTAATTATATAAAGACAATGGGTGTGACTTTTTCACGATAACCGTGTATGCATGGTTGCCTCAAAAACACAATATCTCTCTCATGACAAAACAAAAATTGTTGTAATTTCGATTTCTGACGGTGCAGGAAAAATGTCAACTCTGCCTGAGGGTACGTTCATACGCTGGCAACATTGCACTGCAAATTGCAAAAATGCCATGCCCGATGGTCATTTTTTTAGCTGGCATTTTTGCAGGCTGCCAACTAGCCCGTGCTCCGTGGTGGCTGACTGACAACAATCAACGACGATTTATGATAACGGCGTCAACCTCTTTGCCTCATGCCCACAAAACGATGCCACCAACAATAATTACAAGTATCCGTGTTGTCCTTTTTTAGAATTGTGTAGATCGAGGAGAGGCATTGATAGAACAGTTTGTTTTCAGCTATTGTCATATTCATATACATGTATACGCAAGGAATCTCATGACGTGGTATAAAGAGTTTCGAAAGTGGTACTTTTCAGAAATGTTGGAGCTATAGGGGAAGGGGGCTGGCAAAATTGACACAAACAGTGTCGCCAACTTTACCAAAGATATATATGATTTATGGAGGCAATGACTCAGTGTGAGTATTCGTTATTCTCATTTATTGTCGACATTGCCACGTATCGGTAGGGATGGCACATTGAGATGTCCAGATAGCACAATTAGTTGATATATATATGAACATTTTGAAGTATTTTCATAAACCTATTTCAATCAAGGCAATATTTACCACCAGGGACGTGTGTCAGGGGTGGATCCCCAAAGTACAACAGTTGGACATTTAATGCATGACACAACATTAGTTGGAAATTTCCGAGTGAATTTTGTGCTGCATGATAATTTGATATCAAACGGTGTTAAGTGTGATATTTGTTGTTTTTAAACCGATTTTTTGTACGGAAATGTAGCAATTGAGAGTTATCAACCATATAGGTGGTATTACGATGGAAATTTCCAATAGTATTGTATATTATAAACTTTGATAATACAGATTCAGATTAAATAAGGTATGTTACAAGGGTGAATTTACATGCACCCAGTGGTAATTTTTTTGAGTAAATTGCCAATCATGGATGTTAGGTTAGGAATTTCCACCGACAGTTTGAAAGCGTATGGTGCCAGTTAAAAAACAACAATACAAGGCGGGTACCAATGGGATTTCTCGAAAGACTGAAACAAACCGTCGGATTTTCTTCGTTGGGCTAAGTGTGGACCCACCATCTCTCTAGGTTACGTTGGTGGTACTCATATATCAGCAGCATCCCATCGATGGAGCTGCCCGTGGCGATCTCACATTCCAACATATTAAGTGACATTATTTTTACTGGGCTGAGAATACCAATATGCACTGTGTTCTTAATATATTGCAACCGCTCAGCCATGTCAACAACCACGCAAAAAACCGCCGTCGTACATGATCACTACTAACGCTGATTTGTTGACAACTGGCAGAAATTAATCCGTTTTGGTAATTTTGCAGCTAGAATTTTTGCAGTTTATGGTGCAATATTCCCAGCGTATGAACGTACCCTAATTGACATTGCCAACGATGCCATGTGGCTACTATTTTTTACATTTTGATGTGCAGCATAGCCAGAAAATCGGACAGTTTTAATTAATTATACACATGACTACGTAGCTCGTTTTATGACTATACTTGCGACTGAAATTGTATTTATGGGCATGGTTTTATATATTTGAGCTGATGTAGAGAAACGGGCTTTCAAACGGGCAATGTACCAAATATCAAAAAGAATTCTTGGTAGATTTCGAGAAAATTTATTATGAAATATCAGGAGATTTTGGTAAAACGTGCGTCTGACCCGTAATCTCTGTCGGCTGCATTTTGAGACAAAGGGTGGTTGCGCAGCTATCTGTCATATATAATTCCAGCCTTGGAACGTTTTGTTCGAAACGCATCGCATGATGTGTCGTTAAATTAAAATCTTAGCTGCAGACTGAATATATAATGTGTAATCACATATTGTGTAGACGACTACAGTTTGATGAGTGTCCCGTCTTTCTGCTTATAATGTGTAACTACCTATTATGTAGACGACAACACTTTGTTGGGAGTCCCGTCTTTCTGCTTATTAATGTGTAACCATCTTTTTTGTAGACGACTAGTTTTATGGGCGTCCCGTCGTTTTGTTTATACTGTGTAACCACCTATTTTGTAGACGACTACAGTTTGAATGGTGTCCCGTCGCTTTGTTTATAATGTTTAACCACCTATTTTGTAGACGTCTACAGATTGAATGTTGTCCCGTCATTTGTAGACGACTACAGTTTGAATGGTGTCCCGTCGCTTTATTTACAATGGGTAACCACATATTTTGTAGACGTCTACAGTTTGATTGGTGTCCCGTCCTTCTATTTTGACATGTAATGTGTAACCACCTAATTTGCAGACGAATACAGTTTGATGGGTGGTTCGTCCCTCTGTTTTGACATGGAATGAATGACCACCTATTGTGTAGACGTCTACAGTTTGATTGGTGTCCCGTCCTTATGTATATGATGTGTAACCACCTATTTTGCAGACGACTACAGTTTGAACGGTGTCCCGCCGCTTTGTTTATAATATGTAACCACCTATGGTGTAGACGTCTACACTCTACAGTTTGATTTGTGTCCCGTCCTTATGTTTATACATGTATTGTGAAACCACCTATTTTGTAGACGACAACATTTTGATGGGTGTCCCGTCCTTATGTTTATACATGTAATGTGTAACCACCTATTTTGCAGACGACTACAGTTTGATTTGGGTCCCGTCCTTATGTTTATACATGTGGATCCCCAAAGTACAACAGTTGGACATTTAATGCATGACACAACATTAGTTGGAAATTTCCGAGTGAATTTTGTGCTGCATGATAATTTGATATCAAACGGTGTTAAGTGTGATATTTGTTGTTTTTAAACCGATTTTTTGTACGGAAATGTAGCAATTGAGAGTTATCAACCATATAGGTGGTATTACGATGGAAATTTCCAATAGTATTGTATATTATAAACTTTGATAATACAGATTCAGATTAAATAAGGTATGTTACAAGGGTGAATTTACATGCACCCAGTGGTAATTTTTTTGAGTAAATTGCCAATCATGGATGTTAGGTTAGGAATTTCCACCGACAGTTTGAAAGCGTATGGTGCCAGTTAAAAAACAACAATACAAGGCGGGTACCAATGGGATTTCTCGAAAGACTGAAACAAACCGTCGGATTTTCTTCGTTGGGCTAAGTGTGGACCCACCATCTCTCTAGGTTACGTTGGTGGTACTCATATATCTACAGAAAGCACTTAATAGTTTTCAAAAGTACTGTGAGAAGTGGAAGTTAAGTGTTAACATTGAAAAAACCAAAATAATGCTGATTTCTAAAAGAAGCTTGCCTAAAAATAGAATATTTACATACAATGGACAAACAATTGAAGTTGTCAAGAACTTTAACTATCTTGGAATTGTACATACAAAATCAGGCTCGTACTCGGATACAAAAAAAACTTTGATGAATAAAGCAACTAAGGCGATGTATTCAATAATCTCAAAATCTAGAACACATTGCTTGTCAGTTAAAAACATGTTTGAATTATTTGATACCCAAGTTTTGCCAGTCATGTTGTATTGCTGTGAGGTATGGGGATCAGGAAATAATGATATATTTGAAGTTATGCACAGAAAATTTATAAGGCAAGTTCTACATTTGAAATCATCCACCCCAAATTTTATGTTATATGGTGAGAGTGGGAGATTGCCCATTGAATATACAATCAACCTGCGTATTATGAAATATTGGATGAAAATTAAGAATATGAATCAGAGCAGATTTTGTAAGACTTTGTATTTACTAGCCATAAAAGTATGTGAAGTTTCAACAGTAAAATTCCAGTGGATGGAAAAAATAAAGACCATCCTAACAAATTGTGGACAGATTCATCTTTGGAACATGGAAAATATCACATGTCCAGAAACATTAATGTCATACCTCAAGTGCAGTTTAAATAATCAATTTCGCACAACCTGGTTGTCTGATATTGAACAATCTAGCAGAGGCAACACATATAAAATTTTCAAACATGACATAAATTTCGAAACATATTTGGATTGCTTGGATACCAAGAATAGAATAACTCTCTGTCAATTCCGCACGAGTAATCATCGCCTGCCAATAGAGACAGGCCGATGGAACGACACCACTGTTCTTCGAAGATTGTGTCCCCTGTGTAATAAACGTCAACTTGGAGATGAAATGCACTACTTGATGGAATGTGAATGTTTAATCGAGGCTAGAAATCGTCTCATGCCCCGACAATTTACAAGTATACAAAAAGCGACTATTGATATCTTAGACGACATACTAAATTTGAATGACGTAACTTTTTTACGTAGACTTTGCTCGTTTATACGATTGATTAACTTTAAGTTGGATAACAACGATTAATCCGTTGTTGTTGTTGTTGTTGTTTAGTCGCTACTGTTGCCATTTTTTTTAACAACCACTTTGAAGCCGGCACGTGGTGACCATATTATGAATATTATGATCATGGTGATTATGAAAACAATGACGATGATCAACGTCGACGCTATGGTGAATATGATCGCGACGACAACGATTACACGTGCAGGTGGTGGTGGTGGTGGTGATGATGATGATGATGATGATGATGATGATGATGATGACGATGATGATGATGATGATGATGACTATTATTTTGAGGAATAAACTGGTGATGATGAAAGCGATGTTGATAATGCTGAGTATGACACCCGAGAGGTCGTTGTATATTTTGTACATTCAAAATTTCTTCGTTCTATTCATATTTTGTATATAATTTTCGTTTTCTCATGTCACATTGGATCAGAGAATAAAGCATATACTATAGTTTGATTTGTGTCCCGTCCTTGTGTTTATACATGTATTGTGTAATCAAATAGTTTGCAGACTTCAGTTTGATTGGTATCCCGTCCTTCTGTTCATACATGTATTGTGTAACCACCTATTTTTCAGACGACTACAGTTTGATGGGTGTCCCGGCGTTCTTTGCGCCATCGCTGCTTCAAATGTCCCGTGAGTATACATATTACTATCGCAGAAGCAAATGTCTCAGGGATCATCGACCATGTTATGATCACCGGTGTCATAAGTGCGTGCAAGAATCCGTTTAAAGAAACATTGTAGCCTTATGTTAGTGACTAAACCCGATCAGTTAGTATCAAAACACTATTTCCACTGTAAGAATGTATATATAGCAGTCAACTATATTATTGTCGAATATTCCAACCACATCTACTCTACCATTTCAGAGAACACAACATTCAAACTACACACAAATGTAAATATTTACTACTTCACATGGGACGATTTATTGGATCATAAACATATAGCAATGACTCCGCCAATAATAGTCACTACATGTAATTCCTTCTTAAAAATGAAGCCGTTTATGACTATTTGGTATCTTATTTATGAAAATAAATAATTTTAGGATGGTTATTTACTATTCTGTTCCAAACACCTCAACGGAATGATGACGATGTAAGTGACCCCACTGTATATATGTACATATCCATGTTCTGCATTAATTTGCAGCGTTAACAATTAAAGCATACAATGTTCCATATCACTTTAAATGCTGTCGCTCATGGACGTTCCATTAGAAACTAAACAATCAGGGAATGAATCATGAATATTTAAAATCGTCTATTTCTTACCAGATTTTTTTGTATATAGATTCAGGGATGTAAAATAATAGATACAAATTCAGGACACCTTTCCGTAAAAGCTTATATCAATTAATATCACTATTATTTGAATTTATTATCACATCAGTGCATGGGACAGTTTTATGGGCTATGGGGCCTCGGCGGCTCAATCGGTTAGGGGTACTCCAATACGTTTCGCCCTCCAGCGATGGCGATGAGGGTTCATATCCACATGTTTCCATTGTGGACTTTGTAACTCGAAATCATTATCTGGTGGAGTTGCCAATTACTCGCCGATGGCCAGTGGTTTGTGGCACATGTCGACGAGTTTATCAGCCATTGAAATCACTGTTAAATTAGCCTTAAGTTGGCGGATTTCCTCCACCACTAAAACTGGAAATGTCGTAATTTGGCCGTATTGCTGATAGCGACATTAAATCTCAATCAATCAATCAATCATGTATGGGCTATTGATAGAATCTAAATCCGCGGGAAAACGTTCGGAGCGTATCAAGAGTGCACCAAGAGAGAGCACTCTATCTTGTTAACACCCTCAATCAAGAAAATTGCGGATTTTCTTAGAGATTTACCGCGAATCACGATCGAAACAAATCACTTTATTGTGCCTGTATCAACTATTAATATACCCAATATTATGTTTTATCTGTATTTTATTCACAAAATAACTATTTGTAGTCTTGAAATCAGGATTTATAAAAAAATTGTTTTTGTCGTAATTTTCCGGAAGAGATCAAGACCACCTTTAAATACGCTTCGTTTTCATAAAACGGCGTTACATTGTTGTAGTCTACACACATATGCTTGTAGATCGCATTCAGGTGGCCGAATTCGCACCATATATCCGTTTGGGTGGGTGATGTGTTCGAAAGAGAGAATAGGATATATACACGGGAACAGATGGGCCGTCGCATCATATATCCGTTTGGATGAGTGATGTGTTCGAAAGAGAGAATAGGATATATACGTGGGAACAGATGGGCCGTCGGTGTCTTTAACCATTTCCATAGTAAATAATCGATTGATGAGTAGTTCCCTTTGGAAATGTTCATATAATATGTTCAACATGTCGTTTGTTGAACTTATATATTAGTTGAACACTTCCCACCAATAAATGTGAATCATTCTGCTCGTGTATTATCTCTTTTTCTGTCTGTCGTCTGCTTTTATTTCTTAACATCCCTCCAAATGAATACTAGACCATCCCAATGTATTGTTTTGTAACTGAATGGGAGAATCCATTTAGTATAGAATGGGTTAACAGTCCGAATTCACTCTTCCGTACATGTATACACCTGCATGGATAAGCTTCTCTGGAAAGTCCATTATGAATTGTTTTCTTTATTTTGGGGATTCACAACAAACGATTCGCTATTAAAAGGGATCCGGCCTGGGGAACATTAAATTTTCTAGCCGTCGTTCTATGGAATTCGTGTTGGGGGCATGCGCATCACATTTCTCGAATTTAGTACATTGATTGTCAAAATCGATAGTCATAGAAACTAATGATCAATCCAGAAATTAATATAAAACAATTTCAGACGTAAGATGTCGCAGATGATACTCAAATCATCGGAAACCCACTCACCAATGCATGTCATTCAGGCTGATATAGATTCCGTTTCGAAGCGACTCGTCAAATTCCGTGGCTTCTGTGATATTCATATCAAGATCGCCTTATCATTATGAACCTGGTTTCTGTTAAATATCGGAGAACGCAGGGTGATATGATCGAGGTATATAAAATCCAAAACGGATATTATAATATGGATTCAAAATCACTGTTTAGAAGATCAACATACCAACCTATCATTTATATAGTTGCAATTGAGGCATCAACTGCTATGGTAGACCTATATGATCAGATGATGTTCCCCATGCAGTTGAAGTTGCATGGTGATGTTCACCCATTAGTCACCTCGATTATGCATTTGATATTCTGCACATTATAGGGGACAGAAAGGAAAAAGTAACTAAAACAATGTTAATTTGAGTCTCTAGAGACTTCGCAGAATATGAGGCATATACGCAGAATGAGGTCCCCAGTCATAGAGAGTGGATTTAGTCATGCTAGCCCATTCTGGGGGGGGGGGGGGGTAGCGTCACTGAATTCACCTCTGTGACTTCATTCTGGAAATAACAGACACACTAATTCAAGACTTGGTGAAAAGTCAGTTTTGGTAAAAACAAATTTTATATCTGATTTTATTTTTGCGTTTTCAGTGAATCACGCTTATACGGGATGCTGCTATTGGCACATTGGAACATGTGTGCATATGTGCACGGAAGCCCCGAATGATATTTTAAGCACAGACAACGCTATCCCGTACACGTGACCCGTCCGTTCCGACTGCATGGTGCTTTCAAGCACCACGTCACGTGATTCGACGAGTGGAAATTCAAGCACCACGTGACTCTACGGAAGGGACACCAATGCAGCTGCCAATGTTTGTGCCAAAATCAAGATTTCTAATTAAATAATTTATTCATTTTTTTAAAATCTCTACGAAAAGACTATATATAGTATACTAATAAATATATTCGCATTAATTGAGATTTAAAATTATTAATGAAAAATATATACGATTGACGCGTCTTCCCCGTGTTAGTGGTCTGTGCTCGGATACAAAATAATGTGGTTTCGCTGAATGAGACAAGGGGATGAAGCAAATGCAACACATTTCCTACCTTTTTTTCTTCTGAGTCATGCCAACAACATATACTAAAATAACTCCATGCGCGGTCGCTGGTGGGTCCAGTAAATTAGTGTCCTGCTGAATTGCTATGACGTATAGGGAAAACTGATGCTGTAAATAAAATATACCGTTATTTTTTCTAAAAGTTGGCATTTTAGTCGGAAATATGGCTTGTTGCCATTCATTGGAAAGCTGTCCCCAAGAGCTTTCCGATGAATGGCAACAAGCCATATTTCCGACTAAATACTGAAAAGTTACCCATAATTCTGCTGTGGTTAAGGAGTCGATTACTTAGGGTATTGCTGTATGTTATTAATGGGTGTGTGTTGTTTCATTCACAAATGTTTTTTTTTCTCGATTCGTTCAGATTAGCCACACACCGCCAAAATAAATGACAAGATTACAACAAATAACGGTACATTTAATTTACAGCATGAGTGTTCCCTACCAACGTCATAGCAATTCAGCAGGACCCACCAGCATCGTAGCAAATTAACGGGAGCACTTGACCAGGTGTGTTATTGTATTGGTCGCATTACCGCCTCAGATAAAAAAAATGCTTTACTTATCACAACAATCGAAACAACAAAAACAAAAAGCTATGATTGGTTTAAGAACAAAATCTGTCTAAATTTTAATAATCATTTTGTTTATGGCGGTTTTAACGGAAGTGACTATGTTAACGGCAATACCCACCGCGAAGGCCATCCGTGCATGTATTTAAAGTGACGCAAAAATGTCATATATCTGTATGATATCATGAACATTTTCGCATGAACAAATTCTTCCAAAAAATTATGTTTAAATTGCAACTTACACATTCATTAATTTGCTTCAAGCTGTATTTCATGGTTTTCAAAATTGTTGTATACTAGATCATATTATAAGCCTTCAGGATTTGTCTATGACTGCTTTATGTATTCAGCTGAAGTGCGATTTAATTTGATTTAAGAGTTATTGCTTTCTGCTCAAACATGTCGCCTTATTGCAATGTGAATAAGATACAGTTCACACGAACACCGCAAATTTCTATATGGTTGCGAATATTTTCAGTGTAATCTAAATTCAAACAAATCAGTGGCATTAAAGACATTTCTTGGACTTGTTCGGGTGCGTGCAACTGACAAGTCAGTATTCATGCGCTAAGCCAGCAGGCGGAATGTGGAATTCTACTAACAGCGCCGAAAATCTCAAGCAGATCAACTGAACCACTCATTGGAAAACACGTCGGAAATATATAAGAATGACAGTGTGTGTTGTAAATATGGATATAATATTTGTAAAGATAACTACCTTGAGCAAGATTATAATCCATATCTATTTGAACACCCCACCGGAGTGTTTCACATCACTTTAATTCTCTCAAATTGATTAATTGATTTTTATGTGAGAGTGGACAAATTGGTCACCCTCGCGCAATCTTATATACAAGTACATTCCAGGCGGCGTGTATACAACTAAAAGCTGTCTCTATTCACCATCAGTGCATGCACACGGGTATAGCATAGTTAAAAGTACATGTACTGGTTCGAACAGGATTAAAATCTCCAACAATGTATGTTATTCGAGTTGACCAACTGTAGGGGTTCAACCCGGCTGTCCCTTTCACCTGATATTGACCTCTTGGTCTACATTGCCCAACTCTCACAAACATTGTGATGAACAAGCACATAACACCAGACAGTACGCTGCTAGGTTGGAATAATTTTAGATATACCAGCTGCAGCCGGACTGTCTCTAACATGACAGCGACTTATTGGCCTCCATTCCTCACCTCTGGTGAGCATAGCGGCGAGACAGATACATCAATTTCAATTATTTCCATGTCTTATTCTTTGCAGTCGCCATTATTTAGACATGTTGACGCCGACGTGCATCCTCGCACCAACGGATTTTCGCATATATCTCCCACGCTTAACCTGATTTCCCCCACCATACCATAGAACAAATTTAAAGACGTGGATTCAGGCGACGTGTCGCATAAAAAGGAATTTAAGGGACTAGTGGTCACTGATTCCGAATCCGTTTGTCGCGTCGAACAAGTAATGCATTACCATTACACAATGCCATTACCCAATCCCCGATCCATACACCGTGTGTCACACACCATCCAACTAGTGTCCCAATCGACTACACAATCGGACTACTTCCCCAAACTAGAGTTCCAATCCACCAATTGAGGGTCCAAATCCACCAACTGGTGTCCTCAGTCACCCAAAGAATGTTCCAAACCATCCAATGAGTAGCTATTATTAGTGTCACAAACCATTCAGTTGTTGCCCCATGTCAGACATAGTGTGTCAACGGCAGTGTTCCAAACACACCACGATATCACACAATCATGCACCGCATACCACACAATGAGTGTCACAAACCACAGTGATTGTGTCCCAACCACCCAACTGGTGTCCCAAACCACCAAAATGAATGTCACAAACTATCCATTGACTACACAAAGTCCATTAAGCGGGTGTCATAACCCACTCAGTGAGTGTTCCATACCATAAAATGAGTGCCAAAACCACGCACAGATTGTCCCAAACAATCCAATGAGCGTTCCATCTCATCAAGTGAGTTTCACAAATACAACGAGTGTTCCAAACCACCAAGGAAATGTGGTTTGGTTAAAATACGTAGTGCTCCGAGCCATCTAACGAGTTTCCCCAACCGCGCAACGGGTGTCCAAGTCAGCCAGTGACTGCACCAAACCATGGACCCAAAATGACTGTTCAACGCGTCTAGTGTCCTAAATCACACAAAGGGTATCCAAAAACTACCCAAATGAATGTTCCAAACGAGTCGGCGAAACGGGTGAACCAATCCACACAGCGTGTGTCACATTACAGATGGTGTCTACTTCGCGAAACTGAGTAGGTGTTCAATAATACTAGTTTTGTAGATTTAGACACAAGTCTAGTTGGCTGGTTTGAAAATTGGTACACCCGCTATTTGGTATACAGGTCTCTCTTTGTATGATTTGATACACCCTTGGATGGATAGATTAAAAGGGAACCCATTGACTGGTTTTAACACTGAGTGTCTCGTTATATGGCTTGGGACTCGGTCGAAATCCGGTTATATCATTTTAGAATAGTTTTCGTATAAATAGACACGAACTGGTGACTTTCATTTCAGCGAAAACTGCCACATTTTGATACTTTTGGTCTCCATTTTGTCCGCTATTTTGGATAGTGATGGTTTAATTTATACTCAAATGGGCACGGTGGTCCATATCTGACATATATACCTATAGTACTATGTACACTCGTGTGCTCTATTATGAATATTAAAATAAAGATTGATAATTTGTGCACCTAATTCGAACTTCGATTTTGAAGGACACACACAGGCCAATTCCTCGTGAGATGGAACACAATAATCGGATTTGGATTGGACATCATATCTTTTGCGCAACTTGTCATTTAATCCAATCGGTTTATCTAATTAGAAAACGATCTGATTAAATTTAACGAAATTTCCAGAAATTTCCCAATTTTACTACTCCGGTCGTCATTTTGTCCGCCATTTTTTATTTTTACAATCGAATTTCACAGGAATTTACAGATATATGTCATGGTAGCAAAAATACTAAGTGCTATTGCATGTTTTCTGTCATATTTGTACATTTAGATGAGATTGGAACGAGTGGGTATATATTCCCGGAAATAGCTACATTTATCCCACATGGTTGCTATTAATAACAACACAGGTTTGCCTTAATGACTACCATTTATTAATCACTAAAGCAACTGGTAGTCGGAAACGTGTTTATGGACCTCCAGCTTTCTTGTCATTGTTGAAGGACCTTTTTTGGTACCACCAAGCGCCAACCATGGGGTCCTGGCAATGATCACCGATCTAGTCCTGAAATACACTAAGCGTAGCTGTTAGCAAAAAGGGGTGCCTCCTCCCAAAATGGAAGGAGGAATACTGGGTGGGAGGGTGGGACGCTAAATAATTGTCGACCGAGCTGTATCGAATCTTATCGCAAAAGGCCGTTTGCTGTCCATGTGATTACCCATGTGACCTGACGCAAGACGAAATAGTTCCTCCCTCAATCTCGATTGGCATTGTTCCAATACCTTAGCATATACTCGTCCCTTTAGAACAAACACAGGCATTATCTCAGTTGACAATTAGCGAAGTGAGGAATAGAAGCTGGCAAATTGAGTACCTGATTATATACAATGTAGCCCCCCCCCCCCCCCCCCCCCCGTGGGATAAATGATATGCGGCCGCTTTGCTTAGCATCTCAGTTTTATATGGCGACAATCTTGGTCAGTCGCCATCTTGTCGGCCTACTTTTTCTTCGTGTTAACATCGAACAGTTTATTTAAGCAGATATAATAACGCACAACAACATGCACGGTTGTCACGTTAGCTCCCGGCTCTATAAAGATCGTGGCTGGGGCCGTGTGGAAGGAGGGGTATTCGTAATATCCCAGTATTGCATTCAGGAAATTCCCAGTTTTAAACTCAGATAACCAAAAGAATAGTGATGTATTTATCACTGCAACGAATTTGAATAGCTCATTGTGTATTTCTCAACGAATGTCTCACTATTGACAATCTTGATGAGCTATAAATATCGTATGGACATGTGCAGCACCTTCAAGTATATTTCTCCTTTGGGGTGAGGGTTAGCTTAAAGATATTACTCTGGAATTGTCCATAACTGCGCCATCGTAAGATAACAATACTCTACCCAAAGATATATGCTACTACCCGATCTATAGTAAATAGATGATCTCCAACGAGTTATAATGAGCGAACTCATGAATAAACAAAACACAACGGGTCTTCGCAAATTATGCGATTTCCTCAAATTAGTAAATCGCAAAATATCTGACAAAAGTTCACTTTATATTTATTTCAGCGTTGTTGCTATTATAAATACTATTATTAGGTGTTTGATACCCGAGCAGAATGTTCTGAACCCACAATGTAGTTTGGACGTATACATGCATATAATACACCACGTTACACATATATATAAGAATGGAAATTTGAAATTAATAATGTGCGCGTATATAAAATATAATATATATAAATGTTCGTATGAGCAAGTGCGGGTATGTATATGTATGTGTATTTATATATGTATGTATATACATATGTTTATATATATATATATATATATGTAAATGTGGGCACATGACAATAAGATATAGATACATATCCTGTTAAAATTAGTTATACACATCCACGGACTATTGTTTAATTATACTGATGGTATGCCGTATTATAGTAAATATATAGTAATTGAAATTGATCACGGAGAGTCCTAATACTATTGTTATTAATGTATATATTGTAAATTTGTTTCTCCATACATGTATGTATTAGGTGATGAGAATAAAGAATTGAATTGTTGGGATATAAGATTGTATGAATTAAACTCGTTTGATAAATTTGATTCACAACGAGTCGTAGACGAGTTGTGAATCAAATTTATCAAACGAGTTTCATAAAATCTGATATCCCAACATAGCGAGTTGACCATCTTGTATACCACACGAAAACAACTAGAGCTTTATGCCATTTAACAACTCAAAACCTTAAAAGAAGCCGCAAGATGTATACATTTACAGCATTGGCTGTGACGTTTCATAACCGTATACGACAGTATTGCGCGCTCGGTCTGGCGCATGAAAATATAGTCCCCCAATTTGTCTCTTTGTTTTTGTTCTATTTTCGTTAGTGCAACGAAGTTGCACAAGAATTTAACTTTAATGAACAAAGAACGAACTTATGTTGTATTGTCTGGTGTTCGTGTCATGCGCGGCTTTTCGATATATTAATAATCCCCTTCAACCAATGTAAAGACGCGTCGCGCGGTCATTTTCTTGGCGCGATGCCAAGACGCTTATTCATCAATAGTGACAGATAATGGCTTGTTAAATCTTCATGTGATATCGAGTTCTTTTTTCAAACAGAGTTGAAATGGGACCATGTGTTCGAATCGCCCTGAATCGTCACGAAAAATTGCGACGTCACATAAGTCACCACGATGTTGGGACAGTTTAAAGAAATCGACAACTACATTCAGAACATATCAACACATGGTGTATTCGTTCATGTAGTAAACAGATCGTTCCTCTTTATATATTTTACGTCATGTGGCAAACTAAAGATAATCTACCTTAGGGTGGATAAACACATGCATGTAATTTCTGTATGTAAAATACATGGCCACACCAATAATTGACAACACTAATCACCTGGGTGCGTGAGGTTCATTGTTAACAGGCGTTAATGAGTAGTGATAAGCGAAGTCAAACTGTCTGCTATCAGGACATTTAAGGCCAGTCCAAAACATCTCTTCTCTTACGGACGCGGAAATTAGTCAAGTCTGTGCGATATCTGGCATTTTATTAATGCACGAACACCAGAAGCGAGAAGTCTGGCATAATATATACAGTCTTGATATAGAACATTTTCGATCATGATGCTTGTTTGGCGTGGGGCCTCGAAAGCTTCAAATCGCTAAGGGACTTAGTTGAATGTATCGGTCGGAATAATCTGCGCAAGAAAGTACAATATAATATGTTTTACTTAAATAGCTCAGAGTTAGCCACCCCCGCCTGGTAGCTTTCGGGATCATATATAGCCCCATGTCGGGGATCACATATGGCCCATGCGTCTGTGAACTCCTGATCCACCACTGCTATAAATATCAAGAGAGGACTGGTAATTATTAAATAGAACATCTATCACATGGGTTATCCCACGAACAATTATTTTAAGTGGCCTGGCGACTGGGTCCAAGATAGCGGCTTCTCTGCGTTCCGACTTAATTGGAACTATAACTCAGTGCGGTCAACACGTCGGCAATGATTGGGTTGTCAGTGGACACATATTACATTGTCTGTATGATCCATGTAAAACGCCAAATACACGATAATTACAGAGATTACATGCATGTGTGTGTCCACCCTTACTCGAGTAACCCCGTCGTGTATTTATCGCGCACCCATCGTCGTGAAAATTTCAAGCTGAGCTAAAATTAGTACGACTCACGAGTTTATACCAAGCATTTTGTAAATGTTTAGTGCCCGGATGTAGTGCCGACCATCTCGATGGATACACTCTTCGATGGATGCAGCTATCAGCCAATCAAAACACAATATATATAAATTAATCAACTCTTTCTATATATACTAAATCATCATTGACGATTAATTATCCCATAGGAAATGTTCAGATGAGAAATTCAACAAACGTTGAACTTATTATTTAAACAGTTCCCTCAATAAGTAGGGCTCCTTCTGCACTTTCATTTATATGTTGTCTGCTTTTATCGCCTTAACATCCCTCCAAATCAATAATAGACCATTCCGATGTGCATTTTTTAATTGACTGAGTAAAGTAAAGAATGGGTTAATGCTTTTCCTTTCTCATATTCCGTTTTCGAAACCCTCATTCACCTCATATCTCTGTTCAATCTGAGTGACAGGGTGTTTCTTCTTGGCTTCTGCTATAAATAGGATTGTGGCTATTGGAACACAGGAAGCGGCTATGAGATAAAGGTAAGCATCATACTGCCCTGTTCTGTCTCTAATCAAACCTGTGGTATAATTAAATCAAACATACAGTGAGCTGGAATCACCAATAACAATTAACATGAAAACCATAGTCAGAAATGGTAACGCCCTCAATATCGTATTATTAGCCATATATACAATATAACAACTTTAATGTGGTGATTGTAAAAAATCTGTATATAGGTAACGCCTATGTAGTTGATTATATGTGATATTTTTTTTCTAGTTTAATTTGAAATAGTGGTCTGAATAGCGCATGAAATAGCATGCAGAATAATAATCGGGCAAAAATTTGCGATGGTTCAGGTACGCAAACACCGAGCACGTTTCTAATCACATTTAATATCCAATTATCCAATTACGCAAATACCGAGTATGTTTTAATCACATTTAGACCACCACCTCCTTCGACAGGGTCAGATATACTTGCCAATATACACCATAGAAGGGCGTAACACTGATCTAAGAATGGCCTCAGGTAATGCACTCTTGATATGACGTCTCATAATAATTAATTAAAATACATGTATGGTTCCATGAGTGTAAATTAAAATACGGTCACACACAGAGAGGGTTAATTGAAATATGGTCACATCACGGTTAAATAAAATATGGTCCCATGAAGGTTAATACAAAATATGGTTCCATGATGGTTAATTGAAATTTTATTTTGATTTTTAATTAAAATATGGTCCCATGAGGGTTAATAAAAATATGGACAATGGGGGGTTAATTGAAATATGGTCCCATTAAGGTAAATTCAAATATGGTAACGTGACTTAATTAAAGAATAAATATATGGTCCCCATAATCAGGGTTAATTAAACTATGGTGTCATCAGTGTGATTAAACTACGGTCCCACTGGGGTGAAATAAATATAGTCCCATGAGGGCCAATTGATATAATTAGTCCAATATTATAATTAGTCCAATGAGGACTAATTATAATATGCCCCTTCCCCCCATGAGGATCAAATAAAACATGGTCACAGGAAGGGAGGGATAATTTCTGAACATTCTTCAATTCATATAGCATTCTGATATATCCTCGGTACACATAAATAAAACTAATGTTTTGAATTAGGCCACATTGTATGTTAAACAACCAATGTGAAGTAGGTGAGCGGCCAATAGAGAAAAGGGGCCATATTTAAGGAGTTTAATGCACATGCGTACAGAAGGGATTGTTATACACCAATGGAAAGCTTACGATATGGCCCTTACTATTGGCCCTATTGTACTTCTCAAATCTGGTAAGAAAATGTTAAAATTCCTGTTTCTATGGCAACGAAGTAATATTTTTATGCAAACTTGGAAAATGGGCACACCACAGAGTACATTTGGCCTGGGTATGATTTGTTGATATTATAGATATATATATACTTGTATCAAAAG
The DNA here is from genome assembly GCA_032622095.1 of Siphonodentalium dalli. Taxonomy (NCBI): domain Eukaryota; kingdom Metazoa; phylum Mollusca; class Scaphopoda; order Gadilida; family Siphonodentaliidae; genus Siphonodentalium; species Siphonodentalium dalli. Next base: position 76,242,322 of record CP136068.1, read on the forward strand.
GACCTGCATAGTGCTCCATCATTTGGTATGTTTCTAGGTCAAGGTCAAACGTAAAGGTCAAGGTCATTCTGGAAAAGTTGCAAAACTGTATTTGTTCATACTAAATCACACAACAATGTCATATTAATACAAACTGTTTCTGTGTTTTTGGAAGAAATAAGATATCAATAAATTACCACTGATCAATTATGAACAAAACGGTTCGTTACATTCCAGTTAATGTGATATTTTAATCTCAGAAGGAGCTTCAAAATAGGTGGGGGTTGTTTCACATTAAGGACATTGTGTTCCCGAAAGCTACACGTGTTTATGGGACTATAGCGTATGATTAATGTCTTAGTGTTTTGATGTCAAGTTATGTACCAGTGTGCAGATAATTATGTATTTCGGAAACCATTCCAATATCACAAAATCACATTCTTGAAAGTACACATGTACTTACACCATATACTGACGCCAAGGGATTTGGTTACCATGGCAACGGGCACGTATATGCTGATAATGTACCTAAATGGAATGCCTCATCTTACTATGAGTCAAGTTCTTTACACAACCAATGATCTCCCATGTCATGCACACAAGCACATTGCACTAACGTCATGACATCACACACAAACTGAAAATGGTGTACTGTATGTCCATTGAGTTGCTACTACACTAACTACTACAAGTCTACAATTGTGTTCTATTAGATGCAAAAGTTTCAATATAATAAGAGAAGACCAAGAATGGATTAATCATGCTCAGATGGTAACGGGGCGAATAACCCATCACTAATTTACTAATAGATGAGCACAGTTTTCAATCCTTTATCTCTGCCGTGATTGGTAGCGGGTGGGGCAAGTATTCACTGAGTGAATGCATACTTGTAATAATTAAAACGCACAAGTCCCAGTTCGATGTGCTCGATAATATATGCATGATAACTTGTGGTTAAAATAATTGGTGGTGCACATCCGGTTTAGATTGTAACATGCATGGCGAACTGGGGTTATTAGAGGAATATTCCTTACGCGAACGCACTTCGTGATATATATGCAGGAATATATTTATGAACAGAAGCTGTTGCCAAAAAGAGACTGTATCGTTCTTATCAAGTGTCACATAATTCACGCTGCGAATTGAATAGAAGAGAGTGTCTTTTGTTGGTTATATGAGGAGACAGTTGGGTGTAAAAAAAACTTAATGTTATACACACAAATTTATATTAAGTTTTGGGGTGTACGATCATGTGTGCATTGGTTATCACTATTGCTACATGTTACACCTTATATGTATCAACCGACCGTCAGTATATAGCTATTAGACTTACAGTTAATGACCAAATTTGAAGTTTGCCGTTTACATTCTAAACATCTGAATGTTTACGGTCTGACTGACAGTTTCACAACCTGCAAATTCTCGAACCGGGGGCTCAAGCTATCAGCCAATAGCAATTGGCCCCCATTTCCTCTCAAAACTGGTGGGGTTGTTGCCATAGAAACCGATGTGTATTGATAAGGCATGACATGACCAGTGAGGCCAACTAATACATTAGCCAGTTTTAAATACAAAAATTGACATATCAATCAGCGGGAATGCAAACACGCCCCAACGACAGGCAATAACATCGCTCCAATCTTGCGCGAAAATTTATTTAGCGCTTAAATTATGTCACAAAAAATGTTGACGTTTTCACAGGAATTAATTATATTAATATATTTATGACACTTCATGATGACTATATTGTCCTGCAAAGCAAGCGTGTGATTGTCTGAAAAGAAACATATTTCAAAATGTACCTCATAAAATCACTTACTGGTTGATGACCTTGACCCTTAACAAGTGACCTTGACCTCAACGACCAGTGACCTTTACAACAATTTATCGGGCAATACCCGCCAATAATTATGGATAAATATAATAAGCCACGAGTTCATTTTAACTCAAATATTGATCATTTCCATAATCTCATTGAAATATTAGTGCAGGTTGCCATGGAAACGAGGAGTTTCACCATAAACGCACCAGTTTTGGTAACCACAGCACAGCCTGTCAGATGCATCATTTCACGGGCATTAAAATGATGTATCACAATCGCATGTGTAGGGTTGGTGCATTAAGTCGAAAATTATGGTTTCCTTGCCGCTCACCTATATATAAGTACCATTTTTCGGGCTATATATAGGCCAATTATAAAACAAATTGCAGAATTTCAGAGTATCTTGGCTTGTTTCCATAGAAACTCAGTTTTGCCAAACAATTTATAAACTCCTGTATTCAAGCAACTTTATATGTCCAGGCTCATTTCACAACTTATAACATGCTTTAAATAAAAAAAATGCGGTCCCTGCCGCTCGCCTAAAGGGTTAGTGTTGGAACTTTTCTTAATAACATCTCTATTCATAGCTCCGATATATTCCGCATACAAAGAAATGAACAGTCAATATTTACAAACGGCAGGAAGGAGTAACGTGGGAATTGGTTAAAGACATATTATGTGCTTGTTCGGGTATGTGAAACTGATAATATAGTACTCAGGTGCTATGTCAACTAGACGAATGTTGCATTTTAGTAACATCGCCGAAAATTTCAAGCAATTCGACCGTACCACTCCATAGAATTCATCGTCTGAACCACCCTCAATTGTAAATATTTACTTCTCGATTCGGGACGCAACTATCTGCGATAAACTAACGAACGCGATTTCACCTTCTAGAATCACTGCAATTAATTAATATATAAGAATAACGATGTAAGTTGCCAATTTCGATATAATATTTGTAAAAAATAACTACTTCAAGCAAGATTATTCTCCATTTCTAATTGATCACCCTACCGGAGTGTTCACATCACTTTAATAATTACCATCCCAATTCATTTAAAATATAATGCCAATATTTGTCGCGTATAACTAAATGAAAAAGTTCGCTAAACGATATTAAATAACATGTTAACAACAAATATAAACAAACACCTCGTAGGCTTCATATTAAAATTAAATTTCTTATACAATCGTCAAATCTCCGTGCAGTATAATAGTAGATAGCATTCCGATTTATGTCACGTGAAAATAAACGAAATATGTTAAAATAGCAATGCAACAAAGTAGGTTAAAGAACAATAGAAACACACAACGGACAGCGCGCTAATGGTTAACGCGCGGATTCCCGTTAAAATTAATCAGCTCGCACTTGTTGACATGCGAATAACAAACCATGGGTCAATCAAGCATGTCTCGAGAGACGCCCGCTGCATGAAATAATAATGTAAATGTCAATAAACGAAATTAAATTTCCCAACTACACCTGTTACCGGAATCGGCCTCGCGGTCGGAACTTTTAATGTGTCCCAAAAATCCCCATTTCTATAAATATAATCTCCATGCGCCCATTGAATACCAAGAAACAGTAGCATAGTATACACTCGGATGGCGTAATAAATTAATCCATGTACATGTAACGATCTCGAACAATCTCCATATATTCTTAAACACGTCGTTAAATGGACAATCTGAAATAAACCATCATGATACGATGCCGCGAACTCCGATTGGTATTCTAAAATTGGTCTTGACGTATGCATGGTATATATACGTGTGTGTTGTTCGTGTATTTCAATTCTTGATTGATATTCTCGACTGTCCGTTCAAGAATTTTGTTTAAATCTCTGTCCTCGCATTTCCTTGATTGTTCTTCTCATTCCAAATCTTCAGTGAATCATGTGGACATTCCAGGAAGAAAGTTTTTGCAGTACTATTTGCCTCTTGTGTCCTCCCTTTTAATTGTGTGTATTCATCTATCACCTCTGTTATATTCTTTTGCCTTAGATCGATCCTCGAGTCATTTCACATGTTCCAAACCAAAAGAACACTATAGGTTTTCTTCATTCTTTGATTTCCGTCCTTATTTTCGATTCAAGTCCTTTCGTCTCCCATGCTTTTGTCTCCATTGCTTTCCTTTCCCATGCTTTTGCTCTTTCTTCAATTCTCTACCTTTACTGTCGCATATACTCAGTACTTTCCTTTGATTATGTATTTTCTTTCTTTGACTTTCAGTCCTTTCCAATTTCTTCTTCTCCCTCGTTATTTTTGTTATGCTATTGTCATATATCGGAATAAAGAATACATTTTACATAAATAAATTAAATACACAGTGTATAAGTGATCATATTTTTATTTTTAAACCAAAATATTCGATGATGACATTTCATCCTTGTAGATATTTTAGATTAAATGCAAAAACATTATTGATTGAAAAATTTGTGTCCGCCATTAATTTTGCAAACCGGAAGTACCATATTTTTAAATCGGTTATTAGCTTATCCTACGCTTTTATGGCATTAGTTAATATGTTGTTGTCGTGAGCATTGGCTCATTGGAGTTCAATCAGTTAATCATTTCCATATAATTACTGGCGTGAAGAGTGAATTTGTGCCAGTGGCATAGATTGAGTATACCTCAGTACATGTATAAGCATCAGTATACACATGTCACAAAATACTACGCGGCATACATTTGGAAAGTACAGACTGGTGTATCAAGACATGCATGCCGTATGACAGCGATGAATCACAAAGTGAATTGAACAAGCCGCGTATTCAAAGTGCGATATACAACAGCACGAACATGCACATGCATATTTAATATGACATTGGTGGAGTAAAACGTGACGCGATTTCAAAAACAACAGTTACATGAGAAGGATATTGAAGACAAAGCAAAAAACAATTCAAATAAATTCTGCGATTACATAGCGCGACGCTCCGAAACTAGAGCTGGTATTCCAAATCTTGAGAAACAGGATGGCTCCATAACAATAGCAGACACGGCAAAATCAGATGTGCTAGCTGGCATCTTCTCGAGCGTCTTTACCAATGAACCACAAGGAGAGACTCCCAAAATACAATATCACCAAAAAGAACACGAACTGGAAGACGTAGAAGATTGTAACATCAGATGGAGTATTATATAGTCAGACTTTCGAAATTAATTCAGAACAGATCTCTAGGGCCTGATGGAATACATCCGAGAATACTGAAACAATTATCAGAAGAATTGAGCAAACCATGCACTTACAATCATTTTCAACTATAGCCTCAGACTTTGAAAACTACCACATGAATGGACAGATGCCAAAATATCGGCAAAATAAATTAAAGGAGGAAACATCAAAGCCAATAACTAATGCCCTGTTAATTGACGAGTGTAGTATGTAAACTATTTGAGTCAATAATGCGAGATAGGATTATGGATCACATGAACAACAACAAAATCTTCAGAAGAAAAAAACACAGTTCGGATTAAAAATCGCTCAACATAAGTTCAGCTACTGGAGATATATACTCGTTATATACATGCATTTCATGATAGAATTTGACACAGTACCACACCGAAGATTAATCGCTGAGGCTGAGAGTTATGGGATCCAAGGAATTATCATGGGCTGGATCAAAAATGTATTATAACTAGTATATATCTCGAGTAGATGAATGATAAGAATGATATACTACTCGATATAATTTATATACTCGTTATATACATGAATTTCATAAAAGCATTTGACACAGTACCACACGGAAGATTAATCGCTAAGGCTGAGAGTTATGGGATCCAAGGAATTATCATGGGCTGGATCAAAAATGTATATAGCTAGTATATATCTCGAGTAGCTGAATGATAAGAATGATATAGCCACTCGAGATATATACTCGTTATATACATGAATTTCATAAAAGCATTTGATACAGTACCACACCGAAGATTAATCGCTAAGGCTGAGAGTTATGGGATCCAAGGAAATATCATGGGCTGTATCAAGAATGTTCTGAAGGCAAAGGGTCGTGGAAAATGGGGAGAAGTCCAGATACCATGAGATCATCAGTGATCAACGCCGAAGACCAAAACCAATTTTAAAAACTACTGGAAAATTTTTGGTCCGAAAAATAAACTACACAGCTAAGTTGGGAAAGACAAACTCACAGACAGGTCTAAACTCACAGACAGGATAAACTAAGACATAGGTGAGGAATTTGACGAAGAAGACGTGCACATAAAAAGTGGCATCAGCCACCGTCCATAAGGTAAGATACCGATATGGACAATATCATGCCGGGGTCATTGCGAACGGGTAATTGATTTTTTTTCTTCTTTTTTTCAAAGTTTATATACTACAAAATCAAATGGCTATGATTTGCATCTTCTGTCATCTGGATTATGACATCTTGAAACATCTGACTGTTGGAGTTGTTCTAAGTAAGATAGATACCTCGTAGGTATTGGATATTCGGGAGAAACAATCGGCCCTCAACGAGGTTGTTTTCCCCGCATATCCAATACCAACTCGGTGTCTATCTATAACATAAGATGGTTTCGGGGGTGTTGAAAGTTGCCGGGTGGACAATAATACGCTTCCGTATCATTGTGTACGTAGTATAATCCATCGAATAATTAGCTACATCAAAATACTAACCTTAAGAAAATACTATTATTATAATCAATACAGCACAACAAGAGTTCCGCATGTGCCAACGTCTGCAGGCAGACCAAGGCTGTAACAAAATACACCAGAATGCTACCCCTCTCTAACTTAAATTATAAATAGTCTATACAGAAGCTAGCGACTATGTCTAAGTATCACCGATCCAGAGGTAGTGATAACCGGTTTATAAATGACTCCTAGATCGAATGCAACCCATATGTGGTTCCTACTAAGGTTGACGAGCTTAACCCTTTCTGTACTAATAACTCTGTTGAACTTATTATCTAAACATCAATGAATATGAAGTTATTGTGTTATCTTGTCGTATGTCTGTCGTTTGCTATTATTTTATTAACATCCCTCCAAATTAATATAAACCGTTATTGTATTGTTTTATAACTAAGTAGGAGAAACCATTCAGTACAGAAAGAGTTAAAATATACCTAACCTGCTAGTGGGCCACTAGATGCTCCGGTCAGCCCTTCTAGCACAGTGGATCAACGGACACGAACCAAAACCGGAAGTCGTAGATTTCGAGGTGGAGAAATATCTGTCGACAAATATTTTTTGACATTTTTTGACGTTTTTTTGGAAATATAAACGCTTGGATAGCATATCTGACCAACTGAAGGTGAGTGAATATTTCTTCGCTAATGTTCGGACACCGACGATCAATTTAAGTCAGTTGTCATTGTTCGATCGCGGAAAAAATGTCATTTAATCATCGCCGCGAGACGATTTCTTCCCCAAAATATCCCAGAAAATCATACTTTTCACATTCATCGCAGACAGCTGTCGCAACAACCTATATACCGGTCGAAAGGCCTGTTTTCCCCCCACAAATGCATATTTTGAGTATTTTCACGGACTGTTTAAAAATTCCAAATTTCATCTTTTGATGCAGGTACCCACCTCGAAAATACTGTCCGGTTAGTCCTGTACACCCCGGAATTTAGTTGCAATCCACCAGACCCGGCGGACAGTTTTTGTTGTTCAATCAAGAGTCGAAATGGATTAGTTGGTTGGCTGCCTTTCGTTAACAGTGGCACGTTTTTGGGCAACTGCTTTTCTGTTGCAACTATAGTATACTGATCAAGTTTAGTTACCGAGTACAGTTTGCAATTTGTTCTCATATATTCGTTCAGATCGTGTAAGGTCATTAACCAAAGAATCATTTATGGAAATATTGTTAGAACAAGAATATTACAATGCCCTCCGTGACCAAGGCCGTAGCAACAGGATTGTTTTGATGGTGGGAGGTGTAGATGTATTTTCCAATAGTTTGATATTTCAGCCAGTATATAGCGTGAAATTTGATACTTAAAAAACAATTAAAATTCGATTAATTTCAGAAAAAAACAAATCGGGACCCATGGCTGTTCTTTTTCATTATGGCCACTTTCGGGACACACCACCCGAGTTTTGATTACGAGTGTATAAAGTTTTAACTACATTTTTCGGGTATATATACACCCCTTTATTTTTATGTTTTAAACTACAGGTACCCACCCATATTTCGCTAATATTACATATTATAGCATAGCCATCAAATATGCAGATGTTTATTTCCATTTCTATGAGAGGCCAAATTCACATTTCATAATTAATTGCAGTTAAGCGCAATTCATGGTTATAATGTATGTAACTATGTACCCCTGGTCAATAAATAGGTGTATCTATAACTAAACCTGAACTCATATTGACATATATCACCTCCTTGTTTTCATTGCTTTGGATAGTTGTGATTGTGAACTAGCCTAAATTCTTTATCAAAATGGGTGACTCGCGACAGTATTACCTTCTGTTTTAGTCGAGTCGAGGAACCAACCCATCAAAGCTCAAATGTGATCAGATATCGATTATTGAAGTTTGTTATTTCAATTGATTGCTGCCCAGAAACACGCCGTGAAAAGGGTGGTTTCGGTCAAAATTGCGGATGAAGATGTATAACTCTAAAACAAGTGGTAATACGGTAAACTTTCGTGATACTTTAGTAATTATACGGCCATATTTTCTTGAACAAAATGTTTATAAATCACACGTTTTTGGGAAATTTGATACCATAGTTGACAGTGGTCAGCTTTATTTTTTGCAGTTAATCGATTCTGATAACTAAAGCTTATTTTGAAGAAATATTGTTGTTGTTGTTGTATCTTTATAATATGGGTCTTTCTGATCGTATTGAGGACCTTTAGTTTAAATTAGCCAAATGCAGATACACCCGGTCATGCTAATATAGTTAGGTTATATGGGTAGTTACACTTACTCTCAAGCAACTCATAGCGCTTAATCGCATTTAATTGCACTTAAGCGCAATTCATTTCAATTATGCGCAAATGCCATATGTGTGCTTCCGCGCGATATGGCATGGTATATGCGCTTAAACGCAATTCATTATTAAATATGAATTTGACCTCCCATACAGTTAATTATTTTTCTATATATATGAACGAGTAGGGTCTGTCTGCATGTCTTCTGTCCGCTTAAATTTGAATATATACGCGACCATTTGCGTTAAAAACTTCCCAACCAAATTATCCAGTGTGTGAATCAATGTGGAAACAATTAATTATGGCGCGATTTGATTACAACAGGACAAAATCACGTGCCTATATATTTACAAAAGTAACTTGCATCTGGTTCCACATTCAGTTGTACGCTATAGATTGGAATTTTACCCGCTATATACATGTAAGAAACACAACACTTCTACATTAATGGACAGCCAAGGTGGGATTAAGAATACAACAACTCGAAAGAACACAGGGGCCTGTTTCATGAAGCAATGTCATAAGATTATCTTAAGATGGACTTAATCTAAGATCTAAGGTGGATCTTATGATGTAACTTTTCCGTTTCAAGAACGCGTTTCACAAAACAAGATTAAGTCCTACTTAAGTAGTAATTTAAGTTCGCGCGCTTTTAGACTGGCTCTCGACAATTTATTACAGCTATGCACAGAAAATGTTGGTTCTGTGTGTGTTATATGCCTATAGGTACAGTGTCTGGTGACAGATACTAGGGCGTGTCTAAGAATAGTTATGATAATCAGTATAATGACTGGTGCATACTTAACTGCACGAGCGCGCTTTTTAACTGTGTTTTCGCGTCAGACCCCATCCACACATAGATGCATGCTTTCAATGCCTATTTTATACAAACATATCGAGCTCAAATATATTATTTCAGTTATTAAAGGGACTTATACATCCTAACTCAGAATGTGAACCTTCACCCATATAACATGCCATTAAAGCGACGCGAGACATATGTTCGCTCCTGTCAATGCTGATATTAGGTTCTAATACATTATACGTCTTTGAAGCATCTATAATACCAGGAAACCGAATATGTCGCCAACACGGCATACACATACAATATACCACAATGTAAGCACTGAGCTAAACGCTCTTTATTTATTGCCAACATTCATGGAATACTAACACAAAACGCTCTTTATTTATATTGCTATACTGTGAATAGGACTTCATATATCGTGCTCCAAATAGACTTATTTCCAACCTGAGACTTACTTGTAGAAGCCATATATAAATGATGTTAGTGCCATTTGCTCTGGTTCTTTTGACAAATGTGCTAAACGCCTGTTATAATTAACAAAATGCGTATGAACTTCGAAAGTACGTTACGTTGAACGACATTCTGCATATGTTTTAATAAAAACCAAATCAACGACTTCTAATAAAGAGCGTTTATAATTAACAACACGTGAACAGACGGCCGGTTCACAGGCCCCTGTGGAAAATTACTAAATACCAATATAGACTATACCACTGGTATATTGGTATTTTAGTAATTCCCCCAGGGGTCTGTGGGTCAGTTCACAGTGATATTATATGTTCTTTCGCGGATCCCGGTGTGCCCGCGCGATCCGTATACTATATACATGCTATATATCTTTTTATTTCATAGTTAATAGATTATGATAATATACATAATAATAATAAAATAACACATATTATGTATTATTATCTTGTTGATATATATACGGGGTACATATACAATACATTTTTACAATCAAATTATAACATAATAATATAGAAAAGCAAGTAAATAATAATAATAATAGCTGACATAAGCATTTATAAAAAAAACTGAGTATAAATCATTCACTATTATCCTCGATGTGAAAATGTTTGGACTAATTGTCTTAACATGATTATTGTCTACAGTGCGATTGGGTGATTTGAATCGCAAATGATGTTCAACTCTATGTAAATATATTCTTTTTGTAACAGCAATTAGAAATGTATCTATAGTCCGGTCTTGGCGGTTTACAGTTAGTAGCGGACACCCCGTCAATCTTGCAACCACTGGCCACGTCACTGCTATAGCTTACCAGTTGGTTATTAATTACTACCATTTCTGAAACACCCCTCCGTGCTAGCAAGGTGTTATTCAGTTAAATGTGTTTATAATAATATATACATGAACTAGATCCCATCCACATTTCGGACCAACTGCGGATAACAACGTAGGTCTTAACTTTAAGATTATCTTATGACACCTCACACCAGTCTTAAAGTTAAGACCAAAGTTAAGACCATCTTAGGTTAAGACTTTGTTCGTGAAACGCACTTATGACTGAAGTTTGAACTTATGACCATCTTAAGTCCCAACTATGTCATAAGTTGCCTTCATGAAACAGGGCCCTGGAGTTTTCCTGATGATGTTTCTCTTCTCTATATCAACCGAGAGTACCAATATTTCGTATAGTATAGTATCGTATAGTATTTTATTATAAATAATTTTCAATAATTTTATTTTCAAACATTCTTCGGGTGTTGTAAAATCCCATCGTCGATTGCCTCAATGAAGCCGCAAGCCTTTGCCTCACAGTGGTTACACATATGAAGGCAGGCATGCGATCCTCTCGTCAGTAGCACCTGGAATTATAAAATAATATCGCTTAGTGGACTTGAACTTAAGCAAATATTAGTAGCAGATATAGCTCTACACCCCTCCGACTGTATGTTTTAGTCCCCTCCTCATTATTGTTTTAACCATTGCTGAATATTGAAAACAATAATTTTCTGAGTCGAAAAATGTCATATAACTCCACACAAAAAGGTCTGACATATTTCATAATCATATATGTTCGCATGTTCCCATGGTACTAAATCTATATCTATATTTGCGAATGTCTGTCTGTCTGTCTGTCTGTCTGTGTTCTATGGAAATTCACAGGGGACCATCTAGATGATGCCAAAGGGGTCTACTAGGGGTAGATTTTTACGAGAAAGATAATGGTCGGGGTTAGAATTTTCTAAAGTGACGCCGTTGTTGTCAGGGGCAGAAAAGGGGGAGGGCAGAACAAAAAATTGTCGCCGATTGCCACCAAACTTATATATAATCATTTCCATAATATGAGGAATCTAATGGCGTGGTTTAAATATGGCAGAAGTCGCGCCGTTCGCGTCAGGGGTGCCCGGAAGGGGGGGGGGGTGGGCAGATTTTTTTTGCTGTCGCCGATTGCCACGAAACTTACATATAATCATCCCCATGATATGAAGAATTCAACGGTGTGGTTTAAATATGTCAAAAGTGGCGTCATTTGAGTCAGGGATGAGCGGAAGGGGAGAGGGGCACCAAAATTGATAAAACTAATTTTAGCGCCGATTTCCACCAAATTGATATATATTCTTCTTCATGATACAATGAATCTAATTGTTCGATTTAACAACGCCAAATTGTTGTTTTTGGATGAGATATTGGGAGGTGTGGGCACTAAATTTGATAATAAGTCGCCGATTGCCACCACACTTATACAAAATCATCCCCATGGTATGAGGAGTCTAATGGTGTGGCTTTTATCTGTCAAATGTCGCCTCATTCGAGTCAGGGTTGCATTGAAAGGGACAGGGGCACCAAAATTGATGCAAAAATATTTTTAGCGCCAATTTCCACCAAATTGATACACGTTCTTATCCTTCTTATCCATGATACGATGAATCTAATCGTGATTTAAAGACGCCATAGTGGTGGTGCTGTTTGGGTGAGAGATGGAGAGGGGATGGATTGGCACCAAATTTGATAAAAAAACCTTTAGTTGCCGATTATCACTAAACTTATAAACATTCATCTCCATGATATCAGGAGTGTAATCGTGCAGTTTAATGATGTCACAAGTTGGGCCATTCGAGTCAGTGGTATATAGAGATGAGAGGGACACAACAAATGATATTTATATGTTTAGTGCCGATTTACACCAGATTGATACATATTCTTCTCCGTGATACGAGGAATCTTATCGTGTGATTAAGATACACCAAATTGGTGCACTATGGGTGAGAGATATGGGGACCTTAAATTTGATACGAATTTGTATACTCGCCAATTTTCACCAATTTCATATAAATGCATCTCTAATCGCTAATGAGTCTTAGTGTGTGTAGCTTGAGTCCGAAATAGGGACAGGAGGGTCACCAAAACTGATACAAAATATTTTTAGTACCAATTACCATCAAATTCAGACACGTTCTTCTCAAATGATACAAGAAATAAAATCGTGCTGTCTGTCTGTCTTTTTGTCTGTCTGTGTGCGTTCTATATATAACTTCACGCGGTACAATCGAGATGGCACCAAGGCGTTCTAAGAGGGGTAACTTTTTACAAGGAAGATAATGGTGCGGGTTAAAATTTTCTAAAATGACGCTGTTGGTGGGAGGGGAAATTAAAAAAATATGGTGAAATAGTTTTGTCGCTGATTTCCACCAAACGAATATATAATAACTTTCGCAATATGGCGTTAAATTACATTTGGTGTCGTTTGCGTTACGGATGGCGAGCGGATATGCACTATCATTGATAAGATTGCTATTCGCCGATATCCACATATAAGTTATATACAGTCACCAGGCCATCTCCATATCATTTTAAGTAGTTGGGCGTTCATATTTCACAATCCCGACATATGGTGACCCACATAAGTCACTTGAACAATTCTATCTTCTTAACAGTCATATTGATATGGGAATGGCAATCAAGGCATTCACACAATGAGCTAGCTAAAAGAGATAACTAGAAGAAGCATTAAACGTATATTTATCATTCTATTGAAGAGATACATATATTCGTGCAAACTGAGAGACCTCGAACCGTCTGAGGATTGCATATATATAATAACAAAATTGAGTCGGTTCCATTCAATACAGTTTCCACAAAAAGTTACAATTTGTCAAGAGATATGGAGGACTTCAAAAATAGTGGTAACAGTGTTCATGCAGTCAAATATAGTTTCTTCTGATATACAAGAAAATGCAGTTAGTAACACAAGACTTTTCAGGATCCTACCAATACTGATATCTGACAAGGGTTTTAGAACAGACTCATCGACTGACATAAACAACTCAAAATCTCGCTCTGTGCCTGGCACATGTTGCTGATATATCCGCGCAGCAACATTTCGTTTAAACTAAGAATATTTAGTCAATATATAGCCCCTGGAAATTTCTTTGAAACATCTGTATCTTCATGGAGATATGATAGCCAGGTGTCCTCGAGATCTTAGTCGAACCCACTAGATTGATTGATACATCTCAATATGTAAAACCAAATTATCATCTTTTATCGAAATAATGTGTTTATGATGTTCATGTATCATATTATAACGTCTAATGTATACGCAGTTGTAAATAAATAAATACTTCATTATTGGTGGAGGGATTAATCGCGATAAACACAATGACAATTGACAAGGTGAGCCACTACTTATATTCCATGACTGTAATAACCATATTGTGTGATGCTATTTGAATATACAATTTATGAGAAAACGTATAACACTTTAAGCAAGAGCATTCTCTATTCCCAACAAATATCCACAGCATACATTAACCTGTGCAACGCCGGGTAACCCTGCTAGTATATATATATATGCCAAGCCAAAAAAACAAATGACCGCAAAACTTAGGAATAAAAACTCGGAAAATTGCGTCCACGAAAGGACGAACAAGCTGCTTCCTGTATAACCACAAGTTGTGGGCCACAACTCGTTGCGAGTGTATAATCAAATATAAAGGGTAAAAATCGGCACACCGCTGCATTTTTCTGAAAAAAATTGGATGTAAATAAATTTGTTTTATGTCGGCCTTCCGAGAGTGATGACAAGTCACAGTTAACAATATGACATACATCAAAAGTTATATGTTTACCAAACATGTACTTCGTAGTTGGATTTCAGTTACAGGTTACAGTTCAGTTATATATATAAGTCACCGCCTGGATGTTATGTTGTACCAGGAGACATATACAACATTATGAACACCCAGAACCATTGTGGCCACGCAAAAGTCAAATGAAACGCCCATCATCTGCGGCAAAATTGCTTTTTCGACCAGAAATTGAAGATGGCAGACCTCAGCAAAATCACGACTAAGCGGACATATTTTTTACAACTAATGATTAACTTTTTCGGGACTAACCGGACAGTATTTTCGAGGTGGGTACCTACATCAAAAGATGAAATTTGGAATTTTGAGACAGTCCGTGAAAATACTCAAAATATGAATTTGTGGGGGGAAAACAGGCCTTTCGATCGATGTAGAGGTTGTTGCGACAGTTGTCTGTGATGAATGTGAAAAGTATGATTTTCTGGGATATTTTGGGGAAGAAATCGTCTCGCGGCGATGATTAAATGACATTTTTTCCGCGATCGAACAATGGCAACTGACTTAAATTGATCGTCGGTGTCCGAACGTTAGCGAAGAAATATTCAATCACCTTTAGTTGGTCAGTTATGGTATCCAAGCGTTTATTTTCCCAAAAAACCGTCAAAAAATGTCAAAAAATATTTGTCGACAGATATTTCTCCACCTCGAAATCTACGACTTCCGGTTTTGGTTCGTGTCCGTTGATCCACTGTGCTAGTATGCCTGTAGATCCCATTGCGATCGGAAACACATTCATGTTAGCTTCGTATGACATCACAATACTTATCGAAGGAAAGATGGTTCCTCTTAGAAATCCAGTCACCAGTGATGCACCCATTAGTTGGTAAAGACCATCGAAAATCGTCATCATTAACAACGGTATAATAAACAAGAAAACTAAGATGCATGCATCAGGTCGGCCGTGAACTATCTACCATAGAATTGTTGTAGCTATCGATTATACATTTTGGAACACCTGTCTGTATGTATGTGTGTATGCATGAATGCATGTGTGTATGTGTTATAGACTCTAACACTGCTCGACTGATCCGACTCGGATTTGGTATTTAACGTGTCAACTTGATCTCGCTCATAGGCATGTTTCTGGACCTTGACCGATCCGACTAAAAAATTGTGTGTAGGACTACTTCGATCCCGGGAGCAATATGGACGGGTCCAATTTCACGTGGGACCATGTTCTCGAACGTGCTGATGTAGGCATGTTTCTGGACTATTTGGACGGGTCAAATCTTGATCCCGACCTGACTTTGACATTCAAAAAGATCAATTCAAGGTCAAATCTGGTAAAACGGAAGTATTTCAACGAAATATAATACCTACTGTTACTTTTGTCCCAGGAGTGTTTCGGGTGGGTCAAATTATGACCCTGACCTGATCTTGACATTCAAAATTGTCAATTCAAGGTCAAATCGGGTAAAGCCGGGCGGATTTCGACGGGTATTTTTGTCGTGACTTTTGTCCGGGGAGTGTTTTGGACGGGTCAAATCGTGACCCGACATGACGTTCACCTTTAAAATGGTCAATTCAATGTTAAATCGCGCAATTCTCCGAAAATCAGAGGGGAACATCCCGGACGAAGTAGGGTCCACCAGCTACTATTATATATTTCTAGATTTAGTTACAAACTAAATACCTGTATATTGTACAAAGAAATGTTTGACAAATATATCTGTATCAATATTACCATACGGGTCATTAAAATAGATACGACGAAACAAATTTTGAAGGGTGCATGGTATCAGGTAAATTTTTATATTTCAAATGATGACAGGAATGCGGAAAGTTGAAGTACCTACGTAATACTGACTATCCGAATGAAGAGATATACATGTATATAAAAACCAAAATAGAAGATGACTGCTGGCGACAATGTTTTCCAAAAAAAATTCAAAGCATTCGATAGCTCCCATCTAGTTGTCAGCCCGAAGATCAATATAAAGTGTGGTGACTATCAGATGAGGGATATGACTGTACAGTTGCTAAACAATTCAGTCACGCAAAAGAGGATCAAACAGTAAGATACCAAATTGCTGCCTGTGGTAATGTTTTTTAACGAATTCGGGAAAATTAGATTACTCTCACCCTGGTTATCCAGAAGATCATTGTGGAATCTGGTGACGATCGGACAAGGGGTGTCGTCTGTAGGATCAACCAAATTATTTAGCCATAAAAATAGTAAAATTCCAGATCACCGCTGGCAGTGATGTCTTCACAAGGACAGCTTGAGAACAAAACATGGCTCACATCTAGCGGTGACCCAAACTATCCACGTGAGAAAAAGTTCTCCAATAAAAGCTGGCTGCAGGGTGCGCCAATTGATTCAAATTCGAAATTTAACAGGGTGTACTGCTTGTGGCCATGTTTTCCCCGCATATTTGATAAACTTATGGACAAAACCACTGAATCCGTTGAATCAATATACATGTATACATGGATTAATTTATATGCATTGTTATACACAGTACTGGTATATAAAGGTACTGAAAATAACAATATTACTAGTATACACAAAATAAACCATATATCATGGCTATCGGTTCTAATATCCGAATATGACAGCTGATAACTTGGTGTGAATTGAAGAGTGTTGGTGTCTCAAGCATATCTAACCCTCCACGTTAGAAACATGCCATTAAATGTCATAAGTATAATCTAGCTTGAGGACAGAAGTTATCCATAAAACCCCCCTTAATTCAACCAGGTCCTCGCGCGATGTATGGTCGATCACATGATGATCTAGGGGGGATTAGAATTGTTGTATAAAAACAGCACTGCATGTAAATATAAAATAAAATAGTGCTACATCTTATTACAGATTATTGCCATATATAATCAGTGACTATACAGACAGTCTGACAAAATAAAGTTTCAGTGACACTCTATCCGAAGAGGGGAATAATTCCATCTGTTACAGTCAATGGAGCAATTATGAATCTGGAAAGGTGAAATTTCTAACTAATACTAGATATCGACATGACGCGATAACATATAACGTAAATGTAATATGGCCGCTGGCGACCATTTTTTCCTATAAAATAAAAAAAATATTTGATAGCTCTCATCTGATAGATCAATATCAAGATAAATATCAAGTTTAGTGATGATCGGATGAGTGAAGTGGACTGTGCTAAACGGTTTAGTAATGCTTAAAAAGATTTTTACCTTAATATTTTTATGTTCACTTTATAAACTTCACTGAGTCATCTTTGTCATGTATTGAGTTTGATATCTTTTGTTAACAGTTTATAAATCATGTATGTCTCATGTTTGTTATTTTAATTTATGTGTTTATTATCATTAAGTAAAGTTGCATTCCTTAAAAAGATTCTTACCTCAATGTTTTTATGTTCACTTTATAAACTCCACTGAGTCATCTTTGTCATGTATTGAATTTGATATCTTTTGTTAATAGTTTATAAATTATGTATGTCTCGTGTTCGTTATTATATTATATACACTTTATAGTGTGTTTCAGAACGAAAACAAAATGAATAAAATCAACAAATTTGTAAATTTAAAAACAATTCAAACGTTGTTGTATTCCATGTCCCAGCCCGGACATATACACCAAATTTCAATAATATTCATTGAGAAACAACGGACCAAACGCCATATAACACCCCGTATGCATCTTTTATTCCGAGTTGGCCTTTTATTCCGAGTTGGCACTCGCCGATTGGGGCGAGTTAGCCATGAGGCGAGTACACCGATTCCGACACCTTTTCTATTTGCAGCAGGTTAAGTTTACGCGTAATTTAATTCACAAAGTTCCCCAATTGGTATCGTAAATAGAGCGACCTTATTTGACAGAGAATGCCTCTGTTATTGATTATAAAGTTGCTATACATTAAAAACGACAATTCACATGCTCGTTCAAGCGCAGTAGTCTATTTTCCCCATGTTGAAGGACATCCACAAATACTAAATAACGCTAACTTACTGCCGAATGTTTTACACGACAACTGTTAACATATTTGGGCTGAATTCATCTGACGCGGTATTATTCCTCAAAATAAACAACAAAACCATCGTTACTTGGAAATGTAGTTTGGGCTAACATTTACATAAATCCTCCATATCATTATTCCGACACACACGTCAGATGAAAAAGTCACATGAAGTAACCGGCCAAATTGGCCGAAATAACAAGGTCGATAATCCGCATGTAATGAGCCATCGTCTCCTCAGAGAGAACGCGAGAACTACCGAAAACACATTACCCGCGATGCAGCCTGCTCCCTCCACACTGAGGCAGATTGAGCCTTGACTTTCACTGTAACCTTTGGTGAATACGAGGTCAACAATGATTGAAACTGGGAAGAGTCCAATGAATTTCAGTATACTAACTGTGCACAATATTATCAAAAGACGCTTATGCCGCAGTCCGTTCAGAAGTTCCTTGTATGGAGGCGTATTTTCTACTGTTCGCGCGGCTCTCTCGACCGTATATATATAAACACCTATTGGCACAGCTTGGATTGTGATGCCTGCCGAAAGTAGACAAGCTCCACGCCAACCGTATGTCCTTATAAGATAATCCATTAGTAACGGACCAATAACGGTTCCTGTTACAGACGACATCTGCACCAGAGACAGCCACACTCGCTTCCTTTTACTGAATTTGGCACTAAATGCGTTCGTTGTGTTGAACATCATCCCCGCTCCAATCGCTACAATATAATTGAAAGTAAAACATGACATCAAGATGTGGACAGATTACTATCGATATATTTCCCCACTTCCCTCATCTTTGATTGTTACCACAACTAAAAGGTTATATTTAAATAGCCGGTCTGTGTTACACTAAAGCATGCGACTGCATGCTACACTAAAGCATGTGACTGCATGGTCAACCGCCAAGTGGGTCAACCATTTAATCCCAGAAAACACAAACCGCGTAACATGCACGAACACGACGTCACAAGTTGTTGACCTAATCACTAAAATCGGTCATCAGAATATAATTGGGCGTGCTTTTAAATGTGCTTGATGTATATGTCGTAAATGTTATCGAAATCACCGTTTAGTCTGGTCGATAAAAGGTTTGACCTAGAAAAAATTTGGACTAAGTTGGTTTGTATACCATTTTGAAGAGGAATATATCCTCTATAACATATCCAAAATCCGCTAAAATCCGCTTTGAGCATTTTTTGTAATTCAAGATGGCGTCCAAGATGGCTGCCATTTTCCTATAAGTCAGCTTGATGCAATTATAGTGAGAAAATCTTGTCATATGTATACACATGTATACAATTTTTATGAAGCTAAGACATAACGCCACCTTTATGTGCAAAATTGGAACTCCCCGTTCAAGATGGCCGCCAAAATGGTGACCGGAAGTGGAATTTTTACGCTTTTTTTTACTAATATCTTTAAGATAAGTTTCTGTGGTTTGGAACTGGTTGAAAATTGTGACTTTATTTTGTATATAGCATGTTAACTGACCATTGGAGCAATGAAATATGCTGTTCGTGGGGTCCACACCCATTCCGATCACTCAAAAAAATTCGATTTTACAAAACGCGGTATAACATTTCACAAAAGATCCCCGAGATTCTAATCATATTTCACCAAGAAGTGGGAATAACTGTGTAATGTAAGTTATGCATTCTATATCTTATTGATATTCGAACTCAATGGTACCAAAATTGTCACTTTGGCTCAAAATGGCTGCCAAAATGGCCACCAAAATATGGAAAATGGTAATTATTATCCCAGCGTGCCATGAAACCGCTTACAAGATGTGGTGATGCACACAATTAGCTATTCTGTCTTATATAGCTTGAGTACTAATATTTATGATGCAGATTGGGTATGTATTACTATATTAACCACTGAAATTACCAGAATTATTCAAAATTTTCTGTCACAAACCGGATATCAAAATCAGCAAAAAATCGATGTTCAGGTTTGAGCCATTTTTTAAAAAGTAATATGGAACTATGTTTGGTATCAAAGATGTTTATTGTTTTGATATGTGTTACATGTGTCACACTTATTTATTTTAGACAAAATTACTCAAGATGGCTTCCAAAATGGCAACCAAATTTGGTAAACATTATTATATACATATACATATGTGTATATACGTGGTGTATATGTAGACATAATCAATGGTGACTCACATGCTACTTAATCAACTAAATGTTCTATTATGGTGGTCCCGGTATCCTACGAGTCATGACAAGCTCATTTTGAGGAATGCAATATGGATTTTGCCAAAAGCTTCCTTGTTTTTGAACGGAAATTGGCAGAACGTGGATACGGAACTGAAAGGGATCATATTATGTGGCTATTCTGGCCCATTAGCATCAACATTGATCAACTTAATACAGTGTGTATGTCTGTTGACTGTATGGTCATAGGCGATGTGAGTAGGTATACATGGAGTTATTGTATCCATGAATCATGTGAATAGTTATACAATGTGTGACCATATGGTCATGGATGGGATGTCCATAGTGAGGTATAGGTATATAAGGAGTAGCAGTATGTTGATGTGTCAGGTGAACATGTTTACAGTGAGTGGCTGTCTGGTCATTGAAGTGGTGTATGGTCATAACGAGAGCAGCTACACTGTCCTGTATGCATATATGGAGTAACTGTGTGGTCAGGGGTGGGCTGTACATATGTACATCGGGTGGCTGTATTGTCATGGGTGGGTGTATATGTATACATATGTTGGATTTATGGTAATGGATGGCTGCATGTATAAATAAGGTGTGGTTGTATGGTTATGGGCGTTGTGTATATGTATACATGGAATGACTGCACTGTCATTGTTGAAGTGTATATGCATACCTGGAGTACACTTTGGTGGCCATTGGCGGCTAGTGTATATAGAGAGTGACCTCATGGCGATGGGTGGGATGTCTATGTTTATATGTATGGCCTATTGTATTGTCATCGGTGGTGTGTACACGTATACAGTGAATAGCTGAATGCTCATGGAGAGGGTGTATATGTATACAGCGAGTGGCTAAATTGTCACGATTGAGCTGTATATGCAAGTCTGAAGTACGAATGGCCGTGTGTTCGGGGTATTGGTATAGCTAGATGCTGTGGCCATTGATGAGGTATCTATATATACACCTGGAGTGATGCTGTGGTCATGGGTGAGGTGTATATGTATATCATGAGTGACTACATGGCCATGGCACGGCCAATATGTACATATGTATATAGGGATTGACAGTATGGCAAAATTAATGGTTGGGTGAATTGATATACAAGGAGTGACTATGATCACGAATGTGGTTTATGCGTATACAGCAAGAGGCTGAATTGTCATGGGTCAGGTGTATGTGCAAGTCTGGAGTGTATGAATGGCCGTACGCGCGGTATGAGACATTGATATATCTAGAAGGGCTGTAATGCCACTTTTGTGAGGTCTATATGTATATACATAGAGTGACTATGGTTTTGGGTTGGGTGTATATGTATATCTTGAGTGGCTATATGGCCTCGGGTGTCGCAAATATGTATATATATACAGGGAGTGAGACTGTATGACCACTGGTGAGGCAAATAGGTATACAAGAAGTGATGTATGATCATGGATGTAGCGAACAGGTATGGAGTGACTGTATGGTCATCGGTGAGGTGTATATGTATATCTTTAGTGGCTGTATAGCTATGCATGTAACAAATAAATATACATGGAGTGACTATGGCCTATGGTTAGGCGAAAGGGTATACAAGAGGTCACTTTGTGTCCATGTATGTAGCGAATATGTATAGAGGTCATGTGAGGTGTTGGAGTATACCTGGTGTGTCTGTATGGTTAGTCACGGCTATAGGGCCATGCGTTGGTGCATGGGTAAACCCAATTGTGACTGTATGGATGGTAATGGGTGATGTGTATGTCTATACCTGGCCATTTGCGTGGTGTTCATGTATATATGGAGTGACTGCATGCTCATGTGTGATTTGTACTGGTGCACTTTTGTGTGACTATCGCTTTCCACAATAACTCAAGGATATATGTTAATCGATTGATGTAATATCAGAGTGTTCTCCACATTAATTGCGTTTTATATGCAATGTGAAGAAAACGGTTTTCCTGACAATAGTTTATTAGTTAATAATTTTGTATGCTAATGAGCCAGAGTAGCCACATAATATGATACCTTTCAGTTCAGTTACAACATTCTGTCTGTTTCCGTTAAAAAACATGGACAGAATCCCAAAAGAGGTGTTCGGCAAAATCCATACTGCATCCCTTAAAATGAATTTGTCGTGCCTCATAAGGTGCTGGGACAACCATAATATAAGATTAAGTTGTCAGTTGATTAAGTAGCATGTTTAATAACCAAGTGAGTCACAATTTGCTACTATTTCGGAACATCAGAGAATAATGTTCGGAATATAAACTTTTTACCAAATTTGGTTGCCATTTTGCAAGTCATCTTGAGTAATATTGTCTAAAACACCACACTATGCCATATTTAAGGCATATCAAAATAAAAATAACATTTGATACTAAAGATAGTTCCATTTTACTTGAGAAAAAAATGGTCCAAACATGAAAAGTTATTTTTTTTGCCGAGGTTGATGCTGTTTGTGATAGAAAAATCCCATAATTCTGGTAATTTCAGAATAGTAAATAGTAACAATTAATCAAGGTGCATAAGAAATGTTGGTATTCAATGTATATAAGACAGAATAGTCATTTGTGTACATCACCACAACTTGTAAGCGGTTGCATGGCACGCTGGGATAATAATTACCATTTTCCATATGTTGACAGCCATTTTGAGCCAAACTGACAATTTTGGTACCATTGAGTTCGAATATCAATAAGATATAGAATCCATCACTTACATTGCACAGTTGTTCCCACTTATTGGTGAAATATGACCAGAATCCCAAAGGAGATCTTTTGTGAAATGTTATACCGCGTTTTGTAAAATCGAATTTTTGAGTGATCGGAGGGGTGTGGACCCCACGAACAGCATATTGCATTGCTCCAATGGTCAGTTAATATGCTGTATACAAAATAAAGTCACAATTCTTAACCAGTTCCAAACCACAGAAACTTATCTTATAAGTATTAGTTAAAAACGTAAAAAATCAACTTCCGGTTGCCATTTCGGCGGCCATCTTGGATGGGGAGTTCCAATTTTGGCACATAAAGATGGCGTTATGTCATAGTCTCACAAAAATGTATACATGTGTATACATATGACAAGTTGTTCTCACTATAATTGCATCAAGCTGACTTATAGGAAAATGGCAGCCATCTTGGACGCCATCTTGAATTACAAAAAATGCTCAAAGCGGATTTTAGCGGATTTTGGATATGTTATAGAGGAGAGCTTCCTCTTCAAAATGGTATAAAAACCAACTTAGTCCGAATTTTTTCTAGGTTGACCCTAAAATTTGAGTTTATCGACCAGACTAGTTCTCTTTCCACCCAACAAACTAAATGTCGGTTTTCGACAGTGGAAGCAAAAACTAAATACATCATTACAATTAACGCACAGTTGTTCTATGAACATCTCAAATCACTTGATGCTTGGCAATTTCTCTTTTATAGTACGCATCGCACAAAAACTAAATCGCCAATGTCATTGTTCCCCTCACAACAGTTCAAATGCATCGCCCGTGCCATCACGTGACCAGAACATGGAAATCAATCGATATATTCACAGGCGAAACTTTAGCTAATATTAGGTTGACTTACTGTTCTGCGTGGGCTACTCTCAAATTATCTGCAGAATTTATGAAAATAGATAAGAATACTTTCAGCTTTTGTGGGAATAAATAATCAAAAGCTATATAGATATAAGAAATGAATTTAGTGGGTGTGTGTTTTACTGAGGGATAGGGCGCGGTGGTCGCATGGGCTGTTCTCACTAAATGTGCCACAACGACAACAGCGGTGTATCCCTCAATAATACATACCCACCACATTCATTTCTTAAATAATTACGAACCTGGCAAAGCACTCCCTGTCAAAATAAGAACAACAATATCATCTGTGAATGAAGCAGAGATGAGACCGACCACGAAACAAGCAGCGCTCAAAAGAATTACCTTGCCACAGCCCAACTTTGGAACAATAACTCCGCCGAGTAGCACTGTAATAAAATAGAGTTCAACTATTGTTAGTCAAGAGTCATGTCACAAATGATCCGCAATACCAAACTTGTCGTTTCTACGCCCGCTAGACTAGAAGGGTTATGTGAGACTTGTAAACTCTCAGGAGACCTTAAAAAATAAAAACGATGGATTTGTTATGAAACCTTCTGGAATTGTTAAGCCTGCTCTTGATATCTCAACAAGAAAGCAGACATGCTTTAATAATTAAAGTGGTGATGATGAAATCAATACGATAATTTTGACTTATATCGACAACATGGTGTACATGAAACACAATTCAATTATATCCTGGTCCTGCATAAATATATATGACACATAGTAAGACTTTCAGTGTTCATTATAAGCCTGAGCCACAATTATTCTTAAATGTTATTATTTCTATTATGTAATTGTATTATGTTTGTTTCGTTTTGGTGGTTATCATCATTTCGGAATTTTATGCCAATAAAAGATTTTCGAATTTGAACTTGAAATTTTTGCGGTTTCATTCTGTTCACTCACGTGATAAGGCTAACGTGGACGCATATATGGTCTGGATGTTCAGCGCTAGTGTCCGGGAGATGTCGAACTGTTGTATTATTTCAACCAGCAGCACGGATAACCCAGAGTAGAGGATGAGGGGTGCGACTGCTATATACTGAACCAGGATTAGCGATAATGTAACCCTGGCAGCTCCCGTCTGAAATTACATATTCATTAACCTTATAACGTGGCAACACATTACTGTCCTGTTACCAGCTAATATAGAGATTTCGCTAGTAGATTGTGACTTGTATGTATTGTCAGAAGATTCCAATAAAATACAAGGTTAATTTGTATCGGGCGGTCAGAATTGTACTTTATTATATCATCGACAATGACGATTGACCCTTCGAAATCATAAGCAATTATAACACTCAACCGATTGCCATAAGTTCTTCAATCTTGATGATATACACAGTTTTCCCATCTGCAATCACATCCATTAATTATTGTACTCAGTATTCAGTATCATTTAATTCTTTCACCATAGTACAATGGTATTAAGAATATACATGGTAATACATATATAAATACATAAACAAACAAACAAGGTCGCAATGACGATGGTTGTGATAACTTTAAGGGTCAGATGAACCAGGAGAGCAACTCGCTCTTTTATGTATAATGTGTATGAATCTACAAAGGTTGCGTATAATACTTGGCTTTCTGTTTGAGAGAAGAATGGACAGTTTGCGACGATTGGGATACTCCCAATATGCATGTTTTATGTATAGTTTCCGTTCTTGTGATAGAGAGGGACACTCAAGTATAAAGTGATACTCGTCACCGACAATATTTGTTTCACATAAAGTGCACGTTCTCTCCGATAACGGTGTTTTATTCCAGCGCCCAATTTCGATTGGTAAAACATGATTGGCTGTTCTAAATCGAGCTAGAGTAACTATATTAGTATCTGATCCGTGAAAAATATATGATTCTTCACAGAAACCGTGTTTGAAAGATTTATAAGTATTGCCTTTACAAGATGATGTCATCGATGAATGCCATTTCTGAACGAACTGATCCCTCATTTTATTTTTCAAATCCTTTATTAATCGTTTCTCGTCGATTCCGCGATTCTGAATGCTCCAAATAAAAGACATGCCTGCTTCATTTAGAATTTGTTTTATCGATTTAAACCATGGGGACGCAAATGATGTTTCATCGGCCATGGATAAGGCAAGTTTATAATTTTTTCCACTCAAATGATTTTCTGAATTTGTGACAAGCTTAGTCCAGAATTTCATTATTTTAAAGTTGATATCAATATGCATTGGATACCTCCCAAGCTCCCCATATACCATATAAGAAGGTGTTGATGTTTTTCATCCCAAGACCATTTTGCAAAATTTCAGATGTATTCCCTCAATGATAGAATTGTCACCCACAACCCAAACCTCACACCCGTAAAATAGGATTGGTGCGACTAAGGTGTCAAAGAGTTTTAACTGTGTTGATATTGTTAGCTTATGCGTACGCGCGATTTTTATAATTTCATACATGGCTTTCTTAGCTTTCATTGATAAGTCTTTCTTGGTTATCGTGAATGAGCCAGATCGGCTAAACAAAATACCCAGGTAAGAAAATGTTTTCACCACTTCGATTTCCTTACCGTTGAGCCTAAACAGTAAATGTCTGGGTAACCTACCCTTGGAAAAGCTAATTATTTTAGTTTTTGCCACGTTGACTCTAAGGGCACAAGTCGAACAATAGTCCTCAAAGTAACTCAACTGACGCTGCAGATCATCGGCGGATTCGGAGAATAACACCGTGTCGTCTGCATATAAAATTATGAATAATTTCATATATCTGTCTAGTCTATCCTCGCATTCGCGCGATATCGACTCCACTCCCACTATATCCGTGCTGGCGAGAAAATCTGTAAGGTCGTTAACAATAGAGACAAAAAAGAAAAGGGGATAAATTGTCACCCTGTTTCAAACCAATCATAGAGGGGAAGGGGTCTGATATTTCTCCATTACATACTACCCTAGATTTAATATCCTTGTACATGTCAACAATGATATTGTACATCTTGCCACCTATATTATTTAATGCTAATTTATACCATAAATAATCTCTACGGACAGTATCAAAGGCCTTTTCAAAATCAATGAAGGCACAAAACAATTTCTTTTTCTTAAATTTACAAAGATCCATAAGCGTCTGTATCACAAACACATTATCCACGGTTGAGTAACCTTTCCTAAAGCCACTTTGATTTTCATGTATAACTCCGCAAGAATCAGAAAAATTAGTTAACCGTCTGTTCAATATTGTTAAGATGGTTCCCTAATTGCGAATATTTTTGTTTTGTTCTCCACTATTCATTGTCGTAATTCGTATAATATACAAGCCACACGCTAACAGCGGAACATCTCTCATATACAGATATAATCCTTTAATTCTTCCAAAATCACCCTTTCCATACTAATTTATTCTTCCACTCAGTTATAAAACTATACATTGGAACGGTCTATGATTCATTTGGAGGGGAGTTCATGTAATAAAAGCAGACGACAGACAAAAGATAATACAAGAGCTGAAGAACTCATATTCGTTGGTGGGGAATGTTCAGATAATAACATGGTCGTTTGTTGAACTTAGATTCTGAACATTTCCTGAGGGAATTACTCATAAAGAATAATTCGTATAGAACAAAATGTATGTTGTGATTACACCTAATTGTGTTCTGTCCCCCACCCCAGACTCGAACGGCGCCTCTTTTGGCATCTATAAACCACACAACTAGACTCCTCATACAACGGAGATAATTATATAGAAGTTTGGTGGAAATCGGCGACAAAACAAATGTCATCGATTTGTTTGCCCCTCGCCCTTTTTCTGTCTCTGCATACGCTGGCAATATTGCACTGCAAAATGCCAGCTACAAAATTGCCAAAACCAGATTAATTTATTCCAGAATGTTGTCAACACATCAGCGTTAGTATAGTGATCATGTGCGACATAGGTTTTTTGCGGGATTGCTGATATCACTGAGTTGCTTACATTATATTAAGAACGCAGTACATGTTGGTATTCTTATTTTCATTCAATTTATTGGTATATACTCGTCGTCGTTTTGACATATAGAGTGGAACATATACAGTGTTAAATTTCAAAATATTTATGAATTGTGCATGCGTGCAGTGAATAAATATACGACAAAATATTATGGGATATGTGGTCAGTAATCGGTGGGTTTGGGCGGGTTTGGGTCGGTTTTGGTAGTTTTTTGGTGTGCCTCAGGAGATCCTCGTTATTGATTGGGCTTTCTTAATAAATATAGCAAGATTAGTAAGCGTTCGTTTGTTACCGCTATTAAATAGGTCGGTTAGATTCAATGTATTGGGTCTTTTATAGTAATATTTCTTTATAAATCTTGATCTCAGCTCTTTCAAGTTTGGGCATACTAATATAAAATGAAATTCATCTCCGATTCCCTCTCCACATAAGGAGCATAATCCCTCGTTATATGATGTGTTTGTCCAGGAACCAGTCTCCACCGGCAACCGGTGGTTTCTGGACCTGAACCTCACTAATGGCATAACAATATTGTTGTTGTCAATACCGAGGAATTTAGGACGGGTAAACTCTTCTCTAATACACCTATAAAAAGTAAATTTATTTGAGCTAGTCATAGATCCATGCCATTGTTGTGCATGTAAGTCCGTCAGCTTTTGTTTCACAGCCGCTGAGAAAATATTCACACTGTGGACCGACTGAGTCGTCCAGATATATGACATGCCCATAGAATTCAAGTTATTTCTGATAAAACGGAGCCAGGGGTTTCTGATCGATTCGGTCGTTGAAGTACTAAACAATAAGTAATAGAGTAGAGGGGTATTCTCGTGCATTCCATGGAAATGATTCTGCCCCAGTATCACAAAAGCTTCTGCTTAATTGTTAAGTCTGTTGGGTATAGTTCTGTTTCCCCATAAACGAATGTGGTGGGGATAGTTTTTTTCATATTTAATACTAGCAGGTTTACCCGGCGTTGCCCAGGTTAATGTATGCTGTGGATATTTGTTGGGAATAGAGAATGCTCTTGCTTAAAGTGTTATACGTTTTCTCATAAATTGTATATTCAAATAGCATCACACAATATGGTTATTACAGTCATGGAATATAAGTAGTGGCTCACCTTGTCGATTGTCATTGTGTTTATCGCGATTAATCCCTCCACCAATAATGAAGTATTTATTTATTTACAACTGCGTATACATTAGACGTTATAATATGATACATGAACATCATAAACACATTAGTTCGATAAAAGATGATAATTTGGTTTTACATATTGAGATGTATCAATCAATCTAGTGGGTTCGACTAAGATCTCGAGGACACCTGGCTATCATATCTCCATGAAGATACAGATGTTTCAAAGAAATTTCCAGGGGCTATATATTGACTAAATATTCTTAGTTTAAACGAAATGTTGCTGCGCGGATATATCAGCAACATGTGCCAGGCACAGAGCGAGATTTTGAGTTGTTTATGTCAGTCGATGAGTCTGTTCTAAAACCCTTGTCAGATATCAGTATTGGTAGGATCCTGAAAAGTCTTGTGTTACTAACTGCATTTTCTTGTATATCAGAAGAAACTATATTTGACTGCATGAACACTGTTACCACTATTTTTGAAGTCCTCCATATCTCTTGACAAATTGTAACTTTTTGTGGAAACTGTATTGAATGGAACAGACTCAATTTTGTCTATACTATATATTTTGAGACTTCGTATATATGTGTGTGTGTACTTCATAGAATCCAAAACGCGTGTAAAGATTGAGCTCAAACTTCCTATGTAAGTGTCAAATCCAACCGACACGACCGTGGTCGCGGTTTAGAGAAGCTCAGAGCACCCGTTCTCCAATCTCAAATCACCGCAAAGGCACGGCGGGGGTTAATCAAGTGATTATTTAATGAGCGTTTGTTTTTGACGCATCTCTATAAAGAGCGTCTGTTTCCCATTCAACGTTATTCGCATCTGCAGAGTTATACGGTAACATTGACTGCATTTCCTATGCGGGGAGATTTATTGGATATAGTACTCTTACAACATCATTGTTATAGTATGTATGACACTTAGGTCAGGGCTTAGGGGGGGGTTAGTTATAGGCATAATGCTTATCAGAAATCCCGGTTACAAACCAACACTCACAATTTCGTATTTACGCAAACGTTATCGCTCGAAAGCAGAGAGAAAGTGCTTTCCTATTTTTAGAACGCAACACATGTTTACGTCGCGTTGGGGTTCACCACGGGGACTATTGACCAACACTCACAATTTCGTCTTTTGCATCAGATACCAACACCTCGACCGATCGGATATATGTGTGTATGTGTGTATATATGTGGGTACTTCATAGAATCGAAAACGCGTGTAGGAATGGGCATCCCCACGGCAATGTCGGCTTATAAGACATCTGTACTACACATGACAGCCGATGGACAATTGGTCTCTATATATGTACCAAAATTACGCCGCGTTGGTGACTGGGAAATTCCAGGGAATGCCGATTAAGCTCAAACTTGCTACCTACTGGAAGTGTCATATATATGAGTGTGTCCTTTATAGACTCGAACCGATTGAGCTCAAACTTGCTAAATATTGACTGGGGAATGCCGAATGAGCTCAAAATTGCTACCTACGGGAAGTGTCATATATATGTGTGTGTCCTTTATAGACTCGAACCGATTGAGCTCAAACTTGCTAAATACGGCAAGTGTCATGGACGGGTTCATTGAAAAACAAAAAAAAATCGGGTAAAATTGAAAAACAAAATTAAAAAGGCACAATTAACTCCTTGAAAAACCAAAAAAAACACATTGAAAAACAAAATAATTAACTCATTGAAAAACAAAAAATAAATTGTCATGTTCTGACTATTGCCGAAATTTGCTGCAAATGCAGCACAAGTGTCTCGGAACCTGTTGCAATTGCTTTTTCGAACAAAGCCATGGGACGAATGCCGCCAGTGGCGGGCTAACCTGCTAGTTATTATATATATGCAATCCTCAGACGGTTCGAGGTCTCTCAGTTTGCACGAATATATGTATCTCTTCAATAGAATGATAAATATACGTTTAATGCTTCTTCTAGTTATCTCTTGTAGCTAGCTCATTGTGTGAATGCCTTGATTGCCATTCCCATATCAATATGACTGTTAAGAAGATAGAATTGTTCAAGTGACTTATGTGGGTCACCATATGTCGGGATTGTGAAATATGAACGCCCAACTACTTAAAATGATATGGAGATGGCCTGGTGACTGTATATAACTTATATGTGGATATCGGCGAATAGCAATCTTATCAATGATAGTGCATATCCGCTCGCCATCCGTGACGCAAACGACACCAAATGTAATTTAACGCCATATTGCGAAAGTTATTATGTATTCGTTTGGTGGAAATCAGCGACAAAACTATTTCACCATATTTTTTTAATTTCCCCTCCCACCAACAGCGTCATTTTAGAAAATTTTAACCCGCACCATTATCTTCCTTGTAAAAAGTTACCCCTCTTAGAACGCCTTGGTGCCATCTCGATTGTACCGCGTGAAGTTATATATAGAACGCACACAGACAGACAAAAAGACAGACAGACAGCACGATTTTATTTCTTGTATCATTTGAGAAGAACGTGTCTGAATTTGATGGTAATTGGTACTAAAAATATTTTGTATCAGTTTTGGTGACCCTCCTGTCCCTATTTCGGACTCAAGCTACACACACTAAGACTCATTAGCGATTAGAGATGCATTTATATGAAATTGGTGAAAATTGGCGAGTATACAAATTCGTATCAAATTTAAGGTCCCCATATCTCTCACCCATAGTGCACCAATTTGGTGTATCTGAATCACACGATAAGATTCCTCGTATCACGGAGAAGAATATGTATCAATCTGGTGTAAATCGGCACTAAACATATAAATATCATTTGTTGTGTCCCTCTCATCTCTATATACCACTGACTCGAATGGCCCAACTTGTGACATCCTTAAACTGCACGATTACACTCCTGATATCATGGAGATGATTGTTTATAAGTTTAGTGATAATCGGCAACTAAAGTTTTTTTTATCAAATTTGGTGCCAATCCATCCCCTCTCCATCTCTCACCCAAACAGCACCACCACTATGGCGTCATTAAATCACGATTAGATTCATCGTATCATGGATAAGAAGGATAAGAACGTGTATCAATTTGGTGGAAATTGGCGCTAAAAATATTTTTGCATCAATTTTGGTGCCCCTGTCCCTTTCAATGCAACCCTGACTCGAATGAGGCGACATTTGACAGATAAAAGCCACACCATTAGACTCCTCATACCATGGGGATGATTTTGTATAAGTGTGGTGGCAATCGGCGACTTATTATCAAATTTAGTGCCCACACCTCCCAATATCTCATCCAAAAACAACAATTTGGCGTTGTTAAATCGAACAATTAGATTCATTGTATCATGAAGAAGAATATATATCAATTTGGTGGAGGGGAAATTTGGTGGAAATCGGCGCTAAAATTAGTTTTATCAATTTTGGTGCCCCTCTCCCCTTCCGTTCATCCCTGACTCAAATGACGCCACTTTTGACATATTTAAACCACACCGTTGAATTCTTCATATCATGGGGATGATTATATGTAAGTTTCGTGGCAATCGGCGACAGAAAAAAAATCTGCCCACCCCCCCCCCTTCCGGGCACCCCTGACGCGAACGGCGCGACTTCTGCCATATTTAAACCACGCCATTAGATTCCTCATATTATGGAAATGATTATATATAAGTTTGGTGGCAATCGGCGACAATTTTTTGTTCTGCCCTCCCCCTTTTCTGCCCCTGACAACAACGGCGTCACTTTAGAAAATTCTAACCCCGACCATTATCTTTCTCGTAAAAATCTACCCCTAGTAGACCCCTTTGGCATCATCTAGATGGTCCCCTGTGAATTTCCATAGAACACAGACAGACAGACAGACAGACAGACAGACAGACAGACAGACAGACAGACAGACAGACAGACAGACAGACAGACAGACATTCGCAAATATAGATATAGATAAAAGGTAGGAACCATAACTCTAGTTTTCTAAAGCATTGTAAGTTTTCATAGCCCCAGATTTCGGCTCCGTGTGTCATTATTGGCACAATAGATTTTTCATATATTTCTAACGTAGTTTCAACAGAAAGTTTATTATTGCGAGATGTATTCACAAGGGCGTACATGGCATTTTTTGCACTTTGACATCTAGAATTTCATATATATATGTAAGTTTCGTATATAGGTAAATGTATAAATTACTATAATTGAGGTTGTTTCGTCTTTGATATTATTGTAAGAAGAATAGGCGTCTCGTTCGCCTCACATCTAAAAATAGAATCTTTGGGGTCTAAAATTGGTTGTACTAAAATATTCCCAAAATATCAAAACCCAAAAAATTATTTTTCCAAAAAAAAATTTCAAAACTTCCAAAAATTATTTTTTCCAAAAAATTTCAAAACTTCCAAAAAATTTTAAAACCCCAAAATTTCAAAAGAAAAAATTTCAAAACCCTCAAAATTATTTCTCCAAAAAAAGTTTAAATAAAAAATTTATAACGAGTTTTCGGTTTCTGATAATCTCGATATTAAAAAAATGTCGAATGTTAAATTATTTGCGAGTAATATCTTTCGTTATTTTTTTTGTTCAACCAATGTTTCAATGTATTTATTAATCGATGTTTAGAAATAGCTTTATTGGACATTGTGACCATCGGTATGAATGCATACATTCCAGTGTTTTATCGGACGCAGTTCATATAATTGTCATACCTGAAAATAGACACCATTACTTTTACATAAATAATAAAGAGCGTTTATTCTTTACACTCTCTCTATCCCAGATGAAGTTATTGAGTATATGACAGGTGTGTATTATCGTGAATTATTGGAAGTATTGAGATGTACTATGTTGAATCACTAACGGTCGAAAATTGTAATGTGAAATTACAACCCTCCAGAATGAATTGTCATATTCGCTGTACACGCAATCACACACGCGACATTGGTGGTAACAATGTGTCTTTCACACCTTTGCTTTACCAATGAATTATATTATTTCCCCGTTCACAGTTATATGCTATTCAGAAAACATATCGATTTAATGTCTGAACAAACGGGTTAGTATCAATTAAGGTTGATAAACTGTGTCATTCACACGATAATTAGTTAGCCAAAACATGCAAACGTCCAGGACACTCAATTATAGAAATTGCTTTGATGACATTGTTATAACAACATTACGTAATAACCACTTATCGCCCCACATTCATACTTACGCTTTGGACATTTTATCAGTTTATCACGTGATCACTAAATGTGGCAATCGGGTATCCACCGATGCCTGCAATGTATTATTTATAATAATTGGACTCATTGATCTCACGTAAATAATACTCTTAGTTGTTCCAATAAAATAGTTATCAAATTCGATCACCAATAGATTTGACTGTGGAATGTAATGACCTTTAACTTATTTATCGATCTAAAGGGACACTCATTATGAATGAATGTTAACAATACAAGCGCACGAATGAAGAGCGTTGAACATATACGAAATTACTACACGAATGAATTGAACCTTGAAATTTATATTTCACATCTTACCAACAACAGCTACAGACATAATCATAGTATTATACTGTCTTGCATGTACACACGCTATGACATCATTAAAGGTGGACAATCCACTCACAGTGTGACAACAGATACGGACATAGGCATAGTGTTATACAGTCTTCTATGTACCCACGCTATGACACCATTAACGTACATTGGATGTTAGGTCTATGACTCTTGAGTATGCACCAATCAATGAGCAAATGAGCAAGAAAATGAGCAAATGAGCAAGAAAATGAGCAAATAAGCAAGAAAATGAGCAAATGAGCAAGAAAATGAGCAAATGAGCAATAAAAATGAGCAAATGAGCAAGAAAATGAGCAAATGAGCAAGAAAATGAGCAAATGAGCAATAAAAATGAGCAAATGAGCAAGAAAATGAGCAAATGAGCAAGAAAATGAGCAAATGAGCAAGAAAATGAGCAAATGAGCAATACAAATGAGCAAATGAGCAAGAAAATGAGCAAGAAAATGAGCAAATGAGCAATAAAAATGAGCAAATGAGCCATAAAATGAGCAAATGAGCAAGAAAATGAGCAAATGAGCAATAAAAATGAGCAAATGAGCAAATAAATGAGCAAATGAGCAAAAAAATGAGCAATAAAATGAGCAAATGAGCAATAAAAATGAGCAAATGAGCAAAAAAATGGGCATACCTGTATGTAGGCCTATCAGTGGATGAATAGTCTGCCGGAGAAGTACTGTGTAGACAGGTCTTGACGGTAAGAGAGTCAGACGAGAAGTGAAGGCTTGGCTATTAAAACATAGTAATGCGATAGCGAACATCAAACGAGTCTGCGCACGCATATCTGTCAAAGGATACAATGGCAGTCATTGGTCAATTTATCCCCGGTGTCAGCTCAGTACCCAATCGGGACGAAGCCGAAGGTCAACTCATTTTTTTTTGCTCATTATAGTACGTCACTTGGACATTTTATCAGTTTATCACGTGATCACTAAATGTGGCAATCGGGTATCCACCGATGCCTGCAATTTATTATTTATAATAATTGGACTCATTGATCTCACGTAAATAATACTCTTAGTTGTTCCAATAAAATAGTTATCAAATTCGATCACCAATAGATTTGACTGTGGAATATAATGACCTTTAACTTATTTATCGATCTATGTTAGAACATGGTCTTAACAAAAAACTTGACCATAACAAAAATTACCTTACATTTATGCATGAATCTAATTAGACCATACGTAAATATTGTCAGCTTATCGTCTGATGAGCAAATCCGATGTTTATCAAAAATAGTACAACTTCCAGTTGGTAATTACTCTTACGAATGAAGAGCGTTGAACATATACGAAATTACTACACGAATGAACTGAAATTTATATTTTCACATCTTACCAACAACAGATACAGACATAGTCATAGTGTTATACTATCTTACATGTACCCATGCTATGACATCATTCGAAGGGGCAATACACTCAAGGAGTTAAAGTGACACGAAACAAGGGACGTGATGTAATATTGGTGTTTGAATCTTAAAGGAACACAAGACACTCTAAAGGGACACTCATTATGAATGAATGTTAACAATACAAGCGCACGAATGAAGAGCGTTGAACATATACAAAATTACTACACGAATGAATTGAACCTTGAAATTTATATTTCACATCTTACCAACAACAGCTACAGGCATTATCATGGGGTTATACTGTCTTGCATATACACACGCTATGACATCATTAAAGGCGGACAATCCACTCACGGTGTGACAACAGATACAGACATAGGCATAGTGTTATACAGTCTTCTATGTACCAATGCTATGACATAATTAAAGGGGGATAATACACGCACGGTGTGGAATGTTAAAGTGACACGCGGTAAGGGACGTGATGTAATATTGGTGAAACCCCCTCCCCACTTATAGATATATAACGAAGACGAGAATAACATGTTGATGAAGTTTATTGAAATTTAATCATTGTCTGAATCTTCGACCGTTAGATTTACTTCTAAGAGTTTCTTGAATTTTCTCATCGCTTCATCTGCAGCCCATTCATTATTATATCCGTGTTTGGTCAGTTTGACCATTTTCTTCATGATCATGGTATGTATGCGTGATGTTTTCAATCGATACTGGTATTCTATTAATCGTCTATAACTTTTGAGAAACAGAGCAAACTCTGTGTCGATGGTATCCTCTTTTCCCGACATGCTCTCATCTCCCGAAATGCTCTCTTCTTCTTTCACATCATTGGTGACGCGTTTCATCATACTTTTGAATGTGTCCATCTCGTTGACACATCGCGCAGCTTTCTTAAGACCGAATACCGTTCTACTACCGACGCCATTACCATCTTCTGAATCTGATAGCGTTCCACGTTCATCTTCATCTGAATCTAGAACCGCTTCGTCAGATTCATCGGTATCTTCTCCGAAGAGAGTTGGTTTTGTCTCGGACATAACTCCGTGTTTAATCTGTTTATGTCTTTGTAGATTGTAGTTCGTCGATAAAATAATGCCACATAAATCACACCCGTGCATTATCGCGAATTATTGGAAGAACCATCACTCTTATAAGTAGCGATAAAAAGAGAGAATAAGGTGTGGTATACAACCATCGCTCTAAGAGTACGTTCGTCCCGGGGCTAGGGTATAGATATTTGACCGCCGGTGATTCAATTAATGCCAATTTATCAGTATGGTACTCTATGTATTCATTCATGATTTGGCTAATCGTATGACACTGGTCTTTTCATTTTCTTCTTATTATTAGACAAACCTCCATCAGACACTCTCTTGTTGGTTTGTTTGGACGCTTTACGTGTGTTTGTCAACTTATTTGCTGCAACTTCAGCCTTAGCCATTTCAATCGCTTGAGCGATGGGTGTCACCACGTTAATAAGTGGTTTTAGAACGTCTTCTTCACTATCACTATTTTTAGTTCTGTCAATAAAGTATCGACCCTGATTATCTGGTATTAACTTCCCATCAACCATATCTCTGAAATGTTTTCTCCACATTTCAAGATCTGCTGGAATATACGGGATCGACATGTTTCTTCAAAATGTACAAGTCACTCTTTTTTCTGCATTTTATTTTAGAAAGTTTATCGCCTCTTATAAAAATCGATTATTGCATCTAAAAATAGAATCTTTGGGTCTAAAATTGGTTGTACTAAAATATTCCCAAAAACCCAAAACTTCAAAAATTTCAAAAAACTTCAAAAATTTCAAAAAACTTCAAAAATTTCAAAAATTTCAAAAATTTCAAAAATTTCTAAAACTTCAAAAAACTTCAAAAATTTCAAAAACTTCAAAAATAAGACCCCGCCGGCGGCGGACCCCGGTGGCGGCGGCGGCGGCACCGCCGGCGGCGCCAGTTGTTGTTGTTGTTGTTGTTGTTGTTGTTGTTGGTGGTGGTGGTGTTATTGTTGTTGTTGTTGTTGTTGTTGTTGTTGTGGCGGCGGCGGCGGCGGCGGCGACGGCATTGCGGTATTTTACTGCGGCGGCGGCGCCACCGCCGCCGCCGGCGGACCCCGCAGTAAAATACTGCAATGCCGCCGCCGCCGCCGCCGCCACAACAACAACAACAACAACAACAACAACAACAACAACAACAACAACAACAACAACAACAACAACAACAACAACAACAACAACAACAACAACAACAACAACAACAACAACAACAACAACAACAACAACAACAACAACAACAACAACAACAACAACAACAACAACAACAACTGGCGCCGCCGGCGGTGCCGCCGCCGCCGCCACCGGGGTCCGCCGCCGGCGGGGTCTTATTTTTGAAGTTTTTGAAATTTTTGAAGTTTTTTGAAGTTTTTGAAATTTTTGAAATTTTTGAAGTTTTTGAAATTTTTGAAGTTTTTTGAAATTTTTGAAGTTTTTTGAAATTTTTGAAGTTTTGGGTTTTTGGGAATATTTTAGTACAACCAATTTTAGACCCAAAGATTCTATTTTTAGATGCAATAATCGATTTTTATAAGAGGCGATAAACTTTCTAAAATAAAATGCAGAAAAAAGAGTGACTTGTACATTTTGAAGAAACATGTCGATCCCGTATATTCCAGCAGATCTTGAAATGTGGAGAAAACATTTCAGAGATATGGTTGATGGGAAGTTAATACCAGATAATCAGGGTCGATACTTTATTGACAGAACTAAAAATAGTGATAGTGAAGAAGACGTTCTAAAACCACTTATTAACGTGGTGACACCCATCGCTCAAGCGATTGAAATGGCTAAGGCTGAAGTTGCAGCAAATAAGTTGACAAACACACGTAAAGCGTCCAAACAAACCAACAAGAGAGTGTCTGATGGAGGTTTGTCTAATAATAAGAAGAAAATGAAAAGACCAGTGTCATACGATTAGCCAAATCATGAATGAATACATAGAGTACCATACTGATAAATTGGCATTAATTGAATCACCGGCGGTCAAATATCTATACCCTAGCCCCGGGACGAACGTACTCTTAGAGCGACGGTTGTATACCACACCTTATTCTCTCTTTTTATCGCTACTTATAAGAGTGATGGTTCTTCCAATAATTCGCGATAATGCACGGGTGTGATTTATGTGGCATTATTTTATCGACGAACTACAATCTACAAAGACATAAACAGATTAAACACGGAGTTATGTCCGAGACAAAACCAACTCTCTTCGGAGAAGATACCGATGAATCTGACGAAGCGGTTCTAGATTCAGATGAAGATGAATGTGGAACGCTATCAGATTCAGAAGATGGTAATGGCGTCGGTAGTAGAACGGTATTCGGTCTTAAGAAAGCTGCGCGATGTGTCAACGAGATGGACACATTCAAAAGTATGATGAAACGCGTCACCAATGATGTGAAAGAAGAAGAGAGCATTTCGGGAGATGAGAGCATGTCGGGAAAAGAGGATACCATCGACACAGAGTTTGCTCTGTTTCTCAAAAGTTATAGACGATTAATAGAATACCAGTATCGATTGAAAACATCACGCATACATACCATGATCATGAAGAAAATGGTCAAACTGACCAAACACGGATATAATAATGAATGGGCTGCAGATGAAGCGATGAGAAAATTCAAGAAACTCTTAGAAGTAAATCTAACGGTCGAAGATTCAGACAATGATTAAATTTCAATAAACTTCATCAACATGTTATTCTCGTCTTCGTTATATATCTATAAGTGGGGAGGGGGTTTCACCAATATTACATCACGTCCCTTACCGCGTGTCACTTTAACATTCCACACCGTGCGAGTATTATCCCCCTTTAATTATGTCATAGCATTGGTACATAGAAGACTGTATAACACTATGCCTATGTCTGTATCTGTTGTCACACCGTGAGTGGATTGTCCGCCTTTAATGATGTCATAGCGTGTGTATATGCAAGACAGTATAACCCCATGATAATGCCTGTAGCTGTTGTTGGTAAGATGTGAAATATAAATTTCAAGGTTCAATTCATTCGTGTAGTAATTTTGTATATGTTCAACGCTCTTCATTCGTGCGCTTGTATTGTTAACATTCATTCATAATGAGTGTCCCTTTAGAGTGTCTTGTGTTCCTTTAAGATTCAAACACCAATATTACATCACGTCCCTTGTTTCGTGTCACTTTAACTCCTTGAGTGTATTGCCCCTTCGAATGATGTCATAGCATGGGTACATGTAAGATAGTATAACACTATGACTATGTCTGTATCTGTTGTTGGTAAGATGTGAAAATATAAATTTCAGTTCATTCGTGTAGTAATTTCGTATATGTTCAACGCTCTTCATTCGTAAGAGTAATTACCAACTGGAAGTTGTACTATTTTTGATAAACATCGGATTTGCTCATCAGACGATAAGCTGACAATATTTACGTATGGTCTAATTAGATTCATGCATAACTGTAGGGTAATTTTTGTTATGGTCAAGTTTTTTGTTAAGACCATGTTCTAACATAGATCGATAAATAAGTTAAAGGTCATTATATTCCACAGTCAAATCTATTGGTGATCGAATTTGATAACTATTTTATTGGAACAACTAAGAGTATTATTTACGTGAGATCAATGAGTCCAATTATTATAAATAATAAATTGCAGGCATCGGTGGATACCCGATTGCCACATTTAGTGATCACGTGATAAACTGATAAAATGTCCAAGTGACGTACTATAATGAGCAAAAAAAAATGAGTTGACCTTCGGCTTCGTCCCGATTGGGTACTGAGCTGACACCGGGGATAAATTGACCAATGACTGCCATTGTATCCTTTGACAGATATGCGTGCGCAGACTCGTTTGATGTTCGCTATCGCATTACTATGTTTTAATAGCCAAGTCTTCACTTCTCGTCTGACTCTCTTACCGTCAAGACCTGTCTACACAGTACTTCTCCGGCAGACTATTCATCCACTGATAGGCCTACATACAGGTATGCCCATTTTTTTGCTCATTTGCTCATTTTTATTGCTCATTTGCTCATTTTATTGCTCATTTTTTTGCTCATTTGCTCATTTATTTGCTCATTTGCTCATTTTTATTGCTCATTTGCTCATTTTCTTGCTCATTTGCTCATTTTTTGGCTCATTTGCTCATTTTTATTGCTCATTTGCTCATTTTCTTGCTCATTTGCTCATTTTCTTGCTCATTTGCTCATTTGTATTGCTCATTTGCTCATTTTCTTGCTCATTTGCTCATTTTCTTGCTCATTTGCTCATTTTTTTGCTCATTTGCTCATTTTTATTGCTCATTTGCTCATTTGCTCATTTTCTTGCTCATTTGCTCATTTTTATTGCTCATTTGCTCATTTTCTTGCTCATTGATTGGTGCATACTCAAGAGTCATAGACCTAACATCCAATGTACGTTAATGGTGTCATAGCGTGGGTACATAGAAGACTGTATAACACTATGCCTATGTCCGTATCTGTTGTCACACCGTGAGTGGATTGTCCACCTTTAATGATGTCATAGCGTGTGTACATGCAAGACAGTATAATACTATGATTATGTCTGTAGCTGTTGTTGGTAAGATGTGAAATATAAATTTCAAGGTTCAATTCATTCGTGTAGTAATTTCGTATATGTTCAACGCTCTTCATTCGTGCGCTTGTATTGTTAACATTCATTCATAATGAGTGTCCCTTTAGATCGATAAATAAGTTAAAGGTCATTACATTCCACAGTCAAATCTATTGGTGATCGAATTTGATAACTATTTTATTGGAACAACTAAGAGTATTATTTACGTGAGATCAATGAGTCCAATTATTATAAATAATACATTGCAGGCATCGGTGGATACCCGATTGCCACATTTAGTGATCACGTGATAAACTGATAAAATGTCCAAAGCGTAAGTATGAATGTGGGGCGATAAGTGGTTATTACGTAATGTTGTTATAACAATGTCATCAAAGCAATTTCTATAATTGAGTGTCCTGGACGTTTGCATGTTTTGGCTAACTAATTATCGTGTGAATGACACAGTTTATCAACCTTAATTGATACTAACCCGTTTGTTCAGACATTAAATCGATATGTTTTCTGAATAGCATATAACTGTGAACGGGGAAATAATATAATTCATTTGGTAAAGCAAAGGTGTGAAAGACACATTGTTACCACCAATGTCGCGTGTGTGATTGCGTGTACAGCGAATATGACAATTCATTCTGGAGGGTTGTAATTTCACATTACAATTTTCGACCGTTAGTGATTCAACATAGTACATCTCAATACTTCCAATAATTCACGATAATACACACCTGTCATATACTCAATAACTTCATCTGGGATAGAGAGAGTGTAAAGAATAAACGCTCTTTATTATTTATGTAAAAGTAATGGTGTCTATTTTCAGGTATGACAATTATATGAACTGCGTCCGATAAAACACTGGAATGTATGCATTCATACCGATGGTCACAATGTCCAATAAAGCTATTTCTAAACATCGATTAATAAATACATTGAAACATTGGTTGAACAAAAAAAATAACGAAAGATATTACGCGCAAATAATTTAACATTCGACATTTTTTTAATATCGAGATTATCAGAAACCGAAAACTCGTTATA
Organism: Siphonodentalium dalli; assembly: GCA_032622095.1. Classification (NCBI taxonomy): domain Eukaryota; kingdom Metazoa; phylum Mollusca; class Scaphopoda; order Gadilida; family Siphonodentaliidae; genus Siphonodentalium; species Siphonodentalium dalli. The sequence continues at coordinate 76,285,334 of CP136068.1, forward strand.
AATTTTTTATTTAAACTTTTTTTGGAGAAATAATTTTGAGGGTTTTGAAATTTTTTCTTTTGAAATTTTGGGGTTTTAAAATTTTTTGGAAGTTTTGAAATTTTTTGGAAAAAATAATTTTTGGAAGTTTTGAAATTTTTTTTTGGAAAAATAATTTTTTGGGTTTTGATATTTTGGGAATATTTTAGTACAACCAATTTTAGACCCCAAAGATTCTATTTTTAGATGTGAGGCGAACGAGACGCCTATTCTTCTATTGTAGTATGTATATAGATCGTCGTTTGTGTTACCTTGTTACACATACAGAGTATTGCACCTAGTGAATACAGCACCAGCAGTTAATGCACCAGTGACATTAATCAGCTACAGATGATTATGATGCCAACAACAACAAATAGAATTTCTATCTGATGTGAATCTTCCTGATTTATCAAATATCGTGCCGAGATATTTATAATGATCTACAGTTTCAATGTAGTCTTCGTTTATGCAATATCTCGCATTTTTATTTTTCTTGTTGGCTCTCCCGAATATAACAACTTTCGTTTTAGAGGTATTGATTTTTAATTTCCATAAATCGCAGTATCGTGCAAATGCGTCTAAAGAATGCTGTGGGCCCGATCTAAATTATATCTTGTTGTATTTATATTTAGTTTTTTTATCCTCTTCTTTCTCGGCGTAGCAGTTGAATTTGAACATTATAACTTTATGATCGCTCTTGCCTATTGGTGGTAAGTATTCCAGCTCATTTATCATTCCCTCTTCATTTGTTAGAACCAGGTCCAGTAAACTGTCCTCTTGGTTTATCCTGTGCCTTGTAGGTTGCTTCACATGTTGGTGCATTCCTGTGTCGTTAATAGCTTCTATGAAGTTATATGTAGGTATTTCTGTTCCCAATTCAGTTGTCTTATTTTCCCAGTCTATGTGTTTATAGTTGAAGTCCCCCACTATTAGTTTATGAGTTTCTTTTCTTTCAGCCATTTGGTTCATCATGTTGTTGAGGTTTTTGTTATTCTCGTCCGTACTAGATGGACTTCTATATATGGCTCCGATCAGTAATTTGTCATTTCCTCTGAGTTTCAATTGGCACCATATTGATTCTTCAAAATCTGATTATGTTTCTATTGCTGTTGACTTCATATCTTCCCTTATGTATACTGCAACCCCTCTTCCTTTTTCGATAGGAAAATGATATAAGCTGTATCCTTGTATTGCCATTTCTTGTATCTGTAAATTTTTCACGTTTTTAGCCTTGGTTTCTGTCAATACTATGATTTCAGGTGATCTTAGCTGTACCAATGTATCTATTTCTTCTTTCTTGTTGGAGCGGGTATCCACATTGGTGTATAAAAAGGTTAGTCCATTTTTAAAACTTTGTGAGTTAAAAAACACCTTTGGTGCATTAAAAACATCAAGAGGAGGGGGTCCTCGGCTTTGGGCCTCTCTCGGTCTTTTTTTCGAATGGAACTATTTTCCCACTTCTTATTGTGAATCGTTCTCCATCTGTATTCATATCCTCCAGTTCCTCTCTTAACTTTTTCCTTTCCGATCTCTGCTCCTCCGTCTGATCTCTCTGGATGCTGATTTCTTTTAGCTCTTGGTATTCCGTCTTCTGAAGTTTATATGCATTTTGGAGTATCTTTTTTATGTGAGCTTTATCGTTGAAGGTGAATTTTAATGGCGGTATTTTGTTTTTGTCACTTTTCTTTCCAAGTCTATAAATGTTCTTTATTGATGGTTGTAGTTCTGGTGTTATCTCTCTGTACAGTTTATTTATAACTGCCATGTCATCTTGTTTTCTTGCTGCTCCATCCTCGTTTGATGACAGAGGAATTCCAAAGAAGCATAGGTTACTAGCCCTTGACTGTCTTTCTTCAATTTCTTTGAATCTGTCATCAAATTTAGCTTGGGATGTCTTCTCTATTTCCGTGGTAATCTCTTTAATAATACTGTCTTTCACTCCACTAACTTCCTTTTTGACCTTGTCTTCAATGTTGTTAGCTACTTCTTCTACCTTTGTCTCTAATCTTTCAAAGCTGGATTCATTGTCCTGCTTCATACTAGATAGGGTGCTACTAATTTCTTTAATTGTCTGGTGTGATTTCTTGTCCATATTACTTGCATTGTTAATTGCATCGTACACTGGTTTTGGCATTTTTGTGCAGACAAGTCATACCCAGCTCTCACATACATCGCAGCATAATCCATCTGCATCATCTGCGAATATCTCTTTGCAGTATGGACATTCCCATTTATCTGCTTTCGCTGTTTTCTTTGCTCCTTTCTTGGGAGGCATTTTGAATAATTTTGTTTAGTTATTCACACTCAGCAGTGAGACAATTCTCACACCTCTGCATGAGATTGTATTCTGTGTATAACTATTTTGAACTAGTTCTTTATTCGGCACTTTCCCAGCAGTGAGACAGTTCTCACACCTCTGAGAATCTGTTTGTGAATAAAACTATCAATTGTACATTGATCACGACTCTACGTTGCCCCAGCGGTGAGACAGTACTCACACCTCTGGGTATTTGCTAATTCTGCTGTACGAAAATAGTATTTATTATTATTCTTCGCCAAACATCTGCCAGTAATGTATATGGGTGTGTTCCATCCAAATATAAATTGAAGTTTAAGCTGATATGTGTGCTGTTTCGGTGTCTCACCATGTCAAGCTTGAATTTTTGACTTCTTTTCTCGGAATGATTAGAATTGAAATTCCTAATCCACCGATTTATTGCTTCAATTCTCCGATTTACTTCATATGTGTATTCCACGTATATCTCTGGTGTTGGGTGTGCTTTACCCCGGTTCCAGTGTTCTAAAGTGATTGGTGGTATCTCCAGGAAGGTCGTGGATATATTTATCTCTCTTTTGAATATCCTGGCATATTCTTCATAGGTATGTATTAAGTTATTCGCTGCTCTACGTTGGTTGTGATGCATTTTCCTGATTTATAAGTAACATCGCAAGTTCTCAGCCAAATATATACCTCTATAGTTTTACTTGGGTGTTCTCAGCTTGTGTTAACTATCTATGAGTAATTTCGGCCCAGTTGTTCCCTTGTAGTAACACCGGATTGAAACAACCACACAATTTCACTGTGGCACGAATTATGGTGACTTGCAGTGTTTTTGATGTATCTTGCTTTACTATCAGCTATCAAAAAACTTATCTTTCATCGTTTTTGTCTTCATTGTCTTCATTTTCTTGGATATATCTTCTCAATTTCGGTTCACTATTCGTTTTTCACTCCCATTGTTAACATTGTTGGTGTCAGTTACGAAATTAAATTTGTACCACATTTTCGATACTTCGTAAATTTCAAAGATCAAATGTCACTCATATATCGAATTTATGTCTACAAATTTTGAGGGCAGGTGTGTAGCGTATAATAAACTATGGCATACTTCCTTTATTTTCAAATGATGATTGAAAAAACTGATGATTTGAAGCAGATTATAAGAATTTTTATCGCTTGAAAGAAAAGACCCTTCAGACTTCCGCGCATGCGCACTTATCCGGCTGGAATTTATGCACGTGTTTTGTAAATATAATAGCATTCAAATTCCACAAGGACTCAATAGCTCATCCGCACACAACCAACAGTACAACAATACTTCATAAAATACGCAGACTTACCTCAAAACACATTTTCTCCCGGTAAAATGTTCAGGTATCTCTGATCACCAGACGTAAAGCAATTATTTATTGCGAAGAACGATCTATTATGTGTATGTGTGCAGCCAAATGGACCCAAGTGCGACGATATACACACATATATTGTTTTCATCTTTTCTTTTTATCTTGTATGTGATCAAAATAAGTAGAACCATTATATACTTCACTCATGTGGAGATATGTTGGTCTAGAAAGCGGAGACCGATTAACAAAATTGATAGCTTCAAAATTGCTATTACCAGTGGCGTAGTCCTAATGAACCCAATTGGAATCAGTATACATAATTAATTATATAATCTTAAAATTTACTACTTAATTTCAAATGAATGCTTTTATCCGTTGGGTCCTGGTAATCGATACACTCTGTAGCCACGTGGATCTAGAACTCATATCGATCGGGACTCTATCTGTGCCACAAACAGGTACCACACGAGGTGAGTATTAGATTTAGCAGCTCTTAAAATTTTGAGGCACATAAAACCTCACAGAGGTGACTTCCATTATCTATTCCCTATTCTATATTTTTCATTTTAATCCAATGGATTGTATGGTATGCCTATTTGTTTTTACCCGACCCGATTCAAAAGTACACCACCACACTGTGGGACTCGAATATTGTTCCTATTCCATTTGTCGCCCCATTGGTATATTTCGGTTGTAAGATGACAAACAAGAAAGCCAACAGAAGAGAGAGATAGGCGACTGCCATTTTGGAACGGAGGATTTCGGATATTTCGAGAGACTTTCTCGTGGTTCACCCTACATCCCCTTTCTTGGATCTTTTTCAGCCGAGAAAAGGTACACTTATATGGTCCATATTCTGGCATCTGGAAGGCGACCATTTATAGTATCTGGGTTTCGAGTATCTCAAGCGGGTTTTTGCCGGCCACCTTATACATATTATGTAACATATACTCCTTTGGCTAAACGAAAGCGATCTCAGACGTGCAATTTCCACTCTTAACTGAAATAAATATTCATCCAAAGCATGCATGACCGATGGGTTCGTGTTCGTGTGGGGGGGGGGGGTAATATTACGGAAATTACGAAATGTTGTTGTGTCGATAACGTTTATTGTCCACTGTAACACCAATGAACGTCAATTGAACAAACCAACAGTGACGTTGCATATATACACAACCATATATCTTATATAACTGATCGTTGTGTCTGAAATATATATAACTGATCGTTGTGTCTGAAAAAAATTTCATGCTTCAAAAACGCGCGATACGAGTTTTATGTAATAAGAAATATAGAAGCCACACAGAACCTCTCTTTAAAAAAGAAAATATACTCAAAATCTACGACATCCACAAAGTACAAGCGGCTGTTTTCATGCATGATTGGTATCATATGCGCTTAATAGAATCATTCACCGACATGTTTACCAAACGCAAAACCGGACCAGACACCCGGCAAAAGCACCCACTACCAACAACTACCATTCCATTCTTTTCCAACTATATGGAACAACTTAGATAACGGATTTACATCATACCAATCCACACACACATTCAAACGGCGTTTACATGCCGATTGCATTAAAAAATATGCTGCAACAATTAAATGCAACAATCAAAGATGTCCCGACTGTGTGGTAGCTCGTCAATAAGTGAATTGCCCTATATCGCAATCCTCAACCTCACTCAGCACATTCCTACTCGACTTTCAAGGAACATCCCACTGACAAGAAAGAGACAAACCATCGAGTAACCAATAAGCGATTTATCTAGACGTATACCCTCCATGTATATAACCCAGTTAAATGCAACCATTGTGTGGTACATAATTATATAGCCGTGCATTGTACAAGAAATCTTGACCGCCTATCGTAACATCTTTTCTTCTTTAAGGGGGTGGTAGTAAGACAGTCTAGTCTGACTATGCCATCCCCTCAAATATACAATGTAATATTTGTCAAATGTATTATGCATTAATGTGTGTATATTGAAATAAAATATCCTATCCTATCCTATCCTATCTAGAATATAATGTTAATGGAATCCCACAACAAGACAGTCAATGGCTGTTGGGATGCATAACTGACTATAAATAATTAAACGACTGGGACTCTGAAAACCACTTGCAGCAGTCGGTACTTGTCATAATCACTTTCAAACACGCAATTCTAAACAGGGACGTAGCTAGAGGGTATCCGTTGTTCGGTGAGGAAGCCAGTCAACTGCCCCTCCCCAATAGTCATAACTCGTCCCCTCCCTACCGGGCCAAACTCCAAATTTCACAACAGATATATCAAGACTAAAGCTTGTTTATCTGTCGGCAATTTCCAATCTGACATGACCGTTTTACCGTCAACCCCATTAAATAACCCAACTATCCATAGACCATAAACTGCAAATGTTAGAGTAATCAGTCAGGTGGTCCCAATGAAGATGTTTTAATGAGTTTCATATACCAATGATGTCATTTGACAGAACAGTGGTAATTCCCCATAGCACCGCCATTTATTGACCCGTTTCTTAACCCCATTTCAACAGATCTGTATCCCAGTCACCCAAGAACCCTCCATATTATAAGCAATGCAGTTAAATAGTCTGATGACTCTTGGGGAGACGTTCTAAATCGCCCATATTTGACCTTGTGATCATATCTGAATACATTTGAATCCCAGTCACCAAAGGACCATTCGTACTAAATATCAGCAAAATAAACCTGATGGTTCTTGCGAAGAAAGCATATTAAGAATTACTATGGAGGGAAATAGTTATGTCCGTGGCTCAGCAAATCTGAATTCCAGTCACCCAATGATCATTCCTACCTAATATAAGTTGAATAACTCAAATTATTCTCGCAAATAATATGTTTTAAGAATAACTGTTGTAGTAGAGCTGATTTCCGGGTTGAAATAAACATTCGGTAGTTCTGGGGAATTAGTCATTTTAATGTGTAGATGGATGAATAATTTAACAGCAACAATGTATATACAAGTATTGTCCAGTATCACAATTCCACAGCAATAACAAATTTCACAGCCTGGTAGCTCAAGATACCAGGACACTGTCTAAAATATCAGTCCCGTGTGTCCAATATAAAATCTTGTTCTAACCTTGTCATCTAGAAAAATCAGTATTTTAGCTTTTTATCCATATTTGTTTGTGAGAGTTTCCACTTACAAACAATGCCCAAAGCATGATTTAACTCGATTTAATATGCTGCGTGGGCTATTTTCAAATTCTCGCCATATTTTTGAAAATAAATGAGAATACACTCTGCTGGTTTATGGAAATAAATCATCAAAAAGCTATATAAATATAAGAAATTCATGTAGTGGCTATATGTTATTGGGGGATATGGCGTTGTGGCCGCTGGGGGCACATTTGGTGTAAACAGCGAATGTACCCCAGCGATCACAGCGCCGTATCAAAGGTTCACGCTGCCATAGGCCACATTAGCCAATGGCCAATGTTGTCGAAAATGGCAAAAAAAAAAAATTTGGCCAAACTTTTCAATAAAAATTTTTTATCCCAAAATCGGAAAAAAACTGAGACATGAGAATCAATTTTATAGTATAATCATCTGCTAATTGATTAGGTGATATAGCTTAATTAATACCGAAAAGTAATCATAGCAGTACACTGTCAACAAAATGTTATAAAACAGTAATGAAGATTAACACCTAATTAATCCTTTGTCCGTCATAAGGTTGAATGGTAGATGGTGGGTAGTGGTATATTGCAAAACATTTAATAACAATGGTTGGGTTAAAGAAGTCTAGACACGGTATTTGACGGTATGGACATACCTATACAGAGTATTAGACAATTATTATTAAAACAAAGTTATTAATTAGTTGTGAGACCAGAAAATGAGGATTTAATTTGGCCGAATTTTTTTTTAATTTGGCCAAAATAATCCGAATTGTCAAAAGATTTTTCAGCCCGGCGTGAACACTGGCAGTATCCCCCAATAACACACACACTACATTCATTTCTTAAATATGGTTATCGTCTGCGCAGATGACGTTTTAAAGCCGCCTTGAACTTTTTCATCGTGAAAGCATAAACTGTTGCATGGGTTCAGCAAAGAGTTAATGCACGCGATGACAGCTAACGAAGCACGGTGTGACTGCGATAAGGTAAATGCTGGTATGAATCTCTCCGTGAGGTAACAAACTGGTGTGGGTATAAGAAGGACGCTAACTATTCCAATTATTATTCCCAGCGCGCGCACGGAATCACCTATCCTTTCTGGATGTGCGTGTGTGGCTTGTTGACGCGGAAGGATCCTCCGTTGCTGTGACCTGGCTGTACTCGTTGACAAGTTCGCTGACAGAACATGAACCTCCGTAGAATTCTCTGTTTGATGTTGGCTAGTTGTCAATTGAGAGTTCTCCGGAATTTGCGGTTGGGTGCCAATTGTGTTCGACAACATCTCTATCGTAGTATGATTGCCCAGCTCCGACGATGAAACGGGTATGAGGATGGTGTTAGCTGCCCCTGTGGTGTTGTTCCTACAAACACGTTCTTCCGATAAACAGACACCACCGATGGTGTTATTCGTCTTCGGCTTAGTAGTCGGATCAGCTTGGTGAGGAAAGGTAATGCTTTATTCTCAGCCAATTGGTAACTTGGTACATGAGAAAACATATAATACATTATGTACAAATGAGAACGCTCCGGTCTAAATATTTGAAAATACACATGCAAACAGTAAATACAGAAAACAATCATCACACACCCAATATAATAACATGCAGGGTTACCCGGCGTTGCCCAGGTTAAGGTATGCTGTGGATATTTGTTGGGAATAGAGAATGCTCTTGCTTAAAGTGTTATACGTTTTCTCATAAATTGTATATTCAAATAGCATCACAAAACATGATTATTACAGTCATGGAATATAAGTAGTGGCTCACCTTGTCAATTGTCATTCTGCTTATCGCGATTAATCCGTTCCACCAATAATGAAGTATTTATTTATTTACAACTGCGTATACATTAGACGTTATCATATGATACATGAACATCATAAACACATTAGTTCGATAAAAGATGATAATTGGGTTTTACATATTGAGATGTCTCAATCAATCTAGTGGGTTGGACTAAGATCTCGAGGACACCTGGCTATCATATCTCCATGAAGATACTGATGTTTCAAAGAAATTTCCAGGTGCTCCTCTGTTCATCGTGCTATATATTGGCTAAATATTCTTAGTTTAAACGAAATGTTGCTGCGCGGATATATCAGCTACATGTGCCAGGCACAGAGCGAGATTTTGAGTTGTTTATGTCAGTCGATGAGTCTGTTCTAAAACGCTTGTCAGATGTCAGTATTGGTAGGATCCTGAAAAGTCTTGTGCTACTAACTGCATTTTCTTGTATATCAGAAGAAACTATATTTGACTGCACACTGTGACCACTATTTTTGAACAGGCCTTCCATATCTCTTGACAAAATGTAACTTTTTGTGGAAACTGTATTGAATGGAAGACTAAATTTTGTTATTATATATATGCAATCCTCTGACGGTTCGAGGTCTCTCAGTTTGCACGAATATATGTATCTCTTCAATAGAATGATAAATATACGTTTAATGCTTCTTCTAGTTATCTCTTTTTGCTAGCTCATTGTGTGAATGCCTTGATTGCCATTCCCATATAAATATGACTGTTAAGAAGATATAATTGTTCAAGTGATTTATGTGGGTCACCATATGTCGGGATTGTGAAATGTGAACGCCCAACTACTTAAAATGATATGGAGATGGCCTGGTGACTCTATATAACTTATATGTGGATATCGGCGAATGTCAATATTACCAATGATAGTGCATATCCGCTCGCCATCCGTGACGCAAACGACACCAAATGTGATTTAATTCATGGTATATCATTAGAGAAAAACGTGTATGAATTTGGTGGAATTTGGTTTATTAAATCAATTGTTGATGCAACGCTGACTCGAACAACGCCATATTGCGAAGGTGATTATGTATTCGTTTGGTGGAAATCAGCGACAAAACTATTTCACCATATTTTTTTAATTTCCCCTCCCACCAACAGCGTCATTTTAGAAAATTTTAACCCGCACCATTATCTTCCTTGTAAAAAGTTACCCCTCTTAGAACGCCTTGGTGCCATCTCGATTGTACCGCGTGAAGTTATATATAGAACGCACACCGACAGACAGACAGCACGATTTTATTTCTTGTATCATTTGAGAAGAACGTGTCTGAATTTGATGGTAATTGGTACTAAAAATATTTTGTATCAGTTTTGGTGACCATCCCGTCCCTATTTCGGACTCAAGCTGCACACACTAAGACTCATTAGAGATTAGAGATGCATATATATTTTAAATTGGTGAAAATTGGCGAGTATACAAATTCGTATCAAATTTAAGGTCCCCATATCTCTCACCATAGGGCACCAATTTGGTGTATCTAAACCACACGATAAGATTCCTCGTATCACGGAGAAGAATATGTATCAATCTGGTGGAAATCGGCACTAAACATATAGATATAATTTGTTGTGTCCTTCTCATCTCTATACACCACTGACTCGAATGGCCCCACTTGTGACATCCTTAAACCACACGATTACACTCCTGATATCATGTAGATGATTGTTTATAAGTTTGGTGATAATCGGCGACTAAACAATTTGTTTAGCAAATTTGATGCCAATCCATCCCCTCTCCATCTCTCACCCAAACAGCACCACTATGGCGTCTTTAAATAACGATTAGATTCCTCGTATCATGGATAAGAACGTGTATCAATTTGGTGGAAATTGGCGCTAAAAAAAATGTGCATCAATTTTGCTGCCCCTGTCCCTTTCAATGCAACCCTGACTCGAATGAGGCCATATTTGACAGATAAAAGCCACAACATTAGACTCCTCATACCATGGGGATGATTTTGTATAAGTGTGGTGGCAATCGGCGACTTATTATCAAATTTAGTGCCCACACCCTCCCAATCTCTCATCCAAAAACAACAATTTGGCGTTGTTAAATCGCACAATTAGATTCCTTTTATCATGAAGAATATATATCAATTTGGTGGAAATCGGCGCTAAAATTAGTTTTACCAATTTTGGTGCCCCTCTCCCCTTCCGTTCATCCCTGACTCAAACGACGCCACTTTTGACATATTTAAACCACACCGTTGGATTCTTCATATCATGGGGATGATTATATGTAAGTTTCGTGGCAATCGGCGACAGAACAAAATATGCCCCCCCCCCCTTCCGGGCACCCCTGACGCGAACGGCGCGACTTTTGCCATATTTAAACCACGCCATTAGATTCCTCATATTATGGGGATGATTATATATAAGTTTTGTGGCAATCGGCGACAAATTTTTTTTCAGCCCCTCCCCCTTTTCTGCCCCTGACTACAACGGCGTCACTTTAGAAAATTCTAACCCCGACCATTATCTTTCTCATAAAAAGCTACTCCTAGTAGACCCCTTTGGCATCATCGAGATGGTCCCCTGTGCATTTCTATAGAACACAGACAGACAGACAGACAGACAGACAGACATTCGTAAATATAGATATAGATATATATATATTCGTTCTATAACATGGTACCGATTGTGATAAAACGTCAAGTAACATACACGTACTTCCGTAAATAATTACAACCTATAAAAATGGACTGTTAAGTGTATAGTAGAACTTTCGCTTGTAAAAATATGAGACTATATAAGATGAATTTAAAAAGAAATTTTAAAGCAAATTATTCAACATTTACATAAATGCAATCAGTTTCGGTTCTATCCAATTGTGTTGTATATATCAATATCTGCGTGAGTTATGGTGGAAAAATTATTTGAAACCGTCATCGGATTTTGTTCAATCCAATTTTGATGAAACTTGACAGTTTGCGGAGCTTTATCATGTCGTCAGAGTTCAATAAATCATAGAAATTTTCTCTCGACGGGCTAGTCAATTGCGATTTGTCGAAGTATTTAGCTCTAAGCTCACTTAATTCTGGACAGACCATTACAAAATGAAATTCGTCGCACATGGTGGCATCGCATAGTTTGCATGAGCTATCTGGTGACTTCCCTTTTGATTTGGTCTTAGATCTCGACCATTTCATAGTTTCCACACCCAACCTGTGATTCGTTGTACGCATTCGCTGTATATGAATAATAACATTGAGGGAAGTTCAGTATAATAACGATTAAGTGATGGGGAGTCCTTCAACATATGGTAGAATTCTCCACGTGAAGATTTCGATATGTCATTATTCCATTGACATAAAAATTGGTTCAGTAGTTTACCATGTATAACTTGAAGCATACCATTTGTAATTGGTGACTGTGTTCTCCAGCTAACTTCGCAAATCTGCGCGGGCAAAAATTTCGTTCCTGATATTTATATATCGTATATCTTTGCCTCCACCTTTAATAGCTAATATTAGCTTGTAGAGAGTAAGTGACAAGCTGGTCTCTTTCTTCAATAAACGACTCCAGTATGCGATCATTCTCTTTTCAATTTCGATACGCAAGAGCCATCTTCCAAATTCACCATATACGATATAATTTGGTGTGCTCATCTTCATGTTTGTTAAAAGCTTGCAGAATTTTAGGTGAAAATGAGGTCGTAGCACAATATAAGTGGACTGTTTACATGGGATATATTGACCAGTCTCGAACTGAGTAAAGTAATATAATAATTGCAGAACATAAAATTCAGTTGTTATTTGAGCTTATCAAAAACCATGAAATCGTAACCGTTCTTACGGATAGTAAAATACGAGAACGATTCGAAATTACACAAATGTTGGTAACGCAGTACCCTATCTGTATCCGCAATCGTAAACTTGAGTTTTGCGATAGGTCTCTAATACCACATGCTCCACGATGTTTGTGTTTTCAAGACACGATGATACATGTACGGGTATATATAATTATGCAAATCATTCCATTCCTGCAACGATTGGCCATACTGGACGATATATGCTGGCGTCGAAGCTTGCCATATCAGCAAGGGGCTGGACGTGCAGCAGCAGCAGCCCCGCTGCGGTTGACTAAGTCCATTTCTGGAGACGGGATTTTCGGGCTAAACACCCCTTCGCATCGAATTCTACTGGGTCATCATTCGGTCGTTCACGTGACTGTACGGCAGTTAGTTGTCACTTCATGCCTCCTGCAACAGCATGTCCAAATCTACAAATAGATGTCATTCCCGGAAATATTCGTGTTGAAATACGTTTTTAAAACGCAAAAATGCACTCAAATAAATGCGTTTTTTTATACCTTTGCGCTTCGATGTTTTTTTTGCCGCTCGACAACGCCCATGCAACCACGATGTAGAACAATAAAATATATAGTATGAACCACAATGAATCGGGATTTCGTGCATGTATTACCCAAATAGACACATAGATCCATGGTCACAAACGGGTGGTGAACAACCGTGAAGTGGTCTCCTTTCTTTGACGCGCAGGCTTGTGTCGATTTGTGAGGCGGTTTACGTTCCTTGGTGCAGCGGCTTACATTTCACATTTTAAATATCTATGGCCTTATCTAGCATCCACTTGCAATTCTAGCTTGATGGTCATATTAACGCCAATGTTGATGATCATTACAATCTTTAAAAAACACTTCTTCAATACCATGTTATTTAGTCAATATTAATCCTCGATTAATCCTATGAGATCAACGGTTGTGATAAGATATTGAACAAGATATAATCACCCCTTCAGATTACGTATTTATTTATATGTAATCCTATGAGAATCGCCTGCAAATGAACCACCAACAAACTCCATTTTAACCTTTGAATGACGTATATATATATGTCGGGTAAATAAATTGTCAATATCTTATAGATTCAACACAAAATGTTCTCGCGAGAAGACACCAAACGTTCAACATATTTTGTATCAAAGTTCAGATCAGATCGAGGACCCTCAGAGTTCCAGGATCAGGATCTCCAATTTTCTCAGCATACTCCATGCAGCGCTATGTTACCACTGCAATATAGCACTGCCACAAGGATGGTACTTTGCGGACCGATACATCTATTTTTACACATCGTCGGAACTATATTTAGTCACCTATTATCTTATTTTGACCACCAAAAGTTTGCAATAATGGTAATTCTTTCGGTATTGATAAGAACGATATAGACTGAGCAAGACATAGACAATGTTAATCCTAAAACATAATAACTAAGAACACGTAAATAAATCCTTACCAAATGTCCTTTTGGCAGTGGTATCTCAGCGGAGCGATGAGAGATAACTCTGCCTGAAGTTTGTTTTCTCAGCTGAAGTTTTCCTATAGAAATGAACTTGATCGAGTGGCAGTCTCAACAATCTTACCAGGGTATAGTTCTAATTTGAAAGTAGATAACCCCAACGAATAAAGATATCCGAGCCCTGCAGGGTAGCAATTAAGGGTCAGACTCACGTTTTGCCAAAATGTCCTGGTATTTCAAAATGGATTTTCTCAAAATCTGTCAGAAATTTGTTTGTGTTATTAGGTACAATCGATTATTGTGACACAATATTTAAGAACCATCGACCCATTGGGTATTATAACCTCTGTATTTACCTTTATGACATGAACAATATTTAAAATTTCACTGTTTTCAGGTACCAAGAACTTCTGTAAAATAGATTGTTTTCAAAGTTCATATATCCATGATAACATATCTGAAGATAATGAGAGGAGACTTAATTAGTCTTAATTTGTGAAATTTAATGACAATTTTCATTTAGAAAAGTAACTACCCATCATTAAGTTTCTATATTTAAGAATTGTCATGTCACGCCTGTTGGTCAATGAAGAATTGGGCGGAGATGCGTTCTGTGTCATGGGTTCAAGACCAAGTTAAAGATGACCACCATATACCTTAACACTACATGTGCCCTTATTCCAGTTGATTCCTGCTTGAGTGGTCCAGACTGCATGTATGCATATCAACATTTGTTTTCATTTGGGCTAGAATATTTGTGAATATTTGATGATTGGAGTGTTGTGTGAAATGATTAATTAGTCTAGCATGCAGTCCTTGGTACCAAAAGGGACACAAAAAGAAAATAATGATAATTGTTTTTGATACCAAAATCCATTGTTTTTTATCGTCTCTTGATAATTGTTCAGGTTTTATATACAATGAAGATGATGATTTCCGACATTCAAGAGTTTTCGCCTGATAGACCCAGAGAAATTCTTTGTTGAACATATCTTGCCATTTTGGCTGGATTTATCCCCCTTAAGCTGCCAATGTCTACATTAATTGGGATGGATATAAGTTACACCTTATGCTGTCATGGAACTTGGAAATATATACTGTAAAACAATTGCATGTTTCTTAGTTTCTCATCTAAATTTGTGTCGGGCATGCGCTCTCCTCGAAAGCACAGGTATGCCAACTAAACTAGTTTCCGGACAAAAGGTCCACACGTGATTGGAACGATGTCACCTTGTTGATTTCAATGAGCCGTTTGCGGCTAGCAGAGTTATGGTCGATGGCCGGGATTACCTCCCCTGACTAGTATAGGTATAGCTCAGCAGTATTACTTAACTTAGAACATCAGGAGGTATTAGACTGAATTACATAATAAAATAAGCCATTTGGGCTGGAAAATAATCAAAATGTGTGTAAATATGAGTTACCATATATTTTTAAAATTCTGAATACCGTTACATTGCATGGGCATATGAATCTCGAGTACCAGTTAAGGACATATTATGGACTTGTTCGGATGCCTGAAATTTATAAATTAGTACTCAGGTGTTATGCCAACATGGGAAATTAACCATTCTAATACCATGCATCGGCGAAAATGTCAAATAAATCGACCATATACCACTGCATAGAAAACATGGCGTAAACTACACTAAATTGTAAATATTTTCATCTCGATTCGGGACGGAACTATCGGCGAACACAAATGATTTTGATATCGAGAGTCATTGCATTTAATTAATATATAAGAATGACGGTGTATGTTGCCAATTTAGATTAATATTCGTAAAAAATAATTAATTTGAGCAAGATTATTTTCAATTTCTATTTTATCACCCTACCGGAGTGTTTCACATCACTTTAACAGAGGAGTATGAATCCCGTGTACTGTCTGAAAATAAGATGTTAGTAGTGAACTCTCTTCATTTCACATGGTGCATGTACATTTGAATGGATCATTGGTGGTTATAAGTTTTAGGAATGCGAAAATTCCTGGTTTAGATAAATGTGGCTGTCGCTTTTATATTGGTGCTGAGTATTTTCAAACAAGTGTCATTTTATTTCATGATTTTGTAAAAAAAATTGTTTCTTTCTAAGACGACAGTCTATATGCCTATAGATGTTTTTTTCCACGGGTAATGTGTATATGGACAGCAAGCAAGCGGATATTCGCAATTCGCGTCTTTGTCGGCATATAGAACTATATATATTGAAAACGCTAGCAAATATGGCTTTAATTATGTGAATTTAGGATTATATGCCATTTTAATATATCGATATCGGCAAATATACAGCTATAAAATCATTATGCCGATGTTTTTGATATAACAACGCTTTGTTGAAGTTACTTGGAGAAGAACGCACGCGCGGCGGTGTGATCTCCTTTGCCGAGAAGAGAGTTCGATATTATACCTACTAGTCATGCAGGGGAGATAATACCGGTCATCAACGATCTCTGCTTGTCGCAAATCGTCCATTGACCGACCATTGACGATGGGTGTGTGATTGACAGGTGTTTGCTCACAAATCATTTTTCGCAAAGAACTTATCAGGTCAGGCTCGTCTTTGTGACATCATCTTGGTATAAACTCTTTGTGGAGCTCCGTGGTCCAGTGGTTAGTGCGTTGTCAACACATATAGAAGAGCTCGCAGCCCGTCGCTGGTCAAATGTGAGTTTCATACAGTTGCATTGGCCGAATTGGTCGGCGTGCAATTGTTGGTTTGTATACGCTATTCAAATTTCCCGCCACGGGTTGTGACCATTAAGCAAGGTCGCTCGTACTGTGTCTGTTTCGCACCACCCATGCATGCGTTGAAAAGGGTACCTGATTATGAGCAGTGAAATTTCTTGTTAGTATGCTAGCCACATTGTGGCTGTACCTTCCCTGTCTCTGAGGAGCAGTATATGGTTACTGAGGCTCACCAGGGTAATAATTGTCATTATATCGTCTTAGAACAATTCATTATAATTGGTTAAGCGCTATATGAAAACTGTCATTATTATTAGCAATATATATAGAAGTTATTTGCTGGTTTGTTTATCGACTGTCTATTATCAGTAAAATAAGATCCAAGCACCTACGTCATGCTGAGCACGATTGTAGGCCTATGCAGATTGCATCCAGGTTTGTGAAACTCTTTACAGATCTATAATTATATAAATATATCAAAGGGTCTTTTGGAATCTGAACTCGTTTATGACGTATATGAAACAAATTTGAAAAACACATCTCTGCAGAGTATTCATATAGCTTATATCAAATAAAGCGTACCCAAAGGCAAGGACTTTTCGGTATGTGCTCGCACTGATGTTGCGGGGTGCTTGGTATTCAACCTCTTCAAATTATTGATTGATGCACGTAAACTCAGTCTGCATGGTTGAAAATTTTAGCCGTATGCCTCTTGGCAAAGGATTAAATAGCTCATTCGGTGTCTCAACACTTCACATTGAAGCTGAATTGAACATCGTCGCGTGGTTTCGTGCATATACATTTAAAGATACACAGGATCCCCAAAATGTGCATACAGTCACGCACGATCTCCAGAATATGCATTCGATCAGTCACCCAGGATATTAAAATAAAAACGTCTTCCAAATTAGTCGCCTGTTTTTGTTATTAAGAGGGAGGCAAAGTGGCACCAATTAAATGGGGAATTCAGCGTTAATTTTCAAGACAAAATTACTCAATATTTACAAACCGTGGAATAATACTTCATATCGTGTTGAAATGTTTGAGCGTATATTAAGTGAGCAAAAAGAATTTTCATTTTGTTTTGTTTTGTGACAGTTAATGGAAATATTATAAACAATAATAAGCAATGGTGACCTACTTTTTAATAATGTCCAATAATATCCAACCTGGGATGAAAATCAGAATTCCGCTTCGCGTTGTCACTAGATAAGTCTTCAAACTTTCCAAAAGGGTATGACATGGTCACCTGCGCTTTGTAAAGTTTGATCAATCTTTTCAACAATAAATAACACTGAATTCTCATCCAAATGTTGCCACTTTACCTCCCTCTTAAGTAATTTTGGAAAATTTTAAATAATCTATATTAGATGGATACAATACCGCTATATTTTGGCACTGTCTTGTGTTTTCGTGCATAAATATACCCAGGATATCACAATACGACATGCCGGCAGCTTAATATGCAGACTATATTAAAATATATCTTAAATGTATTCGGTTACATTGCGTGAACTATATATAGGGTCTAGTTATCACACTGAGAAATAAACAGTGATTAGCAAGTTGATATTATACTTGGCTTAGCGACTCTAGATGAACTTCTGGAACTTGCTGAAACTACACTAGAGAAAGAACTAATTAGCGAAAGCTTGCAATGGTGTTAGTAAGGTTTGGAGCATGCCAATAATTCTTTACCAGAATCAATACGAGTCAAAGACGATATTTATTTTGGTAAAGAACTATTCGCATGCTCTGACCGACTATAGCACAGTTGAGCATGTGTTGACCACGACGCACAACCAGTGAGCTGGACGAAATTGAAAACGCCCAGGAAATTGGTATGCTTTACCAAAATCGGGGAACGATTTGTACCAATGAGATTGTGGTCTAATGAATCTTATAAAGTTATCGAGTGACCAAACAACAGTTATTTTGCAGGCCACGAAAATCTGTAGTCACTGTTGAGCAGGAATGCACCTTTCGTGCGTATGCTTCGGTGTGACATCCCTGTCGGCGACACATCCCAGTGTCCCATTAACTGCATATATAGTGATTATATACAGTTATCGGAATGTATCTTCGAAACCGGGCGAACCAGCCTATAAGGACATAATGTGCAGTAAAATGACATACACTTCTTTCACATCTTTCCATTTATAATTTATACAAGAGCAACAGGAATGGAGCATATGGTGATTTTTTTTATGAATTTCGGATTATGTGCTGTTCTGCTTAACCCTTCCATGACTGGAGCATCCTGAAATTTTACGAAAACCCCCCACATAAAGGGAGCCTTGCATATATAAGAGAATACACTGGCCTAACAATATTTACTTCGACCTTATAAACCAGTGCATTCTATGATATACGCAAGGCTGCCTATGGTGGACTTGCATATCTAAGATAATGTGCTGTCACGGGATCTTTAATGCTCCACATGTGCAACACCTAAGCACCAGCGCATCTCTCGGCATGAAAGAGTCAATACATGTTCGATTTCGCACACATTTCGACACTCACTCGTAAAATCGCCCCTTAAACAGAAGTCATGACGCACATTGGCGAACCGTGTTACACGTCAGTCACTTTCTTCGGTATCTTCGGTGAAGGCACATGTAGATCTAAGTTATACGAGTCACTGATTGTCACATCGTCGATGTTAATACCATTAAAATATTCTATATCACTGGCCGTCTCGTGTGAGTAAAATTCGTCATCACTCATCCACCCTGGCCTATAATTGTCGTATTCCGATTCGTAAGCAGCGGAGCCAGATTCATAGTTTAATGCCGCGTCACTTTTAGACATCTCGCTACTACTCGCTATAGACGAGATGCTAATATTGTCCATGACGAGACCGTTGGATTCTGAATTCAAAGGAAACACGTAATTATGTTTACTCCTCGGACTTCCACACGCCGACGACGCCGCAGAAGACGCATAGTCCTCGCGATCACTTGGGATATAGTCTAAACTCCTACAATGACGTAACGGGGCAGAAAACCTCTGGTTTCGTTTCACCTGGTATTGGTTTCCACCATTCCTTTGCCTCGGTTTCGATATTTGTTGCTCGTGAACAGAATGTCGAGGTTGCCATGCGAACGTATTCCTTGGAACTCTATTGCGAGAATGTGGACTTAGTGGTGGTGTCGTCATATTTCCGTTAAATTCGCGAGACGATTCTAAAGCCAAAACATTTCCATTCTGTCCTTTGTTCTCCTCATTTTTATCACATCTATTTCTCAGTTGAGGTGAAGCAACCTTGTCCTTGTTGTCTCTCTTATTCATGGAACCCGCTGATGTTAGTTCACTCAACAGTTTATTTAAGGAGGAGTTTGTGGAATAGTTCAATGGAAACTTTGGAGTCGGAGGACATCTTGGCAAGCTGCACGTATTTAAAGTATCACTCGATCTAGACAACAGTTTATCCATGTTTGTTTTCTCGAAGCTACTATTAAGATAACGTATCAACTGATAATCGTCTGGACACGATATTTGCCGGATATATGCAGGTTTTGCCGGTTTCAACTCAATCGGCTGGAGCAAGAATATCGACGACTGTTCACTCATTGGTTTAGAACTACACGACTCCTTGTCGTCGTCTGACATGTAAGATGGGCTCGTCAGATAGCGTCTTGTTCTCAGCGGTGACGTCAGGGGTGTTGAATTATTCGATGAAACCTTCGCAATAACTTTGCAGTGGTCATTCTTGTTAATCGCTTCGAGTTTCTGTTTGAATAACTGCATCTCCATCGGCGACTGAAGTACGCTACTTAAGTCGTTTTGAGTACTGACCGGAAGTAGGGACATTGTTTTCCCATCAATGCTGGCGACTAAAGCGGCGGCTGTTGGAGTCATGGTTGATCCAGATGAGTCGCTACATCGCGACCCAGAAGAGGTACGTCTGATATCACCCAATGTCGTCGGTCGCTTCGACTCTGATTTTCCCAGAGGTAGTGCTCCTTTTTCCGGGCGGCCATTAATAAGCTTAGGAGATTTTGTTTGGAGCTTTGCAGCGGACGACTTTTCAAGCGGCTTTTTGTAAACAGCAGTCACCATTTTCTCCGGGCTTCTGGTCACACTTGTTGACTGATTAACATCTGCCGGTCTAGGGGAACCATTTGTCAACTGGGAGGTTGGTTTTGTTGGAGTCGGAGACCCATTGTGCAGCGGGGAAGACATGCTGTTTTGTTTTGATTGACAGCTATTTGTAGATGAGGAATCGGCGGTCATTGGCCGAATCTTTATTTTGGATTTACTCTGCTCGTCGAGTTTCACGACACTAGTTAGCTCATTTAGGATATTATTCATTACAGCCCTCTGCTTCGGAGGAATGTCGGGAATCTCGTTCCTATCGGTCGAGTTCTCTTTATCCGCTGTCCTCGATGAGGCGCTCCTTATTGGGCTCACAGTTGACACTTTGGTCTCCGGTTTCCTTGGAGGATTCGGTGCGACATATGCAATGGGTGTAGTCTTTATAACTGGTGCCGTCAGTGAATGTGCAATCGGAGGTTTATAGCTGACAACTGGAGAGGTTACCATGCTACTGTGTTTCATTTTCTTGCTTATAGGTGGCGTTGTGTTTGACGTCGACTGGTGAAGTGATACTATTCTGCTCTTTTTGGACTGCGCTATAGGGCTAGGTGCGGTGCCAGTCGAACTCGCGCTCTGTCCCTCACCCTTTAGTGAATCAAACAGGGCATTCTGTATGGGGTTGTGAATCAGATTTGGACGCTGATGCATGTTCGGATTAGCGAAATGATAAGCCGGGAGTTCAGGTGATGCGCCGCGTTCTGGATGGTGGTCCGCAGATAGTAAGCCGCCAGCGGTAGGACTGTGAATCTTCCTACTATTAACCCTAGGACTATCAGCGCTGGTCTGGCGCTTTTTGTTCAGACTACCTGAAGGAGTATGTAGACTACCAGTCGGCGTGGAAGCAACTGGTGGAGACCTCTGTGAATCTATGCTATTCTGGCTATCCAAGACACTGACACCATAAGATGTTGGCGTTCTCGTTTGAGAATTGAAGGAACTATTACGACTCATTGAAGGTCCTGCGGAGCCGATTGATTGTTTTGGTGAAGGAATTGAGAAATCTCTGGAGTGTGGTCTCTCCCGCCTGTCAGGGAAACCCGGGGACTGTTGCGCTCCGAATGGCATCGAGGATTTCCTTCCTGTTAGGAAATACGTAGTCATCTCTCCCTTTCCTTTGATACTAATAGGACCCCGACACATAAATGCATAGCTGTCTTTTAGTGGGGTGTAAACGTCTTCAGTTACCTGCAGAGAGAAATTATATATAGTCAACACTTTATTGAGGCCCACACAATAGACGTGAAACATTTTCATGCCACCTGGACATGTATTACAAAGAAATTGTTTCAACATTAGAACAAAGTATTCGTGACCGCTCTACCACCATCCGAGGGAAGAGTTCTTCTATTGCATATAAATGAGTGTCGTGCTGTGCTTATGTTGGTCGAGTGTCTTATATGACGATTCATCGCACATTTCCGCCATAAATTGTGTTTCTATGTGGAGCCGGTGTTATAAATTATTACCTGTATGTGATCTGCGATACCCGTGCTCTCCATTCTGCTGGCCACATTCACGGTGTTCCCCCATATATCATACTGAGGCTTCAGAGCTCCAATCACACCGGCCACAACTGGCCCAATGTTCACACCTGGTAACGAAGAGCGGATAATGCAACATTAATATAATGTAAAAGCTACAATTGTTTTACTGCATAACCCTGTCTATACTAAATACTAATTAGCAAGTAGTTCCTTTTGGGAAATATTCAGATAATAAGTTCAACAAACGACCAATATTTTGTCTAAACATTTCCCAGCAATCAATATGAATTATTCTGCACTTGTGTTATCATTGTGTCTGCTCATATATCCTCAACATCCCTCTAAATACATAATGGACCATTCCAGTGTGTCCTTTAATAAACTGAATGGGAGAATCCATTTAGTATATAAAGCATTAATATAAATATCCTCAACATCCCTCTAAATAGATAATGGACCATTCCAATGTGTACTTTAATAACTGAATGGGAGAATCCATTTAGTATATAAAGCATTACTATAAATATCTTTGTCATCAACTAGGACATTTGTAAAGCTAGCAAATTATTTTCCCAATGGGAACTTACTGTACATTGAAACTTGGTGACAAACATTACAAGTTAGATTTAAATAATAATCCTAATAATCTAGTCAGATAATGAGTACTACAGTAGATCTTCCCAGCTCCCCTTTTCACAGTCACTGCTGAATGGAGGCATCCAACCCATCGCAATATTGTGAATAGATAGCATGCTGCTAACATAAATATGGTTGTCTGTCCTGAGTTGAGGGACATCTCGATGTGCCGTTCCGATCGATACATGGCCATTTCGATTAGATTCAAAAATATGTCCGCCCTCACTGAAGCAACGACGTTGAAGCTATGAAACACAAATGCTGAGTCCTCGTCTACATACATGTGATACATATGTATGTATAGAACTCACCAACTTTAGTGATGAATGCTGAGTCCTCGTCTACATAAATGTGATCCATATGTATGTATATAACTCACCAACTTTAGTGATGAAGTTGTTGTACGCATTTTCGTTGATTTCTTTGACTTTTTTCCGTAACGCCAAAATGAATTCGATGAATGTCGATAGATTATGGCGAACTGATATATCGTCGTCTTGAATCAACGCCTCTGGCATTAACCCCACGGCCGCCATATATGTGCTCCCAATCGTCTTTATTTTATCGATATTTTTGAATCTGAGATCGTTGAGAACCTTCAAGAAGAGGGAGAGCATTGTCCAGTGGTATCAAATGTGGAGTAATAAATGGTGTGTGATAAGTTCCAATGCCAAGAAGCTAAGATACAATATACTTATCAAAATACAATATGTCCAAATACGAAGTGATATATGAGTTATTCCAGTTGAAGCTTCAGCGGGCGGTAATATCACTAAGTATATATATGTGAAACCAATTATTTCAACCCCGTCAGGTTCTCATAGGAGAAAATGTTAAATATATAGCGGACGTCAGATCTCTATCGGCTGATGAACAGCGTTGGACCAATGATCAATTTATCCCTTCCATGACTGGATCTTTCTGAAAATTTGCGCAAACCCTGTCCAAATGCATTCTCTTATAGGGAGCCTCGCATATATATAAGAGAATACATTGGCCTACCAATATTGACATTGACCTTGTAAGCCAGTACATTCTCATATATATGCAAAATGGCTTGACTGTGAAATAAGCTGATACAGCAACACGGTGAAACATTAATTTTCTTACGGAGCTTAGATATGTGTCACAATTTGTATAATTTGAATTGTCAATTCACTGAGCCCGGATATTAACTGATCCAATCTTAATGGACTTAGCCAGTATAACCACACGCTTGAATGATAAATAGAGGCATTTACTCACGAGTAAAATCAATGGTGCAAATACTTCTTTGCGTAAAGCGTATTGCGGGCACAAGTGGAGAATACAGGTGAGTTTGTTGTGTGGGAAATTTTTGTATTAATAGTTTTTTTTTTCTTTTGAAACAACTCCGGATCTATATACGAGGTGATTGATGAACATATAGCTTCAACCAAATGTCAACAGTTGGATAAAAAGAGCTCCACAAAATGACGAAATTCTCGATGCTTCGTAAGAATAAGCATCAATGTTTCAATTTTGTTGAGCAGATGGTGATATTGGGATAAGGTTGTCAACGTGACATTGATATATTTATTATAGGAAGCTAAATCTCCATCCACATCAGAATTTGCTGCATAGCTAGATATATATAAAAGAGTAGGACATGTCTGCTGTATGTTTGTCTATGTATACCTGTATGTCAGTTCGCGATTTTGTCCCAGACCCATGCATGCATGGACCGTTTTCAACTAAATTTGGCAGATGTTATTTTTTTATTATTAAATCAGGGACCCTGTTGCAGCTAGTATTGGAATAATTATATTGATATCTTCATGTGACACTCCACAGTGTCGAGTAAACTGCACAACCGGTGCGATATTTGCCCCCCGCATCACGGTTTACAGCTGCCCCCATTTCGTTTTACTTTACCGTTGTACGATATGGTTGGACAGATGGGTTTATTCCAGTTACTGGATATATTTTTGAGGTGCTTAGCATCAAAACACGCCAATGCATGATTGTCCCATATAACTAGCTCCATGTTTTCAAATAATTTCTCAATTAGTCTGCATTGGTGCCACCAATGCAGACTAATCGAGACATTATTTGAAAACAAAGCATTACTACATTCACCCACTTGGGACCTCATTCTGTTTAGGCCTCATCTTCTCTGGAAAGTTTCTTTTTTATCAAATTTCATTAGAAATTTCTTCACATAGATTCTATTTCTTTTTTAGTTTAGTTTCTCTATATCCCCAAATTGGCAGACGACACATTGCATAAGCGAGGTTTCTAATGGGTGCATGTACATCACAGTATTCACCATTTGAGGCCTAATCAGAATGAGGTCCCCAGAGGGTGAAGTCGGTGATGCTAGCCCGCTGTGCGGGATAGCGTCACTAAATTCACCCTCTGGTGAACTCATTCAGCATAATTATTCAACAATAATCAACATATCATTCTAACCTCATCAAAGTCGACGAGAATTTCGTTGAGAACTCGGAGACACTCCATGCCTTGGTTGTTCCCATCAAGCTCCGTGTAGAAGTCAGAGAAATTCGGAATAGAGAGGAAACAGACGCCTACCCTGCGGTACCATTGGCTATATAACGGCTGAAACGAAGAAATATAAAAAAATTGTGTGTGCAATCCACAGGGGTGTGTCGATAAAAACGAGTAAAATATAAATTACAAAATATATCAGTTTAAAACGTGCGCGCCACTTTAAAAAGCGCATCGATAGACAATACACATTAAATATTGTCTATCGATGTACTTTTTAAAGTGGCGCGCTCGTTTTAAACTGATATATATTTTAATTTATATTTTACACGCCACTATGGTGCAATCCGAAGAAACATTCTCCATGTCGATTATGGCATCCTTGTTTGGGAATACTCGACATATTTATGGGATGAGCTGCATCCGATGAATTTCTCCCTCTTCCTATATATTATAGTATCTGAGATATGTACACCAGCAGTTAATGCAGTTAATGACGGAGGAACAGTGGTGTGTGTTAAATGTCCCAGAGTATATACCCCCATGCATAATAGTCGATAGTATATACCGAATGTTCACCATGCACAAGTGGATTTGTGGTTTTAACCACACGCCTTTATAGTATAAACTGCATAATGTGTATGCATCATGTATAGGTTATGTACGTTTAGCCCATAGTGCCGTTGGAACATCTACACCCACAATAGAAATTTACGCCCGCAGTTGGACATATTATATATGTCTACAGAATAGGGTCTAATGCTGGCTGATAATTATAAATTGTGTGTAACTTGAATGCGCATAATAACATACGGAATTATGGTAATAATATTGGTATTGCACTATACTATAATAGTGACAGGGATACCCAACCATGCACGTCGTTATGGTCCTGATAATCTGCTATGCTGTTGGTGGATCCTGCTAAATTGCTTGATGCTTGTAGGGCAAACTGATGTCGTGTTTATCTGAAGTTGTCATTTTCTGGATGATTGGCTAATCCGAGCCATGTTTACAAAATGCCAGAGTCTGTGTATATGATACATTTTAGAACATTTATTTTAGCAAAAAATAATAATGGCTGCAATGCTGAATGCAAAACGACGTGAATAGCCATCTTAATCATAGTAAATCTGTGACAACTTAACACAGCCAGTATTCAAATATTTCGCGATATATATGGTTTTGAATGTTTGAAACACGTAATATTTTTTCCTGGATATGTTCCGAAGACCGCGAAAATGACAACTTTACAAAAATAAAAGGGTACTTGATCTTATCAGCTTCAGTTTGCCCTAACACCATCATAACAATTCAGCAGGACCCACCAACATCATAGCAAATTTAGCATGACCACTTGGCCAGGGGTTGTTCATAGTCTATGATGGGAGGATGTTGAAAATATACGGTTGCTAGAATTTGCACTTCAATTTCAGATGCTAAGCTGAACAGATTTTCTCACCATTGGATTCTTGTTAAGGTTTTGACTGTCTATGAAGTGTGCCGCGACGTGAGCTGGTAGCAGGTTACAGAGTATCATTCTGTTGTTGGCCTGCAGGTCGGTCATTTCCTGTTTCTCGTCTGTTGCCTAAAATACACACACGTCGGGATAAATCACTTGAGGCATGTGCATATATACACAAGCGAGGAAATAGTACGTGTGTCATTTGCAGAATGAGATCCTCAAAGGGTGAATTTAGTGACGCTAGAGGCCTCAACTGCTATGGGAGACACAGGATCAGATTGAAATTCTGATTGATGTTCACCCATTCGTCACCTCGATTATGCATTTTATCTTCTGCAAATTAGGGGATATAGAACAGAAGGGAAAAAGTCACTAAAACAATGTTAATTTGGGACAAAAGATACTTCCAAGAAGATGAGGCCTAAGCACAATTAGGTCCACAGAGGGTGAATTTGGTGATGCTAGCTCGCTGTGTGGAATAACGTCACTAAATTCGTCCTCTGGGGACCTCATTCTGCAAACGATAAGCACACTATTGCCATGCTTGTAAATACAGCATGTATAGATTTATTGAATGGAAGTGGGGAATTATAATATATAAAAGTTGTTGCTGTGGACTCTAGTATGTCATACAGTGTAAATGATAAAATTATTAGGAAAATATAATTTGTCAATTTCTAATGTGGATATACTCTCGAAGAAATGATCAGGTTACTACCTATTCAACTTTTCGGTGAACAAAGACTAGGACCAGTCTATATCGCGCGAAATTCGACAACAACTGTCTAAATTTTTAGTTCATGTAAGTAAAAGTGCATTTTAATAAATGATTTTCGTCTCAAATTTGATATAACTGCTCAGTGAATTAAAATATCTAGATATCTTCTGTCATTGTTTTGTGACTGTCATGTATGTGTATTTGCGCTCACTAAATGTCTCTTGTTTAATAGACTGGGTCCTGGTTGAAAGCTGCAAAGATCTGAAAACGTAGTAACCCACCAGCTTTTCAGTTGGATGCCATATTTTTATTTATACACTGTTCATGTATGTAAATCGGGGTTATACCTGTAACTTCCAGAGGAAATCGAGACGTTGTGCCCATTCTTGGTTGCGTCCCTGTATGTAGAGTGTTATTAGGAAGATGATCAGCACTACTATCCCTATCACGTTGGTTGGGATGACTGGACTGCAAGAAATACAATAAAATATTTGCATAAAGTACGCAACGAGTGTGTGACAAGCAAAAACACTCAACACCATGACGATTTTTTTTTTGGGACAGTATATGACATGTCTGGAACAAAGTTTCGAAATATCATGCTTGCAGTTGTACGTCTTGCTTTTGTAGATGTATAAACCGGTCATTGTGACCGCTATGCAGTTTGGTGCTTCCAGACGTCCTGGGGCAAGGTGCACTACGTTCAGGACTGTACCTTAAAGGTACTCAATCCGATTCGATGGTCTCCATATCATCAGATTCAAACAACAACAACATAATTTTTTGAAATGCCGCTTCAATTATCAGAATCAGTCAACTATAGTATAAAATTGCACAAAACGTGTTATTTGTCAACATTTTGTTCAACAAAATTTGGCCCGATTGTCAAATATCTAACACCCGGAGCCACTTTATTTTAGAGTTATCCATCTTTATCCGCAATTTGGTCCGAGACCGTATGTTGACGAATATTTTCCAGGCCACCAAAAATGACATATCTCGGGAAATAATTAATTTCGATATCTGATCACTCTGAGCTTTGATGGTGGGTTCCTCGACAGGAATCAAATGTGTTTTACCCCCGAAGCCAAAGAAATAGTAATTTGGTAGCGTTAATTCGGATTATGCACCTTAAACGTTTTGATTGTCCATCACAACAACTCAAATTTGAAAATAAAACTGAGGACCCAACTGGAAATAGGAACTATAGGGAGTCAACGTGGATTCTTCCTTATGTGTTATCGTTAGTGATAGCATACCCAACGTAGTGTCTAGAGTAACAGATGTACTATTCATAACTAAAATAAAACCGATACATCTTTTTTTTCTATAGACAATTTTCCGAAAAACGTACTTCGGCTAACTGCGCGAATTTTACAGTAAGTAGGGTTGTCTTATTTTGACGGATGTCGATTGCTCACTAATGTGTGTGTATATGGACCTTGCGTCAGTTATCTCTGAGATCACTGTGTCGCGGCCGTATTGGATTCATCCGGCTCCGATCCGTGGTTTCAGAGATTCATCCAGCCCCGCGGTTCCGTGGTTTTGGCGCTATAGGTCAAAGTTCTGGAGTAGCATTTCCATATATGGAATGCTACTCCAGATCTTTGACATGAAGCACTAAAACCATGGAACCGGGCCTGGTGGATCCAATATGGCAGCGGGTTAGTGACAGGGCGTATTCAATCAGTTTCAGCTATTTAACTTACTGCATGGAATGGTCGAATTTCGTGAAGTTATCGATGTGAGTAAACTCCATCAGTAGAATGTAGATAGTTGCCATCGTTGACATTAGGAAGAACTTGACGAGGGCTGACAATTTGAGGAAGATGATGACACAGAAGTAACCGAGAACTCCTCCGAGATAGATATAGGGCGGTCGATCACAGTTTAGATGATGGTCTGAGATAGATATATCACCCAGATTGTTGAGTATGATTCCTCCGCTACAACACAGCTGAAAGAAACAGATAATGTTTAGTATCAGAGCTGATATAAAATGAGCCTTTAGTATCTAAGGAAATAACTTGTACGTATTCAGGAAGGTTCGTGGAAATAGTTGATTTGACAACGAATCCTGAAACGAGGACATATATCAGGTTTGCATGGGTAAACAACCAATCGATCTTTATTAGACCGACCGGTCCAAAATAGACCAATCGGTCTCTCATCTGGGATAAGGGGAGTCACACTAAACTGTGTTATAAATTATCTATCAACCAAAACCGTCCTACTTCAAAAAAAATATTCTGATTTTTTTTGAAAGACACGGAATAATTATTAGTGACAATATTCAATATAAACATGTACAAATCTTCAAACAAACACATGTTCAATATTCAAGAAATCTAGAGTTCCCTCTCTTACACAAGTGAGCACTGTGTCAGGAAGACCGATCAGTCTATTTTATACCAATCGGTCTACTAAAATCAATCGGTGGTTCACCCAAACTTGATATATATAGGAATACAACTAACGCAATGCTTTTCAAAGTTTCTGAAGTTGTGACATTGAAGACTGAATAATTTTAGCAGCTTGGGTAAAGATGTAACATGACAACCGCAGGTTATGAACCGATACCATAGAGACATCTACTTCGCATGACAGTTAATTTGTTTAATGAATTTAGTGGACGAGGTTAATACATTCCGTAAAGAATTGCGACGAATTTGAGATCCATTTTATCACATTATCACATTTTAGCAAGGAAAAACGATCTCGAATCGGCTGGGGTTAAAACAAATTATTATTGATTTCCCTATCAAAGAGGATGTAAAAACACCTTTAGGAAAAAATATAGTTCCATTTTAAATTCGTCTTTTCATGTTGGCAAAATTGATCAACGGGACAACCACCCTGATATCACCCATGTTTATCTCCCAATCAACACTAAATAACCCAACACAAATTGAATATCATAATTATATTCTAATGAACATAATAATACAGTTCCGCCATTGACATCGTTATCATTGCGATAAACTCTTAAGTCACTGCGCGGGCCGATAATACACGTGCGTCTTGCTAAAATTATGAGGCCGGATTTCGGGGCTAATTGTGTGATAAAATAAATGTATATAATATGTATATAGTGTTTGGTCATTTACATATGTTGGTACATGTATTAGAACCGGTTGCCTGTTGTCAGGCTAAATCTACTACTTACCACGTTAACCTGTGCGGTGGCGTACGTTAATATTGTGGTGGTGACGATGATGAACATTCGGAGACAGAACGACCTCCCTATATCAAACGGGGTACACTGAAAATGACAACATAGTTAGTAACATGAAGGTATCTATAATAAGCATGGTCACTGCTGTAGTGTCAGAGTTAAGTATACAGAACATCTCGGCTATATATGAAACAGGGCGACTCTGTAAGCTCAGCTCAGCTGATGGGGGTCATTGCCACATCGACCACATTCGTAGCCAGCTTTCAAATGATAGAGACCTTTCGCAAAATCACGATTACGATTACGGATATGGGCAATATCCTGCCAAAAATTATATTTTACGCACGGGGGTTTAAATATGTGCAGATGTGTCAATGATGTGCCACCGGTCCTGCATGCATGGGGACGCTACATTATTTGCGTGGAGTATAATACACGGATACGAACATGATATCTGAAAGAGACGCACATTACTTTTTCCATCAGATATATAAGTGTAACTGAATAAAGTGGAGCATATGCCGTCTCACCAATTAACCATCGTATGTAAGTTGTGATGGTGTCCACCTTACTACATGTAGGACAATATATCCTATCCGTAATCGTGATAGTGATTTTGCGAAAGGTCTCCAATGTCATAAATGTAGCCATGCAGCATAACGCTGACTATCACATTCATATAGTTATTCACATAGTTATTCACATAGTTATTCACATAGTTATTCACATAGTTATTCACATAGTTATTCACATAGTTATTCACATAGTTATTCACATAGTTATTCATATTTCGGGCAGACGAAATAAAAACAAACTAGACACAAAATACATATTTCCACAGTGTAGACGTCTGCCTCCACCCGATGCCTTCAATTGTCAATTTGTATACATTACAATAATTCAAAGTTTCAACTAATACCTGGACTTTATCAACCTCATATACCTGCCAAAACGACTAGACATCGCTAGAAATGTTGATGAAAACGTAAATAGATCGAATATCACGTTATCAAACAGAGATTTGAACAAACTAGCGAAATGCTGGATACACCTGTGACAAGTTTGAAAAGTTAGCTACGAATGTGATCATTACCTTGTGACAATGAACCCATCAGATCGTAAGTTCACATGTGTGTCCTATTCATGTTAAGCACAGGGGCGCCGGAAGAGGGGGGGGTTTAATCTCGTGTTTTTATAGCAAAATGTGACTTTTTTGGTCCAAATACCACCAATTTCAAAAGGAATATTAATTTTTGTCAATTTTATCACAAAACGGCCATAAGAACCGACAAATACCATTAAAATAGGGATTTTTGCCACAATGAAATTATGGTTATTTTCCCGAGTTTGCGGAGAAAATGCCCTTTTTTACGGAAAAGTGCCCTTTTTGTAGGCTCTGCCCCCCCTGCCGTTGGATGCTTCCGGCGCCCCTGGTTAAGCATATAATATTTGTATATCTGCCTGTATCGCCCTTTCACATGCTTCACTGGGTAGCCAGCAGTCATTTGGAACATTCTGTTGTAATTCATTGCATACAATAAACGGGTGGTGTGTGATATGAAGCTGATTTGGAATATAGTTAAATTACACTTAGATTATATTACATTCTATTTGACGACTGGACAATTTACCTGTATACGATTTCAGACAAAATAGCTTAACAATAATGTATAATTTATATAACACGTTGCTGTTACAATGACCTACATATCTGCGAACCAGCCATTAAGACCCTTTTATGACGGGAGCTGCGCTGGTGCAGCAATAAATATCATGTGCCTGTTCATTCTCTTATATATGCTAGTCTCCCATAGGGAGCCTCGAATATATATATGATCATATATGAGAATGCACTGGTAAATATTGTTAGGCCAATGTATTCTCTTATATATCCGAGGCTCCCTTGGGATACTCACATATATAAGAGAATGCATTGTCACATGGTTTTCGCAAAATTTCAGGAAGCTTCAGTCATGGAAGGGTTAATATAGTTGAGTGTGATGTGCTTACCTTGAGCTTAGCGCTAAGAATAAGAATGAGAATAATGCAGACCCAACAGAACGCAGCGAGAAACAGCATAAGAAGAAGTATTGTCCTGTGGGGAAAAAATTGTAAAGAGCATAACAACAAATTGTCCACGTGAACACAGAGAATCGAGCCTTGAAATAGTGTGTCACCAAATTCACCCTCTGGGAACCTCATTCTACTTAGGCATCAACTGCTATCGGGGACCTAGGATC
This sequence comes from Siphonodentalium dalli, assembly GCA_032622095.1. Classification (NCBI taxonomy): domain Eukaryota; kingdom Metazoa; phylum Mollusca; class Scaphopoda; order Gadilida; family Siphonodentaliidae; genus Siphonodentalium; species Siphonodentalium dalli. The sequence goes on from CP136068.1 coordinate 76,318,171, forward strand.
AGATTGAAGTTCCCTATTTTATATTGGTGATATTCACCCACTAGTCACCCCAATTGTCCAATTTATCTTCTGCAAATTAGGGGCAATAAAATCTGAAAAGAAAGGGAAATGTAACTAAAACAATGTTAATTCCCGTTAATTCAGACTCGTTCCCCGAAGATGAGGTCTAGGCAGAATGAGATCCCGGAGGGAGCCTGTTTCAGCTAGTGTCCATATAAAAGTCATATTGTACACTTGTTTGGGAAAGAAAAATTTATTTATGGTCCTCACTTTGAAAATGGTGAAGTGACATGAAGCTCGGTGAATCCAAATATTTGAGCTTTTAATCCTAGATAGCTAATGGAGTAGCCAACATATTCAGCACTACAAGAATCATAATCATGCACGGTCTACTACAAAGTTCAGAATATTTCTTAATTGTGTGATATTTAATTACTTGGGAATGTATCATCATTTACCTTGGGAGTATTGTAGCTTGCAGACCAGCAACACAAATCAACAGTACCATAGAACATATCATACTGCTTGCAAAACAATCATCCTCAGATCCATGATACTACAATTTAATATAGTTCAACATTAAACAATAAAAAGAAAAAACACTGCATCAAATGGCCACACTGGTATAAACAAAAAAATACTAGTGTATGCATGTATAAAGCACATTGTTTATCGACGGACGGAGAGACTATATTTTATGGGATAGTATGTATCTGGGGAGTTAATCCTTTCTATACTAAATAATTATTGGCGAATAGCTCCCTTATAGTATAAATGTTCAGATAATAAGCACAAACCAACCTGTTGAATTTATTATCTAAACATTTCCTACCAATGGTATGCATTCTTCTGCACTTTTTTTATCATTTCGTCTGTCTGTCATCTGTCGTCATACATTTTAATATATCATTTATCGATGTTGACCGCACCATCTGTTCACAAAGGCAGAAATACACCCCCCCCCCAAGTTAAGAGGCGTCAGTTTGTGGTAGAAGGCATACCGCAGGTTTACTTACCAAATGGCGTATTTAACAAAACGGCCTAAGCAGAATGAGGTTCCCTTATAGAGTGAATTTGGGGACGCTATAGCGTCGATAAATTCACCCTCTGTAACTCATTCTGCAAATGACAGACAAGCTATATAAAAATTCAGACTTGCAAGAATTGGCAACAATAGAGTTACTGTTCTTCTGCTATAGTGCAACGCGGTGTTTCATTCGAAAAGTTCAAACATGATTTTATTATTTAAACATATTTTGTATTAGTATTATGTATAAATAATACATTACATGTAAGGGACAAGTTCTGTAAAACTTAGATGGACATCCGCTCCCTTCAGATAACACATAAAACATGAATATAACAGTTTATTTTGGATTTATATCAGGCTTTGGTAGAAAGGGTAGATCATATATATATAGAGTACGTGAATATAACGGATATTGCTCGGTGCGTTAACCCTTTGAGTGCCACGGGCCGATCTCATCGGCCCTAATTTACGTTCTGTAAAATCGGCCCTAAAAAAAAAACCAAAAAAACCAACAACAACAACAATTTAGATTTTTTTTTGTTTTGGTTGAATTTTATTTGAGTATGCTTAAGCATGCTACAGGGCATGTTATAACTCAAATCTGTCACCAAGTATTCATAGTAATAATTTTGATGCCCATGAAAAACGTAAGAATCCCTGGCCCTAAACCTACAAAATAAGTCTGTTAAAGAATATAAGAAACAATTATTAAAATTGTAAAAAATTGTAAAAAATAATAACAAATGATGAAAAATTGTTAGGCCAATGCATTCTCTTATATATGCGAGGCGACCTATGGTCGACTCGCATATATAAGAGAATGCATTGGCACAGGGTATATGGGTTGATAAAAAAAATCGGACCTGGCACTCAAAGGGTTAACCTACGGTAGTCTATTATAAACCGGAGGTGTGGTGGGGGTATAATGGGTATATACACTCATATAACAAGTATGACAACTAGGGTAAGGGTTATTTTGTGTGTTTGGGAAATGGTAAATAAGAAGGGGCTATAATAATGAGTAAGTAATAGAAAAGACTGTTGGGTCATCATGTGGGTTAAAAGCATGGAGTGTGTACAGGAGCTCATTCGTTGCACGTCGCAAATTGTGATTATATATATATATGGATATATGCCCACAATACAGGTAACTGCATCCACATAATATATTAAGATATTAAGTATACACATATACACATATACAGTGAAGAGATAATATTTCATAATATGTATGCGTGTATTGATGGTATGTTTTGAGCAGGGTTGTATCTTTGCTTGAAATCAATTTCGTGGCATGCTTAGCCGCACACTCCGCTAATCGCGTCAAGTGGCAAACTCCAGTCAGAGTTATCTCCCATCGATCCGCTGAGATACCTATTGTCACAAGGACATTTGGTAAAGATTTCTGACATGATCTTATAGTTCTTATGTTTTAGGATTAAAGTTGTCTGTGTCTATATATAGATCAGTTCATATTGTTCTTATCAACACAGAAAGAATTACCATTATTTGTTGGTCAAAATAAGATAACATGTGACTAAATATAATTCCGACGATACGTAAAATTAGATGTATTGGTCCGCAATGTACCATCCTTCAGGCAGTGATCTGTCGCAGTGATAACGAAAGTGGGTGCTGCGTGGAGTTTGGTCAAGTGGGCGTTGAACTTGATTGTTTGTCAGTATAAAATAATGCTTCTGTCTGTTTTAAAAACTATGTTTTAAGTCATTAAATAGATTCAATCGCGACTGGACATTCAGAACTTAAAGGTCTCAGCCCTTTGGGCCTAATCCTTATCGTTCCGGATGTCCGATGAGTTGTTCATTAACCGCGACAGAAAATATACCATACAATAACCCAAAGGGCCATCAAAGTGACAGAGTCTGTTTACAAAATTGGCGTGTTCGACACTAAATAAAACATACTCACATGTGATTCTTTTTCTGACTTTTTGAACCTAAGTGTGATTTGGTTGACATGTTCTGATCGTTCCCGGTCAACGACTCTCGCTGATATTGCCTGAGATAGATAGTTGTTCACTCGATCCGAAGATTCTGGCTGACGGGAATGTCTGCAAAAAACAACTCTATTGGATTAAACATTATTTATTTCATCCCAAACATAACACGAAATTACTGGTTAATGCAATATAAACGTGGAATAAGATATGAGTTAGTGTTAGATGTGAGAATCCCACATACACCGATGTGGCATCGAGTTGGCATACTGGGCGCTTATATGAAGCACTCGGTTATATCGCAATATATAATTTGCTAGATTATAATTCATTCTTTGAAAATGGGAACGGGTGGGTGAATTTAATTTATTTTTTTATTTACCAACACGAATAATCATTACCATGCAGTTATGTAAATTAAAGCAGAACACTAAGTTATATAATATCATGTTCTTTCAAACAGCTCAATTTGATCCAATTGTTGACCAAAGAGTTATTACAACATAATCCAACAATCGAACATGAGAAAATACAGCGAAATTATCAGAATAAAAATATCGAGGTGGTTACTAAACTATGTTCGGCATGCATGCGATGAGAATCTAGAATTTGTTATGTTGGCATTAGGTGAATATAATTATATAGTGGAAATTGATCTCACATCGCAGCTGGAGTATAAAGTCCGATAATTGTAATGACACATATATGTATATATATCCAAAATAGAAGTATTAAAATATGGACACGAGGATCAGACAACAAGCCTGAGACCTCATATCAAGTCTTCTCCTCTTTGGATACATCCAAATAAGTGAGGGAGGGGTATAGTGAGGGAGAGAGGGTATAGTTCAGACGGGAAGAAATATTAGAAATAATAGTTTTCGGAGATATATAACTGGATTTGAGTTAGGGGCATGGAAAAAGGAAGAAGATTGTGATAGGGATGACAGGAGGTAGAGGGAGAAACGAGAGAGAGAAAATTACTAGAAGAAAATAGGGGACAGATGAAGTCGTGTGATGATGCGAGTACATGGTGGAGAGTTTTCAGTAATTTGGTTGTTGTGTGAGTAAAAATGATGCTGGTATAATTATAGTAATCGTCATGTGCCATGTACTGCTTGTATAAGATAAACGCGACACAGTTCATTTGTGTACGCTTCTGGATAACAACATTTTGTATCGAGGACTATAGAACAGTAGTATTATGCCTCTTAGTTTGCTTACATTTTAAAGAACATTTTATCCATAGATTTTATTTCAGGAGTTACGCCCCATTCCTAGTGCCACCACACGTCGAATAAAACATTTCCCATGCGTACCTCATATTCAATTATAAACATTATTTCAATTTAAAATCAGTATTTAATAAGAGAATATCTACTTAATTGGTGGCGTCGAAGTTCTTGTATACTAACGGTTCTACCAATTGTCCGCTGCATGTAAAAGAATAACAAATGTCTATTGGATATCGGTGGTCTATAAATATTCCGTGAGACGACGTAAGAATTATGACCAGTCAGGCTTGTCTGTTGCGAACCGATTCGTATACCCTTTAATTATCCGTTGGTCACGATCAAGTCTGGATATTGTATGTCTAAAATTTGCATAACGAGGTCTCAGATGGTGAATTTGTACAGCGGGCTAGCATCACCACAAAATTCCCCCCCCCCCCTGGGACATCATTCTGTTTGAGCATTCTGTAAGCTGCATACTCGAGGTGACTAATTGGTGAACATCACCAACTTCAACTGGGGAACTTTAATATGATCCTATAGATCTCATAGGTCCTAAATAAGTTGGGGCCTAAGCAGAATGAGGTCCCCAGAGGGTGAATTTGGTGATGCTAGCCCGCTGTGTGAGATAGCGTCACTAAATTCACTCCCTGGGGACCTCATTCTGCTACTGTCAGACACACTATATCCAGGCTTTGTCACGATGAACTCAGATCGAGGTCCAATTAGAAAATACTCCCAGTCCCAGTATCTCATATTTCGTTCCAACAATAAAAATGAGGTGGGTCGCTACAGCCCTATTAGCATGAGGTGGGTCGCTACAACCCTATTAGCATGAGGTGGGTCGCTACAGCCCTATTAGCATGAGGTGGGTCGCTATAGCCCTATTAGCATGATGTGGGTCGCTACAGCCCTATTAGCATGAGGTAGGTCGCTACAGCCCTATTAGCATGAGGTGGGTCGCTACAGCCCTATTAGCATAAGGTGGGTCGCTACAGCCCTATTAGCATGAGGTGGGTCGCTACAGCCCTATTAGCATGAGGTGGGTCGCTACAGCCCTATTAGCATAAGTGTGTATTATCAAACTCAGACTGTTGAATATATGCACGTGCATGTAAGTTTACAACGCCATTACCATATATGATGTAATAAATCTATTATTGAATCAAACAGCACCCTTTGGAACTAGGGCGCACCAGCCGCACCTGCACTCTATAGTAAGGTATGTAGATATATAGTCTGAATATATACCTTTCTTTGAATGGTTTCCTGAGTTTATCTCTAAATGAGAACTGGAAGCGAGCCTGTAAAATATATTAAAGTGATATTAAACACTCCAGTAGGGTGATCAAATAGAAATGGTGAATTATATATCTTCCTCAAAGTAGTTATATTTTACAAATATTATATCCAAATTGACAACACACACCGTCATCTTATATATTAATGAAATACAGTGACTCTCGATGGCGAAATCAATTCCGTAAAGCCCCGGTTCCATATCCCCGATTTCACACCCCGAATGTTCCCGAATGACTCCCGAATCATACTTTTGCAAAAATCGTGGAGTAAATTCGGGACGAGTCGGGACAGTGAATTTTTACCCCAGAACATGATCGGGGATATCGGTGCTATCGGGGTCGATTCGGGACAATTCTGGACTCGCTCCCGACAGTTTTGAAATGTTCAAAACTATCGGGAACCAAGCCGAATCGCTCCCGATTTGTAAATCGTCGGGAGAAATTCGGGAGCAATTCGGCACCTATTCGGGAGTAGTCGGCAGTATTCGGTAATATTCGGGTGGATATTCTGGAGTAGTCGGCAGTATTCGGTAGGTTATTCCCGAATTCGCCATGTATGGCTGCTTTTATACTGAGATCCGGTGTATCTGCAAAATTCGGCATCGATTCGGGACGTTCGGCAGCAATTGAATACCAATTCGGTATCTATTCGGCATCAATTCGGTACCATGCAGTTCGGCATTGATTCGGGGTATTCGGCAACAATTCGGTGTAAGTCGGTAGTAATCTGGGCAATTTGGCAGCCACTCGCACGAAAGTTCGGGATAATTCTTGATCATTCGGGAAGATATTCGGAAGCATTCTGGAATACTCGGCAATGTTCGGGACGATTAAATTTTGTCATAATTCGGCATCAGTTCGGTGGCTTTTTGGAATAAAACTCGTCCAGAATTCTCTCGAATGCTGCCGAGTTGGTCTGGTCCCGAATTTGTGCCGAATATACTAATTCGGGACAGAAAATCGGGAATATGGAACCGGGGCTTAAGTTATCGCCGATAGTTGCGTCCCGAATCTGGAAGTAAATATTTACGTTTGAGTGTAGTTCAGACGATGTTTTCTTTGGAGTGGTACGGTCGATTTGCTTCAGATTTGTGCCCATGTTAGTAGAATGCTACGTTCCCCCAGTTGAGTACTAACTTACCAGTTTCACGTACCCGAACAAGTGCATAATATGTATTTAACATCATGCATGACACAAACATGGGTTCAAACAGTTTATAGATGTAAACATGTTGGTGTGAACTTACTCAAATACAACGTTATCAACCAAAGTCAATCAAATCCTCATACACCGTGTGCTGTGTATAGATCCGTGTGCGGTGTAGATAATATGCACATATTGCCTGCCTTAGAATAACGAGAACTATTTTACTGAGGTGGAGTCTTTTGAACAGCAAGAATGACTATTGCCCTACGCCGTTGTGAATAGTCCTGCTTGCTGTTCAGAAGACGAGTAAAAACAGATCTCGCTATGGCAATACAAGGCAGTTTTATTATATATGACATAATTCTGTCAGCGTGACAGCAGGCGAATATAAAGTTTCGAAGACTATAGGTCGGGCGATAGTTCGCTTGCACAATTCTCATATCGCACCGATCGTGACGTGTCAGCATGCACAATTCTGGTTACGTGGTAATCATGACATCAGCAGGCAGATAAACAGTTCGAGACTTTAGCTCGGGCGATAGTTCGCTTGACCAAATTCTCGCCTCGCGTAAATCGTAACGTGTCAACAGTCGGGTAATAGTTCTAATATTATAGCCTGGGCGATAGTTCGCTTACTGGGAAATGGTCAAATCTACTATTGAATCAATTTGAGAGCCGAATCCGGACGAATGGGCAGATGCGGGCGATGGACTGAGATTATTCTTACACACTAAGAAAAATGTGGTATATTTAAGAAATAAATACACGGTGTAGAGGTGTGTATGGTCAGGTTGTACCACAAAAACTGATTGTAGGACGACGCGTAGCGGAGTCCTACAATCAGTTTTTTGTGGTACAACTTGACCATACACACCGATACACCGTGTATTTATTTCTTTTGTAATACGACTGAAAGTTTATGGTCACAATTCGACTGAATAGTCAACGAAATACTGCGCTTTTTCGGTCTCAGGTGAGAAAACATTTCGTGGTGTAATTCGTATTGGGCGTACTCGATTTCTTTGCATGGAGTACTCCGGTAATCTTGTCTTGTTATGAAATTCCCCCGTTGACTTTTCGAGACACCTCTTCTAGAAAATAATCGCTGTGATTGGCTAAAAAACGATGTGTTTTCAGCGGCGCCCGTGCCTTTCATTTAAATTGTACAGGAATACGATTGCGGTCACATCGTCCTCGTGCCGCCCTTCGGGCGGGCACGCAAATCCTGTTCCTGCTTGCGGTCATTTCTGTGTTGAACGTTGTTGGGACAACATGAATATGATCATCGACTATGGACCATTTTCCTTACACAAAGCGATCTAAATGATCTAGTTTACTAAACTAATCTTATCCCCCTTCTGTACTGGTGAACAAACGCTTTCATTTTCAACTTGATTCCGAAATATCGAATATGATCGAGATTCGAATCGACGAATGCAGCACAGCCCGGCCCCATGGATTTATTTTGTCATTTAATATACTTATTAAGTAACTTTCTTTGGTCGTAACATATATCAATATACCATAACATCATTTGGACCATATTCATTGGCAACCAAACTGGTTTCAAGCGACAAATCGCTAGAAAATTCGCAAGATTGTCAAGATGTGGCAAAATTCAAAGGGTTACGGGTGCGGGTGTATACTCCGTTGATGTCCCGTTTGCGCGGAGTTAGAAAAGACGGGAAAAGTCGCGTGCGGCGATCTGAATAAACCGATTTTTTTCGTGGTACAATCGGAAAAAGTAGAATTGTACCACAAAACTGGAACGAGATAGCCATGGTAACTCGGGCCACTGGCCAATCAGAACATGGCTTTTAAGCATAGTTAGGCAGGGTCGTATTACAATTTATTCTAAACAGAGCCTGATACCAACCTTATATAACTGAGCCCAATAACTTGCTTCTGCTTAGAACCAAATAACGACGCAATAACGAACTATTTGGTTCCATATTCTGCTTCTATTTGGGAGAACAAAGAAGTTCAGAATCAAATTGGTTCTAAATTTGGTTATGCTCACATGAAACAAAATAGAACCAAGTTATATGGGTGCAGCTGTCCCGCTATATAACCATTGCAAGGTCGGACGGTTGGAGATAAAGCAAATGCATCTTATATATGACATGTTTTGAAAAAATAAAAATAAACAAGGAAGAGACAACTGTATGTTGACCTATTACTTTATATGGATATAATAGACACCTTCATATATAAATTAGCTGCCGGTTCCAATTAAAATAGAATACTTACAAACTTCGTTGCATGTTTGTCGTCCTCGGCTGGTGAGGTGAGTACATTTGAGAATGGGATTTCTGCATTGAATTTCACAGAATGTAAGAGCTTGACGATGCATGATGAGACGTTTTTGAATGACAGACGCTTTGGTCGCATGCGGTCCCAATTCCTACCCATCAGCGTATCCGGAGTCTGAAAAATATACGGAAAAGACTATGGTAGCCTACTGAAATGATTGACTGGAACATATGTGATAGATATTCGGGAGACAAACTGTAATCATATCTATTGCCCACACTTATTCGTTTCAAGTTGCCAAGTGTTTGCATAATTATGTCTATACATAACATAATATGGCAAATAAATATGTTTAAACTAAATGTGATAGCCAACTGATTTGAGTGACGGGAACAACTGTGATAACCTACTGAAATATATGACGTGGACAATTGATACAACTGTTGGCCAAATAACGACTAAATTTGACATCAAGAATCCACAGACAGACTACCATTCCGACTCGGTACATATTCTGCAAAGTTTGGACAAGGAATCACATTTACAACGTACGACATCAATGGATCACAGCAATCCACAATTATGATCAGAGCCAATGAAAATCGGTTACATATAAACTCCATCGTGGATTGGAGCATACAGATATCACTGTCTATATAAGTTATTGCAATAAAATTTTAAGGGACAAAGCACTAGAAAACTGCACCGAATGAACAGCGTCATATAATTTGGCATATATATATATACGTAAAACATGAATATATTAAAGAAAATATGGTGTACAGTAATGCCCTAAATAATCAACTCCTTAACCACAGCAGAATTATGGGTAATTTTTTCAGGATTTAGTCGGAAATATGGTTTGTTGCCATTCATCGGAAAGCTCTCATTGAGAGCTTTCCGATGTACCCGTAATTCTGCTGTGGTTAAGGAGTCGGTTATTTAGGGCATTACCGTATCTCTTCCCTGAACTTTTTGTATTGATTCGGGGGGTATAAAATAAACATTCTGAGTCAGGGAAACCAGTCAACTGGAGCTTCTGTCATTAGAAAATTATGTTTTCTATGAATTGTGACAGTTTATGTGGCTATTTTTTAGAACATTATTACATTTTGATTAAACATTTAATAAAACACTTTTATGTGCAACATTTATAACACCGGGTGTATCTCGTGTGTCACTTAAAATTATGCCCGCATCGACAAACCCGAGATAGCATTGTAAACCTATATCGGCTAGCCATGCAATACCTTATTTTTGCCGGATGGTCTTTCTTTTATAAGATATGTGGTGACATTATGTTTCTGTAGATAAGGATTTCTTTCACACCCTTTTCCGGGTTCTACGCTATATATAGAGTCTCCACCGAGGAGGTCCAATGTTTCCTTAGTGATGTGGACTCTCCTGAAAGATAACAATGTAGATGCTAACAAAAGGCCCATAACTAAGATTCGTTGTAACAGTCCCAGATTCAAAAGTGAACTGCGTTTTGAACCAGGTCGGTCACAAACTAAAATTGGTGGCTATCAATATCAGGAAACCCAAACAACTCAAAGTTCTAAGCCGAAAAAGGTTATAACATTGGCAAAGTACATGGGACAATTACATATAAAAGGCGACATGATGTCAATGTCCTTGTATTCACAGCTGCTATAGATATACCGTAAAGGATTGATGATCTATCCTGAACATGGTATGTACAACTTAACCAGTTCCGGTTAAAACAGACTCCACAGCTATGCTGAAGTGAGTCTGGGGTAAATGGGGGGGGGGGGTCTATTACCACCAGCATAACTATACGCCAGTCTCACACAATCACACCATCATTGGGAAAGCAATGTATCATATCAGGCGATTGTTGTAATGCCTTTTCATTGGTAGATTCGTCATAATTATTGCTAAAAAATATCGCTTAAACTTTGTCTGTCATACTGTCAAAATTCATGATTTCAATGCAGAAATTATTTTTAGCCACACAGAGCTAACTCTTGCTGGTGGTAATAGATATCCCCCCCAATTACCCCAGACTCACTTCAGCATGATGTGGAGTCTGTGTTTTAACCAGAACTACAACTGAACTAGATATTTAGATAACATAAATCCTAATGATACTATATATAGAGCGATTTGTGCAAACCCTTTGCCATCGTGCAACACCAGAGACACCTGAAAAAGCTAGTCATGTGATGATGCGGCAGCAACCGCAAAATACTCTAAAGTATGTGCATACATTCCAATATCAACGTATGCATGTGCATACATTCCAATACTAAAGTATGCATGTGCAGACATTCCAATTCTAAAGTATGCATGTGCATACATCCCAATACTATATAGTATGATTGTGCACTCATTCCAATACTAAAGTAAGCATTTGCATACATTTCAATAATATAGTGTGCATGTGATATATTCCAATACTATAGTATGCATGTGCAAACATTCCAATACTAAAGTATACATGTGCATACATTACAATACTGAAGCATACATGTGCACACATTCCAATACTAAAGTGCATATTCCAACACTAACATATGCACATGCATACATTCCAATACTAAAGTATGCATAAACATGCATCCAAATACTAAATTATGCATCTGCATATAATCCAATACTAAAGTAGGTATGTGCACACATTCCAATACTAAAGTATGCACCTACATCCATTCCAATACTAAAGTATGCATGTGTATATATTCCAATACTAAAGTATGCACGTGCAAACATTCCAATACTAAAGTGCATACATTCCAATACAAAAGTATGCATACATTTCAATACTAGTGTATGCATGTACATACATTCCCAAAGGATATAAGAGAAAGCAGCATGTATTTCCGTATAAATGAAGAATAACTCATTGGAACCCCCTCGTTAAATGACAATAGTGATGCTTCTGATTCCGTTTGTAATTAGTTCAGGTCCTGTGTGGAGTGACATTTATTCAATTCTTAGAACATAGGCGTAGAAATTCCTACTTTATTTGTTAGTTTACACATAGTTATTTGTCTCAAAATGTCCATGGGCATGGAAAGTGGGATTAGTCAAAACGTGCACGAGTCATGTTATGATAGAGATAATAACTGTTGCATGGCGGTACATTTATGGTCACTATCGAGAATGGAAAAGTGTCTGTTTGATGATCAGTGAGCTCGAGTTCATATATTATAACTGCATTATGTAACATGAAAGGTTAATCGGATTATATTCTTTATAAATATGGAATTCAATGATACGGATTCTAATTTATGCGATGATGGTTCGTTCATTATTACCTTATTGCATGCAGCGATTCTGATCAGTTATTTCATTGTGTTATACAAAGTTCAGAGAAAAGCGCTAAATCGTGTGGCTTCGGTAATAGAGACCTTTCGCATCCTCACGTTTACGATTACGAATACGGATAGCTATTCGTAGTCGTAAGTCTATCGGTATGGCCAAAAAGTCCTTTCGCAAAACGACTGCGCCTAAGAGTTTTGACGAACACGTACCATCATTATTTCGTACCACGTTTACAACTCAAAGCGTGTGTTTGGTATACAGTCCCTTAATACTTCACTTATCGTCCCATTTGCAACAATGCGATAATAATGACCTGTTTATTGTCAATAATTCGACCAGTCACAACGTACGACCCGGGATTCTCGTGATATATTGTGGCAATACAGGTATAAATCGCAGATCATATGTGGTGGAAATTCAGTTCGTTGCTATCATGGATGACCTGATAGACGTTATGCTGATGGGGGAAGAGGGGTTCCTGAATTTGGACCTCACATCAACTACGACGCCACCACTTGAAGACCCTTCCAGTCAGCAAATTGATTTCAATGCGATTTCGGCTTCACAGGCCTATCTATGCATGGTATGGAAGAATGGAAGCGTATTGGTGCCACATAAAAATTAAAAATTGGGTCCCAGTATGTCCTAATTAGGAGATCGCAAGTCCTAATTATGAGATAGTAACTCCTAATTAGGAGATAGCTATGTCCTAATTAGGAGATAGTAAGTCCTAATTAGGAGATAGTAAGTCCTAATTAGGAGATAGTAAGTCCTAATTAGGACTTAGTATCTCCTAATTAGGACTTACTATCTCCTAATTAGGACATAGCTATCTCCTAATTAGGAGTTACTATCTCCTAATTAGGACTTACTATCTCCTAATTAGGACATACTGGGACCCAAATTTTTATTTTTATGTGGCACCAATACGCTTCCATACATACCTATCACCTCTTTGGAAATCCGACATAAGGTTGATGTGCTCGCTGATGTGCATGCATCACTTCTGATTTGGTACTACCAAATCGAAACAAAGTCGACACGGTGATGTGGTTTCATAGTGCACTTCTATTACTGTAAAGTTTTGTGTCGCAGCCAGCGATGACTATCCGTTGTGAATAGCGATCTTATTTCGCGGGAAGCTCGATATTCACGACGACGAGTAGAGTGATTGCCAATCTAAACAGCACGCCGATGTCGTAGCTCAATATAACTGGATGGTTTACATGATATACATATACAGTCTCGAACGGAGTAAAGTGATATATTGCGGAAAATAAATTTCAGGTGTTATTTGAGCTTATTAGAAACCATGAAATCGTAACCATTATTACGGATAGTAAAATACGACAACGATTAGAAAGTACACAAATGTAGGTGACGTAGTACCCGATCCGTATCCGTAATCGTAAACGTGAGTTTTGCGAAAGGTCTCTATTATCCGTATTGTGATCGCCTGGTCATTCTGAACCTGGTTTGCCCTAGGCCTTGATGACAGGCACATGCGGTGTCGTTCGCTTAGCTATATATATATACGGATGTCCGTAAAGTATATCCGTGTAACGTTATATCCGTATTAAGTTTGTATTGAGACCTATTATAACAGCGCGAAAGGTCAACGCCTTGACAAATCCTATTATTTTGACTCAATTTCTTCCTCTTTTCCATTTGTGTAGACCTTTATTCGATTAACCTATGTTTATATCAGCGACTTTCGCTGAATCATCATATTTGAACCGAATCATCTAATCGTATATATATAAATATCGTATTTATCAGAGCCGAGTCGTTCCCAGTGTTACCAGGTTACAGTGTGACGTTTGTGTTGTTATCCCTAACGATCAGAAATGAGTTTGTTCGCACTCACTGAAGTAAGCGCATTTGAAGCAATGAACACTCACACTGAGTCCTCCATAAATATTATACACATGTCCAATTAAAGGTACTCAATCCGATTCGATGGTTCCCATAACATCAGATTCCAACCACAGCAACATTTTTAATAATGACGCGTCAGTTATCAGAATCGATTAATTGCCCAAAAACCACCGTCAACTATAGTATAAAATTGCCCAAAATTTGGTTCGAGACAGAATATTTACCAGGCCGCTGAAAATTAAATGTACATATATCGGGAAATAACAAATTTCAAAAATCGATATCTGACACTCTGAGTCTTTGACTCGAATCAAATATGTTTTACCCCCGAAGCTAAATAAATAGTAATTTGGGAGCGTTAATTCGGATTATGCATCTTTAGGTATATAAAATCCATAATGGATATTACAATATCGATCCCACTTCACTGTTCGCAAGAGCAACATCCAACATACCAATCTACAGATGCACCATAAACAAAGAGACATAGGAAATACTTCGTCTCTCAAAGAGTAAATTATAGCACCGTGGAACAGTTCACCGAATGCAGTGGTTGATGCGGAGAATGTAGACGCATGTATTCAAGAATCTGGACAATATGATTGCGACATTTAATAAGTTTGCATACATGTAGTTTTATGTATAAGCGAACGAGAACTAAGTAAGCGTCCAACAGAATCGTTCCGTTATTGAAATGTAATGATTTGATTTGTCACTTGAACACCGATTTTACCGCACAATTATCTTGTTAAAGTTTCTAATCAAATGTGCACAGCGTCATGTTTCTATCAATGTATGCACGTGGAGCGACTTTGAGACAGATAGATACACGAGGTCGCTGCTGTGCTTGTTCACCCTTGCTGAGGTGCCTGTTCACCCTCGATTCGTGGATAAATTGTTTATGTCAGACTCAGACGTACTAATGCTTTGGGAACCGCGTCTGATGAGATACGCAAGCTGATCAATTTGAGGCAATTTATCGCTACTATAGGCGATCACAAGTCCATTGAACCAGTCTGAGTTAGTGATTAACATGTCTCCAATCGTTCAGAATAGCATCCCTCGTCGAAGGAAAAAACGAGAACAGAAAATTATGCGTATTAAGAACGACTATTATAGAATTTGAACGGCGCCGGAATTCATTTCTGAAAACTGTAATTATTCCTATATGATCCCTAGTAGTGCAAATCTCATTTCCATTTCCGAGGATCCAGTAGTATATACCAGTTGATAATTATTCGTCAAGGTCGTCTCTGATTATTCCACATCACTGATGCAAATACAGGATACAGTAATGCCCTAAGTAATCGACTCCTTAACAGCAGAATTATGGGTAATTTTTCAGGATTTAGCGGAAATATGGCTTGTTGCCATTCATTTGAAAGCTCTCATTGAGAGCTTTCCGATTAATGGCAACAAGCCATATTTCCGACTAAATCCTGAAAAAGTGAAAAGTTACTCATAATTTTGCTGTGGTTAAGGAGTCGATTATTACAGGATAGCTCTAACGACATATTTGTTAAATATAACCAAATTCTGACGACCCAACTTATCTAACTAAAATCATATACTATGAGGAACTATATATAGTCCGATATATAAGCGACTGCCATAATTAGATTTTAACTCCCGCTATGATCCGAGTATCCACACTTATAAATCCATGTGGTAAAATAACTTAATATTTTTTAAATATATCATCGGGCAATTAAAAGTATTTTATCAAGTCAAATAAAATTTGAACGCGCATATGTAATCGGGTGCAACACGATTACGTTACGAAACTACGCACACACTTGTCATCGGTGTGCTGGATG
Organism: Siphonodentalium dalli; assembly: GCA_032622095.1. Classification (NCBI taxonomy): domain Eukaryota; kingdom Metazoa; phylum Mollusca; class Scaphopoda; order Gadilida; family Siphonodentaliidae; genus Siphonodentalium; species Siphonodentalium dalli. The sequence goes on from CP136068.1 coordinate 76,334,074, forward strand.
CTGGCCAACACCTGCATATTAACAATTGCGCTAACATGCACTGTTGGTAATACGGGCGGTAGCCAATGCTGGTATAATTGCGCTGCATGGGCAATGCTGGTAATACCGGCGCTGGCCAATGCGGGTATACCTGCACTGGCCAATGATGGTAATATCGGTGCTGGCCAATGCCAGCCATTTTTGGTATAGCACAAGAAATTATGCATTGATAACGCAATATTGTTTATTATTTTAAGGGGAATATTAGCAATTGGAGTGAAGTACATTATGTGCCCATTATAAGTGTTGGCATGATGCTGTGTACATGCATGATGTTGTGTACTGTACCGCGCGGCCTATACGGCCGTTTGCCATATAACCATGGCATAGGCCGGAAAATATAGTAAACCGCAATGGCCGCATACAAGCATGTTTACTGGGATGTCCCGAATGCTCCATAACAACTAAATCACCAGATTCCCCTTCTTTTCTGGTTCAAGCACAGACTCGATGGCTATCTAAGTACTGCATGATAGCTGTCGAGTCTGTTTTTAACTGGTTCCCCATAAACTCCGATAAAACAAACTATTTGCAAGTATACATATTTACACTTGACTTGAAACATATTTTATTTGCATAATATACAAAAGGGATTGGGGCACAAGTTTTTACAACTTATGAAGCCCCTCTCCCAACACAATATAGCAACACACATGAAATCAAGATGATGATACAAACGTATTTACATGGTGATAAGTTTTGATGTACGTAATATGTATTGCCTTCCAGAGATTATTGGGCTAGATCGAGGTTGACTACTGGCCGGGGAAATTTGTGTTTAAGGACGATTTGAAGTATTTGGTACGATTGGCGCGAGTATTAATATAATTAGCTATTATTAGTATTTGTATTATGGCGGTAGAAACAATGAAACACTTGTATTCGATTTGTGGTTACTGTTGTGCCCAGGAAGGCAATACAGATAACTAATCAGAACGAAATGTTCGAATGTGAGGTTTATCCATAAATTATGTGAGGTGACTGCCACGTGACAAATTTTAATTCCGGAAGCAATTTTAAGTGGATTCGAAAGTAAAACAAATAAGATCATTTAGGGATCAAAACGCTTAGTCGCTGCAATATATTGCTGTGTGATGACAAATAATTTTATATTTACACATATAAGCAAGCATGCAGTGAAGGCCATTGAAGTGTAGACAAGACAGTCAGCAACTATACTCAGAGTAGTGTCACCTGAGTCATGGTGTATGTAGTTCACTAAATTGGTGATATTGCTCTGGCATCGAAACTTAAAAGAGTTGCGACCCTCTTAATATGTAAGTCCCAGCAGAACAACGAGCACTGGAGATCGTATAGGCCATATGATGTTTTGTGGGTGCAGCAATCACACAGATCTTCTCCGACCACTATGGTATAAATACACACAGGTGCACCATACTGCTAAGCGGAGGGATTAAGGAAAGGGCCCTTCGACCCTTTCGACAATCCCGGGGCTAGCTACCCCAAAACAACCCAATTAAAAAAAAAAATACTGCTAAGCAAGCCTGGATTTTGTGTGTCTGACATTAGCAGAATTAGGTCCACAGAGAGAAAATATAGTGACGTTATACCGCACAACGGGCTAGCACTACCAAATTCACCCGCTGGCACCTCATTCTGTTTCGACCTCAACTGCTATAGGAGACCTATAGGATCAGACTGAAGTTGGGGATATTCACCCATTAGTCACCTCGATTATGCAATTTATATTCTGAAAAATAGGGGATATATAAACTGAACAGAAGGAGAAAAGCTACTAATAACAATGTTAATTTGATACTATAGATACTTCCCAGAAGATGAGGCCTAAACAGAATGAGGTCAACAGAGTGTGAATATGGTGATGCTAGCCCGCTGTGTGGGATAGCGTCACTAAATTCACCCTCAGGGGAACTCATTCTGCAAATGTCAGTCACGCTATACCCAGACTTGCTGTATGCTAAGTGCTTATATTTAACTTGTGAACATTATAATTGTCCTCACCCAGGAACGCCACCAGCCTCCATCTGATTGGCTAGTGTCACGTCATTGCTCCACACATCATACTGCCATTTCTTTAGACCGAGGACGCCGCATAACACTCGTCCGGAATGTATCCCCACGCGCATGTTCAGACTGACATCCGACATTTCACACACTTCCCTGTAATCGTGAAAACAAATCCATGATTTATGAAATATATTTGCATGTGATTTCCCAGACTCCGCATGCGCTGTGCACCAGTCAAGGATTCGTGTCAATTGAATTTAACCCTGTCTATACTAAAGCCTCATTGATGAGTAGTTATCACATGCAAGGAGATGTTCAGATTACAAGTAAGTCGCTTGTTGAACTTACTATCTAAATATCTCCCTCAATAAATAGGTCTCCTTCTGTACTTTATTTCATCTGTCGTCTGCTTTCATCACCTTAACATCACTCCAAATGAATAATAGTCCATTTCTATGTACACTTTTTATCCATTTAGTATTGAAAGGGATAATAGATACCAAACGAAGGTACTGACATTGCTTATTGACATTCCTGCATTTGGTAATTTGATGTGTTTGTGTGCTACGAAAGTTGTTTTTCAACGAGAGGTCGATCACAATTGGCAGATGCTTAACCCATATTTCAACCATACTGATTATCACAATCGAAACAACCGTTAACTGAATATAATAATGTACACACGAGGAGCGTAGTGAGATGTGAGATGGCATAAACACAGAAACTATTCACCAATGCAAAATTTCAAAATACGTCATAATACATGGGATGTGTCAAAGGGCTTAATATTTTCCAAATCGATCAATAAAAACTTTTAGATTAGGAGTTTTCCCACCACTCACTTGAATATTGAATTTAACCAGATAAGATATTGAGTCAGGGAGCATGTGTAATGTCCTGTATAGAAGGGTTAATATTTTCAAAACAGATCAACGAATTGATACCAAACTCTTTGTATGTGAAGAAGTGATTGGAAGAAACATTTGAATTACCACATGTAATGTATGCATGTGTCAATAGAATGGGCAGAAGGGGTAAATATTTACTTAAGGTAATCATCCAATTGGGGGTGTATCACCATGGGCCATGATATGATGTCTAAACATAATTGGATACATATATTTGCATCAGATACCATTTGTCTAAATGCCGGATAAAGGAGGTTAATATTTTCGAAACTGGCGACAGAGCAATGTATAGACACGGGGCTACACAGGAGAGGGTCAACGTATACTGATTACTGAGCAATTGACAACATTCGTGCAAAACAGTGTTTTTGGAGGACTCTTAATCCACCCAAACCCATACCACTCACTACCTGTAACATTTATACCCCCAAAATGTTGAAGTGAAATTAGCACAACATTCAACCTTCGTTCAAAATTCGTGTGAAGTTAGCTCAACATTCATCATTCATTCAACATTCAATTTTTCTTGTACATAAGATTTTTTAACGTGAATGGATTAAGTGGGTCGTACATATAGCGCCCCTATCAAAATCAGAGTAGTCGATACTTCGATACTCATTTTTGAGGATTTTGTCAAAGATATTTAGTTTCATTTGGGAATGTGAAATAACAAGGTAATAGGGGTGGTTGACCCTTCAAATGGCAAGGATAATATGATTTTTCTCCCAGACCCTGGACTGATTTCAACCAAATTGTGGTGATTCTGGGTACCACAGTGGATATTAAAATGGCGATAATTTTTTAGGAAAAAAAATGAGTAAAATTTCAAATTTAAATTTTTTTGTATTATTAAAAAAAAATGATTTTCATTGTTTTCTTTTTGGTTAGCAAGTAATTCAATAAAAAAAATTAAGAGTTATGTCCATGGCTCCGTCCCTATTTAACCCAGTGACCCCATTTGAACAAATCTGAATCCCAGTAATCCAAGGACCCTCCATACCGTATAGGCCCTATTGTTCTTGTAAAGAAGTTGTTTTAAGAATTACTATTGAGGGAAGAGTAGTTGCCCTGGCTTCGCAACTATTTGACCCAGTGACCTCAATTGAACAAATCTGAATGTGAGTCATCTTGGGAACATCCACACCAAATATGAACCCATTCGGTCTTTTGGTACCGGAGAAGAAGATGTTTAAAGAATTGTTGACAGACGGACGAACGGATGGACGGACGGATGGACGGACGGACGGACGGACGGACGACGGAGACTTCGTCTCAGGTGAGCTAAAAAAAAACCTTAGACAAAAGCATTTTTACCGTTGTATGCAAATCAGTTATTTGGGACAAATTTCCCTTAATTCATTCCTTAAATATTTAAACAAACAGATGGAAAGCATTTGCATAAAAGTAGGTAGCTTATGAGTACATTCTATTTGTGCAGTTGGTGGTTATTATCTGCAATAAAGGGTTGGGAAGAAGATTCTCATTTTCTGATATTGTCGGCAATATGGGTAGGCATCGAGCTATCCACGCGGAGATCTGACAGGAAGTGTGCTATCCTATTACGTAACTGAGCGCGTGACATAACTGTGGAGATTGTAGCGGTTAAGAGTTGTGTTACGAGTGATATTTATGGTGGAGTCTGTAGCGGATGGCATTGTGATATCTCAGTATTCCATTGCGATCTGCACAAATTGCATACATCTCCAGATATCAGCATCAATTAGTGAACACGCAGCTAACGAAACAACAAAGAAACTAACAGGTTTATTTTTCTGGGCTGATATTCAAATATTGAAGGCGCCTGGCACGTTAACTCTCACTGATCTGGCACTCTTATTGGAAGATATCACAATGCTGCATAGCTCCACAGATGAAGCACAGCTCGCCATCGAAATAATTGCCGATTAGACTTGGTTGGTACATAAACAAAGGTCGAACTCGATTATCCGCTTTAGACGTGTGATTTAGGCAAAATGAAAAAAATCATTAGTTTCAGATTTGGCAGGGAGGAATTGTTTTGTATTTTTTTTTTTTTTGCATATTTTTTTTTAGAATAATATTGTTTATATATAGGCATAGAGGGTTTCCTTGTTTTAATTCTACCATCATGTATGAAACAAATAAACAAATCTTTATAATTCGAACATCTGGGTGCAACATAGCCATCTAGGGACCAATATGGTTATAAAGCATCCAGTTAGTCGACGTCATTAACATTAGTACGATAACCATATACACATGGCCAAAAGAATCAGTAAAAGACATTAATAAAATTTGGTGCAATTTTGCACATATAGCATTGCTAGCTTCTAAATTATGTATTTTGAGGGGCTGTATAGCCTGACAGCATGCTTGCGTGTCGCAACAGTTTTTCAGAAAGGTAGGAAAATAGGAAACATTTATTTTTAATTTGGTCTTACCTTATTGCGTCGATCACGTCGAGACCCATGTTTACACATGAGCGTGCGTGGTCTTCTCGAGGATCGGGCAGTCCGCTTACACAATAGTAACAGTCACCCAGAATCTTTATCCTCATACAATGGTTACGCTGCAATAAGAATAGCTCGATCAGTTGTTCATATTATTGACGAAGTGCCGAGCGTTCTCCATTGCAATAGCAA